>OU342740.1:250451306-251651306 GCA_910589775.1 Avena eriantha
TTTCATGAACCACACATGGATCCACTAGTGTAATTGCATGTATGTTCTTTTCATGAACCACAGCTAGAGTCATTGCATGTGTGTTCTTCTAAACAAACCACACATGGATCCACTTAGTGTGATTGCATGTCTGTTCTTTTCATAAACCACACATGGATCCACCAGTGTCATTGCATGTGTGTTCTTTTCAGGAACCACAGCTAGAGTCATTGCATGTGTGTTCTTCTAAACAAACCACACATGGACCCACCTAGTGTGATTGCATGTCTGTTCTTTTCGTAAACCACACCCAGTGTCATTGCATGTGTGTTCTTCTAAACAAACCACATAAGGATCCACAAGTGTCATTGCATGTCTGTTCTTTTCATGAACCACATAAGGATCCACCAGTGTCATTGGAAGTGTGTTCTTCTCATGAACCACACATGGATCCACCAGTGTCATTGCATGTCTGTTCTTTTCATGAATCACAGCTAGAGTCATTGCATGTCTGTTACTAGCCCAAACCACACATGGATCCACTAGTGTCATTGCATGTCTGTTCTTTTCATGAACCACAACTAGAGTCATTGCATGTCTGTTGTTTTCATGAACCACACATGGATCCACAAGTGTCATTGCATGTCTGTTCATCTCATGAACCACACATGGATCCACCAGTGTCATTGCATGTCTGTTCTTTTCATAAACCACACCCAATGTCATTGCATGTGTGTTCCTCTAAACAAAAAACATAAGGATCCACCAGTGTCATTGCATGTCTATTCTTTTCAGGAACCACCCATGGATCTACCAGTGTCATTGCATGTCTGTTCTTTTCATGAACCATATAAGGATCCACAAGTGTCATTGCATGTCTGTTCTTTTCATGAACCACATAAGGATCCACTAGTGTCGTTGGATGTGTGTTCTTCTCATGAACCACACATGGATCCACCAGTGTCATTGCATGTGAATTCTTTTCATGAACCACACCAAGTGTCATTGCATGTCTGTTCCTCTAAACAAACCACATAAGGATCCACTAGTGTAATTGCATGTCTGTTCTTTTCATGAACCACACATGGATCCACTAGTGTCATTGCATGTGTGTTCTTTTCATGAACCCTAGCTAGAGTCATTGCATGTGTGTTCTTCTAAACAAACCACACATGGATCCACCTAGTGTGATTGCATGTCTGTTCTTTTCACAAACCACACATGGATACACCAGTGTCGTTGCATGGGTGGTCGTTAGACCGAGTCTTCTAGAAGGCACACCCTAACACAGTTGTTCTACTTGACGATTGTTACATACCGTTTGATCGGGGCGCTTGGATGATTGGGATGGTCTTCGTGAGAGCGATCCACGAGTAGGCTGTTCTGCAGCATGATTGGCCATGCTTGCTCTGGACAAACTAGCAACACCGGGCGCTCCCCTGTTGTGACTGTCACGACTCACGAGTTCAGTGGGCCATATCCCAGTGTCACGTTCCCATTACTTCTCTTCATCCCCGTACTTCTCTTCTTTCCCCTCGAAGCCACTTTACCCACTTCACTCCCATCCCGCCAGAGGCGTAAGCCGACGGCGCCTCCATCCCAATCCCCTCTTTGGCAGCCACCCCCCTCCCCTCTCGCCATGGTTTCAAGGCGAGATGGCGAGGAAACGCGTCGCGGCGACAGGGACGGTGATTTCGATGTGAGTCGTCTCATCTCTATCTCTATCATCTGTGGCCAGTTATCTATTTTTTGAGCTAGATCTAATCTGTTTACTCATGCGCGTATGATGTGTTTGGCCAACCAGACGATGTATGACTCCGACTATCACGGTTTAGCGGATGAAGACAATCCTCTTCTATGTAAACATGGATATGTGCCCGCTAAATTTGTAGCATTCGAAGGACGAAACGCAGGCAAGAGGTTTCTACGGTGTCAAGGACATCTTGCAATGATGCAAGGCGGAAGTTGCGGTGTTGTCACATGGGTAGATCCAGAGTGGCCCAAATCGATGCAGAAAACGCTGGACAAACTATGGGAAAGGACTGTTGAGTTGAAAGAATCTGTATTCAGCTCACTTCTTGACAGTGTTGAGATGAAGCTATGGGAACCAGTTGACACGACCAAGCATAAGCGAGATCTCAGGTGGGTGCAAGACAAAGTTAGCAAAGTCGAAAAGGAGAGGGACACGGCGTTAGCCCTGAAGGCTAAAGCAGAGCAAGAACTGACTCAAGCAAGGGATGATATTCACCAGGCAAAAGTCATGTAGTTCACAACTACGAGTATTGACAAGTGCATGAGGAAAAATGCAGACAAACAATTGAAGCTGTGCAAGGAAGATTCTAAAAGGAAGGAGCAGACGATTGGATCCTTGCTCTTGCAGGAAGATGCGCATCGGGCTAAGATTAGGAAGATCAAGGAGATGTGTGATAACTAGTTCTATTTAGCTTAAGCTCCATGCCTTTTTAAGTTGTAATAGTTGTACTTGTTGACCTAGCGATCTGAACTATTGGCCCTGGAGTCCTGGGAGGAAAAAATTGGTCACCCATTAATCTGTCTTAACCCCGCATTACTTCTTTTGTCTGACCAATGCCCCTTGGATATTCCGCCCGTCGCTTTGTCGTCCTCGTGTACAAATAGGAGGCGCCACAACGTGTCGCTTCGTCGTCCATCCCCTCGTCCTCTCCAATCTCCACCGCGCCGTCACTTCGTTGTCTATCCCCTCGCTCCCTCTCGAATCTCCACCGCGACGCCATGGAGATGCCCTCACTGAACTTCTACGAGGTAGTGATGTTCGCGCACTTCGACATGCTCGCGCCGTCGGCCGCGACGGTGCCCCACAGATGGCGCATCAGCTATGCAGGGGTGCCGGTGGCTCCGCTCCCTGGCCGAGCCGAGATGGAGAGCGAAATTGCGGCTCGCCGCCGCCAGATGCCCGCGTGGAAGAGGGCGCTGCCCCGGTACGCGGCGGCTAGCCCGTACTGGCCGGCGCTGTTCAAGAAGGAGCGGAAGGCCAAGATTGGCAACCGCATCATTGACGGGCGCGTGCTGCACCGGGATCTCCACAACCGAGAAGGGCGGGAGAGGTTCTGGTCCGTCCCTGGACGGACCAAGTACACCGTCATCACCGCCGCTCGCCGCGAAAAAGTGCTCTGTCTCGTGGACAATGCGGAAATCGTGGAGGTTCTGTCCGAAGATGACGAGGAAGCAGGCGGCTCGGAGGAAAGTGGCAGTGGAAGTGAAATTGTTGACTAGTGGTTGAATTAATGTAGGATGTGAAATCGCACCTTTGTTTAGAAGAATTTGTGGTTGAATTAATGAAATGCCTCGATTTAGAGCTCTGTCTCGATTAATTTGTGGAAGAATTTGTGATTTAGATCAATTTCTTCCTGGATTTAGATCTCTGTCCCGGATTAGGAACGTGACCGTGGACCAAAGACCCCTTTTCTACTAGTGTATTCTGACATTGGTGGTTTGTTTAAACGTAATCTACATGGATTGTGCCGCATGCAAATGGCACAACCACAATTTATAAAGTGGAAGCACGTACACCCGGTTACTGGAGATCCGGGAGCTTCGCCAGATGCAGGGGATGTAGGAGCAGAGAGGTGGTGAGATAGACGGGCTCAAGATTAGGCCAGAAAGTAGTACCGATTTCCTCCTCATCTGGGCATTATCGGTTGCCATTGCTTTTATGTTGCCACGTTGTTCTGCAGGATCTGAAATAAGTTGATGCTTTGGAGTGTGGCAGCTTAAATAATTTATTTCTGTGCCACTTACATTCCGTCGTATTTGGAGACCTCCTGCCCCTCAGCAATCGTGGAACCGGTGCTGCGTGTTTTCAGATAGCAATGGGACAATCACAATTTCGGATTCAACTACTAACTCGGGCGTTTCCAAACCCTAAGTCGCAGTATATTTTACTCAGAGAACGTGGGTAGATTGTTTCACCCAGCAACGTGCCACATACAGAGCTCCAGAATTGAACAGAATTACATATATAGGTTCAAGTTTAACACATTACTATGCATCTTCATTGCCAGCAGCCTTCTTCCGCAGCCTGGGTACCAAGCCTTCACGTCCACTGGCTTCTTCATTTCCTACCTTTTTCCTCTTCCTTGGTGCCAATTTTCTTAGCTTCACGTACTCTGCATTGCCAGGACAATGGGCACCAGAATCGTGTCCAACATCATCTTTCCACTCGTTTTTAATTTCTTCGGGCAGCAAAATGACATCTTTCCACTCGTTTAATTTCTTTGGGCAGCAAAATGACTGACCCGGTAGTCATGTTTCTAACCTTGCGGTGCTTCCTGTCAAAGAAACAAGACTGTTGCATAACTGCCCAATATCTATAGAGTAAATAAAACAAAAATTACAATTCAGCACAAACATGCGAACCCCAAGAGACCTTTGCTTACCAGGAGCTAATTAGGTTCGAACAACCACCCTGTCCAAGAATAGAAGAGCGACTCCTAGTTGCAGCAGCTTCCATATCCAGTACATCACAATTCATCTCAAACATGGCAGCCGAAGCATACCTTTTCATCAACCCAATTCGCTGACTATCACACGTTAAAGGAACCATGATGCCATGTTTATCCATGAAGCTGAACTTTGCGGTCTGTTTCGGCCATAATTCATCATGATTACGCAGAGCAGCAACCATACCAGATATAGTGCAGATCTGCGCAAGCGCTTCTTCCATCGTGATACAATGTTTCCATACCACTTGCCCTTAGAGTCGTACCTGTAGGGGACTACCATAACCAGGTAAGGGGGTCCGCGGAGATCCCACTTGACAGAAAATTGTGGACAAAATATGTTTGTCAGTGTTGGGCTAACAAACAATTTGAGGTTCAGTAGCCAACTAGCAGTTATAATTAGTGCGAATAGCAAAGAGAAGGGTCGCTCACCCGCTTGTAGCCAGAACTTCTTCTTCCTTGGTAGTAGGATCTGCCATCCTCCGAGCTGCTTAGCTCGTCAGCGGCGGAGGCGAGCTAGAGCCTTGCAATGGAGGCTACGGCATGTGCCATTGGAGCTCGGGATCAGCGTCTGGGCGGAGCATTTGGGCACATCAACTTGGCGCCGGAAGTCAAATGTCCGAAGGGATCGTCCTGCCTGGAGGGTGGATTCCGACGCCGCCGGTGCTAGGGGAAAGGTGGGAATGGATTTGTGAAATGGTCAATGCATCCAATCCACTTAGCTACTCGATTTTCCTAAGAGCTTGCCACGTTGGCGCTCGCGTCACGGACAGATGACCGACATGAGGGTCTCGACCGTCTACTTCACGGGGCAGTTTAACGGAATGTTTGAATTTGGTAGGGGTGAGATGAGTTTGCCTTGAAATGGCCCCTCTCAGTAGTTGGCAGCCCAACATTTCAAAACGCGACAATTTCAGGCAACTTAGGTACCGCCATGCGCTAGCCTGTGAACTTTGGTACCGCAGACAAATAGGCCCCAACGAGTGGGCCCGCTGTTGAGAAGCTCTGTGGGGCAATCCCCTGCCCCCAAACTCATCACAAGACATGCTGATGGGTTACCATTGGCTGCTCAAGGAGGAGTACAAGTGCCAACGACAAGTAATCGTGTAGCTCGACGTGCGCAGAAAGGTGGCGGTTGAGTCGAGCCTTTGGCGGGCTCAGCTCTCTTCCATGGGAGGATCCTCCTCCAAGGGAAATGACCATGTGGCCGCCAAGAGGCGCTCTTGATTGGCCCACCTCACCGACAAGGAGCGAGAAGAAGCCGCACAAGTCCTTGACTTCGGCTCCATGACGGTGGATACACGGGGCAACATGCTCCCAAAGACACCGCAAGCAGCGGTAACGACGACCACCATGTACCTCCTCAACAACCAGCCATCGACTGGGGTTCTGCGAGCTGCCATGCACTGATCTACGATCGCAGGCTTGGGGCTAGTCGAAGCTTCCCTCACCAAGGATATAACACCAAAGCAAACAGAAACAAAGCTCTTGCCATGCGCTATTCATCGCCCTCCTCTAGCAATGACATCCACGACCTATCACGATGACGCTTCTCACAATGGCACGACTACGACTATGATGCGCGTGATGACATCACGCAATGCAAGGTCGATAAGATGCGCGCAAGGCGTGCCCGTTCGACTAATTCAGAGGATGACAAGGTCGTGCTTTGCGGTGCCAACTTCTTCAGCAGAGCCATCAGGCAGAAGCGAATGCCTAAGGGGTTCAAACTCCCATCGGAGAACCCGAATTTCGACGACCTGCATGACCCTAAGGTCTGGCTAGAGGATCACATCTCCTCTGTCAGGCTGCACGGTGGAACCACGAGCATGGCGAGCAATGCCTCCAGCTACAGCTGCAAGGTGCTTCCCGTGCGTGGCTCAACAATCTCCCGTGCGGATCAATTCGCAGCTAGGAAGAGCTAGTCTATAGATTCGTGCGAAACTTCAAGGGCACTTACAAAATGCCCGCATCAATCGAAGAGTTGAGAGGCTGCTACCAGAAGACTGGCGAGTCACTGTGCTCGTACATCCAGAGATGGTCCATCATCAAGAATTCCGTAGAAGACATCTCTGAGGATCGCGCAATCGACGCATTCAACGGCGGCGTGCGTCACAGAGAGCTCAGGGAGGAGCTGGGCCGCTCGAAGCCCAAGAAAATCGACCACCTGATGGAGATCGTGAATCAGTGGGCCGATGGAGAGGACTCGGTAAAAAACCGTGTCCATTCCGATGATGATGACGACCTCGGCCGCAGGCGCGACCGTCGAGGAAAATGTCGAATGCGCGTCTACGAGGACCGCGAAGAGGTCGACATGGTCATGGCTAGCTACGCCGACAAACGCGACGACAACCGCAACAACAGATACCGCATCAGTGGATACCGCAATAGCGGAAACACCACGCAACTATGGCAGCACTACACTCGTGATGAGGCACCTGGAACATCCATCCAGGACAAACTATCCGGACCATGCAACGTACACATCTACATTGACAAGCATGATGACAAGAAAAAGTCTAGCCACCTTCTCAAGGACTGCCGTGAGTTCCTCAAGCTCCACAAAGGCCTGACCCAGATGAATCATGACGTGATCAACCAGGGCTATGGAGCTGCCCTGGGTGCTGTGGCTCATGGAGCACCACCGCCACCACCCAGGCCACCACCACCTGCGCCTGCGCCAGTCCAGAACTATGGAGGCGAGCCATACCCACGAGCGCTAGGAAACATGGGGATGATACAAAAGGGACGCCCCTCAAATCAAGTACAGAAGGCAATCACTTGCCAAGTCAACTTGGCGATGAACTCTCCTCCCTCCACCACTGAGTACCTCAGTGGAAGTGAGTCATGCATCACTTTCGACAAGCGCGACCACCCGCGCCAAGTACCTCGCCCAGGCCACTATCCATTGGTGCTCGAGGCACAGATCGGAGGCTTCGAGATGAGTCGCGTCTTTATGGATAGAGGAAGCGACATTAACCTCATGTTCATAAGTAGCTTGCGCACAATGAGGATCCCTCTAACATGTTTGGAAGTTTCATACACAATGTTCCACAACATCGTCCCAGGGAAGGGTGTGTACCCCCTGAGCAAGATCAGCCTTGATGTCATCTTTGGCACACCGCAAAGATTTCGGCGAGAGCGCATTGAATTTGAAGTCTTTGACTGGCCCTCACAATACCACTACATCCTCGGATGTGTCGCGTTCGCAAGGTTCATGGCAGTGCCACACCATGCCTACCTGCAGATGAAGAAGCCGAGCCCAAATGGCATTATCACAGTCAATGAAAGTTTGAGAGATCCGACAGCTACGATAGGGGATTCAACAGAATATCCCAGTCTTTCAGCATGCAAGAGGAACTAGCGTGATTGAAGGAGTCGACAGACAATAGTTTGCCTCCCCCGAGTAAGCCAAGCTCACCTGACCAATCTTTCGACATGTCGGTGCACACCAAGAAAGTCCAGGTCCATCCAACGGACCCAACCAAGATGGTCCTCATCGCCAACAACTTGAGTCCCGCATAGGAACTCACGCTCATCGAATTCCTCCGTGAGCGCCGGGAAATATTCGCCTGGTGTCCAGCGGACATGCCAGGAGTTCCCAGGGAATTTGCCGAGCATGCACTCAATGTGAATCCTAAAGCAAGGCCAGTCAAGCAAAAAATCCAGTGACTGTCGGAGCCAAGGGCAAAAGCGGTCGGTATGGAGGTCAACAGACTCCTCGACGCAAATTTCATAAGCGAGATCAAGGGAAGCACCTGGGTCGTAAACCTCGTGCTTGTTCCCAAAAAAGAAACGGATGTGCGTGGACTTCACCTCTCTAAACAAGCATTGCCCAAAGGACCACTTTCCATTGCAACGGATCGATCAAATAATCGACTCCACCGCGGGATGCGAGTGCCTCTACTTCCTCGACGCCCGCTCAGGCTATCAGCAGATTCGAATGAAGGAAGGGGACCAGGAGAAAATGGCATTTGTCATGCCTTTCGGTGTCTGCTGCTACACAACAATGCCTTTCGGGCTGAAAAAACGCAGGAGCCACCTACCAGCGATGCATGCAGGCCTGCCTCAAGAGACAACTTGGTCGCAACATCCAAGTCTACTTCGACGACATTGTCATCAAAACCAAGGAGGAAGCTTCGTTACTCGACAATCTCCGCGAGACCTTCGATATCCTTGACCGCTACCGGATCAAACTGAGTCTAGACAAATGCGCCTTTGGCGTACCATCTGGGCAGCTGCTCGGGTATCTCATCTCCGCGAGAGAGATCGAGGCAAAATCCGAAGAAAATAAAGGCCATACTGTCCATGGAGAAGCCAAAGAACGTAAAAGGCGTCCAGCAGCTGGCTGGACGAATCGCGGCGCTCAGCCGATTCATTAGTCACATGGGCGAAAAGGCACTGCCTTTCTACCAACTTGTCGGCAAGGCTGACAAATTCGAGTGGACAAACGAAGCGCAAGAAGCATTCGAAGACATCAAGCGTCTACTATCCACCTCGCCGGTGTTGGTGACACCTCGCGAAAAAGAGCCGCTACTGATATACATCTCCACCACCAACCAGGTGGTAAGCACTATGCTCATGGTGGAACAAGCCGAAGAAAACAAAGTCCACGGGGTACAATACCCAGTCTACTACCTCAGCGAGGTGCTCACGCCAACAAAATAGTGGTACCCGCATTATCAGAAGCTGGCATACGGAATCTTCATGATAGTCAGGCAACTGTGCCACTACTTCAAGGAGCACCCAATCGTAGTGGTGAACGATGCCCCGCTTGGGCACATACTCAACAATCCCGACGCCACTTGACGAGTCACGCTCTAGGGAATCGAACTGTCTCCATGAAACATCACATATGAGAAGCGAGACGCGATCAAATCGCAAGTTCTACTAGACTTCCTCGTACACTGGATGGAAAACCAACTCCCCGACAAGCCAGACATGTCCTATCTATGGACAATGCACTTCGATGGGTCCAAGTGCATGGAGGGAGCTGGCGCGGGCGCCATCCTGACATCACCACAAGGTGACAAGATGAGGTATGTTCTGTGAATGCAGTTCACCACCTCCAACAATGAAGCGGAATACGAGGCCTTGCTCCATGGGATGCGGATGGCGAAAGCCTGCAGCGCCAAGCGACTCGTCATCTACGGCGACTCCAAGCTAGTGGTCAATCAAACAATGAATGAGTGCGATGCTCTGCGACAACATGATCGCCTATTGTGACCTTTATGACACACTTGAGGGAGACTTCGATGGCTACGAGCTACGGCTCGTTGGCCACGAGAGCAACGAGGAGGCAGACACACTCGCCAACATAGGCTCCACTTGTTCCCAAGTGCCACCTGGAGTATTTCTCGAGCGCATATGCGAGCTCTCCATCAAACCAAAGGCTCTAGAGCATAAAAACAACACGTCAAAGGACTCGGGGGCTACGCCACCCAACGAGCCAACGACACGGGGCCAGACACAGGACTCAAAGACCCCATGGATGTCATGATGATCGAGTCATCCTAGACGCAACCATATGTCACATACTTTCTCAGCAAAAGGTTCCCCGATGACCCGACTGATGCGCGTCATATAGCGCAAAGATCCAAGGCATTCGCCATTATCAATGGAGAACTGTACAAGCGTATCATCATAGGAGTCCTTCAGCGATGCGTCTCCAATGGGGACGTAAGAGCAATCCTCCTCGAAATACATGAAGGCACATGCGGCCACCACGGCTGCAGTCGCTCCCTTGTCGCCAAAGCTCTATGAGCGGGATTCTACTAGCCAACGGTAATGCGTGATGCCAAGGATATCATCCAGCATTGCAACGCCTGCTAGCGGTTCGTGGACAAGCCGCATGCACCTGGCGCAGAACTCAGGCCAATACCGGTGGCTTGGCCCTTTGCACAACAGGGACTCGACATGGTCTGCACGCTCTAGAGATCCTCATGAGGAGGATACGTCTACCTTCTAGTCGCGGTCGACAAATTCACCAAGTGGATTGAGGCCATACCAGTGATAAACCGATCAGGAGCCAGGGCCGTCAAATTCTTCTAGTCCAACGTCTTCCTCTTTGGGGTGCCACATAGTATCATCACGGACAATGGGACGAACTTCACATCGAAGGAGTTCTAGGATTTCTTTGAAGACCTGGGCTACGCCTCGGTGGCACATCCCCAAACCAACGGTCAAGTCGAAAAGGCCAACGGCCTCGTCTGCAGCGGAATCAGGAAAAGGCTCGTCCAGCCACTCGAAAAGGCTACCGGATGGTGGCCAGACGAGCTGCAATCAGTACTATGGAGTCTGCGCACAACTCCAAACAGCGCTACAGGCTACACTCTGTTCTTCATGGTACATAGTGCCGAGGCGGGTACTACCCGCAGAGGTACGCTACAAGGCCCCACGAGTAGTAGAATATAGCAAGGCAGAATCAACCCTCGCACTCGAAGACTCCGCCAACCTCCTCAATGAGGCACGCGAGATTGCAGCGGAGAGATCCACGATCTACCAGCAGAACCTCCGCAACTACCACAGCAGAAGGCTACGCCCTAGATCCGTCATCGAAGGAGATCTGGTCCTGCGACTGAAGCAACAAGGGCACCTCAAGTTCGAGTCCCCTTGGGAAGGACCTTATGTGATTACCGAAGTAATCCCAGGTGGCGCCTATTGCCTTAAAGACTTCAATAGTGGAGTTGCATACACCAATCCCTGGAACATCACGCAACTGCGCCATTTCTACCTTTAGATATATTTTACTTTATAAATAAGGCTGTTCAACCAGGCTACTTAACCACACATTATACCTCATGATATTCTGCGAATAAATAAATCTAAGTGCCCCAAACTTGTGTTTTTCTGCTTTCCTTGCAATTATTTTACTCGGGGGCTGCGCCATCCTTTACACCTTGTTCCACGAATAACACAGTATCCTAAGTAGATGATGCACTATCAATCGAATCCTTGATAACACCAACCCAGCTATAACGCACCTGACGGGTTGGCAAGGTGCTGAGATGAATATAAGTCAGGCTAACGAAAAGGAACTACATATTACAATACACTCGAAAAATATACAAGCTAGCAAGCTCTTTACACAATAACGGGTATCAAACACACCCGACACAATCATATGAATTTTACAACACGTATACATCTATGTGTAGGGTATAAACTACACTACTGCTGCAAAAGGAGAACTTTTTTTGCTCTTCAAAGAAATCGACGATATCTTCGGTTGGCCGATCAACCACCTGGTAGTGTGCACCATGTTCCAGGTCATTCCTTCTAGCGGTGGTGGCGGTCCAGCAGCAACAGCTGCGACATCCACATCTAGCTAATGCAATCGAACAAGCGCCAATGTAGCCTTGGCACCTATGACCAGCTATTGAAGCACAGATTCGCGGACCGCGCTGATATCTTGAAACTTCGCCAGCAGAGCTAACAAGCTTGAAGGCACCACGTCTAGGGGAAACATCGCCTGAAAAATATGCCTACGGCACGACTACGCCCTTTTCAAATACTAAAGCACCCGCGATGCACGATCCTGCAGTGTTGCCAGCGCAACTGCACGACCGTGATCCACCCAGAAGTACCCACTAGCCTGCAGCTGCTCCTGGGTCAAGTTATTCATTCGAATGTCAACCTGATCCCTCTCATCCTGCGGATGACGAGCGCTAACAACTACAAGAAACAAGAGAAAAGCATAAGACAGAGCATCGCCGCGAATGGCTAAAGAAAAGGATAAGAAGATAGAGAGCTAACACTTAAATTGCTTGTTCAACTGCGCAACTTTGTCCAGGAGATACTTCTCGCGCGCGCTGGCCTTCTCAGCCTTCGACTTCCATACATCCGCATTACCGTGGATCACAGGCAAATCTCACTCCAACTGCTTCACGCGATCACGCAGTTGTGCAAGCAGCGACAACTCCTCCACTTTTGAACGTGGTCGCGCCACAATTTCGTCGGTAGGAGGAGAGTCAAGAGGACCACTCGAAGGATCCTATTACAGCTAAACAAAAGGCAAATAAGACCAACTATACATTAACAAGGAGTGCACTCAAGTTCAAGAAAGTATCAAAAGAGGTAATTGGCGACTATATCAATGAGCCGTGGCCCATACTTACTGCAACTAGCGGTGAAAGGCTAGAACACTACCTGCTGGCCATCCGCGATGACCGGCATCATCTCAGAGATCTTGCTGGGGTCCAGCTCCATGCCATGGGCTTGCGCCATTGTGAGTGCCATGGTCACGCAAACCGACCTCTGCGAATTCTTGAAGTCCATCGAGACGCCCTCTGTGAAGGACTCCACCAGGCCGTCAAGATTCTCGATTAAATTGTCCTTGGGAGCCATCTCCTCTCGAAGACGACTGAGCACGCCCTTGGCCTTTCCAAGTGTGTCTCGGAGGCAGATGCTGCGGTCCTCGACTACGGCCATAGCGCCGGCTAGGGCATCAGCTCGGGCCAAAGCCTGGGTGTCAAAGCTCACACCGGCAGCATCTAAAGAAAACACGTATCATCACAGCATCATGAAGGAAAAACACATTGGAAAAAACACAAGACAGTATATTACCTGAGAGCGCTTTCGCGATGGAGAAGAGCTGCTCTATGAACAACTTTTCCCTCTCAGCAGCGGAGGAGCGAAACTCTTCCTCGTGCTTTTGCGACTCCTTCAGAGCTTTGACTGCCTCTTCACGTTTCTTCTCTGCCGTGGTAGGTCCTTTTTCGAGGGACGTGACACGACGAAGAAGTTCATTATGCTCACCTACAGGGAAAAAAACGGCAAAACCTGAGGCTCACCAACCTCTACACAAGAAGAGTGAAAAGACAAGTATAAAACTGACCTTTGACGGCGCGATGGTGGTTATAGAGTAGGGCATGCTGTCGACCCAAGAAAGGATCTGCTCAGCGAGGTGAGTGGAATCCTTCACAATAGGCTACAAGATAATGGGAGGTAGTGTGAGCCTTAGACACAAAACTCGAGTGCCAACGACATGAAGAAAACTTACATAATCCTCCAGGGACTCCGAAGATTCCTGTCGAGTCGATGTCCGTGCAACCATCTGGTGCCCCAGCATGGGGAGAACTCGATGAATTGGCACCGGATTGGGCCGCCACCAGAGCAGAGGGAGACTGTACTGCCACCTCCTTGTTCTTGGAGTATACGACTCCGGACTCCTTAACAAATTGTCAGTTGTCAGAGGATGACGACGCTGTTTGACTGCAAAGTACCCATCACCACTTCAGAAAGAGAAAGACTTTGAGAAAGACAAGACAAACTCGCAAGTATGAAAACTTACCCGTCAAAATTCGAGGTCAAAGGAATCACCAGACGATTCCTTCGGCAACCTCGGCTTCTTCCATGAAGGAGGAGCCATGGCACACACAGGCACGGCGGGGATTGGCTCCTGCACAGCAGTAGGAGGATCCTCCGACATCGACGGTGAGGAAGCATCCAAATCCTTGCACGGGAACGCTTGCGAGTCCCGTGCCCACTGGACTCGGGGGCTTCCTACTCCCCCCCAATAGGGACGGTGATCCCGACTCGTCCTCTTCCTCCGTTTCACGCAGGATAATTCCTTTAGGCTGAGGAGGCAAGCTGGCAGCCACTTTCCAGTCCTACAATCAGAAGAAGCATCAGTATATAAAGCACCTAACAGGCAATCGAAAATCAAGAAAACTTCAAAGAGAAATCCACCTTAGGTGGAGGATTGTTGGCGTAGAATGGAGGCATGACTGAGTCACCTGGGAGATCCTCCTTGGTGGTGAACTTGGTCACCAGCCGAAATCTCCTGTCCACTTCACCAGAAGAAATGCCCTCCGTAGAGATGCGAGTGGCATCACCAGTACCAATCCAGCAGAACATCGGGTGTACCCTGGCCTACAGAGGCTGTATGTAGTGACACATCCAAGTGCGAATGCGCTCCGCGCTGCCTACTTCTTTGCCTATGCGGTGCTCGAGGTCGCAGACACATTGATACACTATCTCTGTTTCCTCGACTTCAGCAAGCATCACAGCGTTCTTCCAGGACCTCCTCCTCTTGCAGGCCGCCACCAGATCAAAGGGTGCGATTCCATAGTGCTCTTCGTCAGCCTTCTGGTCACAGATGTAGAACCACTTATCCCTCCACCCTTAGACAGATGCAGTGAGCTTGATGGCAAAATAGGTGACATTGGAGTCGACATGGACCCTGCAGCCTCCTACATCATAGACTACTGAACCCGACCCCGACTGACGTTTGAGCTTAAAGAGGTTATTGAAGAGGCCGAAGTGTGGCTTGATTCTGAGCCAGCACTCACAAAGAGTTATGAAGCAAGTGATGTGGAGGATAGAGTTTGGGGACAGCTGGTGCAGCTGGAGCCTGTAGAATCAAAGAAGACCCCTCACAAACACATAAAGGGGGAGAGAAAGACCGCGAATGATGAACGCAAGGAACATCACTCGAAAACCTGCAGGAGGACTAGGGATTACCTCATCGCCATGAACGCGAGAGTCATCCTACACGGCAGGGAGTGCTCCATCCTGGCAATGTGTGAACACCTCTGATGGCTTGATAGTGGATGGGCTCCATGACCCATTGGAGACGCGAGTCCCCGCGCCCTTCTTCTTCCCTGCCGCGGCAACAACACCGGTGCCCACGGTGGCGACGCCTTTCTTCTTGGCCGCTGCAGCGGTAGCCGCAGATCCAACAACGAAGGATCCCTTCTTCTTGCCCATCTTGCGCTGGTGGTGCGACCGTAGGAAGTAGCTGGGGAAGGTACATAGTTGGTCCAGTGAATATCAAGAGCAGCAATGGCGGAGGTGCGCGATCGAGAAGAAGATATGGGGTAATTACCGCACGGTGAAACCCTACTTAACCTCACAGCAGATGCCATCCAATGGCCAGGAGAAAACCAACCCGACACGTGGCACACATCGAGGTCAACGTGTGGCAAGGGTAACCGACGAATCGTCGCCCCACTTCCCCCATCACGCACGAGAATCAAGGAGACACAGTTAAACCAGAAGATTACGCACGCCTGGTCAAATCCAAGTCAGAAAATGGGACCTACTACTCGTCACGTCCCGTCAAAGCCACTCACACGGGCAACTAAGGTCATCTCACCATCAGCACTAACGTCATCAACTCCAACAGGAGCACATTTTGACTACTCTAGTCCTTCCTCGAGTCTTTGACTCGACCAAGCACTCGGGGGCTACTCCTAACAGGAGTGCTGGCGGTGCACCCGAAGAACTTTGTAAAGACATCCAAGCATCATGAAAAACCCTTCACTCAAATATGCGAATGCTCTGGCAACTCCGCCTCATATTTTCCCTACAAAGATACTACATCTCCTGGGTCACCCGAATCACTCCGCGATGACAAAAATTTGGATGTCGCGCTTACAGCGTGAACATAAGACCTGAATAAGGCCTGGCAACGCATCTGCTATGCTCTACCAGAAACAATCCATACCTACAGGTATGATGAATAATCCTTGACGGACATGTCGAGTGCTCACACTTACACACTGGGATTCAACTCTATAAGACCTTCGCGGCCTGAGTTGAATTACACTAGCACTTTTCTAAATTCGAGTCCGGGGAATCGAGTTTGAGTAGATTGCGTTGTTTTTCCCCAAGGAAGTTAACTGATCCTAATACATCGGATAAATCAGGCACGTATGTCAACAATCCATATGATATAAATCAAAGCACTCGAAAATATGCTCAACTATTTACTCAAAAGACTTCATAAGTCTCCACTCGAATCTGCGATTCAACCGGACACCCGAGGGATACTGGCGTGGTTATACCTTATGGGTACTCGAGCTTGGCATATACGGTCTAGTCTAGCAGAAGCCCATGGCGTTACCAGGTCCCAATCCAGGATTTGGGTGACCCACGGAGACTCCGATTACTTGCGGCACAAGGCAAAGCTTAAGATAGAAAGTTTAAAGGGATAAACCCTAACCTGTAACCGACTCGACCTGCTACCAAAGACTTAGCCTATCTATATAAAGGCTAGGAAGGGGCGGCGAGGAGGACAATCACAACCCTAGTTTCCATGACCATGCAAGATTGCATCTGCGCACCCCTGTAACTTTAGACTCCCTCGACAATTCCAAGAGCAGACAAGCAGGAGTATGGTCCTCTACAAGGCATAAACCTGGGTAAACCTTGCGTCCCCGTGTGCTTGTTTGCTAGACGATTGATGCCTCCAGCGCTCCCTCCTTCTCCAAAACCCAAGTCCGTAACAACGGGTATTGATGAGTTTAACCCTCGTCAACAAGTATCTAATTTTTTTGGGTTTTCAAATGGATAACAAAAAAGTAAACTAATAACAAGAATTAAACTACAACTAATAATAAAACTAAAAACAAGGTCTCTAATGACCTCACCAGGATAGCGAAATTGCTTCCCCGACAACGGCGCTAGAAAAAGGGTTGATACCATCGATCCGGATTAACGGATGTAGTATACTAGCTTTTTCCCTAGAAGACTAGGTTTAATCAAACATTAGAAAGCACTGCTAAAAAGTAATAAAAAAGGACACGTCTATAAGACTTTTTGTTCATTTTACCTTAGTTGACTGGACCAACCTAGTTTACTTTATAACAGGTTTGAATCAATGGATGGAGATAGGCTAGGGTTGAAGATCCACCTGTAGCTGCACATCAAATGGGATAAAAGATATTAATAAGCATAGTCATGTATAATGTTTGTATTGAGACAATCTCTTATGGGAAACACATCCTAATATTCTAGAGACCCCGTGATGTAGCGGGCATAGCAAAAGACTTTTAATCCAACCGAGAGTACACCGAAGCCACGGGTTACAAACAATTATTAAGTGAAACCACATATCAAAACTTTAAGTGGTGATGTTGTTGTTGATCCCGAATGGGGCGCTAAGCGAAGACCATACTACCCTTTCTGTCACTAAAGTTCCTATGAGATCGCCGCTAGCCAAGTATCTCACCTCAAGCCTTTATCAATATATGGGATCTTGGGTACCTACAAGTCCACAGATAGAGAAAACAGATGACGAACCAAAATATACAAATCAAGAATTCAAACAAAATATAATTCTCCCATGATCTAGATGCACATAATTGCGGCGAGGTTTCTCTCCAACCTGCATCCCGTGAGGACTACTCACTCATAACAAATAGATCGGAGATAGAAAACCTCATGCAAATACTTAGATTGAAATCAAATAGTCTTACAATGGTCGCCAAATCATAAGGAGATCTAAAGTACAAAGTAATGGCTATGGCTAGTGGATGGATGGATGGTGGAGGTGATGAACAATGGTGTGGATCTTCTTTGGTGGTGTTGTGATGCAATCTGAGAATGGCGGCTCTTTGGCCGGCGGCTGGAGCCTCAAAATATATAGGCGTCTTCACGAAAGTTGTAGGGTTTGATGAGAAGAAGTCTTCGCCACCTGGTACGGGCAGGCGGTATGGGTGGACAGTGCCCGTACTAGTGGTCGTTAAGCGTGCCCGTACCAGTGGTCGTTAAGCGTGCTGTAGGCATTGTTCATCACTTCCCCCATCCATCCATCCACCATTGTGAAGATGCGGTGTACTTGTCGTTGTAGGAGTCAGGGAGGAAGGTGACGCAAGAGAAGACTTCACTAGAGCTCAACGTGGGAGATGGGTGGTACAAGGCCTGCACTGCCCTGGCGCGCTTCATCAAGCTTCCACAACCAAACCTTTAGGGGTAAGACCTATGGACTTTTCCTTAAGCTAGATCTTGTCGGTGTCGGTATTAGAGTTGGGATTTTTTATTGTTGTTCTTTCCTCGGACGTGTCACAACAAACATTAGTTACAATACCACACTATAACAAGTAATCCAAACTATCAAATTTTTGTTAAAGATTAGAAGTTGAATAATTTAAGTATCTCACACGAGGAAACAGATGGGAAGTAATGGATTGAAATTCAAGGAGACATATTACATGGATCCCATCTAATTATTCATAACCTCTCATGTCCTTATTGCTAAGGACGACCTTTAACATGAACCTTGGAATTAAATAACAATCCGATAAAATAAAATAGACATGACAATGTAGACCGACTCAAACATATATGAGCTCAACATCTTATTCACTACATCGCTCGAGGAAGCTAGATCATGGTCAGACCATGGTGTTGTTCTTCTTGTTGATGACCTCCTGTATAATAGCCCCAAGAACATCAAGCTTCATTGGTTTGGGCATAAACACATCACAACCAGCACTCATGAATACCACTTGCGCATCATTATTAGCTGATAGCCCAACAATCTTCACATCACTTTCTCCCATAGAACGAATCTTCTTAACTGCCTGTTATGTAACACAACAATTAATTTGACACAACAATATACATATTTTTTTCATACAAAAAAGGAATGTCAAAGTAATAAAATTACCTTAGGTCCACTCATTGTGGGAATGTCATTATCACAAAAAACAATGTCAAACTTCCTCCCTTCAAGGAACAGATCCACAAATTCTTTCCCATTCTTAGCCATAGTAATTTCGCACTGGAACTTGCGAAGCATCATGGAGAGAACCAGGGCATCAACTCGGGAATCTTCAACAACAAGAACCTTCAGAGGGGATGCCATGATCAGCTAAACGAACTACAAAAATAAAGATATTGGTTATTTCCAATCCATTTCTTATACATTCAAGGTGATTGTTGTCGAGTATTCTCAATAAGAATCAACAAAAACATCATAAAGTCAATTAGAAAAGCGCAACCTTGTCCATGTATCCAATAAATATTCTATAGTTGCAAAATCATAAGAAATACTAGTTACAAAAATCTCGACTATAAGCATGCACTTCATATATATATGTATATATATACACCAGTTGATATAAATATGCCAGATCGAAAAATAAGCTGAAAACATCATATGTTGCTACTATAAGAGGCGTGCACACTTTCATAGCAGTCATCGGGACAAGAATAAGTAGAATAATTATATTCGGATATAAGAGGATAACAAGGACATTACAATGGTGAAAAATCACAACATAGTGGTCCTACGATTTAGGAATATGATACATGGAATAATTTCCCGTGTCCTTTTCTGCAACAAGTATAACCAAAAATATCATGAGGTCCTACGATTTAGGTATGATACAGGGGGATTGAGAAATGTGCAACTTGGAGAGGGCAATTAGGTTACTCTGGGATCATCTCTATAAAAATATCACATAATATTAAGGGGGTTTTAATAAAAATTATAGCATTAGGGAGCCATGGCCACAACTTTGTCCGATGATAACCTCGACATAGTAAATAAACTAGGAAAGTTGAAACATGTATAAATAAATGCATATACATGGTTTCCAATTCCCAAAAAACAAAACAACACAAAAACAAAAATATTGTACCACATAGTGCATAGATAAAACACACTAGTTCATCATAACACATATAACACAGGTAATAGTCTCTTGTAATGTAAAGCATGATGATAAATAAGGGAGAAACAAAGGAATGAATAAGGACCTTAAAGCTAGCTAGACCTTATGGAACAACCTCTGGTAGATGTTGCTCTCTTTCTCCTCTTGTTGTTTGAGGCTTGGTGTTGCGTGCCTTTTACCCCCTCTATGCTTAGGTATTTATAGGGAACCAAGAGGAGGGGTGTGTCCATAGCCAGTCGATATTTGCCATCTGCTAGAAAATCACCTAGAGTCACAAATGCATATATCTCCACCGCTTAACACCAAGATAAAAGGGGGACTAATATTGATATACTCGCTATATCTTTTGTGATTAATGATCTATATATTTTATGTTTCCACAAAATTCTCAAAGATATATACACTCAAGATCACTGCATATATATACCTATATTTGTCGTGATGTGTCGGCGTAGCTATATACCAAAGCATCATTAAAATAACATCTTCTGCCATCAACAATGGGTGGATGGCAGTTGATCACAAGATCTTATTATGGCATTAGTTTAAGTTATGATAGGAAAACTATATTATTAGTGTGGACAATGTTGATATCGGTGGCAAATTATATCACACCAAGTATATTGTAGAGCAACCACACATTAGCTAACTTGATGCACATATTTTATTAATATGCCATCTATAATTGCATCGCATATAGGTGCACGAGCCTAATATAGTCGACTAATTGAGCTAATTAATTAATGGTAAAAATATGTAAAAGAATTAGACCCTATTGTATATGTACTATGATTAAGGGTGCTAAGTGTAAACTAGTTACCATCCAATATTTTCTTTTCTTTTTATGTACACATGTTTAAATTGTAATATAAACTTCTATGAATTGAAGAATAGGAATTGATAGGGTTATGTGACATGTGTACTCCTAGACTAGCATGTAAGTTCTTTCTCAAACAACAATACAATGTTTATCTATAATCCACTTCTTTCGGTGGTGTCTATTTCTCTAGTGGGTGATTCAAACACACAATCACTGCTATTTGATGGGTGTGGTGTGGTGTGGGGTGGTGTGCGTGCATACCGCATGTAGATGAAAAAGAAAAGTTTTCAATTATAGCAAGGATTTTAGAGTTAAAAGTATATATTTTGTTAAATGTATAAATCAGGAGTAAATAATAGCGCTAGATTGTGTCGGCCCAAACTACCATCCATGCTGTCCCAATTCTTTTTAGCCGTAGGATGGACGCTAAAAAGGACACACGACGACATCACAATGGAGCCCTTCTATCCCGTGAGGCAAGACCCTCTATGGGCTAGGGCGAAAGATGTCCTACCGCGGATGGGTGTCACACGCCATGTCATACCCCGCGTCGTAGGATGATGGACTGCGCGTGTGATGGGCCCGTCGTCAGCGTATTCAGGAGGTAACGCGCTCGGTGAGAGGCATTCTTGGCGCGACGTGCATCCGCACCCGCCATGTGGTAGGGCCACTAGGAGACGACCTAATACTATGAGCCCATGCTGGCCACGGCTTCCCTTAGTCATGGGGCCCGCACGGAGCCGATGTCGTGTCGTAAGCCCATGTCGGCCATGGTTTCCCGCGGATTTGAGTCCCATCTAGGTCCGACATGGTGACATAAAATCTAGTCGTGAGTAGTTCCTCGTGGATCTGGGGCCGATCCATAGCCGATGTGGCACGATAAGCCCATGTCGGCAGCGGTTTCTCGCAGACGTGGGGTGTCCAAAGACGATGTGGCTACATAAACTCACGCCTTCTGTGAGCGTATACCATGGACTACATGGGTTTTCACGGGCTTAGAGCCGAACTGGCAGCATTATCTGGCGCAGAGAGCATGTCTTATAGCGTGATCTTTCTCGCTGGTGATAGAATAGATGGTACCATAGGTTCTAGCCGTGCATGAATTCTCGTGGAGAAAATAGTATAAAATGATTCTTCCTGTATTTTGTTCAAGAAATGCATTAGATAGGCCCTCTCCTATTTATACCCACGTCATTTTTCAGCTTGCTACCATCGTCGTCATGTGCTTCAAGCCGGCAAACATGCCTAGTTCTGGCGACGTTGCTGCCGATGTTCGTATGCTGAAATAGCACGGTAGTGCTTTGGAAACAGTGGGACATGCGACGAACGCCTGGGTCCTACGCTTCGGTGCAGTCTTAGCCTAGGCCTCGCTCAGTGATACTCGAGATCACGTGTACTCCTGCACTCTGATGCGGGTCTTGCTTAGTGATACTTGAGATCATTGCAAGCTTTGTCCTTTTCTTTTTTCGCTTCTTTATTTCTTTGTTCTACCATGTTTTTGCCTATTTTTTCTTAATTCTATCATTCTTTATCTCTTATACATATTCTGGAGTTCGCTTGCCTCTTCCCGTGCTTCTGCGATGCGCTTCTTTTGTTCTTAAAACGTTCATATGCAGAAACGTGAAATGCGAAAACGTTGAAAGCAATAGTTAAAATGGCGCTATGCATAAGTCTTTGTTTTTGGGATTTTTCTTTACTGTATTTTATTTTATTGTTTTTATAAAAGGGTCAACTTTGTTAGCACACAAATTATGAGCAAGAAGTTGAATATTTCAAAATCCTTGTTCATTGACGTATATTGGTTGCCTCGTGGTGGGTACCTTAAAAGGCTTTGAACATTGACAATAGGTTTCTACATGATAAAAGTATAAGAAAAAATATACACTAGATATTTTATGGATGTAACTTATAATTATTTCTTGAGCTTTACCTAGGAGCATTATAATTTTATATAGTGATGGTATGTCATACTTTTATTATCAAGTCTTAGGTATACATGCAACTTACTAGTATCATCCATTCCAAAATATAAGATGCTTTAGCTTTTGTAAAACGAATGTATCTATATACCTTTATGTGTAGATTCACTTTGAACCTACACACCAAAAGTCATCTAGATACATTCGTTTGACAAAAGCTAAAACATCTTATATATTGAAAGTATAACACCAATGCCACACATACTTCATAAAACTTCTCATATTGGTACAAAAATATAAATTTTAGCAGAGCTTCTTTTGTTTATGGGTACAACCATGACAACAAGATAATAACAGACCACGAAACTTATATGTATACTGAACTACCTGGTTCAACGAGACCAAGTAAAAAAAATCTCATATCCAAGATGTCTCAAACAGACAACTCAGTAGCCACATAATATAAGCCAAACCTTACGGAAAATAATAAGTCAAGAGCTAACTTGAATGTGGTTAAACTAATATATATAAGGTACTATAGTGAGTGAAAATAGTGTGTCTATAATGTAGAGGTACTACTCCCCTTCCCATGAATGTCGTCCTCGGTAGTACCTAAAAACATAGAAGTCACAAGTGTGATTACAAAGTACTAAACAAGCACATAAAGAGATAATAAGCTTTGCATAAAACACGACACCAACGATTATCATGTAACTCTTGTCATAGCACAACGATGCTCTTGTATGCCTACATGCTCTTTTCTTTCACTTTTATTTTACGTATACCGGTATCGCTTGAGTGGATACCCGTCGGCACCCACTCACTCCAACTTATGGAGATAGCCCACAATGTGGGAACCTCAAGTGCCTACCTAAGTAGGACACACCACTTTATGCACTATCTTGAAGATGTTATGCAAAAATGCAAGCGCAACCATATACTTTGATGTATCACTTCATCTCCACACATATGACCAATAGATAGAAACTAAATAAAGAACAAGTGCTAGAAAATAAAATTTATGTGAGGGGATCATGCAAAGTATTATCACCTCATGGACTTGCCTCGAGTGCGAGTCATAAACTGTGATTGTTCCAAATCAGAAGTGTCAACACCAACAGGGATGAGCTGTCGAATCTAGCTACCGACGGAGGCGACAAAACAGCTCGACGAGGGCAGTTGAGGAGAGCGGTGTAATAGCCTTGCAGCGGCAGCAGCAGCCACAACCTAACGGTGGTGACGTTGCAGAGTGAGAGGAAGCAGCAGCAGTGGCCTGAGGGAACTCGCCCTGGACAGTCTTTAGGGTAGATGCGTAGAGACGGCGGCAGCGGCCAAGTCAATCCTAAAATATACGGGAACGAGTCTAACCAAAGAACAACAAGCCCAGTTCAGCCCAATTTCTTTCTTCACGATGTAGGAATAAAATAAGTTTGACTAGCTTTATAACATAGAGCCACTGCAGACCAGCAACGGGTTCTACTATAGGCTTACAAACCGTGAGATCAAGCACTAGTACTTTTTTTCCTCTAACTTCCTATTCCCAAATGATATAAATATCCTCAAGATCCTATTTATTTTCTTAAATAGGCATAAATAGTTAGCAACAAATTTGGGGTATTACAGAAATATAGAGAGAAAATAAAGACTGCACTATCATAGTACTACTCCCGGTTAATATGTAGATTCAAAATATAAGGACTGCACTATCATAGTACCACTCCCTCTTATATTCAATATATAAGATGTTTTAGTTTTTGTGGAAAGAATGCATCTAGACATTTTTTAATGTGTAGATCCGGAGTGAACTTACACACTAAAAGGTGTCTAGATACACCCGTTTCACAAAAGCTAAAACATCTTATATTATGAAATGTAGGGGGTAATACTACAATAGTGGACTCTTTATTTTCTCTAATTTTTTTAGAGATGGGTTGAATTTTTCGACATGCAAATTCATGCTAATTCCAATAAGTTGACTCGTTCAAAACATTGGGTGATATCCTCTAAACATTGACTGCGTGGTGGGTACCATCAAAATTATTTAAAAAAAATCAAGAGTAATCTATCACTTACATGTAATTCTAATATGATCCAATTTCCATAAATTAATAAAAAGCCATTTAAGTGGCCGAAATTAGCTCGAAAGCTTGAAAGATGACAAAAATTGCGAACTATCCATTAAACATGGTCCACTTTGTGAAAATTGGGGTGGCAGCATTCATGGCCATATTCTTTGTGCTTATTGAATAGTTTACACCGAAAAAACATTCCTAGCCTTTGGAAAATTGAAATTTGTTTTTTTCTAAAATTCAGAAACTCATCTTGTTTTACGGTCCATGATGCACCCATCTACCTAATATTTGCACATTACGATAAATTGTGATATGGAGATGGCCATGACCTTCGTCATTTGGTCAGAAACCCAAGAATGTCCATACGTGCCATGCCATACTTTTAAGTAATTTTTTTCCAGAAGTTGTCAAAAACTAAGTTTGCAATTTTTCATGACAGGTAGCACACATAAGAGGGCATCATGTGCAAGTCGGTTTTGTATTTTCTCTAATTTTTCAACCTGAGTCAAGTTTGTGGGAATGCAAAAAAAATAGAATCTGCGTGCTTTTCGATATATTGACTACCACTACAAGAAAAGCTGGCTTTTACAATATACGGTTTTTATGGTTGAAGGCCCATTTTTCGTGGCTGAAAATTCTTCTACGACAGATGCCCTTCGTGGTAAAAGCCCAGTCACAAAAGAATCTACCATGTTTTTTTTCATGATCATGGCGGATCGCACCCTTCAGCCACGAAAACTTGTTCCATCGTAGATCTATCCGCCAGCCGCGTTGACTGCTGATGTCATGCAAAATGTCATGTGGCAAACACCGTTAACACCCAGTTACCATTGTTAACAGCCACAGAAACTGTGGTAGAAGTCAGGCCCAGCCAAGGCCTGCTAATAATTAAGTGGATCGTCCCATTAGTAGAACACAATAAGACTATGGCCCATTACTGTTTTGTCCAACACTGTTTGAAATGGGCCCAAAGATGTGGCCAACAGCGGCCCGCGAATGTCAGGACCGTTACTGTTTTGGCCTGCAGAAGCCCACATTGTTCGAATAGTGCGCGACCCATTAACAGGCTGCGTCAAGTAGGCCTGATACTGTTAAGGCCCACTGGCAGCCCGCCACTATTCACACAGCTCGTTCTGGGCCGCCTACGAACGACCCACTTTTGGGAAGATCCGATACTGTTCTGGCCTTTTACCGTACCGTCCATTAACTTTTCGGGTCCACCGGCAGCCTGCAACTGTTCTGATCTGGTATTGTTTTGGCATGCCAATATGTTTGGCCTGCTACTGTTTCTATATGGTAATTTTCGGCATGCTACTGTTCTACCCCGTTACTATTTTGGCCATCTACTGTTCAGGTCCATTACTGTTGTGGTCCTATACTGTTCTGGCCTGCCAGTTTTCTGGTCTGTTACTAATCTGGTCCGTTAATGAGCTAGGTTGCCTCTGTTCTGGCCTGTTACTGCTTTGGCCTATTACTACTTTGGCTTGTTACTGTTTTGGCCTTTTACTGTTTTTGTCCTGTTACTGTTTTGGCATGTTACTGTTTGGCCTATTACTGTTCTAGCCTGTTACTGGTTGCCACCTAACGGTAGGCATCGTAGAACCTACAGTTTCAGCCTTCCTGAAGCCCAAGCAAGTAGCATAAAAGGAGTACAATTAGCGAGCATCTTTTATAGTTCATGGTAGGCCTAATACAATAAGGGAAAAAACAAAGACCTAAACTCTTACCTGATCGACCTGGCTGGCGCAGTTATGATACCAACTACCGCCATGCGTGGACGCGGTCGACTAAATGCCTACATGACCCAACTCAAAAAAATGTCTACATGGCCTATGAGAGTTATCTAGATATTACATTAGCTGCAAACTTCTTAAAATATTACATAATATCAATGCTCGGGAAAGAAAATTCAGCATCTCAATCCATCAACTGCATCTCCTTTTGAGTGTGACAACTACATTGGAAAACCACCTTGAGACATGATCTTGTAGCCCCCTCTTTGGTGAGAATAGCAATAATTGCAATCTGAAACTAAGTAATAACAAGTTAATACAACAACCAGGACAAACTACTTATAGCTTAGAATGAACCAAATAGAAATTATAATCGCACCATACGAGAACTTGTATAACAAGGATGAAAACAAGGAATGAACTATATATTATAGAGGATAATTATGTCATTGCTTAGGACGAACCAGAACGAGATGCAAGATATAGTACCGTCGCAGGTGAACCTGTAGAACAAGACAAACAATCATTAGACAAGTGTGCCTACAATGAAATGAGCAATCAAACAAAGTGTTTTTTAGAATTTCACCAAATATAAACTAGGCAGGTCATATAAGCAAATATATATGAAAACGGTGGTATTTCCTAGAATGCAAGAGACATACGGTGACTCGGAATTGATGGTGAGCTACACAATGTCATGCAGTTTCTGTCATAGCTAAGAATCAACCATATAGAAATATGGCATCATAAGAGAACTTCTAGAGCAGGAATGCAAACCACGAGTGAACTACATAGTAGAGGATAGTTATGTGATTGATTAGGACGAACTAGCACCAGATAAGGAAATAATGGCGTCGCTTTTGAACCTGTAGAAGAGGCTATGCAAACCATCATGTTCATTGTTCCATTCTAGGCTCTATGCAAGAAAAATAAAATAGTTAGTGTTGCAGCTTTTGAAGAACCAGATGGCAACAACAAAATTATAATCGAATTAGAATGAAGTGTCTAAACAGGTACTACCGGACAGCATAAAGATGCCAAAGAGGAAACAATATCAGGAACTTATCTTAGGATGAACCATATAGATTCAGTAACTGTGGAGTGATACGTTGCAAAGGTATCTATAATTTTTGATATTCCATGTTTGTTTTATATCTACTTTCTTATGTTTTGTCCACACTTTGGAGTATTTTTACACATTTTATGGAACTGACCTATTAACAAGATGCCACAGTGCCAGTTGCCTGTTTTCTGCTGTTTTTGGTTCTAGAAAAGCCAGAAAATGAATATTTTCGGAATTGGACGGGACAAAAGCCAAAGTCAATATTTTACCGAGGGGAACACAGAGACAGAAGACGAGATGGAGAGGGGCCAGGGGCCAGCCACACCACCTGGCCACGCGACCAGGCCTGTACCGTGCCTGGAGGTGGTGTAGCCACCTCGGGCACCCCCTTGGCCTCCCCTTGCGCCTATAAGAAGCCTCCAATACAGAAACCCTAAGTACTTGATCAAAATTCCACGAAAGAGTCTGTAGCCGCCGCCATCTCCGTCCCTAGATAGGGAGGTATCTAAAGCTCTTCCCGGCACCGTACCAGAGGGGAGAGATCACCCTGGAGGCCTTCTTCATCACCATGCCTGCCTCTAGTGTGATGCGTGAGTAGTTCATCCCTGTACTACGGGTCCATGTAGTAGCTAGATGGTTGGTTCTTCTCCTTTGTGATACCATGTTTAGATCTTGTGAGCTCCGTTAATGATCAAGATCATCTATTTTTAATCATACATGTTGTGTTTGCAGGTATCTGATGGATATTTAGATGCTATTTCATATTGATTATTGATTCTATCATGTCTTTGTTATTTGTGATCTTGCATTCTCTTCGTTGTTAGTAGCTATCTTGTCCGAGTAGATGCTAGCAACTCCAAGAGGGAGTATTTATGTTCAATAGTGGGTTCATGCCTCTAGTAATCTGGGGAAGTGACAGAAATCTCTAAGGTACTAGATGTGTTGTTGCTACTAGGGAGAAAACATCAATCCTTTATTCACAGAACAATCGTATTGTTTACTTTACACACTTTGCTTAATGCAATTATCTGTTGCTTGCAACTTAATACTGGAGGGGGTTCGGATGATAACCTGAAGGTGGATTATTAGTCATAGATGCAGTTGGATTACGGTCTATGTATATTGGTGTAATTCCCAATCAAATCTCATAGGAGTCAAGATGATTAGTATATGCATGTATACTTTCTTGATGTTTGTAAATTGCCCCGCTATAATTTGTTCACCCAACATGTGATCTATCTTAAGGATAATCACCACTAGTGAACTATGGACCCTGGTCCTTTCTTTTACCATCAATCTATAAGCTATTTAATATTTTCTGTTTATTTTCTGCAAGATATTACTATCTTCCACACAATATGTTTAATCCTTTGTTTTCAGCAAAACCGGTGATCTTGACAACCTCACTGTAAGTTGGGTGCAAAGTTCTGTGGTTATGTTGTGAAGGATTCCAAGTTGGAAACAACACCGTGGAGGTGTTTCCTTGCTCCTACTAGTTCAATAACCTTGGTTTCATAACTGAGGGAAACCTTGCTACTATGCTCATCATACCTTCCTCTTGGGGTTCACCAACGATCTCGAATATATTTTGAGCCATCAAGCTATTTTTCTGGCGCCATTGCTGGGGAGTCAAGGACATCTTCACAAGGGGAGTCCCTCATAACCAATCTCTGTACTTTGTTGTTTTCGTTTTTCTTAGTTTATTTTTGCTTTGTTTGCATGTTTCTTTATCAAAAACACACAAAAAATTAGTTCCTACTTCAAGTTGTTTTTATGTCTAGTTCTTCTCCAATCACTATTTCATTATGGATATCCCACTCGGTTTCCTATTTTGGAAAACTACTATCACTGCTAAGGTAGTAGATGAACCACCGCCTGCTAGAACCTCCATGGAAGAGTTTATAAGGTATAGAGAGTCTTATTAGGGTAAAGTCATGAAAGCCGTGTTAAAAAGGTTGGATCTAATTGCTAAAATTTTGCTTAAACACCATGATATAAATTATTTCTCTGAATAGGATGCTAAACATCTTAAATTCCAATGTGGCTTTAGTAAAGAATTTGTAATTATGAACTATCATTGGAATAACTATATTCATCTTGGATTTTAAGAAGTAGAACAATTTGTTTTGTTTATGGGAGCTTCTGAAATAGAATCCTTCATGTCTAAAAACTATGAAATATGTGTTTCTTGTAAAGACCTTAAAGATATGGTCTCTTCTATCCTTGATCATTGCATACAAAATTTCAGCAATAATTGTTATATCATTGATTATAAAGAGAGACTCAGTCATGCACAAGAATGTGTCCACAATTTGCAGGAGCCTATGTAAGAAGAAATTGGTGAACCTGAAAGCTCATTAGATGAAAAAGAGGAGGAGAGTGATGGACAAAAGGAGGAAGAATGGATTAGATACCCATGCCTACCTTCTAATGAGAGTAACTCTTTATCCCTTACATTATTTGATTGTCCCCCATGCTTACCAAAGCAGGATGAATGTTATGTTCCTGTGGATTCTTTTGAAAAATCTACTATGGGTAAAACTTGTGATAATAATTATGCTCCTGTTATCTATGATAATCCTTTATTAGTGCCTAACTTCGAAATGCATGGTACTAAAGAGCGTTGCTTAGAATTTTTTATGATAAAGCTCTAGATGATGGTCCTATATTGGTTGATAATATTAATTGTACTACTATTAAAAATGAGATTGGAGGGGTCTTGACCTTATCTTGGAACCCCATACCTCTTGAGAATGATCAGTCACCTTGTTATAAAATTGTTAAAAGTGGGTTTGAATATTTTAATCCCATTATTTTTGAGCTTGAGAAAAATTATGTGTTTGTAGATCATTAAAAGCATGCTTTATGTGATAGTTATATTGTTGAGTTTATTCCTGAGGCTACTGAAAATTATTATGAGAGAGGAAAATATGGTTGTAAAAGTTTTCATGGTATTAAAACACCTCTCTATTCGGTGAAAGTTTTGAAGTTACTCTCGTTTTATCTTCCTATGCCTGTAACTTTGTTCTTTGTGAATTTATTTGCGTATAAGATTTCTATGCATAGGAAGTGGGTTATACTTAAATGTGTTTTGAATTTTCTCCTTGATGCTCTCTTTTACTTCAATTCATATTTCTTATGTGAGCATCATCAATAAATTTATGCCTAGCTCAAAGGCGTTAAAGAAAAGCACTTATTGGGAGATAACCCAAAAGTTTTAGTTGAGTCTTGGAAGTTATTACCTCTGTAATAACCGCTCCTTATAATTTTTGTGTGGATTCTGTGCCAAGAGTAACCTCTAATGAGAGAGAAGTAATGCTTGCAAAAGTTGCTGTCCTGAAACAGATGTTAGTGCTTTGCTGTAAGAATTCGTGAAACATCTCTGTATGTCGGTTTGAGCTGTAATTTTTTGTGCTTCTGCCTCGGGTTGTTATCAAACTTTCTTTAATTCAACACTTTTCGATTTGAGCAACACAAGGTCTTCGAAAAAATCGGTGTTTACCTGTTGGTCTGTTTTGACAGATTTCTGTCATTATTTGTATTTGCCTCTCAATCTCTTTCTCTTTGAGTTCTCTTTGATCATTTGAAATTTTTAAAGGAAGTGCTACAGTATCTTGTGTTTTAATGAAAGTTTTAGTTGTGTTGGAACTGAACCAAAATACTTATTATCTTGAGTACACTAATGTTGCTAATGAAGATTGTGTGATATTTTGTATGAAGGAAATTTTAAAGTGTAGTGAAGAATGATGTAATGAGATGAAGAATGGACAAAAGATCAAGCTTGGGGATGCCACCCGTGTCACCCCAAGAAATATTCAAGAAGTACAAGCATCAAAGCTTGGGGATGCCCAAGGCATCCCCTTCTTCATCAATAAAAATTTCAGGTTTCTTCCAAACACTTAATTTTTATTGTTTCATACACAGTTGTGTTGTTCTTGGAGCGTCTTTGTTTTTGTTTTTGGTTTTCGTTTGCTTATTTTGCTTGAATAAATTGGTTGTACCTCCTCATTCATGTATTAGTTTTCAAATAGATTGGTTTGGATTGGAAAAGAGTAGGAAAAGTTCATGCTTAAGTGGTAAAAAAGAGCTTGTTTTTTACTGTGGCCTATGCTTTGTCATGTCATGCTTGACATTGTTTTGGCTTTATGCTTAGTGATTTTTGCTGTAGCATGACATGTTATAAACAATTGAGATTGCTTAATGTGCCTTGAAAAAATCATTCGTTGTTTTAGCATATTAAAGCATAATATTGTGGTATTCTCCTTTGATGCTTTATTTGGGTTGACTTGGCGCATGCTCACACCATGTTAAGACTATACCAAGTCACCATAGCCTCTATGATCCTTTAGTTTTCGACTTGTAATATCACTTTATGCTTTAATTAATAATGTTTTGTCACTTTGCATGATTATGGCCATTATTTCTCTCCTAGTTGGTCGCTCCCAGTCTTTTGCTAGCCTCCATACCAAGTATGAGTTCCAGTCATGTATCCAACTCCAAATAAAACCAAATTATTCCAAAGAGTCGACCACACCTACCTATTAGCATTTGCTATTCCAAATATATTCATGTTTTTATCTACCTTCTGAATTAAACTTGTTATGTGAAAATTAGTGATTAAAGCTCTCATGAACTTGATGGCACACTTTACTTTTCTTGTCCCTAACAAACTTGAACCATTGTGTCATCTATGTTGTATATGCTTGAACTTATACATTGGGGATTAGCAGAACCATGCTGTCATGGGGAACGCTTTCAACATTTCACTTGTACATTGTTCCAAGTTGATATCATGCTCTTTTGTTTATGGATGTCGTCGGTGTGAAATGAAAGGGGAGCTTGTAAGTCCATGGAGTTATGTATGTGTGTTAGAGAAATGCCTGATCCGCTGGTCTAATCCATGCCTAATCATGGTGGAAACTTGCAGCATAACAATAATGAGCAATCTATGAAGCATTCTTCTTATAAAAAAAGAGATAGAGATTGAGAAAAAGAGAAAAAAAGATTTGAGAAAAGAGGAAAGAGAGAAAAAAGCACCATTTTCCCACAGTAAATAAGAAGATCGCTGAGATGCTTATTGCTTGCTTGCCTTGTCATTTTGATATGGGGATTCTTCCGTATCATTGGGCAAGGGGTACCCCGTTGGCGGTTCTCTATTATACACATGTACTTACTATGACAAGAACTTATCTGTAACTAAACTTGAGTAGCATGAGGAGTGGCCCTCGTATTCAAGGGACATGAGATTGCCAACTTATACTTTGTCAAGCATATACTCCATAGTTTGTTCACTTTAACCTTAATCACTTCAAGATGCTTATGATAGGGGCAATGAGAGCTGAAAGCTAATAAGTACCATAATTTTTGGAAGCTCTTTATGAGACTTGAATCCCTGCTTCCTTCTATGAAAGCCTTTCTTTTACTTTTATGTTGAGTCTCCATCTTCTATCTTTATGCACCTATTAAGAGAGCATAGTGGCCATTCTTAGTTTAATGTGCATTGTCCCAAGACTTGTTGATTGATGCATAACTTTGATATTGCTTGTTCTTAAACTATTTGTATCTAGTCACCCTTATGAACTTTGAAGGTATCCTATGCATTTATGTTTTGCTACACTATGAGGGACAAGCTGAATACCATTCTCATTATGCTTTCTATATGTGAAACAAACAAACGTCTTGCAAAGCATTGTTATTCATGAATCTTTTGTTTTGTACCTTTTCATGCTACAACATAGTTGCTATGTCTTATTGTTAGAACTATATCTTTCATGCTATGTTAAAGTATTATGATCCCAGCTATCAATGTTTTACAAATACTTTGATCAATATTATAATGGTGCATGTCACCCCAAAAATTATTCTTTCTTTTTATCACTTACCTACTCGAGGACGAGCAGGAGTTAAGCTTGGGGATGTTGATACATTGCAAACGTATCTATAATTTTTGATGTTCCATGCTTGTTTTATATATACTTTCTTATGTTTTGTCCACACTTCGGAGTACTTTTACACATTTTCCGGAACTAACCTATTAAAAACATGCCACAGTGCCAGTTGCCTGTTTTCTGCGTTTTTGGTTCCAGAAAAGCCAGAAAATGAATATTGTCGGAATTGGACGGGACAAAAGCCAAAGTCAATATTTCACCGAGGGGAACACAGAGCCAAAATACGAGACGGAGAGGGGCCATGGGCCGGCCACACCACCTAGCCACGCGGCCAGGCCTAGCCCGCGCCTGGGGGTGGTGTAGCCGCCTCTGGCACCCCCTCGGCCTCCCCTTTCGCCTATAAGAAGCCTTCGATACAGAAACCCTATGTACCCGATCAAAATTCCACGAAAGAGTCTGTAGCTGCCGCCATCTCCATCCCTAGATCGGGAGGGATATGAAGCTCTTCTCGACACCCTGCCGGAGGGGAGAGATCACCCTAGAGGCCTTCTTCATCACCATGCTTGCCTCCGGTATGGTGCGTGAGTAGTTCATCCCTGGACTATGGGTCCATGTAGTATCTAGATGGTTGGTTCTTCTCCTTTGTGCTACCATGTTTAGATCTTGTGAGCTCCGTTCATGATCAAGATCATCTATTTGTAATCATACATGTTGTGTTTGCGGGTATCTGATGGATATTGAGATGCTATTTCCGATTGATTATTGATTCTATCATGTCTTTTGTTATTTGTGATCTTGCATGCTCTCCGTTGTTAGTAGCTATCTTGGATGAGTAGATGCTAGCAACTCCAAGAGAGAGTATTTATGCTCGATAGTGGGTTCATGCCTCTAGTAATCTGGGGAAGTGACAGAAATCTCTAAGGTACTAGATGTGTTGTTGCTACCAGGGAGAAAACATCAATCCTTTGTTCATAGAACAATCGTATTGTTTAATTTACACACTTTGCTTAATGCAATTATCTGTTGCTTGCAACTTAATACTGGAGGGGATTTCGATGATAACTTGAAGGTGGATTATTAGTCATAGATGCATTTGGATTACAGTCTATGTATATTGTTGTAATGCCCAATCAAATCTCATAGGAGTCAAGATGGTTAGTATATGCATGTATGCTTTCTCAATGTTTGTTAATTGCCCCGCTGTAATTTGTTCGCCCAACATGTGATCTATCTTAAGGATAATCACGACTAGTGAACTATGGACCCTAGTCCTTTCTTTTACCATCAATCTACAACCTATTTACTATTTTCTGTTTATTTTCTGCAAGCTATTACTATCTTCTACACAATACGTTTAATCCATTGTTTTCAGCAAAACTGGTGAGATTGACAACCTCATTGTAAGTTGGGGGCAAAGTTCTGTGGTTGTGTTGTGGAGGATTCTAAGTTGGAAACAACACCTTGGAGGTGTTTCCTTGCTCCTACTGGTTTGATAACCTTGGTTTTATAACTGAGGGAAAACTTGCTGCTATGCTCATCATACCTTCCTCTTGGGGTTCACCAACGAGCTCGAATATATTTTGAGCCATCATGGAGCAGGGAATCCAAACTAATATTTTCCACTGATTTTACATTTTGCAAGAACTACACGATAGCACGCAATTACTATTGTTTGGAGTAGCTAAGAACATGTGCATGACTTAAAAATTTGTAGAGCAGCGAATGCAAACCAACATGTCTAGTGACCTACTCCGTAGTATCTAACACGAAGAATAGGCGTGCGCTTTGACTGGGTGTACAGAATGATTAGAAAAATGTAGTTCACTGTGACAGGTTTGAACCTGCTGTACTGCTGGCAAAACAAAAAAGAGTTGGTGATTTGGTTACCATGGTCGGATAGGCTTATAATCATCATCCATACCGGCACGGGTGACATCCTCGTCACCTAGGGTGCTTCGGTTGCGCCGGCTATTTGCGTCGGGGAAGCAGATCTTGGGCGCTCGATGCCGGCTTGACTGCTGTGGACGAGGTTGAATCGGTGCACTACACGATGTTTCAGGTAAGCTACGGGTGGGGAGGATGCCACGGGCGTTGATGCAGATCCTGGGCAGTCGTTGACGGATTCGGCGCCGTGGAGGGGAAAGTGGGAAAAGGAAATTAGGTGCGGTGGACGACGATGGACTCAGTGACCAAGGTCGGGTGCGGTGGATGTCGGTGAAGCGGCAATGATGCTTTGGATGAAACCGCATCCGATGCAGCTCCGGTATACTGTTGGCTGAGGAGTGCATGGTGTCGAGTTCCGGCGGGCAAAGCTAGCCATTGAGAAGTGCTGCGAGAGGTTCCGGGTGTGAGAAATTTCGTAGTATTTGAAATGGAGGGGCGCGAGAGAGTGGGGACCACGTGATTTTGGTATCGTTTGAAAGGGAGGGTTGCTAGAAATTTCACAGTGTTTGAAACGGAGGGGCGCTAGAAATTTCGCAGTGTTTGAAATGGAGGGGCGCGAGGGAGTGGGGACCACGTGATTTTGGTATCATTTGGAATGAAGGGGCGCCCGAAATTTTGTAGTGTTTGAAATGGAGGGGCGCGAGGGAGTGGGGACCACGTGATTTTGGTATCGTTTGAAACAGTGGGGCACCAGAAATTTCGCAGTGTTTGAAATGGAGGGGCACGAGGGAGTGGGGACCACGTGATTTTGGTATTGTTTGAAACGAAGGGGCGCCAGAAATTTCGAAGTGTTTAAAATGGAGGGGTGCGAGGGAGTGGGGACCAAGTGATTTTGGCCGTCTAGCAATCTTGTCCGTCCATCCCAATGGCCATAGGGGATACCTTCCCTTCGAAGGCTCTTGCGTGGACGCCTATGCAAGCAATTGCTGGGTGTCCCAGACTATAGTGGTAGATGTGTAGGTTACTGTAGTAGCAGACCATTAATTGGACTAGCTGGCGCGATGTCATTTTGGCGCTCCACGAGTTCAAACTTTTACTTATGGTGTTCAGGAGTGAATGCATGCATCTAAAAAAGGTACTATACTTACGTGACTAGTAAACTATACGTGCTTCGCACGACTATTTTATTGCGTGCACTCCAATAACTTATCTTATTAAAGCATAATAATATCCTACATAATTTAGAACTTTGGTGCAATACTTGGTCGACTTATTAGAACTAAACATCTTTCGGGTATTTTAGAAGTACTCCCGAACATCTTTCTAGCTTACCAAGATATCGTGTATTTTTTAATGGATGCAGTACTATGGATGGTTTTGCATGATTGTCGACATGAACAATTTTGGTTTTGCATTGTTCACATTTGACGTCCAGGCAGACAATGTACATATACCTCTCCATGAACAATGATAAGTTTCGTTGTTTTTTTCCTACTTTCTAAATGTTACATTAAACTACCATCATTTCCAATGATGCATGAAACGACCGAAAAAGAGTTGTGACCTTTTTTTAGTATCTAAAAATATTTTCATTGTTAATAATTATTTTTTACCATTTTACAGAGCATTCCATAAAACGAAACAATGTTTTCACCACTAGGGGAAATGTTTCCATTACATGACAAAGAATAATGTCTTCATCACCACGAACATATAGCACAAGAAATGAATTCCAACACAATAACCATATGCAATGACCTAATGTGTATAAAGCTTAGTGACCGTCTAATTTGTAATTATAAGTGTCAAGGAGGGAGCATGCTAGATTCATTTGTGGTGGCTAGGTGCAAATTTTTAATTTAATAAATGTACTACATTCTTGTGGACACTCACAAAGACAATTGACCTCTTGTCTTAGGAGACTTGTGATAAAACTATTACTAGTAGTTCGGAAATAAGTGACATGGAATTTATCTAGATTCGTATGTACCACTAAAATACGTCTATATACTCGTGAATATGATATATATACTCAATCTATATACTCGTGAATCTAGACAAATCTAAGTTTCATATTGAGGGAGTACGGCAATATTATAAATTTGTAATGTTGTCATGATAAATAATGATATTCGCTACACTCCATAAACGAAACCACTTCTTTTATTCCATCATAGTTTTACATTTGTGTACTGAAGTATTTTTACTATAACATAACGCACGAAATTAGTTAGACGTTAGTGATTAAGTACTATCGCTAATTTGTATTTACATACAGAGGTAATACTACACACCCAATTAACATCATAAGTAATTTCTCTTTCTCTCTCTCTAGAGGAGTTTTCTAGGTTGTCAGTTTGAAGAATCATTTGTCAAATACTGAGAATTGAACACTTCAAATTATACAGCAAGTGATTAGATGGATGGACGATTAGTGCATAGAGGCTGTCGAGCTGGTAAAATGTTCACATTTAATGGTGATGTGAGCACAATTGATTGAGTGGCAAACCTTTTTTTTGTGCGGTCGAGTGGCAAACCTTTTTTTGTGCGGTCGAGGCCCCCGTACGCTGATGACCCTCGCTAATCAGCGCAACTCACACATAAGTGTATTTTTACATAGTAGTAGTAGTAGAAACATCATCCAGGGATACAAAGTTCAGCTTCTAACAATCTTGACCGCCCAATCCAAAATCAACGGGTCAAAGCGGATACCTTCCCTGTGAAGTGTCGTGGTGGTGTCACGGCAGATGCCATGGATATGCTAAAGGTGGGGACTAAATGCGCTAGGAGAATCCAAGGAGGGATAGTGTGGTGATTCCACACACGGAAGCTTTGTATTTGATTCACCTTCACAGATTACAAGTGCTCCTTGAGCTGTATTGGAGAGAGGAGGAAGAAGGAACTCTCTTACTCTCGCCACTAGCTAGCCCTCAGGAACTCACTAGTAAATCACTACACACTAGAGACCAATTTCCCAGAATTCAACCCGTTCTACAGAGGTCCTAGCCCTCCTTATGTAGGGGTGGCTAGGTCTCCACTTAGGGCATATGTGGAGGCATATTCCAAGGAATATGCCTCCTCCCAAAATAGTAAGCCGACCGAATCACTTTTCCCCCGCGTCATCCATGCAGAGGCTACGTGAGCCTCTGCGGCGCCTGGGTCACCCGACATTGGCTTTGTCGCCTTTGTCGGCCACACCTCGGTGGTCCGGCCTCTGTCCGCTTCGCTCACACTCTGCGTACAGTAGTCACCTTTGACCAGCGAGATACCTTCCTTCTCTTACAAGCTTGATATAACCCGGATCCCACATAGTTGATCCAGCAACACCTGTTCCTGCATACAAGTTAGATACATCTTACTAACATATGGCTTAAGTCGGTTGAGACCAAGTTAGGTGGACGTCCCCTAGTCCGGGTTACTCCGTGATCCGCCTGCCTTGAGGTGACTCGGCTAGCACTTGTTTTGACCTTGTCGTACCTCGGCTAACTAGGCCTTTATACCCCGGCGTGACCCTACCCGGGGGTATCCCCCCAATATTAGTCCCCGAAGCTGGTGCGGTCTTAGCTGCCTTAGCCGCTAAGGCCACAGCAGGTTCAATTTCACTGAGCTTCTTGCTCCTTCTCCGAGTTACCTCCTACTCCGGATTCTATGGGTTTACTTTCCCTTGGTACATTCCAAGTTTTTACTTGATGGTCGGGTTACCACATACCCATCCGGGTCATTCTTCCTTCTCTCGTACGCTTCCCCACGTGGAGGCTAATCATCACATCGCCTCATTTTAAGGACCAGCTACAGTAACTGCCGCAGTAATTGTCAGTTATCATTGTAGCGCACGTCACATCGTGCCTGCCTCCTCATTAACTACATCAAAACGTCACGTCGTGGGATCCGCTGCGCCCTGTGGCCCTTCGTGTGGCTCGTCGCTGATTGGCTGATCCAGACCATACACGGCCACACCGTGTGGCTCGCCTGCAAAACGCGATCCCACTACCCCCTTACGGGAGTGGTTAAATAGGGGAGGGGCGCGCCCCTTGGGTCCTTTCCCCACTTCCGCGCGCCTCTGCCCCTTCTTCTTCCTCATCTTCTCCCGCGACAGCGCCGCCGCCACCGCGTTTGAGTAGCAGCGCCGCTGCCGCGCTACTTCCACGCGCTCCAGTGCTGCGGCCACCTCCGCTCATCCTCTCCGCCACGGGTCCCCACCAGTCCAGGCCGCTGCCTCCCTCCGCCGCTAGCGCAAGTGAGGAGAGCGACCTCGAAATGACTGAGGAGGAACTCACCGTCGCCGAGTAGGAGATGGAAGAAGACGCGGCGCACGCCGATCGTGGCGCATGGGCCGGATCCTGGGTCTGCCAGGATGACCTGGATTGGCTCTACCGCACCAGGCGCATCCCGAAGGGCGTCACCGCACGCCTCGCTTCCGCCGAACTTGCCCCCTCACCCAATCCAGGTGAGTATGTGGTGTTCCTATCACACTTCCAGCAGGGGTTCAGTCAGCCAGTTAGCGATTTTTTCCATGACTGGCTAAACACATACGAGCTTCAGCCGCACCACCTTCCAGCCAATGCCATCACATCTCTCTCCGCCTTCGCCTCCACGATCAAAGGTTATGCCGGACTATGGCCCACAAAGGAGCTATGGATCCGGTTCTTTGGCCTTCGTCGGAACGTAATTCCGAATGTAGATCTAGAGCCAGAGGATAAACAACTCACGTAGTTCGGGGCTGCGTCAATCTCTCCTCGGAAGTTGTCTGTCTTCCCCCGAGTCACGGGACTTGACTCCTGCAAGGGGTGGGCCCGGAATTTATTTTATGTCCGGAACAACACCACCGAAGACTTGATCCGGCTGCGCCCCTATACTCCGGGTCCTCCTAACCCAGATTTGTGGGATGTTATCCCCAAGAATCCCACAGTCTTGGCGAACCAAGTCAACAAGAGGTTCGCGGAGCTAAAGGAACTCAGATTGTGCAACAAGGACGCCATGATCACATTTGTCTGCAACCGGATCTCCCCCCTCCAGAAACGCACACATAAAGTGTGCCACATGAGTTGGGGCTGCGACCCCAACCGGACCTCGTCTTTCGAGTTAAGCAACATAGAGATCTTCCGCCGGGTCAAGGCCCTGTTCACCACCCACAAAGACTTCTCATCTGAGTGGACGTGGGGAATTGAACACTTTTGCCGAGATAGGCTTCCTCCTTCGGTAAGTCTCGTGCCCTAAACTCTTTCCGTGTGAAATCTTATGTCGGTCATTTGTTGTAGGTTTTAATCCTGTTGCCTTTTCTTTTCCTTAGATGTTTCTTCAGCAAACCATCGAGGATGGCACCGAGCCTTCCCTCAAATGGGCGCCTGACCGGGATACCTCGGACGGGAAGAACCGGATCAGGAGATGTTCCTCCCGATGGCAGATGCAACGAAACGACCCACCGGTAAACTCTCTTCTATTAGAGATTGGCCTGACGATGAAGATGATTCGGATGTTGAGGTGATGGAAGCATTTGACATTGTCCCCCTTTCTTATGCTTTTCCGGCATCAGCTAACCCCGGTGGGCAGATCCATGAAGACCCTCCCCTTGCCGTGGGTGATCCTGTACCGGTGGCGCCGAAGAAGAAAAGGGGAGCTGCCTCTGCATCCTCCTCCGGATCTTCTCAGCCGTCTAAAAGGCGGAAGAAGGCCGGGGATAAAACTGCCACCAAACCTCCAACTAAGGCCACGGCCCGGAAGGCTCGGAAGCCCAAGGAGCCCCTGACCTCGGATGAGTAAGCCTCTTCTTTCTTTGCCATTCACTTGTTCTTTTTGTGTTATAGTTTCTCATTATTCATTATTTGATTTGGCAGGGCCGCGGTGGAGGTCCCACAGAGTAGATCCGGCATTGCGTCGCTGCTCCAACACAACCCTTCTCCTCCTCGTGGCGATGATTCTCGCCCGTTGAGCCCCATTCCGGAGGGTAACCTTGGAGAGGGGGAGACTGGCTCTGTCGAGGCAAGAACCACCACTTCGGCTCCGCCGCAACCAGCTACCATCGAAGTTCCCTCAGCACCTCTGCCGAAGAAGAAACCAGCACCAGTACCAGCACCAGCAGCTAAAGCAACATTAGCAGCACCAAGCCCCTCTACCTCGTTCGAGTCTTCCAAGGCTCGGTGAGAAGACATCAGCAGCACCAAGGCTGGCGCCAAGGTAGCTCCCAAGGGAAAATCCACTGTAGCAACCTCAACCTCTCAGCAGCAGCCCAAGGGCAAGAAGGCACCTGAGGCTACCAGGGCAGCATCCGTTGAGGCTGGACAGCGCACACTTGCGTCCATGCTTCTGAAGAAAACTCCACCGCCGAAGGACGCCCCTGCCGAGCCAGCTGATGCGCAACTTGTTTTGCACACCAGCCCGACCCTTGCCCAAGTTGAGAGGAGGGAGGCGCATGCCAAGGGTTTAGTGGCGCCACACATGCTAAGCGGCGAACGATACCCTCCGACCTTGATCGATTTTGTAAATAACTGGAATAAGGCGGAGTTCGTCTACAACGACGATCTCCCGGAGAAGTTCGGTCCCGCCGAATTTTCTGTGCAGATGAATACCGCCACCAAGGCCATTAACCTTGTGGGTCGGATGATGGAGGTACGCTACTTCATCTTTTCCATAGTATGTTGAATATTAGTAGTGGTATAACCATTAGTCCCCGAGCGTCCGGGGGAGTAACTTGTTTACTCGGCCGGATGCTTCTTAGAGAAGTAGCATAGCTCCTTAATAACTTCGGATATGCACGCACCTAGAGCCGGGTTAAGTTCTATTTGGCCCGGATCTCGTACACTTCAAATATGCACACACCCAGAGCCGGGTTAAGATCCACTTGGCCCGGATCTTGTACCCTTCAAATAAGCACACACCTAGAGCCGGGTTAAGTTCCACTTGGCCCGGATCTTGTACACTTCGAATATGCACACACCTAGAGCTGGGTTAAGTTCCTCTTGGCCCGGATCTTGTACACTTCGAATATGCACACACCTAGACCTGGGTTAAGTTCCACTTGGCCCGGATCTTGTACACTGCGAATATGCACACACCTAGAGCCGGGTTAAGTTCCACTTGGCCCGGATCTTGTACACTTCGAATATGCACACACCTAGAGCCGAGTTAAGTTCCACTTGGCCCGGATCTTGTACACTTCGAATATGCACACACCTAGAGCCGGGTTAAGTTCCACTTGGCCCGGATCTTGTACACTTCGAATATGCACACACCTAGAGCCGGGTTAAGTTCCACTTGGTCCGGATCTTGTACACTTCAAATATGCACAAGACTAAGCTGTGCATCTTTGCTCTTTCAGGTGACCACCAACCGCCGGAGCACTGAGTTTCAGCGTCTCCTTGATACTCACAAGATGCTGCGCGCAAAACATAATGCACTTCTCACTGAACACGAGAAAAGGGGTAAGTTTCTTCCTCGGCATATTTTCATTTCATCTTTGTCTGCCGAGTTAACCCATCCTTCGGTTTTTCGCAGCTGGGGTGGAAGCTGAGAATACCATCATGAGGAAAAATTTGGATAAAATCAAGGTTAAGTCATTTTTGTTCAACCTTGCTATGCTTTCTATCTCTTTTTCTCCTTGGCTCGGCAAACATTCACACCTCGCCTTTGCCGGGTCAACAAACTAATTCAGCATCTCTTGAAGATAGTGTGCCCATGCCTGATATGATGCTGCATTTTCTTGAACAAGCAGGGCAGCATTAGGCCGAACTTAAAAAGAAAGACGATGAGCTCACCGTTCTCCGAACCAAAGATGACGAGATTGCCAAGCTCAAGGCAGATATGAAGAAGTTGAAAGCGCGGCACCAATCCGAACTTCAAAAAGCTGGCCAGGACTATACTGAAGAGCGGAAGCGCCTCAACCTCCAGATTGCCAAGGACCAAGAATTACTTAAGGAGGCCGACGTCAAGCTTGAGTCGGCGAATGCTGAACTTGTGCAACTCTGGGAGAGGCGCGACAACTGCATCAAGGAGCTGACCCGGGTTCATAGCCACATTTCTAGTAAGTTCTTTTCCTTCGTCCGACACTGATCCTTCGGGTCTACTTCCTTTACTTACTCCCCCTGTGTCATTTTTTCAGGCAAATTCTCGGAGAGCGATGTCATTGGATCCAACGATGTTACCAAGTTCTGCATGCAGAGGGGTACTCCGTCCGGTTCTTGCTCCATTTCTCTTGATCTCGAAGACTTGATAGTCAGCTTATCCGCCCGACTCGAGACCGTGAAGAACTACGGCAAGGATATCATGGACATAGTAATCCGGATCTTCAATGCCTTTTGGCCTGAAGAAGATACTCCAGAGAATATGGCTGTTCTTTTTTCCTGGCTGATGCAATGTGAGACTCAGCTCGATCTCTGGAGAGAATCCGCTGGACGCGCCGGAGCTGAGACCGTTCTTCACTACGTGTTGACGTGGTACGAGAAGATCGACCTCAACCTCCTAGCGCGCGTGCGCACCGGATCCAAATGGTCCAGCGACTCGAAGTGGATTGCTCGGCGCATGGCTTGCGCCCATAGCCTCATTGAATATGCCCCATTCATGAATGGAACGAGGGACCAAGCTTCCTAGGTGCCGCCGATATCGAAAACATTGAAAACGTTGAAGATGGCTCGGATGAGGACGAAGCCTCGGACGTCGAAGACAGCGAAGATGACGCCGAACTTCCTCCTCCTGCTGCTCCTTGAGCGAAAAAACTTTAAAGTTTATCAGATCCCCGGTAATGCCGGGTGCAATTTGTATTAAGGACATCAGTTATGTTTTGCTACTAAGTTTATGCTGGATTAACTTGGGCGTAGTCCTCGAGTTTCATTTTCCTGTTTCTCCATTTTCTTGGCTCCGCTTGTGTCCACCTTGGTTTGGTTTTATGACTTACGAGTCCGAGCTTCAAAAATTGATTTAACAGTACTTGGAAACTTTAGGTTTAGGTCAAAATAATTCAGCATGATAAATTTAAAGTACACACAATGTTACTCCGAAAAACAAATGTCGGCTCGATTAAGTTTTTTTCCCTTAGTCGTTTTTCATGTGCTACGCAATTCCAAACTTGTTCTCTTGCTTGCCATGAAGCCAAATCTTGTTGGACAGCAGCAAGTCGAAGAGTTAGGTTTTTGGTGCTCATACACTACAAGTCCGGCCTAAGTTGAAGCAACTTACGCCAGCCGATATATAAATAAGAAATATAGAAGACAACTAAAATTACTAGGGCAGTCCCCGAGTTACTGCTCGAGGTGCCAAGATTTCATTGATAAGCTCATTGCCGGCATACATACCGACATATGAGAGACTCGTATACAAACACTTCTCTGCTAAGTGTAGAAAGGACGAAGTAGAGCTACATTCCATGGACGTTTGGATTCCTCGCCGGACCTGTCCGCCTTGTTCTTCTCCTGTGGTTTTGCATCGATAAGATAATAAGAATCATGTGCAATGCTTTGCTCACAATGAATGGCCCTTCCCATGGGGGGGATAATTTATGCATGCCAGCAGTACGTTGTACCAACCGGAATACCAGGTCACCTTCCTGGAAAACTCGGGGGCTTACTTTCTAGCTATGATAGCGTCGGAGATTTTGCTGATATATGGCAGATCTGGACAATGCCAATTCTCTCGCTTCTTCCAGCAGATCAACATCATTTTGCCGGGCCTCTTGCACTTCAGCTTTTGTGTATTGGGTGACTCTAGGCGAGTCATGCTCTATGTCGGCTGGTAATACAGCTTCTGCCCCATATACCAGAAAGAATGGCGTATAGCCTGTTGATCGATTCGGAGTTGTTCTTAAACTCCACAGTACCGCTGGTAGTTCTTCTATCCAGCACCCCACTGACCTTTGTAGCAGCTCAATGAGCCGGGGTTTTATCCCGGATAATACTAATCCGTTGGATCTTTCCACTTGTCCGTTCGATGCGGGGTGGGCTACCGAGGCAACGTCCATCCGGATCTTCTTATCTCGGCAAAAACGCGCAAATGCTCCCTCAGCAAAATTTGTACCATTATCTGTTATGATACTGTGAGGATAACCGTATCTCAAGATGATGTCCTTGAGGAAAGTTACGGCAGTGGCTCCATCACATTTTCTTATTGGCTTTACTTCAATCCACTTTGTAAATTTATCCAACATGACCAAAATGTGAGTCATATTCCCTCTTGATGGTTTAAACGGGCCAACCATATCCAAGCACCATACGGTAAATGGCCATGTAATTGGTATGGTCTTGAGCTCCGACATTGGCATATGTGTTTTTGTCGCATCTCTCTGATAGCCATTGCATTTTCTCACCAGATCTTCTGCTTGTTCTAAGGCACTTGGCTAGTAAAACCCATGGCGGAAAGCTTTTGCTACCAAGGCTCTGGATGAGGCATGATGCCCACATTCCCCTTGATGTATATCTCGGAGGATGTCAAGTCCTTCCTCCGGGTCAACACATCGCTGGAGGACATTGGTCACACTCATTTTGTATAATTCGGAATTGATGATCGTGTATGCTTTTGCTCTCCTCTGAGTTTGCCTGGAAAGTACCTCCTCAGCGGGTAAGGTTCCATCCTTTAGGAATTGGAATATTGGCACTGCCCAAGCTGGTACAGCTCTCACTGGGAACACATCCTCATCAATTTCCATTAGATCCACCAGCATAACTTCTACCGGGTCGCGCTATGCAGTCCCCGGGTTTGTCGTGGCAGTCCCCGGGTTTGCCAAGGCAGTCCCCGGGTTTCGCGAACCACTCCCTACATCAATGTCCATGGGCACAGCCTCTGATTCCGGATTTGCCTGGATAAAAATTGAGTCGGACTCCAGGGATGGCCTGATGGATGGTTTTCTGAGGTGCTCCAATGCTACGCCTAGTGGAATTGCTTGTCAGGTTGAACCGAGCTTCGACAATACGTCGGGAGCCTCATTTTCCACCTGAGGTATATGGTGAAATTCGCATCCCTCAAAGTAACCAGATATCTTCTGCACATGAAATCTGTATAATGCCATGTTTGCGTCCAAAGCATCCCATTGCCCGGCGAGGTTTAGGGTTAACCTGCTGGACTACAAGATCCGAGTCGCCAAAGCATTGGATCCGGCGTATTCCAACCTCCTTTGCCACTTTGAGCCCATGTATAAGTGCCTCGTATTCTGCAACATTGTTTGATGCAGTGAAGTGGATCTGCAACACATATTTCAACTGGTCCTTCTTTGGCGAGGTAAGCACAACTCTGGCACCTAACCCGGTTTTTGTTTTTGATCCGTCAAAGTGCATTCTCTAGTAGTTCGGATCTGGCAATGGTAGATCATATTGCACCTCGGCCCAATCCACAAAAAAGTCCGCCACAACCTGAGATTTAATTGCTTCTCTTCTGTCATATTGTGGTGCATAAGGTGCTAGTTCAATTGCCCATTTTGCAATCCAGCCACTTGCATCCTTGTTACTCATTATCTCGGATATGGGAGCTTCACATATTACCTTGATTGGGTGTTCCTCGAAATAGTGCTTGTGCTTCTTAGCTGCCATATACACACCATACGCCACTTTTTGATAGTGAGGATAGTTCTGCTTTGAGGCTGATAATACCTCGCTCAGATAATACACTGGCCTTTGCATCGACTTACCCTCTTCTTCGCGCTCTACCACAATCACTGCACTTACAACTCGGTTGGTTGCGGCTATATAGAGCAACATTGGCTCCTTTGATAGTGGAGAGGCTAACACTGGTGCAGTGGATAACATCTTCTTTAAGTGGGCAAAGGCTTCATTGGCCTGCGGCGTCTAAATGAACTTATCCGACTTTTTCATGAGTTGGTAGAGAGGCAATGCCTTTTCTCCCAACCGACATACAAACCGACTTAACGATGCCAAGCAACCAGTGAACTTCTGGACATTGTTAAGACACTTCGGCAGTTCCATTCGCTCTATGGCCCGGATTTTAGTTGGATTGACCTCAATACCCCGGCTGGAGACGAGGAATCGGAGTAATTTTCTAGCCGGGATGCCAAAGGTACATTTTTTCTGGGTTAAGCTTCATCCGGAACCTCCTTAGGTTCGCGAACGTCTGCCTGATATCGTCAAGGAGCATTTTGCTTTCCTTGGTATTTATCACAACATCATGCACATACACCTGCACATTTTGACCAATTTGGTCATGCAAACATTTTTGCATACATCTCTGGTACGTTGCCCCTGCATTACGTAAACCAAAAGGCATGGTGCGATAGCAATAAGCCCCATACGGGGTGATAAACGCAGTCTTTATTTGATCTCTTGGGTTCAGAGGTATCTGGTGGAAACCAGAATATGCATCAATGAATGACAACAACTCACACCTAGCAGTGGAATCTATGACTTGGTCTATCCTTGGGAGTGGGAATGGATCTTGTGGACACGCCTTATTCAGGTTCGTGTAATCAATACACATACGCCAAACCACTGCCACGTTCGGATCATCTTTCTTCTTCTCAACCAACACCGGATTAGACAGCCAATCCGGGTAAAGAACTTCCATGATAAATCCTGTAGCCAACAACCGAGCTATCTCATCTCCTATGACCTTTCTCCTGTCTTTGACGAAGCGGCGGAGCAGTTGCTTCACCAGCTTTGCTCCGGGTCTATCATTCAAAGAGTGCTCGGCCAACTCCCTCGGAACACCTTGCAAGTCCTGTGTGGACCAAGCAAAAATATCCCGATTCTCACGGAGGAAGTTGACGAGCTCACTTTCCTATTTGTCATTTAACCCTGGCACCAATTGTTACGATACGCTCAGGGAACATATCATCAACAGGCACCTTCTTGGTATCTTTTGTCGCTTGGAATGAGACACTACCATGCGGGTTACTCAGCGCCGACATATATTGCTGTGCGGACTGAGCCAATGCCGCCACTTCTTGGATCTTTCTCTTTTCCTGCGCAATTACGAGTGACTCGGCCAGGTTAGACCCGGCGGATGCACACTCAATGGAACGTCGGAAATCCCCAGCTATGGTAATTACACCATTTTGCCCGGGCTGCTTCATCTTCAAGTAACTGATGTGACAACTTGCCATAAACTTGTTCAGAGCTGGTCTACCGAGTAACGCGTGATACGCACTTTCTAAGTTCACCACTTTGAACTCCAAATTCTCAGTTCGGCAGTTATCTCTTGTGCCGAACAAAACGTCAACCCGGACCTTGCCTATGGGCTCACAAGAAATGCCTGGCACAATGCCATGGAAAGTTGTCCTTGTAGCTTGGAGCATGTTCTCCGAGATACTCAACTTGCGCATCGTATCCACATACATGATATTAATGCTACTACCATTGTCAATCAGTACCTTTGAGAACCTCGCATTGATGTTAGGCCCAATGAATGTCGGATCCAGCACTAACGCATATGAACCGGGACTTGGCATGAGCTTGGGATGATCTTTGATGCTCCAGGTAATTTCCTAGTCCGACCAAGGCATATACCTCATCACTGCTGGCATTACCGCATTCACCTCCATATGTCGGCGCTGCAAGCTCTTTCCGTCTGTCTCTTCCGTAGTGAACACACAGTAACTCTGATGGTGCTCCCTGTACTCATTCCTCCCCTCATTTCCGGGGTACCTCTGATCCTACTGGTCTTGGTTCTCCACCTGATGCACTGCATCCCTTCTCTCATGGTTGTCATACCTCGGCGGAGGGGAGGCAACATTAACTGTTGCGCGTTTGCTCCGGAGAGCAATTGCTGCCGGGGTAACTCCTGCAGAGGTTGATCATTCCGAGGTGCCTGAGCATTCCCTGAGCCACTTTGTTTTATCTTACGCATCCACTACACTGTCTAGTTGTGTGACCCGCTGGGTTACTCGGATTAGGCGTGTGAAACATACAGGGCTGATCCAGCATTGCCTCATAGGTGTACCTCGGATGGTCCTTCTTCTCTTGCCACTGTTTTTTCTGCTCTGGCGTCCAAGTTTTCTTCCCATCATTCCTTGGCGTCCATTGCTTTCCTCCTGTTTTCTGACGTTGACTGCCTCCTGCTCCGGGTTGATCCTGATTCACAGCTGCAAGTTGTTGCGAACTGTATCGGTAATCCGGTCTGTCATCCCTTCTTTTACCTCGGTAATCATTTCTCTAGGATGACCCGGGCCCATCTCGCTGAAATTACTCCTCGCTTGACTCGTTTGTCATGAGTCTAGGTTGCGTCGGATCACCTAAGGCATTTGAATCAGCAATCCGGATCATTTCTACCAAGGTGGTTGGCATATCCCTTTGCAACCTTTGCCATAGCATGCTTGCATATCTGCATCCTTGAGCAAACCAGGCTATGGCATGTGACTCAATCACGCCCTCACACGAGTTTCGCACAGTGCACTAATGGGTTAAGAACTCCCGGTCTGTCTCACTTGGTCTCTGCCTGCACATTGCTAGGGTGTGTGGCCTATTGGGCCTCTGATACATACTTGAGAAATTGCTAACAAACATCTCCTCAAAATCGATCCAACAGTTAATACTTCCGGGTGGCAAATTGTTTAGCCATACCCTTGCTGGCCCCTCCAACATCTGGGGTACATATCTCACTGCCCACCTCAAGTTGCCTGTAGCAATTTGGACCGCAGTTGCATAGTTTATCAACCAATCCTCCGGCTTAGTGCTGCCGTCATATGTCTTTGTGCCTCTAGGTAACTGGAAGTTTGGTACCGGAGGTTCCTTCATGATCCGGGGCCCAAAACATGCTGGACCCGGAGGACCTTGACACTCAATTTGCTCCGACCTATACAACCGATCCAGTTTTAACCTGGCATCATCAGGCATCAAGTTCCTGCTTCCCAATCTTGACCCTATCACGTGATAGTCCGGTCTAGGATAGCCAACATTCACCATCTCTGAATCTCCATCATTGTATCTATCTTGCTCCTGTGGAGCTGCTCTTTGTTGCATATCTTGGCCGGCACTACGCTCTTGCCGTGGTATATTCTGCTGCTGCGGTTGAACTGCACCTACCGAATTACGTTGTCCGGCATTGCCATTTACAACATTCCCTTGACCGGCATTGCCTTGGTCGCGGTTACCTCGGCCATCTTCACCTCGGCTCACACTCCTTCGATCTTCATTTCTTTGCACTTCTTTTCCTTTCCCTGCCCTTGCCGGGTCATATGGGACTATCTCTTTATTCCTCCTGGCCGAAGTTACTACCTCTTCTCTCCTAGGACCACCATGAGGAGACGATGCGGCTCCAGCGGATTTTTCCGGGTTACCCACCGCCGAATGAACGATCTTGGAGGCCCCATCTCTCTCCAGGTTAGCCCTGAGCAACTCCTCGTTTTGCCTGTTTGCCATCTGAACCAACTCATTGACTCTTTCCTGCTGTCTTTGACGGGCTTCACTCGTCAGACCGTCTAGTTTGGACGTAGCTACATCCGCTGCTCTGAGGTTCTTTGCCGGGGTACTATACCTCGGCAGCCCCACGGACAAAAAGTTCTCTGATTCCTCAATCCTAGTATCACCCTCTCTGTTCATCTCACTCATGAGATTTCACCCTTTCACTTTTACAGCATCAACCTTATTTGCCTTAGCATACTCACGCAGTGTCATGTTCAATGACTGTTGAGCCACGGCTATCTTTTTTTCACCCTCTAGTATTTTTTGCCTAGTTTCCTCTAGCTCGGCCTGTGCCTGAGCCGGATCTACTACTGCTGCCACTAGGTTTGCCAAGCTATCCATCGCCTGCTGCAGCACATTCTCAGGCCTCTCTAGTGGAGGTCCTCTACTTTTCCTCGGTGCCTTAGGTGTTACCTCTGGATCTGGTGTCGGATCCTTGCTTATGCCAGCGCCAGGCATGGTCATCATCACCTCAGCGTGGTCCGGGGAGCAAGCGATACGTGCCCCGCGAGCCGCGCTAAGGGGTGGCTCGCCTCCTTCGACGACGTGCCGCGGATGAACGCACGACACATCAACAACAACGTAGATCTTGTGCGCGCCGAGCTTGACGAAGAGGCCATTGCGCGGAAGAGGTCGCTTGCCGAAGCAACCAGCATTGTCGCTGACAAAGTCCAGCGCTCCAAAGCACTGAACGAGCCCAGAGACGATGCGTTCGCAGGTGCCGATGAAGTTTCCCGTCCGGATCTTCACCCTTGCTAGCGCTGCTGGCCCCACGGTGGGCGCCAACTGTCGTGGTGGTGTCACGGCAGATGCCATGGATAGGTTAAAGGTGGGGACTAAATACGCTACGGGAATCCAGGGAGGGATACTGTGGTGATTCCACACACGGAAGCTTTGTATTTGATTCACCTTCACAGATTACAAGTTCTCCTTGAGCTGTATTGGAGAGAGGAGGAAGAAGGAACTCTCTTACTCTCGCCACTAGCTAGCCCTCAGGAACTCACTAGTAAATCGCTACACACTAGAGACCAATTTCCCAGAATTTAACCCCTTCTACAGAGGTCCTAGCCCTCCTTATATAGGGGTGGCTAGGTCTCCACTTAGGGCATACGTGGAGGCATATTTCAAGGAATATGCCTCCTCTCAAAATAGTAAGCCGACCGGGTCACTTTTCCCCCGCGTCATCCATGCAGAGGCTACGTGAGCCTCTGCGGCGCCTGCATCACCCGACATTGGCTTTGTTACCTTTGTCGGCCATGCCTCGGTGGTCCGGCCTCTGTCCGCTTCGCTCACACTCTGCGTACAGTAGTCACCTTTGACCAGCAAGATACCTTCCTTCTCTTACAAGCTTGATATAACCCGGATCCCACATAGTTGATCCGGCCACACCTGTTCCTGCATACAAGTTAGATACATCTTACCGACATATGGCTTAAGTCGGTTGAAACCAAGTTAGGTGGACGTCCCCTGGTCCGGGTTACTCCGTGATCCAGCCTGCCTTGAGGTGACTCGGCCATCACTTGCTTTGACCTTGCCGTACCTCGGCTAACTAGGCCTTTATACCCCGGCGTGACCCTACCCGGGGGTATCCCCCCAACATTAAGGTTCTGGCGGGAATGCCTATGCAAGGAATCATTGGTTGTCCATGGATAAACTATAGGGGTAGCTGTGCTTGTGACCCAAAGTACTCCAGAGTCCAGACAATAGTTGGGTTACCCCGACACTGACGGTGCATTTTCTTTTCTAGATAGTGGATCCGGATCCCTAGACATCTGACAAAGTAGAAAGTATGACTAAATTTAAAGATCACTCATTGACGATTTAATTATTTTTGATTTATCTGACATAATCTCCCTCTAGCCTAATTTTTCTGAAAATGCCCTCCGACCTAATTAAAAAGGATGTCACATATTTGAGTAAATTTGAATGTAATATGTACACTAAACAGTGACTACTATACGGCAAGTATATCGTTACAAAAGCTCCACAGAGCGTATTCGAACACTAAAAAGTGCAATATAATTATGAGCATACGGATGAGAAAAAACGATCCATGCACCCAAAAGAAAGAAAAAGGAGGGACACATAGGCAAGTCCTCCCCCTTCCTAGTTCCTACTCCAAGATTGAGCAATTGCAACACTATGGCCGCCATGCGGAGGTTGGTCCTTGACGACATCCGCAATGGTCGCGACCTCTATGGCCAACATGAGATGGCTTCTCTCTTCCTACTTAGCGAGACGTGACCTGGATGATCTCCGCAATGGTAGCTGCTGGCTGCGGAGCACCGTGACTTCTTTCTTCAAATTTTCACACTCTGCGTGAAGCATGGAGGAGTCACCCTCGTAAGATCGTGCGAGCTACATTTGAAAAGCCAATTTGACTCAGAGGCGATCACACTCTAGGTTGAGCTCGAAGTTTCTCTGAAGAATGTGCATGTTATGGCTGTAGATTTCATCTACTTTGGCCGAGATTCTCGCCCTGACTTCTTGCATGGAAAATGCGTCATCAGTTAGAGAGTATGGAGTGCATGCAGAGAACAACATAAAATATCAATACATGTATAGTGACTACAGTACCTCTCTTCTTCGACCGAGAGCAGGCATGAGGGCATCGTACGCGTCAGATATATCCGTCGTGCTATCGACCCATGGGGTGGAAAATTTGACGCTCGAGCCGCTTGCCCTGGAAGATGTACAAAGACGGTTCAATAGTAGGAGCAGAGAGCCCAGGAATCAACGGAAGTACAAACCTACTCGGACTCTTGGTCCCCATGATAGCCACTCTTCGGATACATGTGCGAAGACGATCCCTCCCCCCATGGTTGGTCTCCTTTCTCGGTCCGAGCCTGCAGGTCACCCTGCCAGCTGGATTTCTCCATGGCTCTAACCACCGCCATCTTGCTATTCTTCGGATGATACATGATATTTTGTGACATCGCTGGATGAAGAAGTAGAAAAGAAAGGGAGGAGCAGTGGAAGAAAATGGTTTCTGCGAAGGCGGAGCGAGGTAGTACTAGTAGGAGGAGAGAGGAGAGTTAATAGTGGAAGCAAAACGTCAAGTACTAGGTCTCGCTTGTTCAAAAAAAGTACTAGGTCTCGTTGTCGGCCTACGAGCAATCTCGTTGGTCCATTAGCGATCGAGCTTACTAGCTACAAATATTGTGCAGTGTGCTAAGGCTTGGGCATGAGCTAAGAAAATAACTTAGACGTGATTCTAGAAAAATCGAAACTGCTCCACTGTTTAGGTCTCTTGCGTGGGTCCCATGTAGCAGCTTTTTTCACTTTTTCTCTCTAAGATACTAGTGCTCTGGCCAATGAAAAATGCCTCAAGTATTATGCCAAATATTTTAATCAACTAGCCTCTGGGTCTTGTACTAGACACAAGTCCAATAATATTTTCCTTAGACCCATCTTCTCCACCGTTTAGACATAGGTGTAAGAGATGAAAAGTTTTCTTATCCACCCCATTTCTGGACTGAGCTTCAGTGACTTTGTGAAGCTAAGTCACCAATCTCAGCCCTTGAATCCTGATCCAATGCACCAGATTGACCCATATTTACACATAAAAGTTCAAACATTTTAGAAAAAATTGAAAAAATTCCAGTGAATCATAAATGTTTGTTCTATAATCTGAGAAAGTTGCAATCCATTTGCATTACTGGTTTGTGATTAAATAGCCTTTTTACTTTTCAAACATAAAAGGCTATTTAATCGCACACCACTAATCCGAATGGACTGAAACTTTCTCAGATTATAGAACTTAACCATTATGATTCATTGGAATTTTTTCAAATTTTTCTAAAATGTTTGAAATTTTTGAGTGTGAATCTGGATCAATCTTGTTCATTGGATCAGAAAGGAATGGCTGAGATTGGTAACTTAGTCACAGTGACTTAGCTTCACAAAGTCACTGAAGCTCAACCCCCCATTTCCTATAGGCTGCACACGCTCATCGTTTAGACAGTGTCTAGCAAAAAAGCTTGCCAACTCAACAATGGAGCTAGCAGAGCAAAAATGGCTATACTGGTTAGCCACCTCGGTAGGACCCACAAGCCCAAAAAAGGTAGTACCTTTTATGCCCACTTTTCAGCCATCAGCGTTAGGATAATATAAGGATTATAGTGGGCCTTTTCTTCCTTTTGTTTCCTTAGATGCTGGGACTAGTACTAGATACATGCCTAAGATTTTTTTGGTTAGACACAGGTACTCCACTGTTTAGACTCGAGCTAAGAAAAAATGATTCTCTTAGCCACCACAATTCTCATATGCTGTGCTTCCTCTTACGACCCACCCAAAGTTTATGTAGAAATTTGGCTAGATACATAGTGGTGCAATCAACTGGCTTATGTTGTACTAAGTGGGTCCCATTTTTAGGATTAGTTTTTTCCGGCCAGTTTAGTAAATTTCTTGTAGATTCGGAAAAATAACTCTAGTACGTACATTTCTTAGCCATGTTAGGAACGGCTCATGTTGTGCTTGCTCGTAGTAGTAGTAGTACTCCCTCCCATCCATATTTACTCGTCGCTGAATTGGACGTATCTGGCAATGAATCTGAGGGAGTAGTAGTAGTAGTAGTAGTAGTAGTAGTAGTAGTAGTAGTAGTAGTCACATTGAATATACTTAGGGCTTGACGCATAAGCATCACAAACGGTCGCCAAAAGATTGAACAACAAACTTAAAGATAACTTTGGGCTTCTTTGGATAACAGGATTTAAAAACACTGGAATTTGACTCGGTCACAGGTACCAAACAATGGATTACAAAGCAGACGAAATAGCTTTCTTTGGATCAGAGAATTTCAAAACACAGGATAACAGGGTCAGGGTACAAAATAGAGGAAATATGCTGGCTTAAAGTCATTTCAATGAAACACAGTAAATGTGGAGGAAAATTTCCTCAATCCTACGCGAATGAGTGTAAAAAAGTGGATGTTGAAATTCCTATGGGATTGGGGTGTAGAAATGCAATCTATATCAATTTTGGAGGTATGATTCCTTTCTTCCAAAGGGCTTCCTTATAAAAAAAATACTATGGGTTGAATTCCTCCAAAATTCCTTTGAAAATCCTTTGATCCAAATTGGCACTTAAACAAGATGTGCGTGCTCACGACAGACGAACACCTTCCGGTAGGAGGTGATGCGGTCGTAGATTTTCATATTTAACCCGTCTGTGGTGACCTTGAACATAAGGCAGTCACCCTCCTTCAACCCATGGAAAGCAGCAAAGGTAGCCCACTTTTGTCTAGGACGATATGGTCTTTGTTGCGGTTGGCATGGACAACCCACTCGCATTCCTATCATGCTTGGACCACCACTAGTTGTGGGTAGGGGCATCCCTTCAAGTAAGGCTTGAAGTAAGTCAGGATGATAAGCATTTACAAGTCATGCTAGACTAACTGGATGTAGAAGCGCCTAGGACGATGCGCCGTGGCATGGTGTCCAACCAACCTAGGGCGTCTTCTCGGTTTGGCAGAACTAGCGACCGACCTGGCAGCACTTGCCCTTGCCAAGGCCTCCACTCTCCTGCCCGGTAGCTTCAACTCCCTTGGTATGATGGGGAGAGCATCTTCATAGCCACCTGGAGCTGGAGCAGTCCGGTCAAGAATGTAGTCTAAGTTCGGCATTACAACTGGGTCATCCTACATGAAAATTATCATTGCGTCAGTCCTTTGGAATTACCAAAACACCACAATGCATTGTATAAATTGACTAAAGATCACAATGAGTCATTGCACCATCAAAATTACCTAAACAACACAAGGTATCAGGTAAATTAAATTGCCTACACAGCACAATGCATCATCAGAATGATCTAACCCGATGGATCCTCAAAATTATTTGAACAGCTACTAGAAGGCATAACATTTAATTAGATTGATTAAACAACACAATGCATGTCCCCCGCAAAAAAACAGCACAATGCATATCCCCCGCAAAAAACAGCACAATGCATAATCTGAATGGCTAAAACAGTACAATGCATTATCTAGATAGACAAAACAGCATATATGCAGTGCACCATCAAAAATACCAAAAAAGCAAAAGGTATTATGTAATTAAATTTAATAAACCGTGTCTACACAATGAAAATTACCTAAACTGATCGGTCATTGAAATAATCTGAATAGATAGAAGGCATATCATTTAATCCTAAACAGTAGAACGCAGATCAAAATGCATGAAACACCATAGTGAGGAGACATGACACAATGCATCATACAAAAAAATACCAAAACAGCACAATGCGTCATGGAAAATTCCTAAACAGCACAATGCATCATCTAAGTACCAAAACAGAACCCTGCATCATCGTCATCAAGAATATTCTATAACTAAGCATAACAGCATAGAAGACAAATATAGATACATTCAAATCCAGGCAAAGTCAAGTCAGTTATTTCTGGACGGAGGGAGTATAAAGAACAGCACAAAAGACAATTATCAAGAATATGACATACAACTAAGCAGTTCAACAAAGGACATGTAGTACACATTGCAAAAATCTGACTAGATGCACGCTGGATTTGGGTTAAAGCCTCAATCCTCCAGATCTAACCGCATTGCAGTTGGGAGGTGTGAACTTGCACAAGGGTCGATGGGTTGAGCAGATGAACAAGGCGCCACTAACGAAGAACTAGCCCCGTACACCAAAGAAGCACAGACAATCGCTGATGAAGGGGGGCCACCGATAGGGGTTTCACCACGTACACTCTGAAATTTGGCAGATTGGGAATGAGAGTCTAACCTGCAAACGAAAAGGACGCGTCCGCCGCCGCACGAGCATTCGTTCCCAATGCATGCGGTGCCGGAGGCTTGGACGACCGCTCGGCAGGCGGCGAGGGTTTCGACGCGACCGGCCGAAACCCTAAGGGCGACAGACGCCTCACCTTGGGCACGACCCGCACACACGCAAAATGCGAAGGATGCTTCAAAGAGGGCATTAAGGTCATCGGAATCGAACAAGCCACCAGCAGCTCCGAAGTAGAGCATGATGAGGACCTCAGCTCCACCACAGAGAAAGGTTTTGGCGTTAGTTTCATCGAGGCAACAGCTGGGTTAACGATTGAGAGTCATGAGGTGAGTGCAAGATTGTGATAGAGAGAGAGAGGGAATGGTGGGGGAGGAGTTATTAGAGAATGGGAGTGGGTAACCCTCTATCCTCTTTGGTAGTACCGTACTACAAAAAACTACATTTCATATATCATCACTTTTTGACGAACTAGTTCATTTCTTTGAATCGACTAAAATAGTGGGTACCCTTTAGGTTTCAAACTTCCATCTGGTACCTGTTTTGCTAGTAGTAAGTATAGTACAATACTTTGTATTACCCTCCATCCCAAAATATAAGGCGCCCGAGGATTAGTCAAAAGTCAACATTTTAAAGTTTGACCATGATTATACACAAAAAATATATAATTTACAATACTAAATTAATATCAATAGATTCACCATAAAGTATATTTTCTTCATATGTCCATTCAATATTGTAGATGTAGATATTTTTTTATAAATATTTGGTCAAAGTTAGTAAGGTTTGACTTTTGACCAATCCTTAGACGCCTTATATTTTGGGACGGTGGAGTAGTATAAAACTTTTTTTAGATAGAGGAAATTGCACGATCCACCATATTTTCATCTCACTTTTGCACAAAGCACTTGGTGGACGTCATTTTTGCACATTTTAACATTTTTTTTAGCATAATATGCGCAAATTTGGCCAGTTAGTCCTGTAATGACCGATTTAACCTCATTGGTAGCAAGAATGACAAGTGGTCCCCGAATGCCATTGCTCCCATTCACACACAAAGATTTGAATGATGCTAAAAACTAGATACTAACGATATTTATCACCTGCAATACTTTTTGGATGCATGTAGCTGGTATGTAAGAGACTTATTTCATATGAAACATCAATGTTTACACACAGGTACCAACATAACAGTCCGTCACACATTGAATTTGTGAAGGCTTTATTTGGTTGTAATAAATTTGTTTTTGAACATAACTTGTTTGTACATAAGATTTGACGTTTCATTCACATATCCAAATGTCCATCAAAGAGTTTTTTTTAAAGTGTAGGACTAACGATATGTCTGTTTATTACACCTCACACAAAAAAACACCCCGATTGATCATAAACTTTAAGCAGATTATTATTTTTCCGGGATTTATTTTCCTGAGAGCAAGCATGGTGAATATGCCTCAGAATGCCATAAGCCTAGTTTTTAGACAAAGTTTATATATGTTTCACTTACGATTACGAACTTTTTTGAGTTCTCATGGTTTAGTAGTGAACTTCACATTATTAAACTAATTTAAGCTGATTTATCAATGTTAGATAAAATTTGAACTATGTGTAAGTAGTAGATTGCTCTTAAAGTTATACAAGTATGTTTTGAAGGTACCCACACCCAGACTATCAATATATCGGAAACCAATGAATTTGTTGGATTCAACTTCTTGCTAAGAATTTGCATGTACAAAAATTTTCTTTTATTTGAAAACAATAAAAGACCATTGCACGGTGACCTCTGTCTTGTCCTACTTCTGTGAAAAATGATTATTATTAAGAGAGTTTGCATATAAAAACAATGTAATTGAAAATATGGCCTGCCATGTATGAAGATAACCTTAGGCTTCAGGCCGAAAGACAAGCTAAATGGCCTAATATATATATGTACAACATACTTTATGGTAATGTTCCCATATTTGGTAGATGAGTGCATCTTGGCATGGTGAACAATAATGCTACAAGTACTGGGAGTTTCCAAAATTTAGGAATAAAAAATTATTTTCAAATTTGAACTACAAGTAAACATGATAGAATGCTCTTGAAAAGTTACAAACATCCTTTGAGTATTTATGATACCGAGACGGTCAATACTTCAAAAACCAACGAGAGTTCTGTAGGATTAATATTCTTGCTACGAATATGCATGTTGACAATTTGATCCTCACTAGCTATGAACAAAAATAATGAAAACCTAAAAATGAAGCCTTCTTCATGGCGTCCTCTTGCGTGTACTACTATTTGCACTGAAAAATAATTAATAACCGTAAGTCATCATAAATTACAAAAAAATAGTTACACAATATATATGGCCCACGGTGTATGAACACTCTTGGGTTTCAAGCCGAACGATAGAGGTAACAACCATATGCACATCGTATTGTATTGTAATGTTCCCGTATTTGGTAGATGTGGGAATCTTGGCAAGGTGAAAAATGGTGTCAACCACAGGTTCCAACTTATAGGAACAATCATACTGAAAGCGACAAGATTTTTTCTGTAAGCAAGTACGAAGAAAAATGACTCCGAGTACCACAACAACAACCCTAGTTTTCAGACAAAGCGTGGACCTTGATACACTTACGATTGATTACCAAGTTTTATGAGTTCTCAAGCTTCCCAGCCAAGTGTTTTCCTTTCTTAATATTAGGGTACTTCGTGCTAAATGTATGGACATTGATGTAATTTTACCTTTTTTAGGTCCTTGATGTAAAATGTACTTTCACCGTCCGTGTAAAATTCGAACCTGGAAGCAAGTGGTAAAATTTAAATGTATTTAAGATTATTAGTTGTTAATGAGTATGAAAATTCTTGGAGTTTCAAGCCGAACAACCAAGGTCATGGCCATATCAACATCACACTTTATGCTGATGATGATCCCATATCCAAGAATTTGCATGCCACCAAATTTGGCCATATATTTTGAAAACAAATGAATATGAAGTAGCGGTATGAAGAGTATGGCTCGATCAGGTGCTCTCTCGAGAATGAGCCGAACCCGACTATTTTATTTCTTTGCTTAATTTTGGGGTAGTTCATGCTAAATGTAAGGATCTCGATGTAATTTCCCCCATTTTAAGGTCCTTGATGTCAACTATACTCCCACCGTCCGTGTTAAATTCGAACCTAAAAGAAAGTCGTAAAATTTTAAACATATTTAAGATTATTAGTTGTCGATGAGTATGAAGATTCTTGGGTTTCAAGACGAATGACCAAGGTCATGGCCATATCTACATCATACTTTATGTTGATGATTCGTGATCCCATGTCCAAGAATTTGCATGGCGCCAAATTTGGCCATATTTTGAAAACAAATAAAGAGGAAGTAGTATGAAGATTATGGTTTGATCAGCTTCTCTCACAAGAAGGAGCAAAACATGACAGTTTCCCTACTTAATTTTAGGGTGCTTCGTGCTAAATGTATGGACCTTGTTGTAATTTTACCTTTTTTAAACATATTTAATATTATTTGTTGTCGATTGGCATGAACATTCTTGGATTTCAAGACGAACGACCAAGGTCATGGCCATATCTACATCATACATTATGTTGATGATGACCACATATCCTAGAATTTTCATGGCGCAAAATTTGGCCATATTTTCAAAACAAACCAAGAGGAAGTAATATGAAGAGTATGGCTTGATTAGCTTCTCTCTCGAGAAGGAGCCAAACATGATTGTTTTCCCTACTTAGTTTTAGAGTGCTTTGTGCTAAAAGTATGGACCTCGATGTAATTTTACCCCTTTTTAGGTCCTTGCTGTAAAATGTACTCCCACCGTTCATGTAAAATTCGAAGATAAAATTAAGTGGTAAAATTTTAATGTATTTAGGCTTAGTTGTGTGAATGAGTATGAACAATCATGGATTCGAAGCCAAACAACCAAGGTCATGGCCATATCCATCTACATCATACTTTATATCGATGATTCATGATCCCATATCCAAGAATTTGCATGCCGCCAAATTGGGCCATATTTTGAAAAGAAACAAAGAGGAAGTAGTATGAATTATGGCGCGACTAGCTGCTCTCTCTCGAGAAGGAGCCGAACCCGACTGTTTCCCCTGCTTAATTTTAGGGTGCTTCGTGCTAAAAGTATGGACCTCGATGTAATTTTACCTTTTTTAAACGTATTTAAGATTATTAGTTGTCGATGAGTATGAACACTCTTGGATTTCAAGACGAATGACCAAGGTCATGGCCATATCTACATCATACTTTATGCTGATGATGATCACATATCCAAGAATTTACATGCCATCAAATTAGGCTATTTTTTGAAAACAAACGAAGAGGAAGTAGTCTGAAAGTATGGCTCGATCAACTTCTCTCTCAATAAGGAGCCAAACATGAATGTTTTTCCTGCTTAATTTTAGGGTGCTTCATGCTAAAAGTATGGACCTCGATGTAATTTTACCCCTTTTTAGGTCCTTGCTATAAAATATACTCCAACCATCCGTGTAGAATTCAAAGATAAAAGCAAGTGGTAAAATTTAGCTATTTTTTTAAATAATACATTTTTAATAGTTTCCACGAATAATACATGAATTGAAAGATTTGCAATTCTAGCATGGTATCGGCAGTTGAATAGCCGACCAGTCCTTATCGGTTTTGAATAGCCGACTAGTCCCTGTCTACTTTTGAAAAGCTGATAAGTCCCTATCTGCTTTTGAAAAGCCGACAGGTTATAGGGCAATGTGAAGAATAAGAAGACTAGTCAACTTTTCAAAAGCAGACAAGGACTAGATAGCTTTGCAAAAATAGACAGGGCCTATTCGGCTATTCAAAAAATGATAAGGACTGGTTGGCTTTTTAAGTGCCGACACCGTGCTAGAATTGTAAATCTTTCAATTCGTGTATTATTCGTGAAAATTATTAAAAAATGTATTATTTTAAAAAATTAGCTAAAATTCAAACGTATTTCAGCTTAGTTGTAAATGACTATGAACAATCTTGGATTTCAAGCCGAACGACCAAGGTCATGGCCATATCTACAACATACTTTATATCGATGACTCATGATTCCATATCCAAGAATTTGCATGCCGCCAAATTGGGCCATATTTGGAAAACAAACGAAGAGGGAATAGTATGAAGAGTATGGCACGATTAGCTTTTCTCTCAAGAAGCAGCAAAACATGACTTTTCCCTGTTTAATTTTAGGGTGCTTCGTGCTAAATGTATGGACCTCAATGTAATTTTACCTTTTTTAGGTCCTTGATGTAAAATGTACCTCCACCGTCCGTACGTGTAAAATTCGTACGTAAAAGCAAGTGGTAAAATTTAAATGTATTTAAGCTTATTAGTTGCCAATGAATATGAACATTCTTGCATTTCAAGCCGAACAACCAGGGCATGGACATATCAACATCATACTTTATGCTAATGATTCATGATCCCATATCGAAGAATTTGCATGCCGCCAAATTTGGCCATATATTTCAAAAAAAATGAAGAGGAAGTAGTATTAAGAGTATGGCTCGATCAGCTACTCTCTCGAGAAGGAGCCGCACTCGACTATTTCCATTACTTAATTTTAGGGGCCTTCGTGCTAAATGTAAGGACCTTTATATAATTATTTTCATTTTTAGGTCCTTGATGTAAATTGAACTCCCACCGTCCGTGGTGGTCCCATATTTGGGCGAAAATGTGTGAATCATGGCATGGTAACAATGTTGCCACTCAGAGTTTCCAACCACAAGGAAAGGAAAAAAATCAATTTTCCAAGTGAGAGGAGTGTACTTTCTGTAAAGCAAGTACTCCCTCTAACCCAAATTAATTGACTCAAGTTTATCTAGATTAAGATGTGTCTAGTACTAAAATATGGCTAAATACATCCGAATCTAGACAAATCTGAGTCAATTAATTTGGGTCGGAGGGAGGAAGAATATGTATTTCTGTAGAAAATAAACATAGAGATAGAAGAGAAAATTTGGGCACAGAGGAAGCAGCTCGAGAGAGCAACGAAGAGGAGGAGTTGAAGGCGGTGCGATATGAGAGCAAAGTTGTGATGGCTTCCTGACACGAGGCACAGGGTAAAGTCACCTAGTAGTACTAGTAGTAGAGAACTAGTACTTTGGGCACATAGTACTACTGTATGTATGCAAAGCAAATTGTGTTTTCTCTCTCCTTCAGTGCCTCATCACCATCCCCACAGCCCGGCTAGGTGATCTCTCCCTCGTCCAAAACATAGCTCTACGCACGTGTGTCGACATGCCTTGTCGTTGGTTCTGTGTCAGTATCAGGCGTGCTGCATAGAAGCAACCATTTGTGGGGTTGGCGACAAAAGGGATAATACTCATTCTATTATTAGAGTCAGAGTTCAAACTTTCGCAGTTTCGAAATTTTCACTTCCTTCCCAAACATCCGGAGGGAAGGTTATTCAAAAGATAGTGGTGCACAAGGGATTGTTTATATTATCTAGTATCTGCAGTACATCCCATCGTATTCGATGCACTTCATTTTGATCTGACTAGCTTTACCACTACTCCGTAGTACTCCATTGTCGTTCCATTTCACAACCTGCGAAGAGAAGCCACCAAGCACACCCACAACATGCTAGATAGAAAGTACAGTATCAGTAGTACGAAGGGTATGGCTCGGCCGCTCGCTCGAGAAGGACCCACACCCGACTGTTTTTCATTGCTTCATTTTAGTGCCCTTTGTGCTAAATGTATGGACCTCTATGCAATTTTCTATTTTTTGAGGTCTTCGATGTAAACTGTACTCCCACCGACCTTCTCAAAATTTTAACAAAACGTAAGTGCGATAGGTTGCTCTTAAATTTTTCCAAAAATCTTTTGAAGCTAAGCAGGAATTCGGTACATCGAAAAACCACCGAAAGTTCTGAAAAGTTCATGTTCATGCTATGCGTCCGCATCCCGAAAAAATTGACATGGTTTTCATAACATTTCAAAAAAAGAATAAGAAGTATAATATTTTTTTGTGTCATCATGTTACATGTATCCAGAAAAACGAGTTATAAAAGTATAATACAAACATTATTAATTATTTTTTGGTTTTGAAAATACTTTATGTTAATGAAATTAGGTCAGACTTGACTACAAGTAATAAATTATAGGCTGCTTTGAAAAAAACTTTTGGAGGAACCCATCGAGCGGTTAATTAATATATCAAAAATCACAGAGAGTCTTGATGAGTGATTCAACTACTAGCTAAGATTTTACATCATGAAAATTTTGAACACCTTTTGAAAACGATCACATGAAAAAGGGAGAGATGGGAAATGATTTTTCTATTCTCTATGGGCAACCCACAAGTTGAGGTGCACCTTATTAGGCTTAAAGATACAAACCCTATTTTCTCCACAATGTATATGGTGAACCTTAATGGATGCCACATACCAGGCCTTAAGGTGTACTTTTGTACATATTGCTGATACCCTTATTAGGGAAAAAGCAAATAGTACTCCCTCGATCTAAATTAGTGTTCTCACATTTGTCTAGATTCGGATGTATCTAGTCATGTTTTAGTGCTACACGCATACAAATCTAGACAAATATGAGAATATTAATTTGGATCGGAGGGAGTAGTATATTAGTACTTTTTTGAGGAAAGTATATTAGTACTAGTACACTAGTATAGTACTAGTACTCATTTCTTTGCTTAGACATATGCTCACATCTGTCCACGCGCTGTACACGCTGAGAAATAAAACGTAGGCATGGTAAAAGAGGGCAGTAGCGTAGAGGAGTTGAAGGCGACTCGATGTCAGAGGAAACTTATGATGGCTTCCTGACACGTACTCCTGCGGCCACTCTACTAGTAGTTAATTTAAGGACCTATGCATGCAAAAAAAATTGTGTATTTTCTCTCCCCTTCGCTGCCTCTCACCATCCATCCTCCCTCTCTCCTACCCTTTCCCCTCACACACCAGCCCGGCTGATCTCTCCCTGGTCCACGGTGTGGTGCTGTGCACGTGTGCCTTGGTACAATGGCTCAGTGTCTCTGGCGTGTTCGACAACCGCGTTGGCATGGACTAGGGACGAGGAGTACATAGGAAGGAAACCACTTTGGTCCTTGGCGGCAAAAAAATACAAAATTTTCCTGTTTTCAAAATTTTCACTTGCTTCCCAAACATCGGGAGGGAAGGTTACTCAAAAGATCGTCCATTCGCATTACTTATTAGCTTATCTTTATCTTTTCTTATCTCTTATAGTACCATACTATACCAGTATATAGTGTACGGATAACTTTAAAAACTGACCGTTGGATCAAGACCGGCAAATCCAAACAGTGTCGTCGGTCTGATTTTCCAACTATATCAGGAAAGAACATTCAATTATTCTCAATTTTCCGAGTGGATGACGAGCGAGGATGTGCTTTTTTGTTTAGGAATGTTCGAAGAATATTGGATCTGAATGCCAGAAGCCAAGCTTACCAACATGTTGTACCAACGATTCCCATGTTTTATTTATGAGTTTTCAAACTTCCTAGCTAGCTCTGCCTATTTGACCGAATGACTTTATGTCGATTTATCGAAATTAGGTCCAATTTGAAAGTACAAGTAAATTTTAGGTTGCATTCAAAGTTTTACGAAAAATCTTTTGGAGGTACCCATCGAGGGGTCACAATTAATATATCATAAAACACCGAGAGTTTTGACGATAGGTTCAACTTCTTGCTAAGATTTTGCATCTTGACAATTTAACGAAATTAGGTCAAACTTGAGCTACAAGTAAGCGCGATAGATTGCTCTTGAATTAAATGTATTTTTGGAGGTAGATGGGTGCATCTCCTTATAGTAAACAATGTTGTCAGTGTGAGTTTCCAACTATCAGGGAATAAAATTCTCAGTTTTCCGAGTGATGACGAGATGGTTCGTTTCCGTAAAGAAAGCTCGAAGAATATGGATGTCAATGCCATAAGCCAAGCTTCTAGACATATTAAGTGGACCAACGTGTTTTACTTATGATTCCCATATGTTTTTTGAGTTTTCAAACTCCCTAGCTAATTACTCTACCCACTTGAATGACTACATGCCGATTTATCAAAATTAGGTCAAACTTGAAATATAACTAAATTGTAGGTTGCTCTAAAAGTTTTACCAAAAAGCTTTTGGAGGTACCATACCGATCGGGGGGAGGTCACAATCAATATATGAGAAACAACCGAGAGTTTTGAAAACAGGTTTGAATTCTTGCTAAGATTTTGCATCGCATAACACTTTTTAACTCAATTGGGTCAAACTTGAGTACAAGTAAGCGCGACAGGTTTCTGTTGAAATATATGACTTTTCAGAGAGGTAGATGGGTGCATTTTCTTGTAGTAAACAGTGTCGTCAGTGTGATTTTCCAACTATATCAGGAAAGAACATTCAATTATTCTCAATTTTCCAAGTGCTGAAGAGCGAGGTTGTTCTTTTCCCTAAAGAAATGTCCGAAGAATATTGGATCTAAATGCCAGAAGCCAAGTTTACCAACATGTTGTACCAACGATTCCCCTGTTTTTATTATGAGTTTTCAAACTTCCTTGCTAACTCAACTCATCTGACCGAATGACTTTGTGTCGATTTATCGAAATTAGGTCAAAATTGAAACTACAAGTAAATTGTAGGTTGCTTTTAAAGTTTTATGAAAAATCATTTGGAGGTACCCATCGAGGGGTCATAATTAATATATCATAAAACACCGAGATTTTTCATGATAGGTTCAACTTCTTGCTAAGACTTTATATCTTGACAATTTGACAAAATTGGGTCAAACTTGAGCTATAAGTAAGAGCGATAGATTTCTCTTGAATTAAATGTATTTTCAGAGGTAGATCGGTGCATCTTGTTGTAGTAAAGAATACCATCAGTGTGAGTTTCCAACTATCAGGAAAGAACTATCCAATTCTACATTTTCCGAGTGAAGACGAGTGAGGTTAGTTGTTCTTTAATTTTCTATAAAGAGAAGTCCAAAGAATATTTGATGTGGATACCACAATCCAAGTTGACAGACATATATAGTCAATCAACAACATGTTGTACTTGCGATTCCCATGTTTTATGAGTTTTCAAGCTTCCTAGCTAACCCCGCCCATTTTAATGACTTTATGTCAATATCGCGGAATTAGGTCAAATTTGAAACTACAAGTAAATTGTAGGTTTCGCGTTGATAGATTAACAAAAAAGCATTTGGAGGTACCCACGAGGAGTCAAAATTAATAAATCAGAAACCAGCGAGAGTTTCGACGATAGGTTTAACTTTTTGCTAAGACTTTGCATCTTGACAATTTAACGAAATTAGGTTAAACTTGAGCTAGCTACAAGTAAACGCCATAGATTTCTCTTGAATTAAATGTTTTTTCATAGGTAGATCTTTGGTGCATCTTCTTATAGTAAACAGTGTCGTCGGTGTGAGTTTCCAACTATCAAGAAAGAACATTCAATTCTACATTTTCCGAGTGAAGAATACGAGCGAGGTTGTTCTTTTTCCTAAAGAATAGTCCGAAGAATATTGGATCTAAATGCCACAAGCCAAGTTTACATACATATATATTGGACCAACATGTTGTACCAACGTTTCCCATGTTTTATGAGTTTTCAAACTTCCGAGCTAACTCTGCCCATTAGAATGACTTTTATGTCGATTTATCGAAATTAGGTCAAATTTGAAACTACAAGTACTAGTAAATTGCATGTGCCCTGGACGTGAGACTCGGATAATAGACATCTAGCATACCATCACTATATAAAATTATAATAGGTACAGCAGACAAAATATAATAGGTAAAATTTGAACTACTACAAATAAACTGTGTAGGTTGGTTTGAAAGTTTTACGAAAAATTAATATACTATCAGAAACCATAGAGAGTTTTGACAAGAGGTTCATCTTCTTTCTAAGATTTTGCATCTTAACAGTTTAATGAAATTAGGTCAAACTTGAGCTACAACTAAGTGCGATATATTGCTCTTGAATTTAATGAAATTAGGTCAAACTTGAACTACAAGTAATAAATTGTAGGTTGCTTTGAAAGTTTTATGAAAAAGCTTTTGGAGGTACCCATCAAGCGGTTAATTAATATATTAGAAACCACAGAGAATTTTGATGAGTGGTTCGACTTCTAGCTAAGATTTTGCATCATGAAAATTTTGAACACCTTTTGAAAACGATCACATGAAACAGGGAGAGAGGGGAAATGATTTTTATATTCTCTATGGGAAACCCACAAGTTTGAGGTGCACCTTATTAGGCTTAAAGATACAAACTCTATTTTCTCCATAATGTATATGGTGAACCTTAGTGGATGCCACATACTAGGCCTTAAGGTGTGCTTTTGTACACATTGCTGATGTCCTTATTAGAGAAAAATAAAATATTACTCCCTCGATCCAAATTAGTGTTCTCACATTTGTCTAGATTCGGATGTATCTACTCATGTTTTAGTGCTAGATACATCCGAATCTAGACAAATCTGAGAACATTAATTTGGATCGGAGGGAGTAGTATATTAGTACTTTTTTTGAGGAAAGTATATCAGTAATAGTACACTAGTATAGTACTAGTACTCATTTCTTTGCTTAGACATATGCTCACCTATGTCCATGCAATGTACACGCTGAGGGAATAAAACGTAGGCATGATAATAGAGGGCAGCAGTGAAGAGGAGTTGAAGGCGGTTCGATGTTAGAGGAAAGTTATGATGGGTTCCTGACACGAGGTACTCCTGTGGCCACTCTACTAGTAGTAAATTTCAGGACCTATGCACGCAAAACAAATTGTGTGTTTTCTCTTTCCTTCGCTGCCTCTCACCATACATCCTCCCTCTCTCCTACCCTTTCCCCTCACGCACCGGCCCGGCTGATCTCTCCATGGTCCACAGCGTGGTGCTGCGCACGTGTGCCTTGGTACGTCGGCTCTATTTCTCTGGCGTGTTCAGTAGCCGCGTTGGCGTGGAGTAGGGACGAGGAGTACATAGGAAGGAAACCACTTTGGTCCTTGGCAGCAAAAAAATCAAACTTTTCCGGTTATCGAAATTTTCACTTGCTTCCCAAACATCGGGAGGGAAGGTTACTCAAAAGATCGGTCATTTGCAGTACTTCTTATCTTATCTTTATCTTTTCTTATCTCTTACAATACCATACCATACCATTGTATAGTGTACGGATAACTTCGAACATTGACCGTTGGATCAAGACCGTCAAATCCAAACAGTGTCGTCGGTGTGATTTTCCAACTATATCAGGAAAGAACATTCAATTATTCTCAATTTTCCGAGTGGATGACAAGCTAGGTTGTGCTTTTCCGTTTAGGAATGTCCAAAGAATATTGGATCTGAATGCCAGAAGCCAAGTTTACCAACATGTTGTACCAACGATTCCCATGTTTTATTTATGAGTTTTCAAACTTCCTATCTAACTCTGCCTATTTGACCGAATGACTTTATGTCGATTTATCGAAATTAGGTCCAATTTGAAACTACAAGTAAATTATAGGCTGCTTTGAAAGTTTTACGAAAAATCTTTTGGAGGTACCCATCGAGGGGTCACAATTAATATATCATAAAACACCGAGAATTTTGACGATAGGTTCAACTTCTTGCTAAGATTGTGCATCTTGACAATTTAATGAAATTAAGTGAAACTTGAACTACAAGTAAGCGCGATAGATTGCTCTTAAATTAAATGTATTTTCGGAGGTAGATGGGTGCATCTCCTTTTTGTAAACAATGTCGTCAGTGTGAGTTTCCAACTATCAGGAAATAAAATTCTCTGTTTTTCGAGTGGTGACATGGCGTGCTATTAAATAAGGAAAGAGATGGATGTAGTAACTAGCTAAGTTACCATAACATCACACTTTTCAAATAAAATGAGTCTATAAGATAATTAATATATTCTTCTATGACACTACCTGCTAGTTACTATGCACTATGAAGGTGGTACCTTAGACTAGTGTTAGGTGCATAACACTAGTTGAAGTTACTCCCCACTATGACCAGCCTTAGCATGTACTACCTCCATCCCAAGGATTAAGGCGTATAACTTTTTTCAAAAGTCAAACCAACTAAAGTTTGACCAAGTTTTTAGAGAAAAATATTAATATTTACATTACGTAATCCATACCATTTCATACATCATGAAATATATTTTCAAACGGTATCTATATAATATAATAGTTCTTGATAGTTTTTTCTAAAAGTTTGGTCAAACTTTACATGGCTTGACTTTTCAAAAAAGTTATATGCCTTAAGCCTTGGGATGGAAGGAGTACACAAGTAAGGGCAATTGATTGCTATTGAATTAAAAGTATTTCTAGAGGTAGATGGGTGCATATTCATGTAGTAAACAATGTCCTTGGTGTTAGTTTTCAACTATCACGAAAGAACATTTAAATCTCAATTTTTCGAGTGATGACAAGATTGTTCTTTTACGTAAAGAAACGCCGAAGAATATGGATCTAAATACCACAAGACAAGTTTTCAGACATACATGTATGGACGTTGATGTAATTTTACCTTTTTTAAGTCCTTGATGTAAAATGTACTCGCATCGTCCTTGTAAAATTCAAACCTAACAGCAAGTGGTAACATTTAAAAGTATTTAAGATTATTAGTTATCGATGAGTATGACCGTTCTTGGATTTCAATCCGAATGACCAAGGTCATGGCCATATCTACATCATACTTTATGCTGATGATGATCCCGTGTCCCCGAATTTTCATGCTGCCAACTCTGGCCATATATTTGAAAACAAACAAAGAGAAATTAGTATGAAGAGTATGGCTCGATGAGCTTCTCTCTCGAGAAGGTACCAAACATGACTATTTTCCCTGCTTAATTTTAGGATGCTTCGTGCTAAATGTAATTTTACCCCTTTTAAGGTCCTTGCTGTAAAATGTACTCCCACTGTCCCTGTCAAATTAGAACACAAAAGCAAGTGCTAAAATTTAAACGTATTTAAGCTTATTGGTTGTCAATGAGTATGAACATTCTTGCATTTCAAGCCGAACCACCAGGGTCATGGACATATGTACATCATACTTTATGCAGATGATTCATGATCCCATACCGAAGAATTTGCATGACACAAAATTTGGCCATGTATTTTAGAAACAAACGAGGAGGAAGTAGTACTACGAAGAGTATGGCTTGGTCAGGTTCTTTCTCAAGAAGGATCCGAACCTGACTATTTTCCTTTGCTCAATTTTAAGGCGTGCTTCGTGCTAAATTTTTGTACCTTGATGTAATTTCCCCCTTTTAGGTCCTTGATGAAAACAAACGAAGAGGAATAAGTACTATGAAGAGTACTGCTCGATCAGCTGTTCTCTCGAGAATTTCATGCTGCCAAATTGGCCATATTTTGAAAACAAACAAAGTGGGAAGTAGTACGGAGAGTATGGCTCGACCAGCTGCTGTCTCGAGAAGGAGCCGAACCCGACTATTTTCCCTTCTTAATTTTAGGGTGCTCTGTGGTAATTAAATGTATGGACCTCGATGTAATTTTACCTTTTTTAGGTCCTTACTGTAAAATGTACTCCCACCGTCCGTGTAAAATTTGAACATAAAAGCAAGTGGTAAAATTTAAACGTAATTAAGCTTATTAGTTGTCAATGAATATGAAAATTCTTGCATTTCAAGCCAAAAGACTAGGGTCATACATATTTACATCATACTTTATATGATGATGATTCATGATCCCATAGCGAAGAATTTTCATGCCGCCAAATTTGGCCATATTTTGAAAACAAACAAACAGGAAGTAGTATGAAGAGTATGGGCTCGGTTAGCTTCTCTCTCTTGAAAGAGAAAAACATGGTTTTCCCTACTTAATTTTAGGGTGCTTCGTGCTAAATGTATGGACCTCGATGTAATTTTACCTTGTTTAGGTCCTTGATGTAAAATGTACTCCGACTGTCCGTGTAAAATTCAATCCTAAAAGCAAGTTGTAAATTTTAAACATGTTTAAGATTATTATATGTCGATGAGTATGAACATTATTCTTGGATTTCAAGAGGAACGACCAAGGTCATGGCCATATCTACATCATACTTTATGCCGATGATTCGTGATCCCATATCAAAGAATTTGCATGCCCCCTAATTTGGCCATATTTTGAAAACAAACAAAGAGGAAGTAGTATGAAGAGTATGACTCGATCAACTTCTCTCAGGAGAAGGAGCAAAACATGAATATTTTCCCTGCTTAATTTTAGGGCGCTTCGTGCTAAATGTATGGACCTCGATATAATTTTACCTTTTTTAGGTCCTTGGTGTAAAATATACTCTCACCGTCCGTACGTGTAAAATTCTAACCTAAAAGCAAGTGGTAAAATTTAAACGTATTTAAGATTATCAGTTTTCGATGAGTATGGACATTCTTGGATTTCAAGACGAACGACAAAGGTCATGGACATATCTACATCATACTTTATGTTGATGGTTCCTGATCCCATATCCAAGAATCTGCATGGGCCAAATTTGGCCATATTTTGAAAACAAATGAAGAGGAAGTAGTATGAATAGTATGGCTCGATCAACTTTTCTCTCTAGAAGGAGCAAAATATGATTGTTTTCCCATATTAATTTTAGGGTGCTTCATGCTAAATGTATGGATCTCGATGTAATTTTACCTTTTTAGGTCCTTGATGTAAAATGTACTCTCACTATCCGTATGTGTAAAATTCAAACCTAAAAGCAACTGTAAAAATTTAAGCGTATTTAAGATTATTAGTTGTCGATAAGTATGAACATTCTTGGATTTCAAGAAGAACGACCAAGGTCATGGGCCTCATGGCCATATCTACATCATACTTTATGCAGATGATTCATGATCCCATATCCAAGAATTTGCAAGCCGCCAAATTTGGCCATATTTTGAAAACAAACAAAGAGAAAGTAGTATAAAGAGTATGTCTCGATCATCTTTTCTCTCGAGAAGGAGCAAAAAAATAATGTTTTCCCTGCTTAATTTCAGGGTGCTTCGTGCTAAATGTATGGACCTCGATAAATTTTTACCTTTTTAGGTCCTTGATTATCATTTTGCGGCCCGAAAGTTGGGGCACCAACGCGGTACCCAAGTTGCTTACAATCAGCTGCGTTGCCCAAAGTTGGTGTGCCAAATACTCAGAGGGTCTTTTTCCGCACGAATTCAACTTTATGTTTCAATACAAAATATCAGGCTAACAGCCGTCAAGTTGGGCCCCCCTGTCAGCTTTCGCTGTTATGTCGCTATCGTCGTGGCTGCCATGTAGGCTTGCAGCGTTGGCACATGCATCCTTTATGCCTTTTCTTCTTCCTCCGGGGCAGCAATCTGTGGTTGCGGCCGTGGCGTGGAGCTAGGACTTGGACGAACCTGCTCGGTCCCGTTCTCCTTCCCATCCTGAATCGGGGCTCGCCCTCACCATGGCCACACCCATGGCACGGCATGGGGACGGGAATTCATTCCCGGGTGAGATCTATCACCATGCCGACCATGCTCGGTCCTGTTGGCCTCCTCCAGAATCCGAGCTTGCCGTCGCCGTGGTCGCACATGCAGCAACCACGATGCCTTCCTCTCCGAACCCCAAAGCCGCATCCACCTAGTTCGGCACAACGCCAACAAGGTGAAAATGCATCAAGTTTTCTTCTTGTGATTGTAGAAAAACATGTATGTACCGTGGCCGTAGCATACTCTAACAATGTACGCATATGTTGTTTACTAGATTTTCATTTGAAATTAGTAGCTCGTGATGACGAAACATAGAGAACCTAAATGGAATAATGATGACGACCATGTTCTGTACTTTGCATTGCATCAACAAGTGCTCGCTGAAAAAGCAAGTTACCAAGAGAGTGGAGTTCATCAGCCATTGGCAAAAAATATGTGAACACATCAATGAGTGATTCAATGCAAATACGCACAGAAAAGCTAGATCCATGTCATCAATCATCAATATGTGGCACATTCTAGTGATGTGTTCAAATGCATACACAATGTATCATTTGCTTGAAGTGGTTGTTATCCTGAGCAAAAATGCCTAGTATGCACATTACCTTTGTATGTTCTATGCTGCAATTCTGTTGTTATGGGCGTGGAAAGAAATCTGGGGTTCACTGAATATTACGCAGTTAGGCCTAACTTAGTCTTACACAAATAAGAACAGCTTAGTCTTTACACAAATAAGCGTAACTAATGATAAAGATGACAAATGGTTCATCAGATCTGCTAGTATGAGCACTAGGTCCCTGGAGCTGGTGGTATCGTCGGAACGAACCAGAATGTTGTGTTTGGCCGTCTGGCATTCTCCATCAAATCGTACGACCCCACTGATGAGCCAATTGTAGGCCCCCTCCCCTCGACATGGATTTGGCTCTAGGTTGGATCTAGAGTGCCAACGTGATAGGCGCGTGAGTGTGCAGCAAACACACAGTCTGCATAAACACTGGAAGTGCTGGCACCTCAGCAACAAGACCAGCATGTTCTTCCTGGACTCCGGCAACAACCTCAGCAAGTATTTCATCAGCTTCACCAACAGCAGCCTTAGCAGGTATTTCGTCAGCTTCACTAGCAACAACATTCGTCAGCTTCACCAGCAGCATCACCAAGTATTTCGTCAGCTTCACCAGGAGCAGCAACACCTAGTTCTTCGTCAGCTCCACCACCACCAACACCACCAGCAGCAGCAGCCAGGGCTGCCTGAGCAATTACAGGTTCAACAGCTCTAGGCGCTCCGACAAAGAAAGGGTAGTTGATCCCAAGAAACACATATTGTCCCTTCAGATTGTCAACTCTGCTCCAGACTTGCTCTACTGGGACTTTGGATGGGCATGCGGACCTCGAGAAAACGTGACACCGCAGCGATGGGTATGAAGAAAGTTGTGTCCCCATATGTTCTATTGTATCAACAACGTTGTTAGTGATCCCCTGATGTGAATCCACATGAGTTCATCATCATGTTCCATGTCGCCTCTGAGAGCTGCGAGGAACTAGCGTTGTGTCCCAAGTTCAGCATCTGCTACTGCATCTTCGATGACCGGAGCTAGAATGATGCGCGGGGCTGCATGGGTACCTGTGTGTTACTTACAGTCAGTAAGCAGAATTTTGAATGGGATTTTACATGCTATATGATACCATGACTCACCCCAAATGGACGGCTCCCAAACACGCACGTCACCGCTAGGTTCAGTGACCGCATAAATGCGTTGCGGTTTGTACGAAGAGTAGCTGTAGGTGAAGACGACGTCGACATACTTCTCCGGCCGCAGGAAGTCATCGTGCAAGACTGTCCACTCCTTGTCTTTTGGGCATCTAATGAATGTGATTGCCTTGTCGAACACCGCTAAGAGGTCTTACTCCTAGCTCTTTCACGCCCCTTCCGCGGTCTATGTGGGAGTTGTACCTTCAGGAGGTCAAGTTCTGCCATGTTGAACATGTAAGCGAATTCGGAAATGGGCGGCGACCACCCGTTGTTGAATGCAGTAATGCCGACACCCTCCAAAGATGGCAATGCAAGTCTCACCAATCTGTAGCCATTTTTTAGAGTCCAAGTACTCCCATCCTGTGATAAAAGGACCAGCCACTCGCCATTGCCACCCACCCAGTTCTGGTCATCTTCCATTTCTGTCTCTTCTTCTTCCTTGATATTCACCACTACTGATTCGGACCACTTATCTAGCAACATCAGTTTTGCATGAATATTCTGCAGAGTTTGTTGTCAGTTGGTACAATCACCTAGCATGGATTCCATTGCAAATACAATTTGACAACTGGACCTTCAGATTAAAGTACACAAAATATTGCCTAAATACGAGTGTCTCCTCAGATATTGCCTAAATTGTGCCTATGTCACTATGAAGATACCAAATATATGGAGTAGTAGTAGCAGAGCCCCTAGAACAAACTCCTGACGATGATTATAAACAGCTCGGGGCATAACAGCCTTAAATAATCTAATATGTTTGTTTTTATTTTAGGAAACAGAATATCACCTAGCAGGCATTCCATTGCAAATCGAAATTGACAACTCGTCTATCACCTAAAGTAAGACTGCTTCACTACGAAAATACCAGAATATCAGGTATGAGAAGAGCTTCCACTATACAGAATAGTTTTAAATGGTTCGATTTGTTCAAACCGCGCGTGCACACAACACGTTCGACGAAAGGAAGATAGGACTCCGATGAGAGTTCAGCACATATGAATCAACGATAAGACTGAATGAATAAGCTAGATACTAGAACTTACGTGGCCATCGCGGTCGTTTTGCCATTTGCTGTCATCGGGGTAAAGAAGGCCTGGCGTGCCGAACGGTTGTTGGTCGATGTACCGCATCGTGAAGGGGTAGCCAGGGATGCAGCGAGTGAGGTGGCCGGTAGAGGTGATGTCCAACCCCGAGGCGATCATGTGCATGTTCGCGGCACTAAGGTTTGGCCATCCCCAATCCTCGTGGTGGCGGTCGCCCTGGCCATCCGCGTCGTTGTCGCATGCCTTTCGCTTCAGCCTGCTGCTATCCCAAGCTCTACCCATAGCAGCAAATGGAGTCTGGAATCCAGTAGATTAATGGAGGCGTTGTGGTAAGGAAGCGGATGGATTTGAGAGGGGATGGAATCAGGGATGGGCGCAGTATTTAAACGTATTTAATTCGTGTAAAATTCGAACCTAAAAGCAGGTGGTAAAATTTAAACGTATTTAATTTTATTAGTTGCCGATGAGTATGAACATTCTTGGATTTCAAGCCGAACGACCAAGGTCATGGCCATATCTACATCATACTTCATGCTGATGATGATCCCATCTCCGGGAATTTTCATGCTACCAAATTTGGCCATATATTTTCAAAACAAATGAAGAGAAAGTAGTATGAAGAGTATGGCTCTACTCTCTCGATAAGGAGTCGGACCCGACTATTTCCCTTGCTTATTTTTTGGGTGTTTCGTGCTAAATGCAAGGACCTCTACGTAATTTTATCCATTTTTAGGTCCTTGATGTAAATTGTACTCTCATCATCTGTGATGTTCCCATATTTGGGAGTAAATTGGTGAATCATGTCATGGTAATAATGTTGCCACTCGGAGTTTCCAACCATTAGATAAATCTAGCATGAAAACATGACTATATACATTCTAATCTGGATAAATCTAAGAATATTATATGGATCGGAGTGAGTAGTATATATGAATTCAAAACAAATTGTGTTCGCTCTCTCCTTCAGTGCGGCATCACCATCCCAACATGCAAAGTAGATTTGAGGACATTTCGAACTTTTTTTCTTCACCATGGTGTGATTTGCTGTCCCTAGCTACCTACCGGAAAAAAACAGTAGCGCCTCAAACTAGGGGCCAGCGTTGCGGGCTGGAGCATTTAAGAAATACTACTATATCTAATTTTCAATTATTATTCCTTTTTTGCATAAGCGTCTGTGTTAACGTCCCGTGTTAGTTTTCCCTAATATATTAGGCCGAAGTAGTCGATCCGACAACCGGAGGAGAACCTCCCTGCGCCCCTCATCATCTTCCTCTGCCGCTCCGACCGCTTGTGCACCATCGTAGCCCGTCCCCACCCTTGCAGAAAGGTAGAAACCGCCAACCCATCCTGACTAATCTTCCGCAGTAGTCTTCCCTGCAACGACATCTGGAGCGATGAAGCTTAAGATATCTGAGCGCTACAGCTAGGCAATCGGATTTGGCAACCTCCACTACGAACCGCTGAGCAACATCACCGGTCGCACCGATCTTCTGAGCACCGCTCGCCCTGCTCGCGGCATGGTTGGGATGCGTCGAGGGATTGCGGAGGATCCTGGTCTCCCATTTGGTTTGCCCTGCCTACTTTACTCTGACCCACAGACATGGACACTAGACCGTGATGAGCAGGTGAAAATCAGTTTTGCATGATTTTTGTAGGACTCGAATCCTTAGATTCTTTCCTATGGATTGAATTTGGATCAAAGGAATCATCGTACGCAAATTCTTTTGAACTAAAATCCCCACCCATGCTTAAATCCCGTAGGAATTGGAACATCTACTTGAGGCTTAACTCTCATCGTGCCAATCATGTAGGTAGTTTTACTACGTTTTATAATCGCCTGTTTTTCACCGGCAAACCTGTGAAATTCCTGTGGTCTCAATCCTGCGATCGAAAGAGGCCCAAGACTTTTGCTTCAGTGTGCCCCCTCTCCTCCAAACATACTAATCTGAAAACACAAGAACGACCAGGATTGTTGATACTGTAATGGAAGGTGTATTGGCCAATCAAGGGTAGCCTTATATTTTAAGTTTCATGTGTTTTACAAACACAAGATTTCTGTAAAAAGTTGGCTCTTTGGTTTACATGAATACAAAAACATAGGATTACTTTAAAACATGGTAAAATCAAAGTGAAACCTCACGGGAGAGTATATTTATGATGTTATCGTGTCTCTTGGGACCTCATTCTTATTCTTTGCATGCGTAGGAATTTGAAAATGAGGTCCAAGTTGGATATGAAGAATTGCATATGAGTTTTGGAGGATTCTAACCCATAGGATTTTCGAAGATATCAAATTCCTATGGAGTCAGTTCTTAGTTCCTATGCCCTCAATTCCATAAGAATCTAAACACGAGCTCCAACCTCATTCTATTTCTCCTTTGAGAAGTCCAATGTGCTTACACTATATTCCTACAAAACTCTTGTGTTTATTTCCTATTCACCATCCAAAGACACCTGTTACAAAATTCCTGCATTTTTAATTCCTAATATGAATTTACTGTACCTACCATGTCAATCCTGTGTTTTTCCTATTCCTACGTTTTTTAAAAACCATTGATCGAAAGAGGCCCCTAATCTTATTAATCAATCATAGGAAAATTGCCTGCATTTTTTTCTCTGGTCCATTCCTCTGAATAGTTCCAGCATAGGAAAATTAACTATTCCTACACTTTTTCTTTAATGCAAACAAGACCTTATTCCTTGGTGTGTTTGTCTGCATGCATTCATGATTTATTCAACACGTTTCTGCATCTTTCAGATAGTAGTTTTTCCGCAAAGCTAGCTTGCACTACCCCCTTTTTCAAACACCTTGCATGCCCCTACATATGAAGAAAATCTGTTGCAGGGGATTGACGTGGTGCTGATGCCACTAGACAATCCAATAGTAGAAGCATGTGTACTAGTTGATGATGACATACCCGGAACATGGGATGATGAAGGGTTTGAAAACAAGGGTCGCTGGGTTGGTGCCAACGGAGAATGGATTGTGATTGTAAAGCACCTGGGGCGCCGGTACCTCCAAAACATCTATAGTATGGCACGTATCGAGCTGCCACGTGTGTAGCATGTTAATATTTATCCATCGGGTAACCGGTGTTTCCCTGGCCCCCCATGCACTTACCTCTACAAGAACGCGTATATCGAGCTGTTGAAGATACAAATAGCAAAGAAACTGTACAGATTTGACAACCAATGGCACTAAAGCGTGATGGCGGTGTTTGAAAAATTCATTGCTACCATAGATTTTCCTTGTGACAGGGACTGGATTATCCTTCGAAACAACTATCTTGCACCAACAACGTATGTCGATGCCATTGCCAAGTGTCTAATCAATGGTTCTATTGATCGCATATACGCGGTGACAGAACCGCGAGGAGATGTTCTTTTCTGGGAACCAAACAAGTGGAGTGGGTCCTATTATTTAAAAGTAAAATTTATGAATTACTTACAAATGCATTGTTCGTGATACTTTTGCTAACTGAAATGCACACACGTGTATACTTGCAGGCCCGCCTGTCATACATGCTCCAGTAATTGAAGAGCCGGCAAACGTCCAAGCGGGTGACGATGTCGAGGCTGAAGATATTGCATTACGCAACTGGTACTTGGCAGAGCTTGGCTGGAATATCCTGTGGATTCACACCAGTGGTGCACGAACCAGCATCCATGGTAATCCTGTATCATACATGGGTAGAGAACTTCTCACTTATCCCTCGCTCTTCTGCCACGTTTTCTAGAGGGCCCTTAATTTGGATGACCCTGTAGCACCGGACTAGATCAGAAGGGGTAATTTTGAAGGGAGGTCAGTGTTTGTTCGAATCAACCATCCATTCATTCTAGACCCCCCTACAAACTCAGAACCTGGTGCGCCCGATGTTGATGAAGTTCTGCCAGTGTTCAGAGGAGACTGTGTATTTTCTACACACGTGCGCTACCAACATCGCCCACAACCAGTTCCAGATTGGAGCCGCATGCACGCCAATGTGGGAGCTGCCATAGGTTCATCACTTAACTACACTGGAGCGGAACATAGAGAGCAAATGTTTGAGGCGCCAATGTGGTCCGTGCCAACCTTGCCTCATTAGAACTATGTGAAGTTTGACCAAAATACCGAAAAGCTGATTATGAGTGATGTCTACGCACTTCTATTCTTGTAGATAGTTGTTGGGCCTCAAAGTGCAGAGGTTTTTAGAACAGCAACAAGTTTTCCCTTAAGTGGATCACCCAAGGTTTATCGAACTCAGGGAGGAAGTGGTCAAAGGTATCCCCTCTCAAGCAATCCTGCAATCAAGATACAAGAAGTCTCTTGTGTCCCCAACACACCTAATACACTTGTCAGGTGTATAGGTGCACTAGTTCGGATAAGAGATAGTGAAATACAAGTGGTATGGATAATGATAAGTGGTAACTGTGATAGAAAATAGCTTGATGGCGTGGAAGAGACTAAAGGCAAACTGAAATAAAGATGGAAACAAGCAAACATGTAACAGATCTAATAGAAAACAGTGTATCAATGCTTAGAAACAAGGCCTAGGGATCATATTTTCACTAGTGAACACTCTCTCATAAATATATTATCTTCATGATACTACTCTTAACCACTCTCCGGTTGGACACTCTAACCCATTGTAGGGCTATAACAGCACACCTCAAAGTAAGCTTTTCCCATCCAGATAACCCCACACTATCACCTTGAGTACTAGATGAGTCCAACGAACACCACAATTTCATAAAGACAGCCAAATCCAAATATAACTCATAACAAGCATTTGTAATCTATAGCCTAAGTGCCACCACACGCTATCACTTTCACACACATGGGGAGAGGAGAGATTCATTAAAGCACTTGAGTAGCAGAATAGATCTACAGATTACAAGCTCATGATCTCAATAAGATCATGCATAGAGAGAGATTAACACATAGCTACCGGTAGAACCCTTAGCCTCGAGGAAGAACTACTCCCTCCTCATCATGGGAATCAGCAACAGTGATGGAGATGGTGGTGCAGATCGATGGAGATGGCTCCGGGGGCACTTCCCTGTCCCGGCAGAGTGCCGGAACAAAGACTTTCTGTCCCTCGAATCTCCCCTTCGGTGGCGGCGGCGCTGCGGAACTTTTCGTGGAATTTGAATTGACGATTTAGGGTTTTTGCATCGGTAGGCTTCTTATAGGTGAAGAGGCAAGGTCGGTGGACGGTTAGGGGGCCCACACCACCTGGTGGCGCGGCCAGGGCTAGCCCTTGCCACCCTATGGTGTGGCCACCCTGTGGCCCCTCTCCATCTTGTCTTCTGGCTCTGTGAGTCTTCCGGTAAAATATCGACTTTGGCTTTTTTTCGGTCCAATTCTGAGAATATTGATTTTCTGACTTTCCTGGAACCAAAAACAGCAGAAAACAGGCAACTGGCACTGTGACATCTTGTTAATAGGTTAGTTCCAGAAAATGTGTAAAAGTACTCGAAAGTGTGGACAAACCATAAGAAAGTAGATAAAACCAAGCATGGAACATCAAAAATTATAGATACATTTGCAATGTATCAACATCCCCAAGCTTAACTCCTGCTCGTCCTCGAGTAGGTAAGTGATAAAAATAAAGAATAATTTTTGAGGTGACATGTGCCATCAAAGACTTGATCAAAGTATTTGTAAAACATTCAAAGCTGGGATCATAGTACTTGAATCATAACATGAAAGACAAAGTTCTAGCAATAAGACAAAGAAACTATGATGCAAGATGAAAATTCACAAACAAAAGATTCATGAATAACAATGATTTGCAAGACGTTTGTTTGTTTCACATAAAGGAAACATAGCATAGTAGCATTCAGCTTGTCCCTTGTAGAGTAGCAAATATAAATGCATAGGAAACCTTCAAAGTTCATAAGAGTGACTAGATACAAATAGTTTAAAACAAGCAATATGAAAGTTATGCATCAATCAACAGGTCTTGGGACAATGCACATAGAACTAAGAATGGCCACTATGCTCTCAAAGTAGGTGCATAAAGATAGAAGGTGGAGACTCAATATATATAGTGGAAGAAAGGCCTTCATAGAAGGAAGTAGAGATTCAAGTTTCATAAAGAGCATTCAAAAATTATTGTACTTAATAGCTTTCAGCTCTCATTGCCCCTATCATAAGCATCTTGAAGTGATTAAGGTTAAAGTGAACAAACTATGGTGTACATGCTTGGCGAAGTATAAGTTAGAAATCTCATGTCCCTTGAATATGAGGGCCGCTCCTCATGCTACTCAAGTTTAGTCACCGGTAAGTTCTTGTCATTGTAAGTACATGTGTATCATAGAGAACAGCCAACGGGGTACCCCTTGCCCGATGATACGGAAGAATCCCCATATCAAAATGACAAGGCGAGCAGACAAGGAGCATCTCAACAATGTTCTTATTTACCATGGGAATATGGTGCTTTTTTCTCTCTTTCCTCTTTTCATAATCTCTTTTTTTCCTTTTTCTCTTTTTATCAATATAGGACTCTTTTTTTATAAGAAGAATGCTTCATAGACAGCTCATTATGGTTACGATGCAGGTTTCCACCATGTCAGCATGGATTAGACCAGCGGCCCAGGCGTTTCTCTAACACATATACATAACTCCATGGACTTACAAGATCCCCTTTCATTTCACACCGACGACATCCATAGACAAAAGAGCATGATATCAACTAGGTACAAAGTACAAGTGCAATGTTGAAAGCGTTCCCCATGACAACATGGTTCTGATAATTCCCAACAAATAAGTGCAAGCATATACAACATAGACGACACAATGGTTCAAGTTTATTAAGGGCAAGAAAAGTAAAGTGTGCCATCAAGTTCGTGAGAGCTTTAATAACTAGTTTTCTCATAACAAGTTTAATTTGTAAGGTAAACAAAAGCATGAATATACTTGGAATAGCATATGCTAGCAGGTAGGTATGGTGGACTCTTTGGAATAACTTGGTTTAGGGAGTTGGATGCATGAGTGGAACTGACAATTGGTTCTGTAGGCTAGCAAAAGACTGGGAGGGACCAACTAAGAGAGCAATAATGGCCATAATCATGCAGAGCGACAAAACATCATTAATCAAAGCATAAAGTGATACTACAAGTTGAAAACTAAAGGATCATAAAGGCTTATGGTGTGAGCATGCGCCAAGTCAACCCAAATAAAGCATCAAAGGAGAATACCACAATTCTATGCTTTAGTATGCTAAAACAACGCATGATTCATCCAAGGCACATTAAGCAATCTCAATTGTTTATAACATGTCATGCTATAGCAAAGAATACTAAGCATAAAGCCAAAAAAATATCAATCATGGCATGACAAAGCATTGGCCACAGTCAAAAACAAGCTCTCTTTACCACTTAAACATGAACTTTCCTACTCTTTTCCAAACCAAACCAAGCTATTTGAAAACCAATGTATGAAAGAGGGGGTCCAACCAAATTTATTCATCAAACTAAGAAAACCAAGAAAACGAAAAACCAAAATGAAAACGAAAAAGAAGACGCTCCAAGAAAAACACAATTGTGCATGAAACAATAAAAATGAAGTGTTTGGTAGAAACCTGAGATTTTTATTGATGAAGAAGGGGATGCCTTGGGCATCCCCAAGATTTGACGCTTGTACTTCTTTGATATTTCTTGGGGTGACATGTGTGGCATCCCCAAGCTAGAGCTTTAGTCCATCCGTCATCACGTTACTCATTCCTTCCATACACCTGAAATTTTTCCTTCATACAAAACTTCACACAATCTTTTTTAGCAAGAGTAGTGCACTCAAGATAATAAGTCTTTGGGTTCAGTTCCAGCACCAATAAAACTTCCATTAAAACACAAGCTACTGTAGCACTTCCCTCAAAAAGCTCAACTCCCAAAAGAACTCAAAAAGGCACCAACAAGAAGCAAATGCAAATAATGGCAGAAATCTGTCAAAAGACCAGCAGGTAAAGACTAATTTTTTGGAAGACCTTCTGTTGCTCAAATCAAAAAGTGTTAAACTAGAGAAAGTTAGATAACAACCTGGGGCAGAAGCACAAAAATGCATGCCTCAAAAGAACATACAGAGATTTTACACGAATTTTTATAGTGAATCGCGGAAATCTGTTTCGGGACAACAACTTTCCCAATCATTACTTCTCTCTCATTAGAGGTTACTCTTGGCACAAAAAGCAAATAAAAAGGATAAGGAGCGGTTATTACAGAGGTAATAACTTCCAAGACTCATCTCAAACTTTTGGGTTATCTCCTAATAAGTACTTTTCTTTAACGCCTTTAAGTTAGGCATGATAGTTAGAGAAGATGCTCACAAAAGGAATACGAATTGAAGTAAAAGAGAGCATCAAGAAGTAAATTAAAAGCACATTTAAGTCTAACCCACTTCCTATGCATAGGAATTTTCTAAAGAAACAAGTCATGAAAGCACATAGCAACAAGCATAGTTAAGCAAAACAAGTGCAACTTCAAGACTTTCAACATAAAGAGGGGAACCTAATATTATTGAGATGCATAAAACCATGTTTCCCTTTCTCATAATAAATTTCAGTAGCATCATGAATAAAATTAACAATATAACTATCACATGAAACATTCTTATCATGATCCACATGCATATAATAATTATTACTCTCCACATAAGCATAGTCATTCTTATTAATTGTAGTGGGAGCAAATTCAAAAAAATAGCTATCATTATTATTCTCATCACCATAATCATCAAATATATGAGGCATATTGTAGTCATAATTAATTTCCTCCTTAATAGTAGGTGGACTGAAAATATCATATTCATCATTGTAATCATCATATATTGGAGGTATAGTATCATCAAAGCAAATTTTCTCCTCTAAAGATGGGGGACTAAAAAGATCATTTTCATCAAAACTAGCTTCCCCAAGCTTAGACTTTTCCATAGCATTAGCAATAATGGTGTCCAAAGAATTCATACTAACAACATTGCTATTAGCATGCAAATAAAGTTCCATAGGTTTTTTAATTTTCTCTTCAAACACTTCATGTCCTAACTCAAGATAAATACTATAAAGCTCTCTAATTTTGTTGTTGTTTTCCATTAAGCCTAACTAGTTAAAACAAGAAACAAAAAGACAAAATTGCAGAATCTAAAGGAAATAACTTCGAGCACCCACACGGGAGGATGTGAGTACCTTTTACCTTACCTCCCTCACAACGGCGCCAGAAAATAGGCGTTTTCCGTGGGAGGTTTTTCTTCTTTAATCCTCCGGTGTGAATACCTTTTACCTTACCTCCCCAGCAACGGCGCCAGAAAATAGCTTGATGTCTATGCACTTCTATTCTTGTAGACAGTTGTTGGGCCTCCAAGTACAGAGCTTTGTAGAGCAGCAGCAAGTTTTCCCTTAAGTGCATCACTCAAGGTTTATCGAACTCAGGGAGGAAGTGGTCAAAGGTATCCCCTCTCAATCAATCCTGCAATCAAGATACAAGAAGTCTCTTGTGTCCCCAACACACCTAATACACTTGTTAGGTGTATAGGTGCACTAGTTCAGCGAAGAGATAGTGAAATACAAGTGGTATGGATAATGATAAGTGGTAACTCTTATAAAAAATAGCTTGATGGCGTGGAAGAGATTAAAGGCAAACTGAAATAAAGATGGAAACAAGCAAACATGTAATAGATCTAATAGAAAATGGTGTATCAATGCTTAGAAACAAGGACTAGGGATCATATTTTCACTAGTGAACACTCTCTCATAAATATATTATCTTGATGATACTACTCTTAACTACTCTCCGGTTGGACACTCTAATCCATGGTAGGGCTATAACAGCACACCTCAAAGTAAGCTTTTCCCATCTAGATAACCCCACACTGTCACCTTGAGTACTAGATGAGTCCAATAAACACCACAATTTCATAAAGTCATCCAACTCCAAATATAACTCATAAAAAATATTTGTAATCTCTAGCCTAAGTGCCACCATGGTGAGCACGCTGTCACTTTCACACACATGGGGAGAGCAGAGATTCATTAAAGCACTTGAGTAGTAGAATAGATCTATAGATTACAAGCTCATGATCTCAATAAGATCATGCATAGAGAGAGAGATGAACACATAGCTATCGGTAGAACCCTTAGCCTCAAGGAAGAACTACTCCCTCCTCATCATGGGAATCAGCAACGGTGATGGAGATGGTGGTCGATATCGATGGAGATGGCTCCGGGGGCACTTCCCCGTCCCAGCAGAGTGCCGGAACAGAGACTTTCTGTCCCCCGAATCTCCCTTTCGGTGGTGGCGTCCCTGCGGAACTTTTCGTGGATTTTTAATTGACGATTTAGGGTTTTTTCATCGGGAGGCTTCTTATAGCGAAGAGGCAAGGTCGGTGGGCGGCCAGGGGGCCCACACCACCTGGTGGCGTGGCCACCCTGTGGTCCCTCTCCGTCTTGTCTTCTGGCGCCGTGAGTCTTTCGGTAAAATATCAACTTTGGCTTTTGTGCGGTTCAATTCCGAGAATATTGAGTTTCTGACTTTCTTGGAACCAAAAACAGCAGAAAACAGGCAACTAGCACTGTGGCATCTTGTTTAGTTCCAGAAAATGTGTAAAAGTACTCCAAAGTGTGGACAAAACATAAGAAAGTAGATAAAACCAAGCATGGAATATCAAAAATTATAGATACATTTGCAATGTATCAATGAGCACTCGCAACATCATTTCTGTAGCTAGTACTTGTCACCATGTAATGTACAGTAATATGTATGTAGTACTTTCATACTGTATTTTAGTATCAGTACTTGCAAAGTGATTTCCACTATTGCTTGTACTAGGCACCATGTACGTAATAATATACTTTTATAGTATGTGTTTGATGTTTCCCTATTCAAGCACTCAAGCTGTCGTGCCCAATTTTCTAGACAATTAATTTTTGCATGACAATTAGTAGTACTGTATTGGTGGCAAGGTTTGCTTTGTACACAACATTCATGTAACCTCGCCGCATTTATTCCCTCACCAGCCCCCGCCCCAGCCCCAACCCTCTCTCACACAGCACTCCATAATCGCCATTGCTTCCCTCCACTGACGACGACCACCGCCGCAACTTACTCGTCTTAGGCGGGTCAGCTGCAGGCGTCGGGCCCTGCAACCTCATCTATAGAGCCATCGCATTCCTCAAAGATCGCGGTGGCAGTGCGGTATGTACATAATCCGCGGAACCCTTGATCTTGATGATGAGATGCAGTCAAGCTTTTATTAGTGCTTGGTTAACATTGGGTTGGTGTTGAGTATAGTTCTCATCTAGTGCATTTAACCCGTTTGTATACTATAGTTCTGTTTTACACATGCAAGCTAGTTCCAGGGCTAGATCTACGGTGAACTGTAATAATAAGTTCAAATTTTGTATTGATTGATCCACGGTTGATTATGATTTGGGAGGCCACTCGGTATGTTTTGCTTTAGATTTGTATCTGGGGTGGAGGTCCCTTTAATTTGGGCAAATTAGGGTGCCTGCTGCCCTACCCTGATTTTTGCCAAAATTTCGAGTATATGTATGCATCTCTAGCATCGGCAGCAGATAGAGCTCATCCTGTTCGTCCGTTCGTCTGTTCCTGGGTATTCGGTATCTGTACTGCTCGATAAAGAACTGCACTAATGTGATGCCTAGACCTTGGAAGTAGTACTAATATAACCGGCGTTCATGCTAGCTAGAGTTAAGACTTTAATTTGTGTACTTCGATAAGAAAATTGCTCCACTTTACTTTCTTAGCTGATCTTGTATTGTACTCTATCAACTAATACTGTACTATTTCACAATTATTGACAGCTGGTAGAAACATTATCTGTCCACAGGATTTTTTTTGCAGTGTTCGGGCAAGAAGAGCTTGGATAGACTCATCATCGAAGAAGACAAGAGATCCCTATGCAGTCTGGATGGAGGGGCTAGCCAGGAACACCCACGTGGAGAACACCCGTGACGAGTTTTACAAGATGCTGTTAATACTAGGAGGGTTAGACGTGCGGAGCATACCCAGCTCCTTTTTGCCAACATTTGGTGGTGAGTATCTAGAGGCCATCAAGCTGAAGATATGCAAAGCCTGCAGCTGGGACGTCAAGTTGAAGAAGCAAGATGGCAAGGTAATCCTTGACGAAGGATGGCTAGATTTTGTCAAAGCACATGACTTGAAGGTAGGATACTTTTTGGTATTCAAGAAGCTTGCCACCACTTCCTTTAAGGTGATAGTATTTGATCATGATAACTGCGAGAAGGTGATCAGATGTGCAGGTTATCACCCATCATTTGATGAACAATTTACTATATCATAGGTGTATTAATGTAGTGATTGTTCGCTTCTAATTATAACTATTTTGTAAAGAGGTGCTTGAACACCTTACGTTATCATGCATCATGTTGGAACACCGTGGTACTTAATCGCGCTAGGCTCCAATGTGGAGGTATTTATTGTACTATGTTTGCAGCAAAACTGCAAATCAAACATCTAGTGTACTACTGCTAGTATTGTACTACCTCCTGTTCCAAAGTATTAGGGCTGGACATAAAACTTGAAACTCGACGAGTTTAATGAGCACCTATTTTCTCGGCTCGTTCAAAATCGGCTCGTTTCCTTAACGATCTGAGCTAAGTTGTAGTTTTTGCTCGATATCCTTAATGAGCTAAACGATCGAGTTAACGATGTTCGTGACCTACTCGTTAAGCTCGGTAACAACCAAGGTAAGGCCCACTTATGTTGCTACATGTCTAATCTGGCAGCTCATCTAAGGAAAACATCTAGCCCATTGAGAAAGACTGATCAATCCAGTTGCGAAAGCGACCGACCAAAAACCTTACCCTAGACTCTCCCGATCGATTCAGAATATTTCTCATGTGTCTCGTCAACTCGTCATCTCCCACTGCATACCCCATCTCCATCTTCTCAATCTGGATCTGCTGACCGTGGCACTGACCGAACCCTGCTGACTTTCATTTTTAATTATCTGTATGCCTCTGTCTAAGGCTGATACATTTTCATAACGAGCTGCTCGTGAGAGCTCGTTAACATCTAATGAACCGAGCCGAGCTTTACTTTTTGCTCGTTATCCATAATGAGTTTAATGATCTGAGCCTAAATGAGCATGAGCCTTAACGAGCTGAACCTTAAAGGGTCGAGCTACTTGATAGGCTTGCCCTACATAGTATAATCCTTTTTAGCAAACTAAACAAACATCATCTGGTCAAACATCACAGCAATAGGAACTCTAATCGGCGTACACGGCAGTGTGCCGGCCTAGCTGTAATGGCCCAGGTTGTGACATGGTTAATTTAGGGCACGGTAGCGTGTCGTCCTAGATATAAAATGTGGCAAGATTTCAGATGGTTAATTTTGTGCACTGCAGCGTGCAAGCCAAGCTAATCAGCGTCCTGGATGCAACTCCAGAGGCCTTGCAAAAAAACTCGTTCAAAGAGCCATCCCATCTTCCCCATCTCGGCTGTTTTTATCCCCACTCGCCAATGCCAACTGGCTCCGCATTTGGGATCGTCTCTAGTGCATGCTTCGCACATTTTCCTTGCCATCTCGCCCGCTGCATCGGATCTTGTAGGCCACGTGCCACACCTCTCCAAAAGTCCCCCGATAGTCATACTCTGGTCCGACCTCTTCCCTCCAATCCCTCCCGATGTCGCAATCGATGCACAACCCACTACACGGCGTCTGGAGCAAGGTCAGCGATGACATTTTCAACGAAATCGCTATGCGTCTAGACACTACCAGTGCTGCCCGGCTGGCCGCATGCTCCAAGGAGCTGTACCGCCAAGCCACGGGCGGAAAAGGTAGTAGATGCCCCAACGACCACTGCAGGACATTCGTCCCCTACAACGACGTCTATGACCACATAATCTAGTGCTTTCATGGCCAGGAAGTCTGCACGGAGCCTGGATGCAAGTTCATCACCTCGTCGGTAGAGCTAACACCTATGGTAGAGCTCGTCCGCCACCTAAGAGTTGCCCACTCGAGGACTGCGCCCATAATGCCCTATAGCCACAACCACTGGGAGCCGTCTAAGCTGGTGCCCACAGGAGGCTTGCGGAGAGCGGATATCATCGTTATTAGGAAAGAGGGCACTGTGTTTGTTACCCATATTGATGGCCACACCACGGACATCGTCATATCCCCCAGGTTCGTCAGTTCAGGGGCGTGCGAATCACCGCGGTACAAGGTGAAGCTTTGGTCGCTGTCTCTGTGGCATGAGCTCCATGCGGTCGAAATGGTGGCAACATCTAAGCTGACGAGCAGGCCATCATCGGCCGAAGTCGCCCTGGAAGGGCTCAAGTCATACTTGTCGCAGCCATGGTGTTAACTAGAAGCTTTTGAACCGTTCGTCGGAATTCCCTGTGGATTAGGAGTATTGCATCAACAAGTTTCAAAAGTGAGATAAAATATCTAAATATTCTTTGTGATGATGCCAATGTTAAGATATGTAACATCGTACTAATTAATTACTACTTTATGTTGGTGACAGATTCAATTTGTATGGGGAGAGGTGGAACAAGTTTGCGGCAATGTATACCTATTTCCAATGTACAGTGCTGACATAGTGGGCCCACAGGCGACGGTGTAACAAGGAAAGGGTAACATGAAGGAAAGAAAGTGCTACCCGACCAGCACTTGACACGCTGTTGTGTTATGCCGAGTATTTTGTATGGAGGTCTTAACTTGCTACTGCTAATCTATTTTGTAGTATACATATGTAGTGGTACTTGTTCAGATCGACCGATCGAGTGCTGAATATGGACCCTCTTTCCTTATGAGTCATGACCTTGCTACAACTATTGAATTTCAATGTCTGCATTGCTGAATCTGTCATTTCTTTTGGCCATTGTCTGTACTGCTAAATCGGTCACTTTAAAATGCTGCTGAATCTGTTAGGTGGTGCTGAATATGAGCTGTGAATTAGTAGATATTTTTTCTGTCTTATTCTGTACTGCTCAAGCTTCAAATGCTACTCAATCTGTCAAGTGTTATGTCGTTACTATTGCTAAGGTATTTTCTAGAACTAATACTGATGTACTAGTACTTGTTTAGATCAAGTGCAGTAGATGGTCTTGCTTTACTTTTTAAACTTGGCTTTGTCACAATCTAGATGAGGCTTGGGCATTTTGGTATGCATATATATGGGGGTCACACTGGTATTAATGTGAAGAGGAGGTATGCACACAAAAGCATACTTGATCATCAGTTATGCTTGCTCCAATGATCGAGTGTGTTTGGAGAAAAGGGCAAACTAATCGTGCGACAAGGTTTTTAGAGCTAAAACATGAAGAGGTTCTCTCTGTACTGCTATTGAGTTTCAGTGTATGTATAGCTGAAACAGTCTCTTTGGAATGCTGTAGAATCGGTCAAGTGCTGCTAAATATGAACTAGGAAGCTGTCGATATTTTTTCTATCTTATTCTGTACTACTGGATCTTTCAAATTCTACTGAATTTGTAAAAAAGTTATGTCACTGCTGCTGGGCTGCTTGCACTAGAGCTTTTGCATGTGTGTCATCAGAACTGTTGGATGTGTTTTGGACAGAAATGAGAGGGTACCAAGTGAAGTCATTGGATATTTTTACATGAATATATGTCAAAAGAATTATCGTTTCTTTTTCCCTCCGGTATTGAGGTCTGTGTTCTGAATTCGGCCGAGCCACATCATAATGCAAATTTTACTAAAGAGGAGGTAAAATCTAGCCCATTCAACCCCTCTTTATCCCAGAACAATTTAATTCGGTCTTGTAGGGGTCAGGGGACTTGCTGACGGCATCCCATTTAAATATTTATCCAGGAGCCCATGAAGAATAGCGCATGGAGTATAGCCTATTGAGTTTAGTAGATGTAGAATATCCCAAAATGTTTAATTCGATGTTTTTGGAATTTCCCTTTAAAACAAAAACAAAAAACCCGCTTAACCATGTTTATAAGAAACTACTCCATTATCTGGCATTTAATAAATTGAGATGCCAAGATCGCTTCCCATTTATTTTAATAAGAGAGATAACATGGACACATAAAATCTTTTTAAGAAGGCTAATATATAAGTTATAGGTACTATAAAGATTTTTAATGAGAATGTTCATCTATGTTGTTTGTCATTGTGGCAACGCACATGGCTTATATGTGTTTTTAAGTTTTGAGTTTAATTCTCTGTGCTTGACATAAAATTATCTCGGGTTTACTTTTTTCTTCTAGCAATATTGCTTCATGGAGAGGCTGACATCGTAGACGCACCAGCCTTCAGCATCCCTCGAGTTTAATGGTCGGGTTGGAAAAAAAGTTAAATACTTGTATAGAGAGGCTGGCATCAGGAACGCACCTGCCAGAACATACGAGGCTGCATCTGGGACCCACAAGCCAGAACATACCATAGAGGCTGACATGGGGGCCTCAGCAACAAGACCATACATGGCTGCCACATCAAGCAACATTGCCAAGGTCAAAACAGCGGATGCACGGCCGAAAAAAGTCCATCATACGCAGGTTTGATTTACAGAGAGACCGACACGTGGGACCCAATAGCGCGGCCTTATACAGGTTCTCCCTCGAGCGACCTTGCCAAGTTCGAAACAGGGAGGCGCGAGCGAGAAAAAAGTCCAGCATGCACACGTTTCTTATAATGAGTGGATGGCATGTGGGGCCCTGCATCATGATTAAACCATAGATGCAGCGAGCAACGCTATCAAGTTCGGAACACGGAGGCACGACCGAGGGAAAAAGTTCTACCATACACATGTTTCTTCTAATGAGAGGATGAGATGTGGGGTTCAGGAGTTTGATTAAACGGTAGATGCATCGAGCAGCGATATCAAGTTCGGAACAGGGTAGCGCGAGTGAAGAAACAAATTCCATCATACACACGATTCTTATAATATGAGGCTGACATGGAGGACCCAGCAGCATGACTAGATAGCAGATAGATCGAGTAACGTTATGGAGTTGAAATCATGGAGGAAATAGCCAACGGAAAATGCAAGGCTGCATCAGGGACCCACCAGACAGAACATACAAGGCTGCATCGGGGACCCACAAGCCAGAATGTGCCAGAGAGGCTAACATAAGGGCACCAACAGTAAGACCATCCACGGCTGCCACGGTGAAAATAGCAGACGCGGTCGAAAAAAATTCCATCACACACACATTGCACTTACACAGAAGCTGACATGTCGGCATAGCTCATGAAATTATCCTATCAGCCCAATACCTTATAATTCAGCCTTTCGTGGTCTTGTGTTCACCGACCATATCCCATTCAATTTAGGAGTGAGCCCATGGAATATAAGCCATGACGAATAGGGAATTCGTCCCGAGTTAGCCCAGAATCTTTTTAATAGGGCCTTTCTAAGCATTTTATGTACTCTGAGGCTGACATCTGGGACCCAAAAATAGTCCAACATACACACGTTTCTTTCAAATAGAGGCTGTTAGCTGGGACCCAGTATAGACACGTTTCCTGCACAAAGGTGGTTGACATCTGGGACCCATCAAGTTGCCAAGGTCAAAATAGCGGACATGGCCAAAAAAAAGTACATCATATGCACATTTCACTTATAGAGAGGCTGATATGTGGGACCCAGCATCGCTACCTTATACAGATGCTGCATCGCGCAACGTAGCTAGTTCGAAACAGGGAGGTGCGAGCATGAAAAAAGTTCAGCATGTACACGTTTCTTTTAATGAGAGGCTGAAATGGGGGACCCAGCAGCGTGAGCAAACGGTAGATTCGTCGAGCAACGCTACCTAGTTCGGAACAGGGTAGCGCTAGAGAATAAAAAAATCCATCATACCCATGATTCTTCTAATGTGAGGCGGACATAAGTGACCCACCAGCCTGAATAAACGGCTGATGCAGCGAGCAAAGCTATCAAGTTCAGAACACGAAGGTGCAACAGAGGATAAAAAATACATCATACACACGTTTCTTCTAATGAGAGGATGACATGTGGGGCCCAACAGCGTGAGTAAACGGTAGATGCATCGAGCAACGCTATCATGTTCGGAATAGGGTAGCGCGAGCAAAGAAAACAAAATCCATCATACACATGTTTCTTCTAATGAGAGGATGACATATGGGGCTCAGGAGGTTGGTTAAACGGTAGATGCTTTGAGCAGCGCTATCAACTCGGAACGGGGTAGCGCCAGCGAAGGAAAAAATTCCATCATACACATGTTTCTTCTAATGACAGGATGACATGTGGGTCCCAGGAGGTTGATTAGACGGTAGATGCATCGAGCAACGCTATCAACTTCAGAATAGGGTAGCGCGAGCGAAGGAAAAAAATTCCATCATACACACGATCCGTCTAATGAGAGGCTAACATGTTGGACCTAGCAGCCTGACCAAACGGCAGATGCCTCGAGCAACGTTATCGAGTTAAAATCAGGAAGGCGCGACCGAAAATTATGGTCTGCTAGAGACACTGACGTCGGGGACCCAAACGCCTCAAAAGACTTCGGCGAGTCAACATCGCGCGAGGAAACAAAAATCTTGCTTCTGCCACGCGCTGGACAAGCTTCCTCCATGTTTTTAGCAGATCCGTCGTAGTAGAGGGTCGTGAAACTGGTAAAAAAAGTTTTCCATCGGCCACGACCGAGCCGAGAATTTTGTCGCGGAAGACGCGCCTTCTACGACACCCGTCAGGCCAATTCGTTGCGGATTGAAACATTTCTTGTAGTGTACCATGTCTTGAAACTTTTTTACGAAATTATATAACCTACATGTAGTTCAAATCTAACCAAATTTCGGTAAATTGACATAAAGTCAATTAAGTGGACGAAATTAGATAGGGTAGAAGTTTGGATATATCCATTAATATGGACCATAGGGAGTGTTGCTCTTAAGATTTCACAAAAGAAAAGTATGAAGCTACCCACTAGGCAGTCAACATATCGAAAATGAGTGAGAGTTTTGGAAGATTCACCTGCTTGCAAATAATTAGCATGCCAACAATTTTGACCCTGTTTTGAAAACAACCAAAGAAATAAAGAAAATTCAAAATAAAATGACATTTGCATGGCATCCTATTGCATGTGTTACACGCCATGAAAGATGATAAACATGAGTGTTGACAATTTTTGAAACAATAGCTAAATTCTAGGATTTCAAACCAAGAATGACCAAGGTCATGGCTATATACACATCATAGTTTATATAGTGGTAATGTTCCCCTTTTCGGTAGAGTACTATACATGGGTGGATCTTGGCAGCGCCTTTGAGTACTTCAGAGCCACCAAGCAGGAATTGAAAGAGGAGCCATTCATTTATGAAATGATCTCAAGAGCCCCTTCGGGTTCCCAAATCTTAGGGAGGTAGCAATGTTTATGTCATTCATAATAAAAAAAGTATTAAAATTATGAGTCGAATTGGAGGGAAAAAACGAAGAGCGGGTATGAGCATAGAGAATTAAAGGGTGGCAGCGAGAGAGCAGCAAAGAGGAGTTGAAGGCGGTACGATGTTAGAGCAAAGCTAGAATGGGCTCTTGACACAAGGTACAATACAATACTCCAGGAGTACGGAGTGGTAAAATTTAGGACCTTTACATGCACCACCAATAAATGTGTTTTATCTCTCCTTTGCTTCATCTCACCTATCCATCCTCCTCCCTCTCTCCTATACAACCTTCACACCAGCTGCCTGATCTCTCCCTGGTCCACAACACGGATATGCACATGTGTGCACAGTTTGGGCCTTGGCGGCAAAGTTGTACTCCTACTATTAATATTCTAGCATTTCTTATATACTCCATATATACTTAATCCTACTAGTAAGTCAGTAAAAACGATAGAGTTAAAATTTCAATAAAAGGAACATGGGCACCTTCACCGGCCCTTGTTTTCATTGGTCGGTAGTTTATGACAAAATTATTGGTGAACTAAAGGGAAAATAAGTTAAAATAGAAGCTAAGGCTAAAACACATATCATGATTTTATTTAATGTTCATTTTCTATAAAGTTGGGTTTCTTGGATCTGGAAGAACGAGGAGAGGCCATGGTATGTTTCAACATGAAGATGTGCCTCATAGAAAACCATGGATATCATGGTAAAACTTTGAACATGAAGATCCAAGCAGCCATATTGTGAAGCAATTTTTTATAGAAGTTGTCAAAATTCATGGTTGTCATTTACGTGGACTCTAGCACACGTCAGAGGAAAAAGTGTGAAAGTCTTTGAATTTTGTTCTTTTTTAATCAAGGTCAAAATACTTAGCTTGCAAAATTCACCCTAACACGAAACCCCCAACCCTAAACCCTGAATCGTTCAAAACTCTGGATGGTTTTCGATATATTTTACTACATGGGTACCTTTAAAGCACTTTTGTAAAAATTTACGGTCAATATAGGTATCACTTACATGATGTTCATATTTGACCTAATTTCAATATATCGACATGAAGGCACTTAAGTGGGTAAAATTAGCTAGGAATCTTGAAAATTCGTAGAACTTTGAAATTGTCTGTCAAACACGGTACATATTGTGTTAAAATTAGGGTGGTTGCACTCTAGGCAATATTCTACGCACTCCCATCACAAAAAGGTTTTGTCCCTTGAAAAATACAAGTATTTTTTCATACTACCTCCGTTTTAAATCTTTAAGCCTTATATTTTTCTGAAAAGTCAAGCGACGGGAAGTTTGACGAAACTTTTAGAAAAGACTATGAAGAACTAGTATATTATATAGATACCATATTAAAGTATGTTTCATGATGTATCAAATGGCTTGTATTTCATATTATAAATATTAATATATTTTTCTGAAAACTTGGTCAAACTTTACTTTGCCATGGGAAAGTATTTTGTTTTTTCTTTGTTTTCTTTGAATGATTTCTAAACGGGACCGAATTCATTAGCATGCAGTTTTTTAGCATCAAGATAGTGGCATTTTACAAAACTGTCGGTGGTGCCTGATATATTGACATTGTGGGTACCTTCAAGCGACATGTGGAAAATTTAAGAGGAATCTATCGCGCTTACTTGTAGTTCAAATTTGACATAATTTATTTAAATTGACATAAAGTCATTTAAGTGGGCACAGTTAGCTAGGGAGGCTTGAAATGTGCTGAGACTGCTTAGGAATTGTAAGAAAACATGGTCTAGTTTTTTTGAAAACCAGGTGGTGGCACTTCGTTTTTTACTGGGTTATGACAATTGCTCTTTAAATTCCACGAAAATCTTTTGAAGCTGCCCATCGACAGCCAATATATCGAGAACACGACCAAGAGTTTTCAAATATTAAACTTCTTTCTAGAGTTTGCATGCTGGCAAAGTTGACCCTGCTTTGAAAAAAGAGAGAGAAATAGGCAAAAAATAGGGGGACTCATGCATGGCGTCCTTTTGCTTGTATTACCAGCCATGAAAAATAATAAACATGAGTTTTTGCAACTTTTGAAAAAAGCCGCTTCACAAAAATGTCCTACAATATATAAGTATGAATAGGTTTTAGGACGAGCGACCAAGCAAGGTCACGGACATATCCATATTTATGGGAATTTTATAGTAGTACTACAAGAAAGTAGATGTACACATCTTGGCATTGGTAAACACCTTTGCCAATGGGAGTTTCCAAATACTAGGAAAAGGAACAACTCCAATTTTCTAAGCGATGGAAATATTTTTTCTGTAAAGGAAAGTACTCCACTTCCGTACTAGTACTACTCGAAAAGGGAGGCGGCTCCTTCCAAAAAAAAGGAGGTAGCGCGAGAGCAGCGGGAGGAGTCGGAAGGCGGTGCGATGTCAGAGCAAAGATACGATTGGCTGCTGACACGAGGTACACTCCACTAGTAGTAAATATATGGACCTACTCGTAGAAATATGCACGCAAAACAAGTTGTGTTTTCTCTCTCCTTCGCTGGCTCTCACCATCCATCCTCCATCGATCTCTTCTCTGCAACCGCGGGTGCACAGTCCGGCTTATCTCTTCCTCATCCACAGCGTGGTGATGCGCATGTGTGCCTTGGTATGGCACACTGATCTACTTCCATCAACCGTTTTCCCCCGAAATTCAAGCCATCTACTAGATTAATAATCATCTACACCAATACAAAAAGTCTGAAAAGTTATAATAATATTTATAAAAAGGTCCTCAGACCACATTGCGACGACTACAAACCCTAGTGTGCTAATTGGAGTGTCTCACTCCTTCAGGACCTATGGTACCCCGGTTCCAAAAATAAATAAATAATGCCACTGCCCCAATTTTTAGACAAAGTGTACCATGCTTTCTTACAATTCCCAAGTTTTAGGATTTTTTCAAGCGGGCATAGAAATGTTTTTCATTTTATTCTTGTTTAATCTTCTTTCTTTTTAATGAGGTTGTTGCATGTAATGCTAGTTGTTCTATAGTTCAAATGTTAGGTATTGTACATGCTGGTATAAATCCGACAATAGATGATGTGTCACTTTGTTATACCTAACACTCGGTTATAGTATTGAACTAGCTCTCACGTACTTGTAGAATATTAATTTAGACATAATTTGACAAATCGATGGAAAGTCATCTGAGTGGGTGAAATTAGCTAGAAAATTAAGCTTGAAAAATATAACAGGGAATTTATCCAACCAGTTTATGTACTATAGTAAATAAATGGCACATGCTATGAACTCTAAGCCATATTGATCGCACTTCCTTTCAAAAAATACTTTTACTTCTTTACCATGCATGCTAACATGCACCGACTAGCTATACCAAAATATGGGCACACCGTTATTATCTTGATGAAGACAGAGTATGTCCATGACCTTGGTCATTTGGCTTGAAACCCAAGAAAGTTCATACAAAGTACATGATATAGTAGGCAATACCAGAAGTGTGAGTTTTTCAAGTACTTTTACTGGTAGAAAAATAAGAAATAGTACCCCCAGCAAATTTTCGTACAAAGTGGACAATTCTTTCTTATAGTTCCCAAGTTTAAGTATTTTTCAAACTTCTAAGCTAAAGCTCCATGTGCACTTAAATGCATGACTCTAAGTCGATTAAACGAAAATAGGTCAAACTTGAATACATGTGAGCGCGATAGACTATTACTCTTGAAAATATCCAAAATTCTTTTGAAGGTACCTAGGCAGCCAATATATCATGGGCCAATAATAGTTTTGAGAAATGCCATTACTGATTAGTATTTGCATACCAAAAATTTGACCACGTATGGAAAACATTCAAACAAAATAAAGCGTAAAACAAAAACATGCTACTTCATTATGATTGGGGTACTTTTGCTGGTATTATTAATTACCAAGAGAAATGATAAACATGAGATTGAACAACCTTAGGGAAAGCGGATTCACATTATAGCCCAGCAGGATGTAACATTATTCTTGGTTTTCAGCATGAACGACCAATAAGGTCATGGCCTTCTATATCGATGTATACCCTAGCTACACTTTTACATAGGGTTCTGACATCGGGTAGATGGGCGCGTCTTGGCCTAGTAAACAATGTTGCCCGTGGGGGTTTCGAATAATTAGGAAAAACATTTTTCACTTTTCCAACTGATTATGAGGATGTTTTGTACTAGCAGTAAAGAAAATCAGAAGAATGTGGCTCGGAATGCGAGAAGTGCACCATGTTTTCGGACATAGCGAACCATTCATGTTTTACTTGCGATTCCTAGATTCCTTGAGTTTTCAAGGTTCGTAGATAAATTAACCCAATTAAATTACACTATTGTCTCTGATTCAAATCAATGTTCTCAGATTTTTCTAGATTCGGATATATGTATCTAGCACAGAAACATGACTAGATACATTTGAATATAGATGAATCTATGAACATTAATATGGATCGGACGGAATCTGTCGAAATTAGGTCAAATTATATTGAACCACATGTGAGCTACCAATTTCTCTTTAAATTTCACAAAAATCTTTTGAAGTCACCCACCAGACAGCCAATATATCAAGAACACGACTAGAAGTTTTCAAAGATTCAACTTCTTTCTAGACTTTGCATGCCGGCAAAGTTGACCTTGCTTTGAAAAAAGAGAGAGAAAGAGGCAAAAAAACAGGGGGACTCATGCATGGTGTCCTTTTTTTGTATTACTGTAACACCCTAAAAATATTAATCAAGATTATCAAGTTCTAATCACCCAAGTTAGGGGTTAACAAAAACTTTTATTATTAAATCTAATATGAGTGTATGTGTGAATTGCATTAGTGTTTGAATGAGTGTAATTGCCATGTTTGATTGCTACAAATGATAAGGAATGGTTTAAAGATGAATACTACATCATCTAGGCCAATTACAAACAAAATCCAAAGAAAAGAAATTCAAATATGAAGCTTATGATCAAATGGTCATTTTGACAAAAGTTAACCACTACACCACTTTGGGTGTCTCTAGTAAAAGATTTTTGATATAAACTTTCTCAATTCTTTTCACCCCTTGCTAAACCAAGTAAAAGTGAACCCATGCCCACCTTGCAAACAAACAGAAACAATTTCCAAATCTATTTAAAGGACAATTAAAATTGAATCAAATTCATATGCTAAGATCACCACTTTTCAAAAACCACTCAAATCAATTCCACTTGACTTTTCCAAGAAACCATAGACACTCAAGCATGTGACAAACACACTCACCAAAATTTATCCAAAAATTCAAATATTTATCTCATGCGGCCATTTGGTCGAGCACGTGGCAAACAACAGATTAAACCTTGCCTAACCTCTACTGTTGTGAGCAGTAATTGATCAACCATTTCTCCCCATTTGACTCCCCTGGTCTCCCCCAACACCTAGTAGCGCAGGACACGCCCCCTCTTGACCCATAGCCCCTATGCACCGTATCGAACGGTGCCGTTTCCACCCAGAGCATTGATTGTTCCCGACAGTTCTCGACCGGCCCTTGCCACGCCATTACTCGCACGACGACCGCCCAGAAGCACCGCACCGAACGCTACCCGTAGCCATGCCTATAACCCCCTGTATCACCATCATCGATGAGCCCGAGCCATCCCGCTCTGTCCCTCTCGCCAGTGTATAAATAGAGGCCACCCCAGCCTCAATTCGACACAGCATTCCACTCCTCACTCCTCACAGAACCTCCCACACCTCTCCATAGAGCAAGGTGAGCACCAGCCCGCTGGAATTTAGCTGGAGTCCGCCGCTGTAGAGGAAGAAGGAAGTCGTTGATAGGAGCCGCTCAAGGAGCCGCCGAGACCACCATTCAAACCGCCGTCGTCTACAACGTCATTCGCCCCCATCGCCGACCCTAGCTGGATCCTAGGTGAGCCTCACACGACCTCCACCGCCGTGTTAGGGTTAGTTTCTCGCTGGAGCTATTCGTCGTAGATGATGCATTTCAGCCGCTAGATCCTAGTCTAATCGCACGACCTAGATTGAAACTTACCGTTTCGGGTTAAATGAGCCACTGACTAGTGGGACCGTCCTGTTAAATGAGCCATTTTAGTTAAATCTACATTCTGTCAGTAGATTCAAAAATCAATTCAAAGAGATTCACTGACCAAATTGGATGATTCAAATTTTGTTAGAAAGGTATTCAAATTATCTATCCAAGCCTGTTGGATTCAAACCATTTGGAAATATAGATCACCTATACCAAAAATAACAAGACAGAGACTTGTCCAACTTCAAACATTTTTCAAAAATCAACCATGAATTCTTTTGAGTTGATTCCAACTCTCAAAAATCACATTTGACAAGATCTATCTGAATATGTAAAAATATTTAGGTTTACATGTAGTGACATTGGACTAGTAATAAAAGAATGCTATTTAGGCATTTCTAGTCACTTTTATTCTATTAAATGATAATCTTAAACTTTATAAAATATGACCACCACTTTAAATCACATTCCCAAGTATTAGAATGTGTGGTGATGACATGTGTCAACATGATCCCATATTTTAATTGGAGAATATTAAAGCTTAAGTATTTTTCAATGAGTAGAAATTACTTTTATAAAATAAGATAAATAAAACTAGGTATGTATTTCATGTGATGATTGTGATGATGCTAGAGCATCTAGTGTGAGCCTTTATGTGCTAAATAGAAGTACTTAAGTATTGCTTGGTGATTGTGTACCTCGTATTCATTTATAGACATTAGTACCGACCCGGGATACGAGGAGGAGGAGTACTACCAAGAAGAAGAAGAGAACTTCAACCACTACACTACTTAAGGCAAGCTAGCACTTGCAAACCTCATATATGTGCAAGCCTAACACTACAATTTAACTATGCAAGCCATCCTTGCAAGATAACCTATGCAAGATGCATTAGGCATGCTTTGGTTATACAGCATTGATTATACCAATCCCAAGTTTTACTTGCAAGCTTTATTCTTTTACTTTTACCCAAGGTTCTTTACCTTTAGTTAGTAATTTGCAAGTATTGGAAAAATAGGATAGATACCATAGAGTATGAAACTATGCCTAAGTAGTTATAATTAGATGTCATCAAAAGACATACACTAGAGTTGGATAGTTACACTTGATTAGCATCCCTCATTAGTGAATATCCTCAACTTTAGTGGCTAGTGCTAAGCCTAAAAGTTGATCACTTTAGATGGGACTACTTGGTGGAATGAGGATTCATTCTATTAAAATGTTTTGACATGTGTTATGGACAGAAAATGATTTGATGCTGAAACTTGTTGAGGCATGAGCCTTAGCCCTTTATGAAAACTGATGGTTGGGTTCGGATGCGATACCATTCCAATTTTACCGTACAACCACAATACCTAAATTGGGTAGGGATTAACTGGAAGTTTATATGCCTTAGTATGGGTCCCTCGTGTAAAGAGGTTGAGCTGAGGCTACCTCGTGAGTGTGAATGTCCACCTATGCAGTGCCTAGGATGGCAGATGGCCATGGCTAGGAGGCCAAGCTCATAGGGGAGGTTCCTATACTAGAGTGTGTAATTGAAAGGTTATGATTGATTATATGCATACTAAGTATGATGATTCAGGGTTATCCCTAACGGATGTATCGAATTTTATGGTGAAAGTGTACCACTTCTGCAGAGTGTCAAACTATTCGAATAGCTGCGTCCACGGTCATGGATAGTTGGAGTGGCCATACTGTTCCTTTGTCAGATGTTTTCAAATTGACTTGTGAATTGAACTATGACTTTGACTTGACCACAACAGGGTTGTGAACATGAAAACTAAGTTCCCACTTAGGTGATGTAGAACATTAAATTAGTTTTCTTTACTTCTAAACTCGGTATGAAGTAAACCTGGCTTTTTGCAAATAAACCTAGAGCTTAAGATTCCTACTAGATCTACCTTACTTGTTAGTGATAGTTTGCGAGTACTTAAAGAGTACCCATGGCTTTGTCCCTGGCTATTCACGTGGCCAGACTATGAGGAGGACTACCAGGAAGATGGATAGCCGGAGGTCTATGACAACTAAGATCATCTCCCATCGTCAGCATTGCCTCTGCCCTGAAGATGAAGCCCCTACTACGTTTACGTTCCGCTGCTTTTATTGTATTAAGACTAGATCATGAGATCCTTTATTTGTAAGACCTTTATTATGGTTTGTAATGGATGATGTACTATGATACCAATCTGTTATATCTCGCAAAAATGGTAATCTCGGGATTGTGATGTATGGCATAACAGGCATCTAGGATTAGAAATCCAGGTGTTGACAAGTTGGTATCAGAGCCGTCCTGACCATAGGAGACCCTCGTTAGAATGGACGTCTGAACAAAAACTTAGGTTCAAAACAAAAGAAGTGAGTATTTATGAAAACCTATTCCCACTCTTATCCTTGAGATTCTTTCATAAAAAATCATGTTCCTCAAAAATTCTTGCAATCATACATAAAATTTGACACACTTGATCACTCCACTAACTTGCTCACCCTAAATTCTTATAGATGGAGGTAAAGTATAGCAAGTTCTACCAGCTGGGAAAGAGAGGCCGCCTGATCTTTGAGAGGGATCTCGATGCACTCGCAGAGTATCTTGAGCGCCCGCACCCGGAATTCTTCGGGGCCCAACTCAATGATCAACAAGGAGGAGAGCTATCGTGGCTGATAATTGCAGATCTCGGAGGCAAGATGGAAGCACCCACTTCGGAGAAGATCCAATTCAGCATTCGGGAGAATAACTGGCTAGATGGATTAGCCAGGGCTATGCAAGAAGATCTTGCCCGTCTGTGTGGGCAAAACATCAACCAGATCCAGGGAACTTGCTTTGCTCACTACACAAGGCGTGATTCTATGGGAATGCCTTTGGAGATGCAAGGACAACAGGAGCTGAAGCACCAAGTGGATAATCTCGACTTCATGTTGTATGATAGACAGTAAGAGTCCGACAACGCTCGTGCTTACGCCAACCACAACCATGCCATTGCAGTCAACAAGGACCAGACCCTCGCCATCCTTGCCAGGGAGCGCCAATCACTTCGTCATCGGCGTGACAAGAAGGATCGCATCATCGATCATCTTCGCATAAAGGTGGCCACTCTCGAGAAGACCATCCGTGAGCAGGAGATCCAGCTTGAAGCAAAGGAGGAGGAAGGGGAAGATATCCGTTGTGATCTCTACTCTTACCTCAGTGATGATGATGACTACCTGGAGGATGATGCCATGGAGTTCCACACTGATGATGATGATTCCAACTTCATTGATGATGATTAGATGCACTTGACCACTACCGTAGGAATGAGTTATATCCGGTCCCATTGTATCATAGTTTGACAGAATGGTTCTTAAAACCATCTGTTTCTATTTGTGTTGGGGTGTGTGATTGTATTGTGTGCTTTGAATGAATGAATGAACGAGAGGAAGTTGCTAGTTTGCAAAACCTGAGTCAAACTCAAAGTTTAAAGCTTTTGAAACAAAACCATGAACCTTAGAAATTTCCCTCTTATCTTATTATCTATCTCAATCTTCAGATGACTCGTGGAAATCCCGAAGGAAGCAGTTCATCTCAGGACCCAATGCTGCAGATTCTGCAAATGCTAGTTTCTCACCGTGAAGCTAGTAGAGCCAAACGTCCATCCAATCTAGCCACTCTCCAACAGATAGCTCAGATGTCCCACAATAATCAAGGCCACGGAAACCAGGATAACCATGGATCCAAGCTCAAGAACTTTCATAATACCAACCCACCTATCTTTAGTAAGTATGAAGAGCCCTTAGATGCTGATGACTGGCTGCAAACCATGGAGAACAACTTAGATGTCGTAGGAGTTGAGGCCAATGAGAAAGTATTGTTTGCCACCCATTATCTGGCAGGTGATGCAAGAGTCTGGTGGAATAGCATCCGTACCATGAACGGAGGTCAGATGATGACTTGGGATGAATTCAAAATCTAGTTCAGTCAGAATCATGTGCCCCCGGGTCTGATTAAGAGGATGAGGGATGAGTTTAGAGAATTGAAACAAGGAAGAATGATTGTGGTGGAATACCATGACAAATTTCTGTCACTAGCTAGATATGCCCCTGATGAGATTGACACCGAAGCCAAGAAGAAAGAGAGATTCCTAAACGGACTGCATGATGAAATGCAAACCATGCTAGTCAACATTCCCTTTGGTGATATTGAAGCTTTAGTGGATTCAGCCATCCAAATCGAAGGGAAGATAAACCAAGCCAATGACAATCGCAAGCGTAGGATGATGCACCAGCCTGGATCCCACAATACCCAGAAGTATCGTCCCAACCCGTCTGCAGGATATGCCCCAAGAAACAATAGACCCCCTATGTCCCGTCCAAGCTATCCCAACCATGGAGGAGGAAAACCGAGGTCTGGAGGAAACAACAACCATCCGACAACTCCAATAACTTCAACCGTGCACCTCCCAAGTCCAACAACAACAATAACAACAATACTGCCCCAAGGACTGAAAGCAATGTTGTGCCTATCGCATGAAAAGACAAGTCCCAGATTACTTGCTTTGAATGCGGAGTCAAGGGTCACTACTCCAACGAGTGCCCCAAGAAGCTTGTAGCAACAACCAATGTGAATGCACCCGCTCAGCAGCAACATCGTGTTCAGTCTGGAAGGAGATTTGCCCCAGGGAACCCGCTCAACCACAACGGCCGTCTATTCCACATGAATGCTGAAGAAGCTCAGGAAGCGCCAGATGTCGTGCTAGGTACGTTTTCCATTAACTCAGTACTTGCAAGAGTGTTATTTGATTCTGGAACATCGCACTCGTTTGTTACGGAAGAATTTGCATGCACTAGTAAGATTCAACCAACAAAATTGAAGCATGTTATGATAGTTCCAATACCTGGTTCAACCACCAAAGCTAGAAACATTATCAAGGTTGTACCTATCAGAATCCATGTAATAGATTTTTATGCTTATCTAATAGTACTTGGAACCAAAGGTTTGGAAGTAGTACTAGGAATGGATTGGATGTCGAAACCTAAAGGATTGATCGACCGTGCCAAGAAAGCCATAACCATGACCAGTAGCACTGGAGTATCAGTACATCATGTATTTGAGGCATTTCCCCGTAAATTCAAATGCAACAAGAGTCTATCCCAACCAACCCTAGACCAAGTCCGAGTAGTCTGTGAATACCCGGCGTGTTCCCAGATGAATTGCCCGGTATGCCCCCAGATCGGGATATCGAGTTCATCATTGAACTAATAACTAGAACTAGACCCATAGCTCAAGAGACATTATAGTATGAACCCATCAGAATTAGTGGAGCTAAAGAAGCAACTTGATGCTATGCTGGAGAAAGGTTTGATTCAACCAAGTGCGTCGCCATGGAGATCACCTATTTTGTTTGTGGATAAGAAAGATGGAGGTAACCGTTTGTGCACGGATTATCGAAAGCTGAATGATGTCACCATCAAGAACAAGTACCCACTACCAAAGATCGAGGATATGTTTGACCAGTTGACTGGTGCCAGAGTGTTTTCTAAGATTGATCTTAGAACTGGTTATCATCAACTCAAGATTTGTGCAATGGATATTCCAAAGACCGCCTTTACCACCAGATATGGATTGTATGAGTATATTGTCATGTCTTTTGGATAAACCAATGCCCCCGCATATTTCATGAATCTCATGAATAAGATTTTTATGAATTTCCTGGATAAGTTTGTCATTGTTTTTATCGATGATATTCTGATCTATTCCAAGTCAGAAGAAGACCATGATCTACACCGGAGAACCATCCTTGAAACCCTTAGAGAACATCAGTTGTATGAAAAGTTTAGCAAATGTGAATTCTGGTTGAAGGAAGTAGGATTCCTAGGACATATCGTGTAGGCAGGAGGAGTTGCTATTGATCTTGCCAAGATTGAAGATGTTGAAGAATGGAAAGCCCCAACCACTCAAACCCAAGTCCGTGTATTTCTTGGATTAGCGGGATATTACCGCAAGTTCGTAGAAGGATTTTCAAGCATCGCAAGACCAATGACCCAACTGTTGAACAAAGATAAGAAGTTTGAATGGACGGACAAATGTGAAGCATGTTTTCAAGAGCTCAAGAAGAGATTGATTTCAGCCCCAATTTTGATTATGCCGGATATAAAGAAACCTTTTGATGTGTCTTGTGATGCATCCAAGATTGGTCTCGGATGTGTGTTGATGCAAGAAGGCAAAGTCATATCATATCTGTCCAGACAACTGAAGCAGCATGAGCAAAACTACCCTACCCATGATCTAGAACCGACAGCCGTAGTTTTAGCTTTGAAGACATGGCGTCATTATCTTATGGGTAACCGTTGTGACATTTATTCGGATCACAAGAGTCTGAAGTATATTTTCACCCAGAAGGACCTGAATATGAGGCAAAGGAGATGGATATAGTTAATCAAGGATTATGACCTTGACATTCACTATCACCCTAGCAAAGCCAATGTGGTAGCGGATGCTCATAGCAGACTACCATGTAGATTGAACACTATGATTAAAGAAGCCCAACCAAGTTTGCATGAAGAGTTGGAGCAGTTTAGAATGGAGCTAGTTAGTTAAGGATTTTTAGCTAGCAATGAACTTCAACACACTTTGATCAGTCAGATCAAGGAGGCATAGAAAGGAAATGCAAGTATCGACGGAATCAAGCGTCATATCGGTACAGGGAAGGTACCCGGATTCACCGAAGATGAAGAAGGAGTTTTGTGGTACAAAGGACGTATCTGTGTGCCAGCAGATTTGGAGTTGAAGCCAGTCATCATGCAGGAAGCTCATGATACTCTTTATTCTATCCATCCCGGATGAACGAAGATGATCAACATTTGAAGGAGCAATTTTGGTGGCACAAGATGAAGAGAGAAATCAGAAGATAGATAGCGAGGTGTGATATTTGTCAAAGAGTCAGAGCGGAACATCAGAGACCCGCAGGACTTTTGCAACCATTGCATATTCCGGAATGGAAATGAGATTCTGTCGGAATGGATTTCATCACCGGTTTTCCTACATGTAGTAGGGGAAATGATTCTATTTGGGTCATAGTGGATAGACTATCTAAGGTAACCCATTTTATACCTGTCAAGAGCACCTACTAGAGTTTGAAGCTAGCAGAGTTGTACATTGGTAGAATCGTCAGTTTGCCTGGAACCCCTAAGACCATAGTGTCAGATCGAGGAACCCAGTTTACCTCAAGATTTTGGTAGAAAGTCCAAGAAGGATTAGGAACCAAGCTGAACTTCAGCACAGCTTATCACCCGCAAACTGATGGACAAACTGAAAGCGTCAATCAAATCTTAGAAGATATGTTGAGAGCCTGTGTGTTAGAATATGTATCAAAATGGGAAGATTGTTTGCCTTTCGCAGAATTCTCATACAACAATAGTTATCAAGCTAGTTTGCAAATCGCCCCATTTGAATTTCTGTATGGAAGGAAGTGTCGTACCCCCCTGAATTTGTCGCAAGTAGGAGAGAGTCAGATTTTCGGACCCGACATCCTACGAGAAGCTGAAGAGAAGGTTCACAAAGTTCGTGAACACCTCAAGACCGCCCAATCTAGACAGAAGAGTTATGCTAACAAAAGACGTCGAGACCTGACCTTCAATGTCGGAGATTTTGTGTATCTCAAAGTATCACCCTTGAAAGGAATGCACCGTTTTCAACTAAAAGGGAAGTTAGCTCCCAGATATATTGGACCCTTCAAGATTTTGAATCGCCAAGGAGAAGTATCATATCAACTGGAGCTGTCAGAGGAGATGTCAGCCATACATAATGTGTTCCATATCTCGTTACTTCGCAAATGCCTAGAAGTTCCGGAGAAGACCGAAGTGTTCAAGAACATCGATCATAGAGCCATAGGTATCAACAAGGATCTAACCTATCATGAAGTACCCATTCGTATTTTGGAAGAAGCCTTCAGAACCAACAGATTCTAGAGTATCAAGTTTCTCAAGATCAAGTGGAGCAACCATACTGAAGAAGAAGCTACTTGGGAGCGAGACGATTACATTAGGACTGAGTTTCCAAATCTCTTTAGTTCCTAAGGAGGGAAGGTTTGTAACACCCCAAAAATATTAATCAAGATTATCAAGTTCTAATCACCCAAGTTAGGGGTTAACAAAAACTTTTATTATTAAATCTAATATGAGTGTATGTGTGAATTGCATTAGTGTTTGAATGAGTGTAATTGCCATGTTTGATTGCTACAAATGATAAGGAATGGTTTAAAGATGAATACTACATCATCTAGGCCAATTACAAACAAAATCCAAAGAAAAGAAATTCAAATATGAAGCTTATGATCAAATGGTCATTTTGACAAAAGTTAACCACTACACCACTTTGGGTGTCTCTAGTAAAAGATTTCTGATATAAACTTTCTCAATTATTTTCACCCCTTGCTAGACCAAGTAAAAGTGAACCCATGCCCACCTTGCAAACAAACAGAAACAATTTCCAAATCTATTTAAAGGACAATTAAAATTGAATCAAATTCATATGCTAAGATCACCACTTTTCAAAAACCACTCAAATCAATTCCACTTGACTTTTCCAAGCAACCATAGACAGTCAAGCATGTGACAAACACACTCACCAAAATTTATCCAAAAATTCAAATATTTATCTCATGCGGCCATTTGGTCGAGCACGTGGTAAACAACAGATTAAACCTTGCCTAACCTCTACTGTTGTGAGCAGTAATTGATCAACCATTTCTCCCCATTTCACTCCCCTGGTCTCCCCCAACACCTAGGAGCGTAGGACACGCCCCCTTGGCCGTTTTGCACCAGTGAAGCGCCACGCGCAGATCACTGTGCCGGTCGACCATGGACAGCTCGCAGCAGCCCGCATCGCCCTCTCCCATGATGTCTAGGAGATAGGCAACCGTCCACCGCCAACTTTGTCCACCCCTCGGTCACAGGCAAGCCATGGACCAGCCGCATTAGTCGCGCCCATTCCTCTGCCTGCCATGCCGAGAGCGCGCTAGAGCGCCGCAGCCGACACACGCACACATGCCACGCCTCGCCCTCTACGCGGGTGCCTGCACTCGCCGTGACCCTAGCTACCTCCCATACATGCCTGTTCGCCGCCGCACGACCCATAGCCCCTGTGCACTGTCTTGAACACCGTCGTTTCTGCCCAGAGCACCGATTGTTTCCGACCGTTCTCGACCACCCCTTGCTGCGCCATTACTCGCACGACGACCGCCCGAAAGCACCATGCCGAACCCTACCCGCAGCCATGCCAATAGCCTCCTGTATTGCCATCACCAACGAGCCCGAGCCATCCCGCTCTCTCCCTCTCGCCGGTGTATAAATAGAGGCCACCCCAGCCTCAATTCGACACACCATTCCACTCCTCACTCCTCACAGAACCTCCCACACCTCTCCCTCGAGCAAGGCGAGCACCAGCCTGCCGGAATTTAGCTGGAGTCCGCCGCTGTAGAGGAAGAAGGAAGCCGTTGATAGGAGCCTCCCCAGGAGCCGCCGAGACCACCATTCGAACCGACGTCGTCTACAATGTCATTCACCCCTATCGCCGACCCTAGTTGGATCCCAGGTGAGCCTCACACGACCCCCACCGCCGTGTTAGGGTTAGTTTCTCGCCGGAGCTGTTCGTTGTAGACGATGCATGTCAGCCGTTAGATACTAGTCTAACCACACGACCTAGATTGAAAATTACCGTTTCGGGTTAAATGAGCCACTGACTAGTGAGACCATCCTGTCAGTAGCCCGCTGCACTAGCATAGTGCAGTTGGGCCGGCCAATTTAGTTTCCCGCGCAGAGCCCGTCGATACAAATAATGTTTTTCCATTTTAGTTAAATCTAGATTCTGTCAGTAGATTCAAAAATCAATTGAAGGAGATTCAATGAACCAAATTACATGACTCCAGTATTTTGAGAAAGGTATTCAAATTATCTATCCAAGCCTGTTGGATTCAAACCATTTGGAATTAGAGATCACCTATACCAAAAATAACAAGACAGAGACTTGTCCAACTTCAAACATTTTTCAAAAATCAACCATGAATGCTTTTGAGTTGATTCCAACTCTCAAAAATCACATTTGACAAGATCTATCTGAATATGTAAAAATATTTAGGTTTACATGCAGTGACATTGGACTAGTAATAAAAGAATGCTATTTAGGCATTTCTAGTCACTTTTATTCTATTAAATGATAATCTTAAACTTTATAAAATATGACCACCACTTTAAATCACATTCCCAAGTATTAGAATGTGTGGTGATGACATGTGTCAACATGATCCCATATTTTAATTGGAGAATATTAAAGCTTAAGTATTTTTCAATGAGTAGAAATTACTTTTATAAAATAAGATAAATAAAACTAGGTATGTATTTCATGTGATGATTGTGATGATGCTAGAGCATCTAGTGTGAGCCTTTATGTGCTAAATAGAAGTACTTAAGTATTGCTTGGTGATTGTGTACCTCGTATTCATTTATAGACATTAGTACCGACCCGGGATACGAGGAGGAGGAGTACTACCAAGAAGAAGAAGAGAACTTCAACCACTACACTACTTAAGGCAAGCTAGCACTTGCAAACCTCATATATGTGCAAGCCTAACACTACAATTTAACTATGCAAGCCATCCTTGCAAGATAACCTATGCAAGATGCATTAGGCATGCTTTGGTTATACAACATTGATTATACCAATCCCAAGTTTTACTTGCAAGCTTTATTCTTTTACTTTTACCCAAGGTTCTTTACCTTTAGTTAGTAATTTGTGAGTATTGGAAAAATAGGATAGCTACCATAGAGTATGAAACTATGCCTAAGTAGTTATACTTAGATGTCATCAAAAGACATACACTAGAGTTGGATAGTTACACTTGATTAGCACCACTCATTAGTGAATATCCTCAACTTTAGTGGCTAGTGCTAAGCATAAAAGTTGATCACTTTAGATGGGAATACTTCGTGAAAATGATTATGAAAACCTTGGAATGAGGATTCATTCTATTGAAATGTTTTGACATGTGTTATGGACACAAAATTATTTGATGATGAAACTTGTTGAGGCATGAGCCTTAGCCCTTTATAAAAACTGATGGTTGGGTTTGGATGCGATACCATTCCAATTTTACCGTACAACCACAATACCCGAATTGGGTAGGGCTTAACTGGAAGTTTATATGCCTTAGTATGGGTTCCCTCACGGAAAGAGGTTGAGCCGAGGCTACCTCGTGAGTGTGAATGTCCACCTATGCAACGCCCAGGATGGCAAATGGCCATGGCTGGGAGGCCAAGATCATAGGGGAGGTGCCTATACTAGAGTGTGTAATTGAAAGGCTATGATTGATTATCCGCATACTAAGTATGATGATTCAGGGTTATCCCTGACAGATGTATCAAATTTTGTGGTGAAAGTGTACCACCTCTGCAGAGTGTCAAACTATTCGAATAGCCGCGTCCGCGGTCATGGACAGTTGGAGTGGCCATACTTTTCCATTGTCTGATGTTTTAAAAATGACTTGTGAATTGAACTATGACTTTGACTTGACCACAATAGGGTTGTGAACATGAAAACTAAGTTCCCAGTTAGGTGATGTAAAACATTAAATTAGTTTTCTTTACTTCTAAACTCAGTATGAAGTAAACCTGGCTTTTTGCAAATAAACCTAGAGCTTAAGATTCCTACTAGATCTACCTTACTTGTTAGTGATAGTTTGCGAGTACTTAAAGAGTACCCATGGCTTTGTCCCTGGCTATTCTCGTGGCCAGACTATGAGGAGGACTACTAGGAAGATGGACAACAGGAGGTCTATGACAACTAGGATCATCTCCCATCGTCAGCATTGCCTGTGACCCTGAAGATGAATCCCCTACTACATTTACTTTCCACTGCTTTGATTGTATTAAGACTGGATCATGAGATCCTTTATTTGTAAGACCTTTATTATGGTTTGTAATGGATGATGTACTGTGATACCAATCTGTTATGTCTCGCAAAAATGGTACTCCTAGGATTGCGATGTATGACATAACATGCATCTAGGATTAAAAATCCGGGTGTTGACAATTACCTGCCATGAAAAATAATAAACATGAGTTTTCACAACTTTTGAAGAAACCCGCTTTACAAAAATGGCTTACCATGTATAAGTATGAACAGGTTTCAGGACAAGCGACCAAGCAAAGTCATGGACATATCCACATCATAGTTTCTGGTAATTTGGTAGTACTACAAGGAAGTAGATGTGTGCATCTTGGCATTGGTAAAAAACTTTGCCAATGCGAGTTTCCATGTACTAGGAAAAGTAACAACTCTAATTTTCTAAGCGATGGAAATATTTTTTCTATAAAGCAAAGTACTCCACTTCATTTCGTACTGCTACTCCAAAAGGTAGGCATCGCGAGAGCAGCGAAAGGAGTGCCCTGCACATGAGACTCGGATAATAGACGTATGACATATCATCATTATATAAAATTATAATGATGATATTAACTATCTACACATATTGATAATGCAACCTACTATGCTATGAAATTTTCGGGGTGGTGACATGATGGTTCTAGAACATGGTGGAGTTTTCGCTAGGTACTATTCAACACGAATCCAGCTGCTCTGAACCATTGGATCTAAAAGCCCAACAGTCAGGATTGGTGCTATGGATCCAATACAAAACTGCTCAATTATAGTAGTAGAGATGATTTTATATAGTGATGATATGTCAGGCATCTATTATCTAAGTCTCACATGCAGGGCACGTGAAATTTACTAATAGTGGTAAGATACAAATAACTTTGAATGTTGATCGTTGGATCAAGACTCATGAAACCCAATATTTCCAACAGTTGGATCTTCTTTTCTATTCCAGCATTTAGAAGATTCAATAGATAGTCTTCAACATAATGAATGCCATGCACAAACCTCAAAACACACTTCTCCATCATACTCCTAGAATCCTCTCCCTCGTTTCTCTAGACCATGTCATCAAAAAATTTAAATGTTAGTTAGCTAATAATCTTTGACTTCTACATGATAGTACAAAGTACAAGAACAAAATATACACCCATACTTTATATATGTTGATCAATTTTTTTGTGCTTTACCTATTATAATTTTATATAAGGATGATATGTCATATGTCTAGTATCTGAGTCTCACGTGCATGGCACGTGAAATTTACTAGTAGCCTACAATGTATGAACATTCTTAGGTTTCAGTCCGAAGGATATATATTGATACCCTAGCTACAATTTATGATACAGTTCTCACATCAGGTAAATGGGTGCGTCTTGGTGTAGTAAACAATGTTGACCGTGGGAGTTTCGAACAATTATGAAAGAACATTTTTCACTTTTCCAAGTGATTACGGGGATGTTTCGTACTAGTAAAGAAAATCAGAAGAATTTGGCTTGGAATGCGACAAGCATGCCATGTTTCTAGACATTGTAGAGCATGCATGTTTTCCTTGTGATTCCTAGGTTCTATGAGTTTTTAAGGTTCGTAGCTAAATTAAACCACTTAAAAAATAGTATTGTCTGCCTAAATTAGTTCAAAGGAGTTGGCATATACGATTTAGCACTAAATTTTCGCGTGATATTGGCGGGATCTTCTAGTTCAAAATTTAGAGGATTATTGGCGGGACCCTCCCTTCTAATTTTCCCAAAATTTAACCCTTCCCTCACTTCTCAGTTCTCGGCAAACGCTAGCTACCTCAATACTGACGGGGCCTCTTGCTCGCTCACCCACCGACTCCACAATCTATCTCACATCATCCTCTATCCCATACCTCCTTAGCCGACTTCCAGGCCATTAGAGTCTACTCAGCGACACCGTCATCTACGCTACCATCGTTGCTTCGTGGCACCTGCTTCCCCCACTCAGAGTGTCAGCTTCCCCACCACCGCAACCGATAGATGCGTACGCCACATGGACCCCTCACTAGGGAGGTGGTTAGAACTCTGTACAACTGAGACGAAGATTGCTACACACTTCCTATGGCCACTTTCCTTGCACTTTACTAGTACTTTCGAATGTAGTTCATCGCTTCCTTGTTGTGCCTTCTCGTTACCAATTATTTGTAATGCATGCTAGTTGCAGTACCGTGGGATCGGTTCAAAGAGAAAAGAAGGCAACTGCTAGTCATCAAGCCTAATTGGTTATCTCGCTCTTGTACGAAGCCACGCCAGCCCAATGATAACTGATGATGCACAAGTATAGGGGGTGTATCGTAGTATTTTCGAGGGAAGTGAAACCCAATTTATTGATTCGACACAAGGGGAGCCAAAGAATATTTATAAGCCTTAACAACTGAGTTGTAAATTCAGCTGCACCTGGAAACAATCTTGCTCATAGCAGTTTATTAGTAGCAACAGTTTTGTAATAGCAATAGCAAAGTAATAGCAACAGTAGAAGTAAAGACAGTAGTAACGATTGTAGTAAACAGTAGGATTAAAGCGTGGTAGGCATAGGGATGGATGGACGGGTGTTGCGTGGACAAGACAATTCATATGGAAATCAAAACATAGGGCATTTGCAGATAAATAAGATAAAGCATCCAAGTACTAAATAGTCATAGGCATGTGTTCCATATATAGTCATACGTGCTAGCAATGAGAACTTGCACAACATCTTTTGTCCTACCAGCCCATTTACGGCGGGGCCTCAAGGGAACTACTAGAAATTAAGGTGCTCCTTTTAATAGAGCACCGGAGCAAAGCATTAACTCTCTGTGAACACATGTGATCCTCACATCAAAGCCATTCCCTCCGGTTATCCTGATTGCTTTCACTTCGGGGCCTTTGGTTCCGGACAACAATATGTGTATACAACTTGTAGGTAAGACCATAAACAATACTATCATAATGAATCAATAACATGTTCAGATCTGAAATCATGGCACTCGGGCCCTAGTGACAAGCATTAAGCATAATAGGTTGCAACAAAGTCAAAAAGCACTAATAATAGATACTAGGCACCATGCCCTAACAATGTGATGCCATTACATGAACGATATCATCCAATCCCTACCATCCCCATAGCCTACAGCGGGGGATTACTCACTCATAGATGGGGGAAACATGGATGGTCGATGGAGAAGTGATGGTGATGATGATGGCGATGATCTCCTCCAATTCCCCACCCCGGCAGGGTGCCAGAATGGAGTTTCTAGTTCCGAATCATGGAATCTAGTGGTGGCGGAGCAACGGAACTCTTTCTGGAAAAACGTCAAACCCCCCTTGGTTTTTAGGTCAAGAGGCAACTTATAGGCGAAGAGGGAGGCCTAGGGGGTGACAGAGGCGGTGACACCACCCCCAGGCGCGGCCTGGCCTGGCCCACACGGCCAGGTGGTGTGGGCCCCTTCTTGCCCTCCTTCGTCTTGTCTTCTTGCTCCGTGAATCTTCTGGTGAAATAGGATTTTTGGCATATTTTCCGGGATTTTTCTTGATAGTTGATTTTCTACACAAAAACTAGACACCAAGGTAATTCTGCTGAAAACAGCGTTAGTTCGTGTTAGTTGTATCAAAATCACACAAGTTTAGAGGAAAAACAATAGCAAAAGTGTTCGGGAATGTAGATACGTTTTGGATGTATCAACTCCCCCAAGCTTAGCTTATTGCTTGTCCTCAAGCAATTCAGTTGAAAACTGAGTGCGATAAAAGAAACTTCCACGAACACATTTGCTTCATAAGATGTATATATTCTCAGCATATGATCAACTACTCAGGAAATTCATAATAAAGAGTATGCAACTAAGTTTACTTAATAGTCATTGCAAGCTATGAAGAGATTCCAACTCAAAAATAATAAATAGCATGAAACATAAACATAAGCAACATTGCAATGCTCATAACAAGGTATGATAGAGTGGTATCTCACTTGCCTTTGATTGTAGAGAAAACATAAATGCCAAGGCACCTCTGAAGTTCAAGTGAAGACTAGAAGTAAAGATATCAAAGATACAAGCATCAAGGTCATGACACAATTAATCAAGTTTCGAGACAAGAATATTACACTAAGAATGACAACTATGCTCTCAAGAAAGTGCTCATAGAATATGTTGTGACTCAACAAGGAAATGAAAAGGTTTTGAAAAGTTTGAAAGGCTTCCAAATGCTGAAAGTATGGTACTCATTAGCTTTGAGCTCTCATTGCCCCTATCATAAGCATCTCTAAATGGTTAAGGTGAAAGTGAGGTCCAATCTGAGTTATAAGCTTGACATACCATAAACTGGAAATCTCATGTCCCTTGAGTACGAGGGCCGCTCCTCATGCTACTCAACTTTAGTTACCGATAAGTTCTTGTCATAGTAAATACATGCGTATCATAGAGAACCGCCAATGGGGTACCCCTTGCCCGATGATACGGAAGAATCCCCATATCAAAATGACAAGGCAAGCAGACAACAAGCATCTCAGCAATCTTCTTATTTACCATGGGAAAATGGTGCTTTTTTCTCTCTTTCCTCTTTTCTCATATCTCTTTTTTTTATTTTTCTCTTTTTCTCAATATTTGACTCTTTTTTATAAGAAGAATGCTTCATAGACAGCTCATTATGGTTACACTGCAGGTTTCCACCATGATTAGGCATGGATTAGACCAGCGGCCCAAGCATTTCTCTAACACACATACATAACTCCATGGACTTACAAGCTCCCCTTTTATTTCACAACAACGACATCCGTAAACAAAAGAGCATGATATCAACTAGGTATATATTTATAGGTGTTGAAAGCGTTCCCTGTGACAACACGGTTCTGCTAATCCCCAGCCTATAATTTGCAAGCATATAACTTTCATGGACAGTCACAGTGGTTCAGGTTTATTAAGTGCAAGAAATAAAGTGTGCCATCAAGTTCGTGAGAGCTTTACTAACTAACTTTCTCATAACAAGAAAACATTTTATTCGGAAGAAAACAAGGCATACTAAATATGCACGGAAAAGCAGATGATGCTAATAGGTAGGTATGGTGGAAACTTTTGGCAATATTGATTTTGGGGAATTGGAAACACGAGTAAAGATCATACTCAGTGCAAGTGAAGGCTAGCAGTAGTAAGGGAGCGACAAACGAGAGAGCAATAACTGTCATAATCATGCTTGCAACAAAACAGGACTAATCATGGCATGAAAGTGATTCAAGACCCCTGAGGCAAAATAATTCATCGATGCTTAACTGATTATTGTTTCAGTCATATGCATGCATGAGCATGTGCCAAGTCAATTCAAGTGAAACATTTAGAGGAGGATACCACAGTGTCATACCAAGTTATGAATAGAGAAATGCAAGCAAACATTCATATGACATGCTACAAACTATTGGCAAGCTAGAGCTAATCGTAAGAAATCAAGATCTACTAAGCATCCATAAATAACATACGCCCTACATGAACAGACTAAGCATGCCCACAATGATGAGTATATGTACAAAAATGAAAACAAATAGAGTTCGTTACCAGCCTCTTACCACACCTCAAGTTGTCATTAATCATTGCCCTTCACTTGTGTGGCTTGAATAATAACATGAATCCAAATTCCACTGAGCACTGCTGAACCCTGCAACAAACTTCACAAAACCAAAGAAGAACAACAAATATTTTTGGGTTTTCAATTTAAATGAAAGAACCAAAAAGGAAAAACAAGTAAAGCAAAAACTTTTTGGGTTTTTCCAATAATTAATACAAAGCCAAACGAAAGAAGCAAGCCAAGGAAAAAAGAAGCAAACAAAGAGAAACAAATAAAATATTTTTGGTCTTTTTGTGTTTTAGAAAGCAAAAGTAAAGAAAGAACGAAAACTAAAAAGAGAACGAAGCATGGATATACAAAGTACCGACTAAACATGATATGTAGATGAGCGTGATGTCAGTGTACCTCACCCCAAGCTTAGGCTTTTGGCCTAAGTGGGTATCAATCCCAGGCTGGCCAAGATGGAGCGCCTCCGTAGTACGGCGAGGAGGTGCCCTTGTCCTGATACGATCTCGAGACGCCCCACCGTAGTGTGCAGAGTAGTCGTAAGAAGGCACATCCTCCTGGTGCTGCCTGTGGAAACCAAGAAAGCGGAGCTTCTCATCCACCTCCTCCTTAGAACGCGACCATGGTCTCCTGTGAATACTGAACAAAGTGGATTATGGCAAAGGAATTTCCCTCTCGTCTCTGTCAGTAAACAACATCCTGTATACTAAACTATCCGTATCAGAGTCAGTAGTGACAAAGTGATGCGTTTTCGTGGCAGTAAGATCAAGCCTTTGTGGTGCCAATATAGTGTCATTAGGATCCACAGAAAGTTCTAATGCAACAACCATACGTGAGGCAATAATGCCCCCATAAATAGGTCCCCTAGCAGCTAGGCGACGAGCAATGAGAGAGCCAATATTATACTTGGTATCATTATTAAGTGCAGTAATAAGGAAGGCTAAATGATAATTAGAGATATTAGTAGTGTTCTCCCTACAAAGAATGCTAGTGGCAAGATAATAAGCAAAATATCTAAGAGCTGGGAGTTGGATGTTCCTTATCTTCCCGTGCTAAGCCACACTGTCATCGTCATTTGTCACACTTCGATAGAGCTCTAGCAAGTCAGCGGGTCGACCTTGGATCTTCTTCAGTGTCCCAGTCATCCATATACCTATAATGCTACAAAATCTTTCCAATGACATGGTAATAGGCTGATTATAAATTCTGAAAGAAACAGTTGACTGATAAGGGGTGTTAGTGAAAACGAAACTCTCAATGAAAGTTTTGGTGAGCACGGCATATTGCTCACTCTCATCTTCCATGTACGTGGTGAGGCCAACCCTCTGAACCAGTAGTAAGAAATCATTGAGGATCCCTGCAGCTTGCAAAAAGGTAAAACAAGGGAAGGTAGATGGGTGAGCATCTCCCTCATCTCCTTCATTACCAAAGCGTGGTGCAATAAGATCTTCATTGTATGAAGGCATAAACTGAGAGGATGATCTTGAGGGCCTTGACCTCCTAGGTGTGTCCCTCTCATATATTTCTCCAAATGTGTGGTTGCTCATCTTTGATATTCTGAAATTTAAACATCCATTATACAAGTGATTGCAAAGTGAATACATAATGAAGGGAACTACTCATAGGGACTTGTTAGAGGCCTAAACATGCATCAAAACAATATCTCTAAGCATTGAACAAGCTTACAAGCTCTCATAACCTGTCACCTACAACAGCAAAATACTCAAGATATAAATCTCTAAACACAAATCTACTTGGACAAGCGGAGGAGTCACATAACGGAGAACAAATGCTCCAAATTTCAGCAGCAAAGATGGGCTGAGCAAGGAGATCGAAAAATCATGGACAAGAATAGCAAGAACGCGATTTCGAGCAATGAACTGATGTTTTCTCGGGAGAGAGAGGGCAGTGGGAAGTGAGAGAGTGAGTGGAGGGCCAGGGGTGGCCCACACCATGTCTAGGCGCGCCCCTAGGCTGGCCGCGCCACCAGGTGGTGTGCCTTCGTGATGGGCCCCCCTGGTACTCTCCAGGCACTTCTCTACCCCTTTTTTCATGTAAAAATTTAATATGAATTCTTTGGACATTTTCGAGACACTTTATTTTTGAGCAATTTTCAGGTATAGATGAATGATTTTTTGATAGAAAGATCTTTGCGGAAAGATGCAAAAGCAAAAAAAAACTAAAACTTCAGAAGTTCTAAGACACTCTAATATGCAAGCAACTAACAACAGAAAAGTAAAGTAAGCGAAAGGAAAAACTAAAATGGATAAAATAAAAGTAAGCAAAGATAATCATGGTTAAAACATTGTTTTGTGCATTAAAATCCCTTTGTTAACAAGGTTGATCAGGTCTTGTTACCAAAGAAATTTTATATGAAACAAAACTTTGTATTCCACTAATGATTATGTTACCTCAACCTTGATAGCAATGGTCCCAATCATATAGTTTCATATTTTTCTCGTGGTATGGGACGATATATTTCTCCAACTTGGATGCCCTCAACATGTTCAATTGAATTTAAGCGATAAGTCATATCAATCTTCTTGGGGAAATGGACAGTATGCTCCTTGTCATTAACATTAAAAGTCACCTTTCCTTGATTACAATTAATAATAGCACCTGCAGTATTAAGAAAAGGTCTCCCAAGAATAATAGACATATTATCATCTTCAGGCATTTTAAGCACAAGAAAATCAGTTAATATCAAGCAATTATGAGTCACTTGAATAGGTACATCCTCACATATACCAACATGAATAGTAGTAGATTTATCAGCCATTTGCAAAGATATATCAGTTGGTATTAGTTTTTCCAATTGAAGTCTCTTATAGAGAGAAAAAGGCATAACACTAACTCCTTCTCCCAAATCTCACAAAGCAGATTTAACATAACTATTTTTAATAGAGCATGAAATTGTTGAAATCCCTAGGTCTCCAAGTTTCTTTGGAACCTTACCATTAAAGGAATAATTAGCAAGCAAAGTAGAAATTTCTTCATTAGGGATCTTCCTTTTATTCGAAACAATATCCTTCACATACTTTGAATAAGGAGGTAATGTAATAGCATCAGTCAAAGAAATTTGCAAGAATAAAGGTTTCATCCACTCAAAAAACTTGGTATAGTGTTCATCTTCCTTTGACTTGTGTTTCTTATCAGGGAAAGGTATAGTTTTTGGACCCAAGGCTCTCTTTCACTACCATGTTCCTTAGCAACAAAATCTTCTTTAGTGTATTTAGTATTCTTAGTGTGCCTTTCAGGATCTTCTTCAACTTTTTCTTTATCAGGAGCATCATTTTCTTCATTACCACTTTCAGTTTCAGCATCAGAGACAAATATACTATTACGATCTTTAGCAGGTTCAGATGGTTCTACAATAGTTTTATGTTTCTTTTTTCTTTTCTTAGGAGTAGTACCACTATTTTCAGCTTGTTGAGAATCTTGCTCAATTCTTTTAGGACGCCCCTCAGGATATAGAGGATCCTGGGTGGCAGCACCACTTCTAGTTCTAATTTCATAAGCATGCTTTTCTTTAGTAGCATTAACTAGCAAGTCTTTTTGTACCTTAATAAGCTGATCAATTTGAGTTTGAACCATTTGAAAATGTTTAACAAGAATTTTAACATCATTAGAGGTTCTTTCCACAGTATCTTTTAACTCAACAATAGCTTTAGAGTTTTCCATTTAAATGATTTTGCACCCTTTTATTGAAATTATCCTGCTTAACAATAAAAACATCAAATTCTTCTAAGCATTGATCAGGAGGTTTAGAGTAAGGAATATCACCTTCATCAAACTGTTGGAGAGAGTGTATCTCAGTAGTGGATGAGTGGGATATTGGCTTACATAATTCTTCTATAGGAGGTAAATTCTTAACGTCTACAGCTTTAATTCCCTTCTCCTTAAGACATTTCTTAGCTTCCTTCATCACTTCATCATTTAGTTCGATAACTCCCCTCTTCTTTGATTTTGGTATATGTGTAGGTATAGTTGGTTCAGGTATAGCTGGTTTAGGAGGAGTCTAATCTTCACATTTCTTGCTTATTTTAGCCATTAATTCCTCAGCTTCCTTGGGAGTCCTATTCCTGAAAACACAATCAGCACAACTATCCAGGTATGTCCTAGATTCTTCATTTAGTACATTATAAAATATTTCAAGAAGCTCATTCTTAGGTAATGGACATCCAGCCTATGCATGAATCAAAGCACAAAACCTTGCCCATGATTCAGGCAGTATTTCTTTTTCTCCCTGTTTAAAATCAAAAAGTTCCTGCAAAATAGCATGTCTAGCACTAGTAGGAAAATACTTCTGAAGGAAAGTACTAATCAAGCAATCAGGGCTATCAATAGATCTAGGAGGTAAATTATTAAACCAAGTTTTAGCTTCTCCTTTCAGTGAAAAAGGGAAAATTTTAGCAACAAAGTAGGTGTGCATCTTAATATCATCAGAAAATAAGCCACTGATGGTAGAAAGCTCAGTCATATGTGCTACTGCACTTTCATTCTTAGTCCCACAAAAAGGTTCTTTCTCAACACTAGTTATGTAAGATAAATCAAGAGAGAAATCATAATCCTTATCTTTAATATTTATGGGAGATGCAGCAAACTTAGCATTAGGAGACAATTTGGGTTTTATAGTACGCCTCTCAAGGAGACTCTTAATAGCACTCCTATCATGGATGTTTTGACATTCTTTAATAAATTCATCGGTCATCTCTATATAACCGTCCTTAATATCATAGCTCTCTCTAGACTCAGGTGAACTGACAGGTGTAGTAGTGTCTTCATTAGGAGTTTCAGTATTTCCCGCTATAGTTCTAGCAATCATAGCATCTAGGAAAGGACCTAATGAACCACTCTCATCAAGCACAGTAGAAGCAGCATCATAAGTACCAGAAGTTTCAGATTCAGCAGTAGTAGTAGTATGTGTAGCATGTGATGTGGTGGTGTAAGGAACTTACTCATAACAGATGGTGAATCAAGAGCAACAGAGGTGTTCAGAACCGTACCTCTCCTTGTAATGGATGGTAAAATAGGAACCTTGCCATCACAAGTGATGGTAAAATAGGAACCCATGATGGATGGAAGCAAGCAATAGTGATTCCAAGTGAACTTGATAAATAAAGCAATGCTCCCTGGCAACAATGCCAGAAAATACTCTTGATGACCCACAAGTATAGGGGGTGTATCGAAGTGTTTTCGAGGGAAGTGAAACCCAATTTATTGATTCGACATAAGAGGAGCCAAAGAATATTTACAAGCCTTAACAACTGAGTTGTCAATTCAGCTGCACCTGGAAACAATCTTGCTCACAGCAGTTTATCAGTAGCAACAGTTTTGTAATAACAATAGCAAAGTAATAGCAGTAGTAAAAGTAAAGACAGTAGTAATGATTGCAGTAAATAGTAGGATTAAAGCGAGGTAGGCATAGGGAGGGATGGACGGGCGTTGCATGGACAAGACAATTCATATGGCAATCAAAACATAGGGCATTTGTAGATAAATAAGATAAAGCATCCAAGTACTAAATAATCATAGGGATGGGTTCCATATATAGTCATACATGCTCGCAATGAGAACTTGCACAACATGTTTTGTCCTACTAGCCCATTTGCAGCGGGGCCTCAAGGGAACTACTGGAAATTAAGGTGCTCCTTTTAATAGAGCACCGAAGCAAAGCATTAACACTCCGTGAACACATGTGATCCTCACATCAAAACCATTCCCTCTGGTTATCCCGATTGCTGTCACTTTGGGTCCTTTGGTTCCGGACAACAATATGTGTATACAACTTGCAGGTAAGACCATAAACGATACTATCATAATGAATCAATAACATGTTTATATCTGAAATCATGGCACTTGGGCCCTAGTGACAAGCATTAAGCATAACAAGTTGCAACAAAGTCAAAAAGCACTAATAATAGATACTAGGAACCATGCCCTAACAATCTGATGCCATTACATGAACAATCTCATCCAATCCCTACCATCCCCATAGCCTACAACGAGGGATAACTCACTCATAGATGGGGGAAACATGGATGGTCGATGGAGAAGCGATGGTGATGATGATGGCAATGATCTCCTCCAATTCCCCATCCCAGCAGGGTGCTAGAACGGATTTTCTGGTTCCGAATTGCGGAATCTGGTGGTGGCGGCGCAACGGAACTCTTTCTGGAAAATTGTCGAACCCCCCTTGGTTTTTAGGTCAAGAGGCAACTTATAGGCGAAGAGGGGGGCTAGGGGGTGACCGAGACAGCCACACCACCCCAGGCGCGGCCTGGCCTGGCCCACATGGCTAGGTGGTGCGGGCCCCTCGTTTCCCTCCTCCGTCTCGTCTTCTAGCTCCGTGAATCTTCGGGTGAAATAGGATTTTTGGCATATTTTCCGGGATTTTTCCTGATAGTTGATTTTCTGCACAAAAACTAGACACCAAGGTAATTCTGCTGAAAACAGCGTCAGTCCATGTTAGTTGTATCCAAATCACACAAGTTTATAGGAAAAACAATAGTAAAAGTGTTCGGGAAAGTAGATACGTTTTGGACGTATCAATAACCCCCAACAATCCTCCCCGGACAATGTTTTGCCTCCATTTTGCATATATGCGCGCTGTCGTTATGCATTTTATTTTCAAAAGTAGTTCAGCCTTCGCTTGCCTATCTTGTCATACTAGTATATATTCTTTGTAAGGCATGGAAGATGATGTACTACCGAATGAGTTTGTAGAGAATCGATGCCAACGACTCCTAAAGAGTTTTGGACATGCGGATCTAGCCCCGCTCGGCACAACACAACTGGTACAGAAACATGGCCTGGTCGAGTATCCTAAAAATGGCTATTTGTTGCATCTTGCTTGTGTTATTTACTAATTGATTTGCTGCATTGCAATTTGCAGAAGCAAGTGCATGATCATGTACCTGCCAAGGAGGTTTGCATCAGAGATATTCAGCGTGCCAGTGATATAGCCATTTCTATGAACCAAACCAAAGTATGGTGCATGCCCGAATCTAAGATTAGGCTTCTCCAAAAGGATTTGGACACAGCCACTCGGCGGATCAGAGAATTTAACTGAGGATGGATTTCTACTATTGAAGATGGCCTTGATGCTGCTGCTGATCTATAGAAGTTAGTCACTGAAAATCATGCTCCCAATTAGGCTGATGCAGATTTCAATGAGATCAACGTGACAGTTTTGGAACAGGTGAAAGAACGAGCAGAGATTCTCGGTGCATCTTTACAGGCAGATGATTTACGAAGGGTGATGAAAGAGTCGCCATGCGAATAGATTGTTATTTCGAATAATGAGGATGACTTTCCTTGTGTTTTCATCCTGATATTTTCTTTGGCACGCCGTATGAAACGGTACCTACTTGCTGCATCTAGACAATCTATCCCAGTCTCGTTCTAGCCATTCGAAAAATGGAAAAACAACATTTTCCTGTGATAAACTTGAAATCTTATTTTGCACTTTCGTTTAGATCTATAGAGACACGTTTTGACAAAAATTAACACATTACCATGAAAGGTAGTTCGAGAATGACCATGTCCATGTGCCCATTATCGTGAATAAATTTGTGCGCTATATACTTGTCTAGCCCTAAAGTCAAACTTTTAGACTGCAGTAGTAGATCGAGTACAAAAAATCAACTGAGAGACAAACAACAAGCCGAAATCACCTCTTCCACCAAGCAGTGCGCCAGAAACAACCGCCGCGATGGGCTCCTGCGTCCAAAATTCAAACGGTACAACATTTTCATCTCTCCCTTCGGTCCAGAAACAATATGCCAAAGGCCATTCCTCAAAATGGTTTCTCTTGTAAATTCCCACGTGCCACACAATTGAAAGTTTCAAACATACTAGTACCACCCGCCCTTCGGGCTGAATCCCTCGAGATCACCTTGCACGACCACGGTCGTGCTCCTTCCGTCCCATCTCCCCTTCACAGCCTCTCCCCTGGCATGCCACCATAGCGACTGAAGACGTTTTACTAGCTCCTGACGCCGACCCGCACCAGATCCGCTCCTCTGTACATGAGGTCCACGGCACCGGAGCCGGCTCAACAATGTCGTCGCAGCTTCGTTGGATCCACTTCCCCGAATCCACCACACCGGATCTTCTTCCTCGACCTTGTCCATGACGCTAGAGAGATGGGGAGGGAAATCCGCTCAAGGGAAAACGGTGAGGTCGTAGCTCGCCATAAGTCCGGCAAAGGCACGGGAAGGAAATCGCGTAATCGCGGTCACAAAGGTTGCTGCCATACACTTCATATGCTCTTTACACATTTGATGTCTAAAAGTAGTTCATCGCTTGTTTCACTACATTCTCACACTGAGTTTTTTATCTTGTACTCCGACATTTCTTATCGAGGCATCGTATATGCATATGTCTGTCATTGTTCCGTCAGAGCTTTCAACTGCTTGCTAGCACTGTACTAACTCGCTCTTCTACACACACCTCGCTCTTAAACATCATAAGATATATTTTTTGCTGATACATGTAAGGTGATTTGTGGCCGACTGATGAGGAAGAACTCAATATTAGGGAAGATAGATTATCAAAAAATTCCGAATATGCAAGGTCGCTCGGCCTGCAGAGAGTTAGATCTTTCGTAGCTACCACCACCAATCATGAAGTCCAGGATTTTGATGCCGAATTTTATCCTCAAGATCAACAAAACCGCGAGGGAGACCTGACTGAGGAAGATGGACCGATCGAGAACCCCTCCCTAATCTACCTGCTTGCTCTGTCTTGTCATTGCGATATTTTTTTCATCTTCCATGTTGCGTACCTTAATTCCCACCAAATGTTGTGCAATGCCATCTGCTTAGTTCATGCATCATATATGTTCAACATATCTTGTCTTACTGTTCTTATGTTCTATCCGCGTCTCATTTTACATAGGACTTTGATAGATTAATGTATCACTTATGTGTGTCAGGAATTAGCTGGTTCACCTAAGACCCTTCCAGGTACCAGTAGGGAGAAAAACTATGATCGGCAAGTGTCTGGTTCAGATTTGGTTTCTTTTGATGAACAATATTTCAAGGGAGACCCGACTTAGGAAGTTGGACCCGTCGAGGACCTCCCTGCTAGTTCGCCCGCTTGTCCGCCCCAAGGTGCTTGCTCTATTTTTTAATAGTGATATTTGTTTCATCTTCCATGTTTCATACCTCAATTCCCACCAAATGTTGTGCAATGCCATCTGCTTAGTTCATTCATCATATATGTTCAGCATATCTTGCCTTACTGTTCTTCTATTCTATCGGCGTCTCATTTTACATAGGACTTTGATAGATTAATGTATCGCTTATGTGTGTCAAGAATCAGCTGGTTCACCTAAGACCCTTCCAAGTACCAGCAGGGAGAAAAACTATGATCGGCAAGTGTTTGATTCAGCATTAGTTTCTGTCGATGACCAATATTTTGAGGGAGACCGGACTCAGGAAGTTTGACCCATCGAGGACCTCCCTGCTAGTCCGCCAGCTTGTCCACCCCCCAAGGTGCTTGCTCTATTTTTTAATTGTGATATCTGTTGCATTTTCCATGTTTTGTATTTCAATCCCACCAAATATTTTGCAATGCCCTCTGCCTAGTTCATGCATCATATATATAGAGAACATTTTACCTTACTATTCTTCTATTCCATCCGCGTCTCATTACATATAGAACTATAACAGATTGTAGTATTGTTTATGTGTGTCAGGAATCAGCTGGTTCATGTAAGACACGTTCAGGTACCAATCGTGAAGAGTCGACAAGCCGTCCTGCTAATGCTACCGGTGGAACACAATCACACGCCATGAAATACAATAAACGAAAATCAGGAAACTCACATACGGCTAAAAAGTGTCGTCTTGGCAGCACACCATAGGTTCCAACAGTAGTAGACGCAGCAAATACCATCCCACACATTCCACAATCACTAATTGCTAATCAAGATACCCAGCAACAATTGATAGCCGAACTAGTTTTGACCTCTACTTGCCTAACACTGCTGGCACAACACCAACAAGCTAGCGATGATCACTAACATGTTGACCAACCCGTCGCCAAACAAGGTATGCGTTCCAAGGATTTTCGATGCATGCTTCCTTATATATATCGTGCAAGCTTGATGTAACGGTTGAATTGGTAGCTACACGGTTTAAGAAAAGGGGGCCAACGGTAGGAAAAAAGCTTGAAGCTAAAATTTCCAGAACGTAATCTAGATATTGCATCAATTCTATTGTGCCTAACAAGCGAAGGCCAGAAGATCTAGAAGAATCTGCTTTTCTAGCATCCGAAATAGGTGTTTTTGTCAGGAATGGTATTCCCATCTTCGCATCGTTCAAGCTCCACCAACAGACCCCTGACCATTACAATTCATTACTGCAGAAGTTACATGTAAGTCATGGTGCTCTGTACCATGCATTCAAGCTTGCTCTTGGTTCTATTCTAAGTCACATAACACATCAAATGTTCCATTATTGCCAACAGACAAAATTCAACTTCGATCAGGATAATGAAGATGTAGAGTATGTTCTCATGGACATGTTCTCATGTTCTTTGCACCAGTAGCGCCATAGGCTAAAGAGTAAATACTTTGATGGTAAGGCAAGCAAGGATATTCAAAGAGCGACTCCTATGGAACACACTATGACTGACCAACACTGGATAGATCTTCTCGATCACTGGTTTGATCTAAAGATTTCGGTATGGTTTGTGAAGACTGATACCATATCACATTCGAAATTCCTATGTGCACATCTATATCACTAGTCTCCTTTTGCAAATGAACGCTGAAAAAACAAGAGAAACCATGTTGCACAATGCTTAACAAACCGAACTAGATCTCGTGCATTGGTTGGCCACCTGAGTGCAATAGTAAGAATAATTAGTTTTTAATCTTCTGCAGACTTTGTGCTTCTTATATTTTGATAATGTGTTCCGCCCACTTTGCAGAAAGGTGCGGTAAGTCTGCAGCAAAAATTCCAGGCATGCTAGATGAGCAAAAAAGAAGGGCTCAATCCCTCCGGTGAGAGTGTTATTGTAAGTCTTCTGTTTGATTGATATTTTGTGATGACACACCCTCAGTGATTTATATGTATAGTTAGATGTGCAACACTGCCTGAACTGCTGCCTAGTTTTCTTTTTAATTTAAGTAGATGATTTCCAACTAGTGTGAATTTCAGTTTTCAGTTGTACAAAGAGTTGTATTATGTATATCATGCACCCGGTGATGAAGAAACAGACATATGCCATGTTAGCATAGTCCTGTTATTGTGTGCTAGTGATAAAATTCTTATCAGTGTGATCAAATAGCTATACTTTTACTACAATATATATGATGCGTAATCAGCTATGCAAACTTGCAAGATTTGTTCATAGACAGGTTGAATGTGTTGTCTGCATGTTTCTTTGTATTAGCTTTACTTCTCTCACCCATGTTTACCAACTAATAACCTTACAGATTAAATTAAATGAGGAGATGGCAAAACCTGGGAAAGATGGTCTAGAAAAAATCCAAGAAGAATGTCTAGAAACATTTAAAATGGTACTAAAAGCTGTATGTCATCCTAAAAGCACGTTCATGCTTAATGCTGGGTTGTCGCAGTGCAAGTCCAAGTCCAAGTCGCCGTATTTGTCTAGTCAGGAAGAAACTGTAGCGCGACGGACTCAACAGGAAGTGCATAGACGAGCAATCGATGATATGAGACAGAAAGCATTAGCAAGTGATGTGGAGTTGAAGATGTTACGAGATCAGCAGAATTCTCAAGAGTCCATAGATGAAGAGACTCTTCTAAATTGAAGATGAAACCTGACAATGACAGGTGAGTACAATGGTCCTGTGAAATGGTTCCTGCTATAGAGCTCGGGTTGTGTTTGGGGCCATGTAACAAAAATGGAGGGAGTATTTGTTTCGCATCATGCCTTTATCAGTTTACTGTATGCTCGATGCACAAAAATCCTATGCCCCAACCTCACTCTCTCAGCCTTGGATTCATGAACCTCACAAAGGTTTTTTCTTCTTTGGACAACCACTAAATTCAAAATCTCAGTACATCGACAAATCCTACCGCCTACCCTGTTTGACTCAGAGAATATGTATCCAATTTCTTTGCCAATATGGTCAGTATTTTGTTGATCAGTTGATGTGAATCAACCTTAAATTCATACAGAAGGAGTACCATTAACGAAATTAAAAAATCTCAATCGAGCAGCAAAACCTGCAGCCAACCCTATTTGAACCGGAGTTATCCAATTTTCATTATGGATGATAAGTTAATGTCACTCTCAGCCTTCAATTCCTGAATAGAGAGTATACCTTTTATCCGAATATTGCTTGGACGCTAGCCAAATTCAAAATATCAATCTGCGCAATTATTATGCTCATGGATGATTAGTTGATGTGAGTCTAGGACTTGAATTCCTAGACAGATAGGATACAGTCTACTAGCTTTTTTCTATTATTATTTGGCTAGTAGCCAAATTCAAAATCTCAATCGAGCGGTAAAATCACACACTGACCTTGAAGCATTTCCCGCACCACCATTTCAAAAAGTTTATGGCAAAATCTCCCACCGGGGAGTACCATTTTTCTGTTATTATTATTTGGCCGGTACCCAAATTCAAAATCTCTGTCGAGCGGCAAAAGTCAAACACAGACTTTGAAGCATTTCCCGCCCCAACAATTCAATAACTTTGAGGCCAAATCTCCCATCGGGGAGTACCACTTTTCTATTAATTATTATTTGGCCAGTAGTCAAATACAAAATCTCTGTCAAGCGGCAAAATAAAAAACCAACTTTGAAGCATTTCCCGCCCCATCGTTTCAAAAAATTTGAGGCTAAATCTCCCACCGGGGAGTACCATTTTTCTATTATTATTATTTGGTCGGTAGCCAAATTCAAAATCTCTATTGAGCGGAAAAATCAAACACTGACTTTGAAGCATTTCCTGCCCCACCATTTCAAAAACTTTGAGGCCAAATCTCCCACCGAGGAGTACCACTTTTCTATTAATTATTATTTGGCTGGTAGTCAAATTTAAAATCTCTATCGAGCGGCAAAATAAAAAACTAACCTTGAAGCATTTACCGCCCCACCGTTTCAAAAACTCTGAGGCCAAATCTCCCATCGGGGAGTACCTTTTTCTATTATTATTATTTGGCTAGTAGCCAAATTCAAAATCTCTTTCGACCGGGAAATAAAAAACCGACTTTGAAGCATTTCCCGCCCCACCGTTTCAAAAACTTTGACGCCAAATCTCCCATCGGGAGTACCATTTTTCTATTATTATTATTTGGCCGGTAGCCAAATTCAAAATCTCTGTCGAGCGGCAAAATAAAAAACCGACTTTGAAGCATTTACCGCCCCACCGTTTCAAAAACTATGAGGCCAAATATCCCACCGGGGAGTAACATTTTTCTATTAATTATTATTTGGCTGGTAGCCAAGTTCAAAATCTCTGTCAAGCGGCAAAATAAAAAAACCGACTTTGAAGCAATTACCGCCCTACCATTTCAAAAACTTTCATGCCAAATCTCCCACCGAGGAGTACCATTTTTCTATTATTATTATTTGGCTGGTAGCCAAATTCAAAATCTCTATCGAGCGGCAAAATCAAACACCGACTTTGAAGCATTTCCCGCCCCATTGTTTCAAAAACTTTGAGGCCAAATCTCCCATCGGGGAGTACCACTTTTCTATTAATTATTATTTGGCTGGTAGTCAAATTCAAAATCTCTATCGAGCGGCAAAATAAAAAACCGACTTTGAAACATTTCCCACCCCACCGTTTCAAAAAGTTTGAGGCCAAGTCTCCTACCAAGGAGTACCATTTTTCTATTATTATTATTTGGCCAGTAGCCAAATTCAAAATCTCTGTCGAGCGGCAAAATCAAACACTGACTTTGAAGCATTTCTCGCCCCACCGTTTCAAAAACTTTGAGGTCAAATGTTCCACAGGGGAGTACCACTTTTCTATTAGTTATTATTTAGCCGGTAGTCAAATTCAAAATCTCTGTCGAGTGGCAAAATAAAAAACCGACTTTGAAGCATTTCCCGCCTCAAAGTTTCAAAAACTTTGAGGCCAAATCTCCCACTGGGAGTACCATTTTTCTATTATTATTATTTGGCCTGTAACCAAATTCAAAATCTCTGTCGAGCGGCAAAATCAAACACTGACTTTGAAGCATTTCCCGCCCCACCGTTTCAAAAACATTGAGGCCAAATCTCCCACCTAGGAGTACCACTTTTCTATTAATTATTATTTGGCCGGTAGTCAAATTCAAAATATCTGTCGAGCGGAAAAAATCAACAACCGACTTTGAAGCATTTCCCACCCCACTGTTTAAAATACTTTGAGGCCAAATCTCTCACCAGGGAGACGCATTTTTCTATTATTATTATTTGGCCGGTAGCCAAATTCAAAATCTCTGTCCAGCGGCAAAATCAAACACCGACTTTGAAGCATTTCTCACCCCATCATTTCAAAAACTTTGAGGCCAAATCTCCCACCGGGGAGTACCATTTTTCTATTAATTATTATTTGGCTGGTAGTCAAATTCAAAATCTCTGTTGAGCGGCAAAATGAAACACCAACTTTGAAGCATTTCCTGCCCACTATTTCACAAACTTGGAGATAAAATCTCCCACCAGGGAGTACCACTTTTCTATTATTATTATTTGGCCGGTAGCCAAATTCAAAATCTCTGTCGAGCGGAAAAATAACACACCGACTTTGAAGCATTTCGTACCCCTCCGTTTCAAGAACTTTTGACTTTAAAATTCCCTTTCTACCCATTGTTCAGACACCCTATGGGCACGATAAAGTCAGTAGCTTGGGGGCACAATCGTAATTATTTTTTTGTTCACCTCCATAGTCCTGATTCGCGCAGTTTTTCCAACTGGCCCTCCAAAAATCCCAGGCTTCTCTCCCATGCCCTCATCTCCATGACCACTGCGCGCACCGCCTGACGACAATTCCACGGCTACCGGAGCCGCTTCATCGATGTCCACCCCATTGGATCTAGTTCACCGGGTCTCTCAGATACTCCACCAGAGCTGTGGTCTTGCTGACCGCGCCTATGGCGTCGTCGACTGCCTACGCTCTTCTTCCCCACCGCCGAAAGCTACCCAACCGTACCGGAGCAGCTTCATCGTTGTCCACCAGACGGGATCTAGTTCAACAAGTTCCATGTCCACTGCTCTAGACCAGCTACACGATCGTCGTCGTTGACTACACAGGAATTGTCCGCCCAAGATCTGCTTCCCCGATGCCAATAGCCACCACAACCGCAGCACCCTCAGTGACCTGGACGTCACTCGCACGGTACTGATGATGTTTATACGCCTCTCCGACTAAGGTAACCAAATCTCCAACCAGTTTTTGTTTTTCCAGTGGTATAGCAGGTTCAATCCTGTCACAGTGAACTACATTTTTGTAATCGGGCTAGTACATACAAGTCACTAGGCACGCCTATTCTTCGTGCTAGTACATACAAGGTCATTAGACATGTTGGTTTGCATTCATTGCTCTACAAATTTCAAGTCATGCACATGTCTGTTACATTGTCATGCACATGTTCTTATCTTAGCTGCTCCATACACCAGTAATTGCCTGCTATTGTGTAGTTCTTGCAAAATGTAATGTCAGTGGAAAATATTAGTGTGGATTCCCTGCTCCATAGTTACTAACTCTATCTAGTTATTCCTGAGCTAAGTTCCTGCTATTATTTCCTCCCTGGAATCGTTCTACTATCCTATAGTACCCGTTAAAACTAGTTTGATTATAATTTTGTTGTTGCTATCTGGTTCTTCCAAAGCTGCAACACTTACTAGTTTCTTTTCCTTTGCGTGAAGCTCAAAAAGGCAACACTGAACATGTTGGTTTGCACACCCAACAGGTCCACCAGTGATGCCATTATATATTTTATATAGCTGTTGTTGGTTCGTCCTAATCAACGGCATAATTATTCTTTATTATATAGTTCATTCGTGTTTTCCATTCCTGCTCGACAAGTTCTGGTATGTTGTGGTTATAATTTCTATGTGGTTCATTCTTAGCTACGACAGTAACTACATGCCATTGTGTACCTCACCGCAAATTCTGAGTCACCCAACATCTCTTGCATTCTAGGAGATACCACTGCTTCCATATATATTTGCTGAAATGACCTGGCTAGTTTATACTGAAATTCTAAGAAACACTTTCTTTGATTGCTCAGTTCAATGTTGGCATACTTGTGTAATGTTTGTTTGTCCTGTTCTATAGGTTCACAAGCCACACCATTATATCCCGTATCTGGTTCTGGTTCATCCTAGGAAACGACATAACTATCCTTTAATATATAGTTCATTCATGGTTTGCATTCCTACTCTATTCGTATTATGCAGTTATAATTCCTATCTGGTTCATTCTTAGATATGAGTAGTTTTTCTTATTTGCTGTATTAACTTGTTATTACTTAGTTTCAGACTGCAATTATTGCTATCGCCACCAAAGAGGGGACTTCAAGATCATGTCTCAAGGTGGTTTTCCAATGTAGCTATCACACTCAAAGGGAGATGTAGTTAATGGATTGAGAAAGCACACTGAGGACTCTGCTATCAACTTGATTCGCAACTGAAATGCTGAATTTTATTTTCCTTTTGTTCATATTATGTAATATTTTTAAGAAGTTTGTAGCTGATGTAATATCCAGATAACTCGCATAGGCCATTTAAGCATTTAGTTGACGCCGTCCACGCATGGCGGTACCATAACTACACCAGCCAGGTCGATTAGGTAACTATATAGGGTTTTGTTATTTGCCCTTCTTGTATTGCGCCTTCCATGAACAGTAAAAGATGCTCGCTAATTATACTCCTTTTATGATATTTGCATGCGCTTCAGAAAGACCGAAATAGTAACAGTAACTAGATAGAACAGTAACGGGCCAAAATAGTAACATGCCAAAATAGTAATAGGCGAAACCAGTAATAGGACAAAATAGTAACAGTCTAAAACAGTAACAGGCAAAACAGTAACAGGCTAAAACAGAAACATGCCAAAACACCAGCAGGCCAGAACAGTGGCAACCCAACACAGTAACCGGCCAGAATGGTAATAGACCAGAAAAGTAATATGCCAGAACAGAAACAGACCTGAACAGTAGCAGGCCAGAACAGCGGCAACCAACATAGTAATGGGCTAGAATAGTAATGGACATGAATAGTAGATGACCAGAATAGTAACGAGCTAGACTAGTAAAAGGGCAGAAAAGTATCGGACCTTCACAATAGTAGACGCATGTTGTTAACGGGCCACATAGTATTCGAACGATGTTGGTTTCTGTAGGCCAAAACAGTAATGGGCTTGACATTCGCGGGCCGCAGCTGGTCTCATCTTTTGGGCCCATTTCAAGTAGTGACGGACGAAACAGTAATGGGCCATAATCTTATTGGGCTCTCCTTATGGGTCGGCCCACTTAATTATTAGCAGGCCTTGGATGGGCCTGGCTTCTACCACGATTTCTGTGGCTGTTAACGGCGGTAACTAGGCGTTAACGGTGTTTGCCACATGGCACTTTGCATGACGTCAGCAATCAACACGGCTGGCAAATAGATCTTTGATGAAACAAGTTTTCGTGGCTGAAGGGTGCGATCCGCCACGGTCATAAAAAACCGTGGTAAATTCTTTTGTGACGGGGCTTTTACCACGATGGGCATCCGTCATAGAAGACTTTTTAGCCATGAAAAAGGGCCTTCAACGACAAAAATTATTCGTTGTAAAAGCAAACTTTTCTTGTAGTGACACTTCATTGCCTAGTTTCAAGGATCTTGTGCTAAATGCATGGACTTGGATGTAATTTTATTTTTATGAGGTCCTTGATGTAACTTGTACTTCCACCGACCACGTCTTAACTAAAGCACCTCGCTCCTACGGGACCTACCACAATTTAAAAAAATTACACTGCTCTGATTATGAGACAAAGTGGAACATGGTTTCTTATAATTCCAAAGTTTTTAGAAATAGGATGTTTCAAGCTTCCCAGCTAACTTCGCATAGTTTAGTGACTTTTTGTCGATTTAACAAAATTAGGTCAAACATTTGCTACACAATTAAGGGCAATCGATTGCTATTGAATCAAATGTATTTTCAGAGGTAGATGGGTGCATCTTCATGTAGTAAACAATGTATTCGGTGTTACTTTCCAACTATCATGGAAGAATATTTAATTCTCAATTTTTCGAGTGATGACGAGATTGTTCTTTTACGTAAAGAAACTCCGAAGAATATGGATCTGAATACCACAAGACAAGTTTTCAGACATAAAGAGTGGACCAACATGTTGTACTGATGATACCCATATTTCATGAGCTTTCAAACTTCCAAGCTAACTCTACCAACTTGAATGACTTTATGCCAATTATTTATCGAATTTAGCTCAAATTTGAACTACAAGTAAATTGTAGGTTGCTTTGAAAGTTCTATGAAAAAGCTTTTGGGGGTACCCATCGAGGGGTCACAATCAATATGTCAGAAACCACCTAGTGTTTTGACGATAGTTTCAACGTCTTGCTAAGATTTTGCATCCTGACAATTTAATGAAATTAGGTCAAACTTGAGCTACAAGAAAGTAAGTGCAATAGATTTCTCTTGAATTAAATGTCTTTTCGAGGATAGATGGGTGCATCTTCTTGTAGTAAACAATGATATCAGTGTGAGTTTCCAACTATCAGGAAAGAACATTCTCAGTTTTTCGAGTGATGTCGAGATTATTCTCTCCTATAAAGGAAGTCCAAAGAATATGGATCTGAATGCCACAAGCCAAGTTTTCACACATATATAGTGGACCAACATATTATGCTTACGATTTCCCGTGTTTTATGAGTGCTCAAACTTCATATAGCTTATCGCTCTTCCCACTTGAATGACTTTATGTCGATTAATCAAAATTAGGTCAAATTTGAACTATATACTACAAGTAAATTGTAGGTTGCTCTGAAAGTTTTACAAAAAAGCTTTTGGAGATACCCACCAGGGGGTCACACTCAATATATGAGAAAAAACCGAGAGTTTTGACAACATGTTTGACTTTATGCTAAGATTTTTCATCATGACACTATTTAACAAAATTGGGTCAAACTTGAGCGACAAAGTAAGTGTGACAGATTGCTCTTGAAATATATGAATTTTCAAAGGTAGATGGGTGCATTTTCTTGTAGTAAACAGTGTCAAGGTGTGTTTTTTCAACTATCAGGAAAGAACTTTCAATTCTCAATTTTCCGAGTGATGACGAGCGAGGTCGTTCTTCTTTTCTATAAAGAATTGTCCGAAGAATATTGGATCTGAATGCCAGAAGCCAAGTTTACCCACGTATATAGTGGACCAACATGTTGTACCAACGATTCCCATGTTTTATTTATGAGTTTTCGAACTTCCTAGCTAACTCTGCCCATTTGACCGAATGACTTTATGTCAATTTATCGAAATTAGGTCAAATTTGAAACTACAAGTACATTGAAGGTTGCTTTGAAAGTTTTACAAAAAATCTTTTGGAGGTACCCATCGACGTGTCACAATTAATATATCATAAAACACCGAGAGTTTTGACGATAGGTTCAACTTCTTGCCAAGATTTTGCATCTTCACAATTTAATGAAATTAGGTCAAACTTGAGCTACAAGTTAGCGCGATAGATTGCTCTTGAATTAAATGTATTTTCAGAGGTATATCGGTGCATCTTGTTGTAGTAAAAAATGCCGTCAGTGTGAGTTTCCAACTATCAGGAAAGAGCATTCAATTCTACATTTTCCAAGTGAAGACGAGCGAGGTTAGTTGTTCTTTACCGTAAAGAGAAGTCCAAAGAATATTGGATGTGGATGCCACAAGCCAAGTTGCCAGACATGTATAGTGGATCAACAACATGTTGTACTTGCGATTCCCATGCTTTATGAGCTTTGAACCTTCCTATCTAACTCTACCCATTTTAATGACTTTAAGTCAATTTATCGAAATTAGGTCAAATTTGAAACTACAAGTAAATTGTAGGTTTTGCTTTGAAAGTTTTATGAAAAAGCTTTTAATTTTGAGGTACCCATCGAGGGGTCACAATTAATATATCAGAAAACAATGAGAGTTTTGACGATAGGTTCAACTTCTTGCTAAGATTTTGCATGTTGACAATTTAACGAAATTAGGACAAACTTGAGCTACAAGTAAGCGCGACAGATAGCTCTTGAATTAATGTCATTTTAGAGGTACATGGGTGCATTTTCTAGTAGTAAGCAGTGTTGTGGGTGTGAGTGTCCAACTACCAGGAAAGAACATTCAATTCTACATTTTCCGAGTGAAGGCGAGCGATATTAGTTGTTCTTTTCTGTAAAGAGAAGTCCAAAGAATATTGGATGTGGATACCACAAGCCAAGTTGGCAGACATAGATAGTGGATCAACAACATGTTGTACTTACGATTCCCATGTTTTATGGGTTTTCAAGCTTCCTAGCTAACCCCACACATTTGAATGACTTTATGTGGATATTTCAGAATTAGGTCAAATTTGAAACTACAAGTAAATTGTAGGTCTTGCTTTGATAGTTTTATGAAAAAGCTTTTGGAGGTACCCATCGTGGGGTCAAAATTAATATATTATAAACCAGCGAGAATTTTGACGATAGGTTCTACTTCTTGCTAAGACTTTCCATCTTGACAATTTAACGAAATTAGGTTAGACTTTAGCTAGCTACAAGTAAACGCGATATATTGCTCTCTAATTAAATGTCTTTTCAAAGGTAGATCATCGGTGCATCTTCTTGTAGTAAACAGTGTCGTCGGTGTGAGTTTCCAATTATCAAGAAAGAACATTCAATTCTACATTTTCCGAGTGAAGAATACGGGAAAGGTTGTTCTTTTTCCTAAATAAAATTCCAAAGAATATTGGATCTAAATGCCACAAGCCAAGTTTACATACATATATATTGGACCAACATGTTGTACCAATGATTTCCATGTTTTATGAGTTTTCAAACTTCCTAGCTAACTCTGCCCATAGAATGACTTTATGTTGATTTATCAAAGTTAGGTCAAATTTGAAACAAGAAGTAATAGTAAATTTCATGTGCCCTGCACGTGAGACTCAGATAATAGACATCTGGCATATCATTATTATATAAAATTATAATAGGTTAAGCAGAAAAAACATAATAGGTAAAATTTGAACTACTACAAGTGAACTGTGTAGGTTGCTTTAAATGTTTTACGAAAAATCTCTCTTAGAGGTACCCATCGGAGGGGAGGGGGTGAATTAATATACTATCAAAAACCACAGAGAGTTCTGACGACAGGTTCATCTTCTTGCTAAGATTTTAAATCTTGACAATTTAATGAAATTAGGTCAAACTTGAGCTACAACTAAGTGCGATAGATTGCTCTTGAATTTAATGAAATTAGGTCAAACTTGAACAACAAGTAATAAATTGTAGGTTTCTTTGAAAGTTTTATGAAAAAATCTTTTGGAGGTACCCATCGAGCGGTTAATTAATATATCAGAAACCACAATGAGTTTTCACGAGTGGTTCGAATTTTAGCTAAGATTTTGCATCATGAAAATTTGAACACCTTTTGAAAATGATCACATGAAATAGGGAGAGAGGATAAATGATTTTTCTATTCTCCATGGGCAACCCACAAGCTTTAGGTGCACCTTAGGCTTAAAGATACAAACTTTATTTTCTCCACAATGTACTCCCTCTATTTCAAATTACTCCACCGGAACACTCATGTAGGTGGTATAGTACTTCTTTATTTTTCATTCAAAAAAATCCTGGGATAATTGAAATAGATAGTATGAAATGTGTACTACGTATACCAAAAATCCCAGGAATTTTTGGATAAAAAATAAGATAGTACTAGTCCACCTACGTAAGGATGCACGTAGAGTATTTTGAAACAGTGGAGAATATAGTGAACCTTAGCGGATGCCACATACTAGGCCTTAAGGTGTGCTTTTGTACACATTGCTGATGCCCTTATTAGGGAAAAAGCAAATAGTATATTAGTAGTACACTAGTACTAGTAGTACTCATTCTTTGCTTAGACATATGCTCACCTTTGTCGATGTACATGCTGAGAGAATAAAACGTAGGCAGGGTAAGATGGCAGAAGCAAAGAGGAGTTGAAGGCGGTTCGATGTCAGAGGAAAGTTAAGATGGGTTGCTGACACGAGGTGCTCATGCGACCACTCTACTAGTAGTAACTTTCAGGACCTGTGCACACAAAATAAATTTTGTGTTTCCCTCTCCTTCGCTGCCTCTCACCATCCATCCTCCCTCTCTCCTCCCCTTTCCCCTCTTGCACCGGCCCGGCTGATCTCTCCCTCGTCCAAAGCGTGGTGCTGCGCACGTGTGTCTTGGTACGGTGGCTCATTTTCTCTGGCGTGTTCGGCATCCGCGTTGGTGTGGAGTAGGGACAAGGACTACATAGGAAGGAAACCACTTTGGTCCTTGGCAGCAAAAAAATCAAACTTTTCCGGTTTTTTGAAATTTTCACTTCCTTCCCAAACATCGGGAGGGAAGGTTACTCAAAAGATCGCCATTCACAATACTTCTTATCTTATCTTTATATTGTCTTATCTCTTACAATACCATACCATACCACTTTATAGTGTACGGATAACTTCGAACATTGACCGTTGGATCAAGACCAGCAAATCCAAACATTGCTAACCGTTGGATCTTCTTTTACATTCTTAGCATCTACAAAGATTCTACTAATAGTGTTTAGCACGATGAACGCTAGTATGCGCAAACCTCAAAACACACACTTCATTGCTCAGTTTCAGGGTCCTTGGGCTAAATGCATGGAATTGGGTGCAATTTTCATTTTTATGAGGTCCTTGATGGAACTTGTACTTCCACTGACCGTGTTAACTCTCAAGCACCTCGCTCCTACGAGACCTACCACAGTTAAAAGAAAATGCAACAACCCCAATTATCACACAAACTGGACCACACTTTCTTATACGTAATACCCATGTTTTTAGTACTAGGATTTTTCAAGCTTCCTAGGTAACTTCACACACTTTAGTGACTTCTTGTCGATTAACGAAATTAGGTCAAACTTGAGCTACAAGTAACCGCGATAGATTTCTCTTGAATTAAATGTATTTTCGGAGGTAGATGGGTGCATCTTCTTGTAGTAAACAATGCTATCAATGTGAGTTTCCAACTACCAGAAAATAAAATTCTCAGTTTTCCGAGTGATGACGAGATGGTTATTTTTCGTAAAGAAAGCTCGAAGCATATGGATCTCAATGCCATAAGCCAAGCTTCTAGACATATTAAGTGCACTAATGTGGTTTACTTACGATTCCCATGTGTTTTTTGAGTTATCAAACTCCCTAGGTAATTAACTCTACCCAATTGAATGACTACATGCTGATTTATCAAAATTAGGTCAAACTCGAACTATAACTAACGAGGGATTAACTCATCAATGCCCATCGCAGATGGTCTTAGGTTCTAGGAAGTGGGGAGTGCTGGAGGCATCGATCGGCTAGCAAACAAGCACACAGGGACGCAAGGTTTACCCATGTTCAGGCCTCGTAGAGGACCCTACTCCTACTTGTCTGCTCTTGGAATTATCGAGGGAGTCGAAAGTTACAGGGGGTGCACAGATGCAATCTGTGGAAACTAGGGTTGTGATTGTCCTTCTCGCCGCCCCCTCCTAGCCTTTATATAGATAAGCTAGGTCTCGGGATAGTAGGCCGAGTCGGTTACAAGTTAGGATTTTCCCTTTGAACTTCTATCTTTAATTTACCGTGTGCTGGAAGCAGTCGGAGTCTCCGGGTCACCCGAACCGTAGCTGGGCCTCAACAACGTCGTGGGATTCTTCAATGCTAGACCATGTATGCCAAGCTCGAGTACCTGTAAGGTATGCCCATGTCAGTAGTCCCCGAGTGTCCGGTTGAATCGTGGATTCAAGTGGAGAATTATGAAGCCTTCGAGTGCACATTCGAGCGTGTTTTCCGTGTGCTATAGTTTACGTTATAGGGATTGTTGATATACGTGCCTGATTCACACGATGTATCGGGACCAGTTAACTGTCTTAGGGCAAAACAACATAATCTACTCAAACCCGAGACCTTGGACTCGAATTTAGAAAAGTGTTGGCGTAATTTGACTTAGGTCACGGAGGTCTCGTATATAAGTGTGAGCACTCGACGCATCCGTCAAGGCTTATTTCATCGTGCCTGCAGACACGAATTATGTCTGGTAGAGCATCACAGAGATGATTCGGGTGGCCCATGAGACGTAATATCTTTGCAGGGAAAATATGAGGCGGAGTCGCCAAAGCTTTCGAGTGAGGAAGAAGTCAACACACAGTTATGTATAAGAAAAAATCATAGGGTGCATGGGCAACGCTCCCTATGGGAGTAGCCCCCGAGTGCCTATTCGAGTCGTAGACTCAAGTAGGGACTATAATTATTTTGCGACTACTGTCGTCTTTTTCTTGTTTCAGTCGAATGTGCTTTCAGCGCTCCCTATGGGAGTAACCTGGAGTCCACAGTCAAATCATTGATTCGAGTGTAGGGTTCTTGCGAGAAAATATGTTCTCATAATGCTTGGATGTCTTACAAAGTTTCTCAGGTGTGCGGCCAGTGCTCCTGTTAGGAGTAGCCCCCGAGTGCTTGGTTGAGTCGAAGACTCGAGTAAGGACTAGAGTAGTCAAAATATGCTCCGGCTAGAGTTAGTGACGTTAGTGCTGACGATGAGATGATCTTAGTTACCCGTGTGAGCGGTTTTGACGGGACGTGACGAAAAGTGGGTCCCATTTCTGACTTGGATTTGACGGAGCGTGCGTAATATTTGGTTTTAACCGGGTCTCCCCGATTCTCGCATGTAATGGAGGGAGTGGCGCGACGGTTCGTGGTTTACTCTGCCACGCTTCGACATTGATTTGTGCCACATGTCTGGTTGGTTTTCTCCTGGCCATTGGATGGCATCTTCGATGAGGTTAAGTAGAGATTTGTTGTGCGGTAATTCCCCACAACTCATCTTCTTCCTCGCACACAACCTCCATTGCTGCTCCTCGCTGCTCCATTGCTCTCATCTTCCTTGTGGCACTACACCAACTTCGAACTTTTCCGAGCTACTTCCTGTGCTCCCACCACAAGCGCCAGATAGGAAAGAAGAAAGGAAGCTCTTCCGCTGGATCTGCGGCCGCCACTGCCGTGGCCAAGAAGAAAGGCGTCGTCACCGCGGGTACCAGCGCTGCCGCCGTGGCTGGGAAGAAGAAAGACCCAGGAACACGTGTCACAAATGCGTCATGGCGTGCATCCACCATCAAGCCTTCAGAGCTCTTCACCCAGCGTCAGGATGGGACGCTCCCGGCCGCGCAAGATGACTGCCGCATCCCCGGCGATGAGGTAATCCCCAGTCCCCTGCCGGGTTTCGGGTGATGTTCCTCATGTTCATTATTCGCGATCTTTCTCTCCCCCTTCACAAATTTGTGAGGGGGTTGCTTTGTTTCTACGGGCTCCAGCTACACTAGCTAACCCCGAATTCTATCCCCCACATCGCTCGATTCATTACTCTCTGCGAGTGCTGGCTCAGAATCGAGCCACACTTTGGCCTCTTTAAAAAGCTTTTCAAACTCAAACGCCAGTCGGGCTCTGGATCTGTAGTCTATGATATAGGAGGCTACGGTATCCATGTCGACTCTAGCATCATCTACTTTCCCATCAACTTCAATGCATCCGTCCAAGGGTGGAGGGATAAGTGGTTCTACATTCGTGATCAAAAAGTGGATGGAGAGCACTACGAACTCGCGCCCTTTGACCCAATTGCAGCATGCAAAAGAAGGAGGTCATGGAAGAACATTGTGATGTCTGGCGAAGCCGAGGAAACAAAGATTCTGTACCAGTGTGTCTGTGAATTGGAATGCTGCATAGGCAAGGAAATAGGCGGCGCAGATCTCATTCGCACTTGGATGTGTCGTCGAGTGCATCCACTATAGGCTAGGGTGCATCCCATGTGCTGTTAGACTGGCACTAAGGATGTTACTCGCATCTCGCGAGAGGACATTTATTCGGGCAAGGTTGATAGGAGGTTTCGACTGCTAACCAAGCACACCGCCAAGGGGGACCTCCCAGGTGACATAGTCATGCCTCCCTTCTATGCAAGCAATCCTCCGCCAGAGGTGGATTTCTCTTTGAAGTTTTCTTGATTTTCGATTGCCTGTTAGGTGTCTTTTATACTGATGTTTGGTCCTGTTTTCAGGATTGGAAAGTGACCACCGTGCTGCCTCCTCAACCCGAGGGAGTGATTCCTCACGAAGCCAAAGAGGAGGACGAGTCAGGCTCCACTATCCCTATGGAGGAGGAGCGTGAAGCCCCCGAGTCCGGAAGGACTCGCAAGCGCTACCGAAGTGAGGACTCAGATGCCTCATCACCGCTGACGCTAGAGGGTCCTCCTGCTGTAGCATAGGAGGTAATCCCTTTTGCGACTATGCGTGCCATGGGCCTTCCTTCGCCAAAGAAGCTGAGGCTACCAAAGGAGTCATCTGGGGATTTCTTGGACCTCGACAACTTTGACGGTTATGTTTGTGTATTCTTACAAGTTCGTCTTGCCCTTCTGAAAGCTATTCTTCTGACTGAGTGCTAGATATTTTATAGTCAAACAGCGTCGTCATCGTCCGATGACTATCGCTTTGTTAAGGAGACTGGAGTCGTGGATTCCAAAGACAAGGAGGTAGCAGCATGATCTCCTTCTCCTTTGGTGGCGGCCCACTCTGGTGCCAATTCTTCGAGTTCCCCCATGCCGGGGAGCACCAGATTGTTCCCCAGACGTTGATTTTGAAAGAATCTTCAGAGTCCCTGGAGGAACACGTGAGTTTTCTCGTGTCGCTGATAGTCGAATTTTGTGTTAATGCTCATGTTTTTTCCTTTTTCTTGTAGCCTATCTTGAAGTATTCGACTCGCCTTGTCGAGCAGATAATTTCCTTGGGTCAACAGCATGCTTTGCTGGAAACCATCATGCCTTCCAAGGTTAGTTTTATACTTTCTCTCTGTTCTGTTTGAGTAGAGGTTAGTAGGCTCAAGTTTTGTCATTGTAGGTGAGCATAATGAGATTCTTTGTCACGTCGACTCCCTCGAGAAGGGTCTTGCTACAGCGGAGAAGAAACGCGACGAAGCACTCCAGGCTCTTGAGGAGTCAAAAAAGCGCGAGGAAACCTTGCGTTTCGTCGCAGCTCACAGAGAGGAAGTGTTCGTAGAACAGCTTGGCTCCATTGCTAAGGCACTTTCTGGTATGATGCTGCATCATTCAGTTTATTGTATGAATTGCTTGTATGTTGTTATGCAATGTGCCTTTTCTGCAGATGTTGCTGGCGTGCACTTCGATGCCTAGGCTTTGGCCCACTCGGATGCTTTGGCTAGTGCCCTAGCTACAGTCGAAGACCGCAGTGTCATCGTCAAAGACTTGCTTGAGAAGGACAAGGACTTCCTTGGGCGTCTTCGAGAGGAGATGGTCCCCATGGCCAAGCTGATCGAGGATCTCGATGGCTTGGTGGAATCCTTCGCGGGAGGCGTGCCTATGGACTTCAAGAATGCACAGCGGGGAGTTGGAGCTACCATGGGACTCGCGATGGTGCAAGCTAATGGCATGGATCTGAACCCCAGCCAAGTCTCCTCGGCGATGCCGGTCACCGCGGATGGCCAACAGGTAGTGTTTTCTCCTTTTGCCACTAGCTTTAGTAAATATGGGCTTCGACTCATTGAGACACTCGCCAAGTATTCGGTGGAGCTACGACGGTTGAAGACAGCGAAAGCCACGCCGTCGGAGGCTATAGTAGAGAAGAATGTGGCGTCTGAGACTGCCATAGACTCGAAGAAGCCCCTGAGTGCCAATGCCTAGCTATAGTCTGATGCTTAATCACCTTTTGTAATAGTCTAGCTTTTCCTATTGAATTGTACCTTGTGGGGGTTCCCCTTTTGAGACTTGCTGAACCTTGATGTTTCTTCTGCTGGCATTTGTTTATAAATAGTTTGCCTTATTTTCTTCTTATTATGCTTATAATAAGGTCCTTCGAGTGGTCCATCCGACTCACCTCCCACTGACGAACCTATGGCGCAACCACATTCAAAGGTAGAAGAGTTGTCGCTGCTGTCTCGATTGCGTGACCGCATAAAACATTTGGAGCGGGAGATGCCCATGATCTGTGGTAGCTGCAGATGTGTGGAAGTCAAAGGCTGAAAAGCCCAGTGCGTGTGAGAAGTACCTTCTGGGCAAGGTGGCTGATGGCTCTGAAATATAGCCATCTACGTCCATATTTAAACTAGATATTAATCATATTTTTGATGAAATATATCTCTAAACCCTGCCACTAATTCTAATATTCAGAGGGGTATGCAATCATTTGTTCTTGTATTTTTCCTGCGCAAATAATGTCGTTTAAAGGAGGGAATCACTACATTAAAGTCAAAGATATGAGATTTCCAACAACCAGAAGAAACCAGGAGCCATCCAACAAAGGCAGATGCACTAACGACCAACTATACGGCCAGAGAAAAAATTCTAACCGTATACTTCTGGTCGTATAGTTGGCGCCGCCACCGCTAAGTCAAACAGAACAACTTTCGTGAAGGGACCCCTATATAAAGAAGCCTCCACCAACGGTAAAACAATGCTCACCTCGCCCCAAAGAAGCCAGACTTCGCCAAAAACCCGCCTTAGATCTCCAAACCCTTCTCCATCTCTATAGCCATCTTCCACCACTTTTAATAGTAGATCTCTTCTCCGATTGGCGACATTGTAAGACTATTGCTATCAATCTTATGATTTTCATTACAATGTTTGTGATTGTTGATCTCATCTCTATGTGTGAGTAATTCTCCTTGTGCTAAGGGCTAAGGCCTAGCCATGTAGCAATTGTGCATGTTATTTATCATAGATGGGATTGTGTGTTAGTTTGTATGACATGATAATTATTGTATCCTCTCTTGCCTCAATCCAAGGACTTGGCAGGTACCCAAGACCCCGAGGGTTGAGCCAGGTATAGGGAGTATGAGTGATGACTAATCTGCAGGTTGGGAACCCTAGTGATAGAAGGGGTAGTACGGCTGTATGTGAGAGGTTTGCTTGGGATAAACGGTGACATCACTATGCATATCATTAGTTCTCTTTCTTCTACGGCTGAGACTAGTAGGTTATTGCTATAAGCGGTTGCGGAGGCAATAGCAATTATGGATGCACTGCCCACATATAATTTATCTTGCTCTAACAAGTACGTGCATACTTTATTTCTATCTTTTATTTCCATTAGATGTTTTTGCACAGCTACAGGTGAAACCGAACGCCCTAGGCCCTATCTCTCCATCATCGATAACAACAAAAAGACGCAAGCTACTAGTCTGGTAAAAACACAAAAGGAATTCTAAAACTCCCGAAGGTTTGTTAAAGTAACGTCATTATGCATTCGCTTCCTGTGGATTCGATAACCTAGGTCTACTAAGGAAAAGAGCTATACTACATCCGTAATCCGAATCAAAGGTATCAACCCTTTTTCTGGCGCCGTTGCCGGGGAAGCAATAGCTACCCTGGTGAGGTTGTTAGGAACCTAGCTAGTTTTAATTCTTATTTTTACTTTTATAATTTTTAATCTAAGAAAACCCAAAAACATAGGAAGTGTGGCTGAAAAGAAGTTTGGGGAGTTTGCTACTCCCAATAATTATTATTTGCATACTCCTATTACTCAACCAGCAATCGCTGCTGATGACTTTGAAATTAAGCCCAATTACTTAAGTTTGGTTCAACATAATCAATTTGGAGGCTCTGATGTTGAAGATGCAGGTATGCACTTAAATACTTTCACTAAAATATGTGATATGATGCGTATAAAAGACGTTGACCTTATGTGGTCAAATTACGTCTATTTTCTTTCTCCCTAAGAGGGAGAGCTAAAGAATAGTTGCTATATTTGCCTAAAAATACTATTACATCATGGGTGGGATGTAGTTCTTTATTTATGACTAAATTTTTCCCACCTACAAAGACTATGCAACTTCGATCTAATATTATTGGTTTTAGACAGGAAGAGCATGAGACACTAGCGCTTGTATGGGATAGGATGAAAGAATGCCTAAGAAACTGTCCTAGTCATTGGATGGAAGATTGGTTAATCCTCCATTTATTTTATAATGCTCTTAATCATGTGTCTAAGTCTATGCTTGATACTGCAGCTGGAGGAACATTTATGGGTAAACATATTACCGAAGCAAAGCAGCTGCTAGATGATATGCAAGACAACCATGCCCAATGGCATGTGGAAAGATCAAACACGAAGAAGGTGAACTCTGTCACACCACAAGAGAACAAAGATCTCAATGCTAAGTTGGATGAGCTCATACTAGCCGTAAAAGGTAAGGAAACTCATGTAAGAGCCACCCCCTAAACAAACATAGAAGAAATAGACTTCATAGCTCGTAATGATTACAATCCTGCTTGGAAGAAGAGTTACAATCCTAACTTTCAAAAACATTATGCTAGTCCTACAAGTAACTCTAATAATAATATGGGAACTAGTAATGGTAGTCTCTAAGAAATGCTTAAGTCTTTTATAGACTCATAAAATGAGCAAAATAATATTCTAGTCAAAATTACGGAGAACCATGATGCTATGCTTGATAAATTATCTAACCAAGCTGTTAGTTTGAGAAATGATTTGCAGGCCCTTCAAGAAAGAACAAGGATCGTTGAGGCACAACTAGGTAAGATAACCGAGAGTGAAACTCTCACTCTAGCTAAATTTGAGGTAAAGATGAGCCCAATCCTATTGAAGAACTCAAAATTATGAGGATCCAAAGGGAGGAGCCTGAAGAACTTGATTATAGTAATGCCCCTTCACTAATCTACACTATCGAAGATCTCGTAAAGAGGATCAACGTCAAAATTCTGGTAAGTGAAGGTAATGATGAAGCCATGTATCAACACTTTGTTGATCAAGTAGAAATTAAGGTACACGAGCTTGAAGAGGAATACAAGAAAATCGCTAAAAAGTTACCTGTTAAACTAGATGACATATTTGAGCCTACTATTAAGATAAAGATTGGAACCAATGAGATATCTGCACTTTGTGATCTAAGTGCAAGCGTCTCAATAATTCCAAAGAGTCTTTTTAACAAGTTAAATCTTTGCTCCTTTGAAATTACTGAATTAAAATTGCATCTAGCAGATTCTACCTACAAACAAGTTGTAGGGATTAAGGAGAACACTTTAGTTTATATCAAAGGTTATCATGCTCTTATTGATTTTGTTATTGTTGACATACCTGAAGATAATGTTACTCCTATAATACTAGGCCGTCCTTTCTTGAGAACTATAAAGGCTTTAATTAACCTTCATGAAGGGAACATGAAGTTGCAATTGGCTTCACGGTATCCTTTTGTTATTCATTTCCCCACAAAGAAGAAAGCCAAACATGACGAGACGGAGGCCATCACTTTGAAGGCCAATTACTTTGTAGTGGGTGTTCCACTCATCTGGCCCCAGTGAGTATCATCAAGGTCAAGCTATTGACCATAAAAGAGCACTCCATGGGAGGTAACCCATGTTAAATTAAGGTTTAAGTTAAGTTTTTAGTTTTAGTTTAATTTTTTATTTAATAAAGAGTGCTAGAAAACTCCATTTGAGGAGAAGAAATTCGGTAGTACTTAAAATTCTGCATTATTCATGCTATTGTTGGTCGACAATTTTTATTGTCAATTTTCTGTCAAAAACAAGGTATATCGCTAAGTTATAGGAAAAAAATAGTTTACGAAGAAACAGAATTTTTTTTATGCACACAGACAGTTTAACGACCAACTATACGGCAGGAATAAAAATTCTGGCCATATAGTTCCAGTCATATAGTTATCTTTACCATCGATTTTTTTTCTATAATATGTACTAAGAGTTTAACGACCAACTACACGGCGGGAATAAAAATTACGGCCGTATAGTTCCGGTTGTATAGATATCAATGCCTCTGTACAATTTCTTTTCATATATATTGGGAGTTTAACGACCAACTATACGGCGGGAATAAAAAATTCCGGCCGTATAGTTGCGATCGTATAGATATCTATGCCTTTGCAATTTTTCTTTCACAGAGATAGACAGTTTAACGACCAACTATATGGCTATACGGCCGGAACATTTTGTTCTGCCCGTATAGTTGCGCACGTATAGCTGTGCCGCCAGGAGGAAGACCTAATATTTTGACAGAATGCCAACTATATGGCCGGAACACATGTTCCACCCGTATAGTTGCGTTCGACCACAAAATCACACGGGAAGGTACTCCCAACTCCAAAACTTCAATCCTTTTTCTTTCTTCTACCTCCAAACTCTCTCAAAACCTCAAGGGATCTTCATCTCTACTCAATTTCGTTCGATTTCCTCGCACACAAGTGATCTACGGTATGTTTCTCCTCTTATCCTCCAATTACTTTTTGCAAATTCATCTTCCATCTATTGTCATTATAAAATCTAGGGTGAGACCAACTATGAACCAATTGCCATGATTTTCTTGCCTAGATTATTATCTTGAGGAGATTCTTTAGTGTGTTTAGATGAGGAATATATTATACTTACTGTTCTTGGATCGAAAAGTTTTATTTTTGCCTTTCTTCAATGTTTTAGAAGATGAACACAAGGATCCAAACTCGTGCTCAAGCCACCGCTAGCGCTTCTCGGGCGATCACCGAGGAACGCATGGGGATACGGTTCAGGGATGAGGCCCATCGTGAATGCTTCAACAAGATCAAGAACCACGAAGTGAAGGCCACCAAGTGGGATTGCCCCATTATATTGAACCAACTTGGTATTTCCGATGACTTTAATTTACTTTGCAATAGAGCTAGCCTGCAAAACTTTGTGTACAATGATGTACCTACTTATCGCCGCTTAACCATTGAATTCCTAAATTTGTTGCAAAGCACCATTAAACTGTGGCAAGGAGAGGATACTACTTCTTTCCGTTTGATGAACAAAAACTACACTTTAACATTAGATGAATGGTGCACATGCTTTAATTTTCCAAACAATGATGTTCATGCTTTACGTGCATCCTTTACTGGCTTAATTCCTTCCCCCGATCAATACTATAATGGAATGAGCTTCACTAGTAGAGTGAACAAGGGGAAGAATATTCAACATCCTGCAATTCGCTATTTGTTCTATGTTATTGCTAACACCTTGCAGGCACGTAATGAGTTCACGAGGCTCAACAAAGAGGACATCCTAGTCCTTGCAAAGGCTGCTTACATCAACTGCAACCTGTCACTCAACTTGGGCGCCATCCTTGTACGCTACCTAGAGAACCAAGCCTCCCAAAGCCAAGGGCCAATCACAGGAGGAGGCGTCATCATAGTGCTTGCCACTGCCCTAGACATCAATCTAGGTGAGTTGCAACCTATACTAGGTGAGAGACATGTTGGATTCTCCACCTTAAGGGCATGTGGAATGCTCACTAGGAGAGGTGGTGTTTTCTACCCTGCTCCTTTGCCGAATTGTCTTTTCTCTATCGCGGAAGGATGTTTGCTATATGATTCGCAGGTTGAGCAACACCAACCCGAGGAAGAAATTCCTGAAGAGGATGAGGGCCAAGAGGAGGAGCAAGAAGTTCCTCACCAAGAGGAGCAGCCACAAACCCGGTTCGCCACATACCAAGATTTCCAAGGACTTGGAGGGACTATGGAGATGATGCACAACCTCTCTTTGAACCTCAGAGAATCAACAAGTAACCTCTCAACTCAATTTGCGAAGTAGAGTAACGACTTTTCCCGCCACCACAATGATTTGAAGGGCTTGCAAAAGCCTAAGCTTGGGGAAGTTTCCTCATGTATCTTTATTTGGTGTTCATTTGCTTTTATTTATTTCGATGTTATGTTTTTATTTAATTTTATAAGCACACGTGTTGGTTTCCCCAACACTTTATCTTTAGTTCTTTTTCTTTAGCTTTCGAAATTTTCTAGCCGAGCTTTGCCGCCAATTTTTTATTCTTTAAATTCCCTCTCTTGAAAATCTCAAAAATATTTCTCCATTTTTCTTTATTTTCCCTCTTTCTTGTCTTTCCGCCTCGAGGTCTTCATATATTTGCAGGAGAGTGATCGATTTCCAAGAAACAAATAAAAAGGAAGAGAGAAGTGGAACCAAACATGAGAGGTATGCCTTATGACTCCCCACATTTGAAGTTTGATAAACTCATGCCAGTTAGTAGTAAATGTTGAGATATTATATTGTTGGAGTGAGTCTTTGTATCAAAGTAAGATTGTTGTTTGCATGGGTATTTAATTGGGCTCATTTTGTTCCATCTCTCGTAATTAACCGAGTCTTGCCTAAAAATTGCTAAACAATTGCAATAAGAAAAAGTCTCACAATTGAAGGCTTGGGTGTTGTAGTGCTTAGTCTTGAAGGTTTATTTCTAGAGACACTCGACATCACTGAAAATGTTGATTGACTTGATATCTCTCTTTGAAAGGATTTGTTCGGTTGAATTAATGTTTAGCGGTTTTTGTGAGCAAGTCAAAGTTTGACTTGTTAATCATAAGAATGATATAGCTTTACGCATGTCAAACTTCATGGGATGCCAACAACTCCGCTAGACAATGAATAATCTTCATGGAGGAAACTCCTAGATTTCGGCTATGAGTTGATTAAACACTTGTAGCAGCAATGCTATAGTGGGTAAGATTCTTGGCACTCCCGGGTAGCTATAATCATGATGGAATCACTCCTCTGGCTATTATGAGTAATCATTGTGCAAAAGGAACAAAAACCTTAGTGATGCCACGAGTGTCCATCACAACCCGATAAACTAATAAAAATCTTTGGCATGCTCTCAATTACTTAAAAACTAAAATTGCTTGAAGGGCAACGAATAGAAAAGTAGTGCTTGCAAAGTCTTGATTCATTGATGTGGGAGAATTGAGATACTATAGTATATATGCTTTTCATGACAACTCTCACACTCTTAATTTACATGATTATACTTTACTGTTCAAAGGCAAGCCTATGAGTTGATTACTTCACATGGAATAAAATTTACTCATTTGAATCATCCATGTTTACAATAATTTTGCTACGCTATAAGGATGCATGAAACCCGTATGATATGCTTGCCATTACTCTATCTATGCTGGAGTTTTTTAGATTTATGAAGTGGAGGAAACATGAGACTATTAATCATGAGTAAGATCACCATCTCGTTATTTTAGTTTAAATGGTGAGTTCCTTTTTGATTTTGGTTTTCTTGCTTGGGACGATCAAGTTTAAGCTTGGGGAGGTTGACGTCTCTAAAATATAGCCATCTGCGTCCACATTTAAACTGGATATCAATCATATTTTTTATGAAATATGTCTCTAAACCCTACCACTAATGCTAATATTCAGAGGGGTATGCAATCCTTTATTCTTGTATTTTTCCTGCGCAGATAATGTCATTTAAAGGAGGGAGTCACTACATTAAAGTCAAAGATACGAGTTTTTCAACAAACAGAAGAAACTAGGAGCCGTCCAACGAAGGCAGACGCCGTAACGACCAACTATATGGCCAGAGCAAAAATTCCAACCGTATAGCTCCGGTCGTATAGTTGGCACCGCCACCGTTAGGTCAAACAGAACAACTTCCGTGAAGGGATGCCTATATAAAGAAGACTCAGGCGATGGGAAAACAACACTCACCTTTCCCAAAGAAGCCAGACTCCACCAAAAAGGCGCCTCATATCTACAAACCCTTCTCCATCTCCATAGCCATCTTCCCCCACTTGTAATAGTAGATCTCTTCTCTGATTGGCAACATTGTAAGACTATTGCTATCAATCTCATGATTTTCATTACAATGTTGGTGATTTTTGATATCATCTCTATGTGTGAGTAATTCTCCTTGGGCTAAGGGCTTCGGCCTAGCCATGTAGAAATTGTGCATGTTATTTATCATAGATGGGATTGTGTCTTAGTTTGTATGACATGATGATTATTGTATCCTCTCTTGCCTCAATCCAAGGACTTGTCAGGTACCCAAGACCCCGAGGGTTGAGCCAGGTATAGGGTGTATGAGTGATGACTGATCTGCAGGTTGGGAACCCCAGTGACAAAAGGGGTAGTACGGCTGTATGTGAGGGATTTCCTTGGGATTAATGGTGACATCACTATGCATATCATTAGTTCTCTTTCTTCTATGGAGGAGACTAGTAGGTTATTGCTACAATCGGTTGTAGAGGCAATAGAAATTATGGATGCACTACCCACATATAATTTATCTTGTTCTAACAAGTACATGCATACTTTATTTCTATCTTTTATTTCCATCAAATGTTTTTGCATAGCTACAGGTGAAACCGAATGCCCTAGGCCCTCTCTCTCCATCATCGACAACAACAAAAATACGCAAGCTACTGGTCCGGTAAAAACAAAAAAGGAATTCTAAAACTCCCGAAGATCCGTTAAAGGAACTTGACTATGCATTCGCTTCCCGTGGATTCGTTAACCTAGGTCTACTAGGGAAAAGAGCTATACTACATCCGTAATCCAGATCAAAGTTATCTGTGGCTCAATTGAATGAGAAATTTAAGTGTTAGTTATCTAGCCTCTTATCCTTTCTTAGCCATTCACGGTGGAGCTTTGTCCTTATGCTTTGCCCTGCTTCTTGTAGTTGTTAGCGCTCGTCACCCGCAGGATGAGAGGGATCGAGTTGCCATTCGACTGAATGACTTGACTCAGGAGAAGCTGGAAGCTAGTGGGTATTTCTGGGTTGATCACGATCGCGCAGTTGCGTTGGTGACGCTGCAGGATCGTGCATCACGGGTGCTGCTTTATTTCAAGAAAGCGCCAGTCGTGCCTCAAGCATATTTTTCAGGCAATGTTCCCCCTGCATGCGGTGCCTTCAAGCTTCCTAGCTTTTCTAACGAGGTTCCCGGATATCAGCGCAGTCCGTGAGTGCATGCGCCCGCAGTTGGTCGCAGGTGCAAAGGTTGCATTGGCGCTTGTTCGCCTGCATCGACCTGATATGGATTTCGCAGCTGTTGCCACTGGACCGCCACCCCCGCCAGAGGGGATGTCATGGAACATGGTGCCACATTATCGGGCGGCTGATCAGTCAGCCGAAGATATCATCAATTTCTTCGAAGAGCATACAAATGTTCTCCTTTTACGTCAGCAGCGTGACCCTACACATAGACGCATATGTGTTGTAATAGTTCATATAAGAGTGTCGGGTGTCTTGTTACCCGTTTATATGTAATAGCTTGCTAGCTTGTGTATTTTTAGAGTGTTGTGTGCTCTATAGTTCCTTTTTGTTAGCCTGGCGGATATTCATCTCAGCACCTTGTCAACCTGTCAGGTCCGTTGCAGCTGGGTTGAATTTACCAAGGGTTCGATTGATAGTGCGTCAGCTACTCGAGATACTGTGATATTCGTGTAACGAGGTTGAGAGGGTGGAGTAGCCCCCGAGCAATGTAATTGCAAGTAAAAATAAAGATACAAATTTTGGGGAACTTAGCTTTATTTATTTGTAGAATATCACGAGGTACAATGTATGGCTAAGTAGCCTCACAGAATAGCCTTATTTGGAAAGTAAAAAAATCTAGGGGTAGAAGAGATGCAGCTACGCGACGTTCCAAGGGTTGGAGTATGCGACTCTGCTTTCTATGTCTTTAAGGCGGTAGGCGCCACCTGGGATTACTGCAGTAATCACATAAGGTCCCTCCCAAGGAGACTCGAGCTTGAGGTACCCTTGTTGCTTTAGTCGTAGGACCAGGTCTCCTTCGACGAAGGACCTGGGGTGCAGCCTTCTGCTTTGGTAGTTCCGGAGGTTCTACTGGTAGATCGTGGATCTTTCCGCTGCGATCTCCCGTGCTTTTTCAAGGAGGTCAACGGAGTTTTCGAGTGCGATTGTTGATTCTGACTTGATGTATGCTACTACCCGTGGGGCTTTGTAGTGCACCTCTGCGGGTAGTACCTCCTTGGCGCCGTGTACCATGAAGAATGGAGTATAGCCTGTAGCGCTATTTGGAGTTGTGCGCAAGCTCCATAGTACTGACTGTAGCTCCTGGGCCAGCACCCAGTAGCTCTTTCGAGAGGCCGGAGGAGCCTTTTCTAGATCCCGCCGCAGACGAGGCCGTTGGCATTTTCGACTTGACGGTTGGTCAGGGGATGTGCCCCGAGGCCTAGCTGATGTTGATTCCCAGGTTTTCGTAGAAATCCTGGAACTCTTTGGAGGTGATGTTCGTCCCATTGTCCGTGATGATGCTATGTGGCACACCGAACCGAAAAACAATGGATTTGAAGAATTTTACGGCTGCTGCCCCTGATTGATTTATTACCGGCATGGGCTTGATCCATTTCGTGAATTTGTCGACTGCGACAAGGAGGTAGACGTATCCTCTAGGCGAAGATTTGTGCCGCTTGCCGACCATGTCGAGTCCCCATTGCGTGAAGGGCTAGGCCACGGGTATTGGCCTAAGTTCTGCGCCAGGTGCGTGCGGTTTATCCGTGAATCATTGGCAAGCGTTGCATCGCTGGATGATGTCCTTAGCGTCACGCATTGCCGTTGGCCAGTAGAATCCATCTCGCAGAGCTTTGGTGATGAGGGCGCGACTGCCAGCATGATGGCCGCAAGTGCCTTCGTGTATGTCGAGGAGGATGGCTCTTCCGTCCCTGTTGGAGACACATCGCTCAAGGACTCTTGTGATGCTGCGCTTGTATAGTTCATCGTTATGCTATATGACGCGCATATGTCGAGTCATCTGGCAACCTTTTGCTGAGCGAGTATGTGATGTATGGTTACGTCCAGGATGCCTCGATCATCATGACATCCATTGGGCCTTTGAGTCCCATATTTGTATCCATGTCCTCGAGTGCCTTTGGCTCGTTGGGTGGCGTAGCCCCAGAGTCTTTTAACGTGCTAGCTTTTATCTCTAGAGCCTTTGGCTTGATGGAGCACTCGCAGATGTGCTCTAAAAATACTCCAGGTGGCACTGGGGCACAAGTGGAGCCGATGTTGGCGAGTATAGTTGCTTCCTCGTTGCTCTCGCGACCGATGTGCCGCAGTTTGCAGCCATCGAAGTCTCCTTCGAGTGCGTTGTAGAGGTCGCGGTAGGCGATCATGTTGTTGCTCAGAGCATCGCATTGATTCAGCTTCGTTCTTGGAGGCTATGAACTGCATTCGTAGAACATATTTCATCTTGTCGCCCTGTGTTGATGTCAGTATGACACATGCACCAGCTCCCTCTTTATGTTTGGATCCATCGAAGTGCATGGTCCATAGATAGGACATCTCTGGCTTGTCAGGGAGCTGGTTTTCCATCCAGTGCACGAGGAAGTCCAGGAGTACTTGCGACTTGATCGCGTCTCACTTCTCGTAGGTGATGTATCATGGAGACATTTCTATCAGTCAAAGCACAACTCGCCCTGTGGCGTCGGGGTTGTTGAGGATGTGCCCTAGTTGGGCGTCATTCACCATGATTATTGGATGCTCCTGGAAGTAGTGCCGCAGTTGCCTAGCTGCCATGAAGACGCCGTACGCTAGCTTCTGATAATGCGGGTACTGCTGCTTTGTCGGTGTGAGCACCTCACTAAGGTAGTAGACTAGGCGTTGTACCCCGTGGACTTTATTTTCTTCATCTCATTCCACCACGAGTATAGTGCTAACCACCTGGTTGGTGGCGAAGATGTATAATAATAGCGTCTCCTTTTCTTAGGGTACCACCAACACCGGCGAGGTAGATAGGAGATGCTTGAGGTCCGAATGCCTCTTGTGCTTCATCTGTCCACTTCGACTCATGAATAGATAGGAGGTGCTTGAGGAGTTGGTAGAAGGGCAATGCCTTTTTGCCCATTCGACTGATGAATCGACCGAGCACCGCGATTCATCGAGCTAGCTGTTGGATGCCTTTTACGTTCTTGGGCTTCTCCATGGCTAGTATAGCCTTTATTTTCTTCGGGTTGGCCTCGATCCCCCTTGCAGATACCCGAGTAATTGCCTAGATGGTACGCTGAAGGCGCATTTGTCCAGATTGATCTTGATCTGGTAGCGGTCGAGGTTGTCGAAGGTTTCGTGGAGATCATCGAGTAGAGAGGCTTCCTCCTAGGTTTTTACGATGATGTCGTTGACGTAGACTTGAATGTTGCGGCCCAGCTGGCCCTTAAGGCAGGCCTACATACATCGTTGGTAGATGGCCCCTGCGTTTTCAGCCTGAAGGGCATTGTAGTGTAGGAGAAGACACCAAAGGGCATGATAAACACCGTTTTCTCCTGGTCCTCCTCCTTCATTCGAATCTGGTGATATCCTGAGTAGGCGTCGAGGAAGCAGAGACGCTCGCATCCCGTCGTGGAGTTGATTATCTGGTCAATCCGTGGCAGCCAGAAGTGATCCTTCGGGCAATGCTTGTTTATGGAGGTGAAGTCCACGCACATCCGCAGGATATCCATGTCTCTTTAGGAACAAGCACGGGGTTTGCTACCCAGGTGCTTTCCTTGATCTCGCGTATGAAGTTAGCGTCGAGCAGTCTGTTGACTTCCATACCGACCACTTTTTCCCTTGGTTCAGACAGTCATCGTATTGTCTGCTTGACCGGCCTTGCTTCAGGGTTTACATTGAGTGAGTTCTTGGCAAATTCCCTGGGAACTCCTGGCATGTCCGCTGGACACCAGGCAAAGAGTTCCCAGCACTCACAGTGGAATTTGACGAGTGCGAGTTCATATGCAGGACTCAAGTTGTTGGCGATGAGGGTCATCTTGGTCGGGTCCATTGGGTGGACCTGGACCGCCTTGGTGTGGATCCAGGTGTTGAAGGATTGGTCAGGTCAGCTTGGCATCCTTAGAGGTGGTAGACTGTTGTCTGTCGACTCCTTCAACCTCGCCAGCGCCTCTTGCATGCCGAAAGACTGGGAGATTTTGTTGAATTCCCTGCCGCAGCTGTCAGACCTTTCGAAGCTTACATTGACTATAATAATGCCATTTGGGTCCAGCATCTTCATCTGTAGGTAGGAGTAGTGTGGTACCGCCATGAACCTCGTGAACGTGACGCATCCGAGGATGGAGTGGTATTGTGAGGGCCAGTCGACGACTTCGAATTCGATACATTCTCGCCAGAAGTTTGCTGGCGTTTCGAAGATGACGTCCAGACTTATCTTGCCTAGGGGTTATACGCCCTTCCCCGTGACAATGCCGTGGAATGTTGTGTCTGAAGCTTCTATACATGTTAGAGGAATTCGCATGGCGTGCAAGGTACTTGTGAACATGAGGTTGATTCCGCTTCTGCCGTCCATGAAGACGGGACACATCTCAAAGCCTCCGATTTGTGCCTCGAGCACCAGGGGATAGTGGCATGGGCGAGGTACTTGATGCGGATGATCGTGTTTGTTGAAGGTAATGCAGGACTCGCTTCCACTGAGGTACTCAGTGGTGGAGGGCGGAGAGTTCATCACGAAATTGACTTGGCAAGTGATTGATTTTTGCACCCGATTTGAGGGGCGTCCCTTTTGGATCATCCCCATGTTTCCCAGCGCTCGTGGGTATGGCTCGCCTCCGTGATTTTGCACTGGCACAACCACGGGTGGTGGTGATGCTCCATGAGCCACATCGCTCGGAGCAGCTCCATAGCCTTGGTTTATCGCGTCGTGATTCATTTGGGCTAAGCCTTCATGGAGCTTGAGGAACTCGCGGTAATCCTTTAGAAGGTGGGTGGATTTTTTCTTGCCATCGTGCTTATTAATGTAGAAGTGTATGTTGCACTGTCTGGACAGTTTGACCTGGATAGATGTTCCAGGTGCCTCATCACGAGTGCGGTGTTGCCACACTTGCGTGGTTTTCCCATTGTCGTGGTATCCAACTGTGTCATCTGCTGTTGCGGTTGTTGTCGTTGCATTTATCAGCGTAGCCAGTCACGACCATGTCGACCTCCTCGCAGTCCTCATAACCGTGCATTCGATGTTTTCCTCGACGGTCGCGTCTGTGGCCGAGGTCGTCGTCATCATCAGAGTAAACACGGTTTTTTACCGAGTCCTCTCCATCGGCCCACCTGTTCGCGATCTCCATCAGGTGGTCGATTGTTTTGGGCTTCGAGCGGCCCAGTTACTCCTTGAGCTCTCTACAGCACACGCCACTGTTGAACGCGTCGATTGCGCGATCTTCGGAGATGTCTTCTGCAGAATTTTTGATAATGGACCATCTCTGGATGTTACGACCACAGCGACTCTCTATTTTTCTAGTAGCAGCCTCTCAATTCTTCGATTGATGTGGGCCCTTTGTAAGTGCCATTGAAATTTCGCACGAAGCTATAGACTAGCTCTTCCCAGCTACGAATCGATCAGCGCAGGAGGTTATTGAGCCACGCACGAGCGGCGCCTTGCAGCTGTAGCTGGAGGCATTGCATCCATGCTCGTGGTTCCGCCGTGGAGCTGACGGAGGAAATGTGATCCTCCAGCCAGATCTTCGGGTCCTGCAGGCCGTCGAATTTCAGGTTCTCTGATGGGAGCTTGAACCCCTTTGGCATTCGCTTCTGTCGGATGGCTCTGCTGAAGCAGCTGGCGCCATAGAGCTCTATCTCGTCGTCTTCCGAGTCAGTCGAACAAGCACACCTCATGCGCATCCTGTTGACCGTGTGTTGTGTGATGTCATCACGTGTATCGTAGTCATAGTCATGCCGCCGTGAGCGACGTCGTCGTGACAAATCGTGGTTGTCATTGCTGGAGGAGGGCGAAGAGTAGCATTTGTCCAGAGCCTTGTTTTTCTTCGGCTCTGACGCTAGATCCTTGATGAGGGAAGCTTCAACTAGCCCCAACCCCGCGATCGTAGATCGGTGCATGGCGGCCCACGGGTCCCCAGCCAGTGGCTGGTTGTTGAGCAGGTACATGGTGGCCACAGTCACCATGGCTTGCGGCGTTTTTGGGAGCACAATGCCCCGTGTATCCACCATCATAGATGAGAAGTCGAGGACTCGCGCGGCTTCTTCTCGCTCCTTATCGGTGAGGTGAGCCAATCAAGAGCGTATCTTGGAAGTAATATTATTGTTTCCCTTGGAGGAGGATCCTCCCATGGAGGAGAGTTGAGCTCGCCGAAGGCTCGACTCATCCGCCGCCTTCCTACACACCTCGAGCTGGGCGATTAATTGCTACTGGCGCTTGAATTCTTCCTTGAGCAACCAGTGATAATCCATCAGCATGACTTGCGATGAGTTTGGTGGCAGGGGGTTTCCCCGTAGGTCCTCTCGGCAGCGAGCCCACTCAGCATCGTTGAGCTTGATCAGCACGCGCTCCTGGGTGTGTTAGTTCGAAGTAAGGTACGGATGATTCTCCGGCCTGTTGTTGGTGGGTGCTCTGTTGGAGGGACCACCCCGGTGTTGTCACGATTGCCGCCGTTGTCACCTGTGTTGACGACGGCGCACATGTAGTGTTTGGGAAGCTGTGGCTTCCGCAACTTTTAGATCCGGAGTCATAGGCTCCATCCTCCATGGCCAGATCGCCCAGATCAGACTCGCGAATGATGTCACTGTCTGTGTTCCTGACTATTGTCGGGGCGTTGAGTTCGCTTAGGGTGCCGATCGGCGGTGGAAACCACGATGTTGGAGCAATCACGGGGACCATTGGCTGATCAGGAAGGCAAAGCGTGCCCAGCTGACCAACTTGGAAGTGTAAACTCCCGATCGCCAGGCCGATCCCATCGCCCACGGACTCAAAATTTGGGCGAGTGGCTAGCGTGTGGACAGTGAAGTCGAAGGCACCAAAGAAGAGTCGAATCTCCGCTATTGTAGAGTTGTAGATCGCAGTTGATGGGGCCGAGGAAGCCACAACATCAGTAGTTCCGATTCACACAGACGCGCCAATTGACAAGGGGTTCACTCATCAATGCCCATCGCATATGGACTTAGGTTCAAGGAAGTGGGGAGCACTAGAGGCACCGATCGGCTAGCAAACAAGAACACAGGGACGCAAGGTTTACCCAGGTTTAGGCCTCGTAGAGGACCCTACTCATGCTTGTCTTCTCTTGGAATTATCGAGGGAGTCGAAAGTTACAAGGGTGCGCAGATGCAATCTGGCGATGGTGTGGAAACTAGGGTTGTGATTGTCCTCCTCGCCGCCCCTCCAAGCATTTATATAGATAGGCTATGTCTCGGGATAGCTGGCTAAGTCGGTTACAAGTTAGGGTTTTCCCTTTGAACTTCTATCTTTAATTTGCCGTGTGCTGTAAGCAGTCGGAGTCTCCGGGTCACCCGGACCTTAGCTCGGCCTCAGCAACGTCGTGGGCTTCTTCAATGCTGGACCATGTATGCCAAGTTCGAGTACTTGTAAGGTATGCCCATGTCAAAAACTAAATTGTAGGTCGCTCTGAAAGTTATACGAAAAAGCTTTTGGAGGTACCGTACCGATCGGGGGGGTCACAATCAATATATGAGAAACAACCGAGAGTTTTGACAACAGGTTTGACTTCTTTCTAAGGTTTTGCATCTGGATGCCAAAAGCCAAGTTTCCTGGCATATATAGTGGATCAACATGTTGTACCAACGATTCCCATGTTTTATTTATGAGTTTTCAAACTTCCTAGCTAAGTCTGCCCATTTGACCGAATGACTTTATGTCGATTTAGCGAAATTAGGTCAAATTTGAAACTACAAGTAAATTGTAGGTTGCTTTGAAAGTTTTACGAAAAATCTTTTGGAGGTACCCATCGAGGGGTCACAATTAATATATCATAAAACACCAAGAGTTTTGATGATAGGTTCAACTTCTTGCTAAGATTGGACATCTTGACAATTTAATGAAATTAGGTCAGACTTGAGCTACAAGTAAGTGCGATAGATTGCTCTTGAATTAAATGTATTTTCAGAGGTAGATTGGTGCATCTTGTTGTAGTAAACAATGCCTTCAGTGTGAGTTTCCAACTATCAGGAAAGAACATTCAATTCTACATTTTCCGAGTGAAGACGAGCGAGGTTAGTTGTTCTTTACCGTAAAGAGAAGTCCAAAGAATATTGGATGTGGATGCCACAAGCCAAGTTGATAGACATATATAGTGGATCGACAACATGTTGTATTTGCGGTTCCCATGTTTTATGATGTTTCAAACATCCTAGCTAACTCTGCCCATTTTAATGACTTTAAGTCGATTTATCGAAATTAGGTCAAATTTGAAACTACAAGTAAATTGTAGGTTTTCCTTTAAAAGTTTTATGAAAAAGCTTTTAATTTGGAGGTACCCATCGAGGGGTCACAATTAGTATATCAGAAAACAGCAAGAGTTTTGATGATAGGTTCAACTTCCTGCTAAGATTTTGCATCTTGACAATTTAACGAAATTAGGTCGAACTTGAGCTACAAGTAAGCTTGATAGATATCTCTTGAATTAAATGTCATTTTAGAGGTAGATGGGTACATTTTCTGGTAGTAAGCAGTGTCGTGGGTGTGAGTGTCCAACTACCAGGAAAGAACATTCAATTCTACATTTTCCGAGTGAAGACGAGCGAGGTTAGTTGTTCTTTTCCAGAAAGAGAAGTCTAAACAATATTGGATGTGTATGCCACAAGCCAAGTTGACAGATATATATAGTGGATCGACAACATGTTGTACTTGCGATTCCCATGTTTTATGAGTTTTCAAGCTTCTTAGCTAACCCCACCACTACAAGAACAGTTGGCTTTTACAACAGACGATTTTCGTGGTTGAAGGCCCTTTTTCATGGCTAAAAAGTCTTCTACGACGGATGGCCATCGTGGTAAAATCCCCGTCACAAAAGAATCTACCATGGTTTTTTTCCTAACCGTGGCAGATCGCAACCTTCAGCCACAAAAACCTGTTCCATTGTAGATCTGTTTGCCAGCCGCGTTGACTGCTGACGTCATGCAAACTGCCACGTGGCAGCCACCGTTAGCAGTCAGTTACCGCCGTTAACGGCCATAGAAACCGTGGTAGAAGCCAGGCCCACCCAAGGACTACTAAATTCTAACTAGGTCGGCCCATTAAGGGACCCAATAAGAAGATGGCATGTTACTGTTTTGTCCTGTACTGTTTGAAATGGGCCCAAAGATGCAGCCGATAGCGGCCCGCGAACTTTCAGGCCCAATAATGTTTTGGCCTAAAGAAGGCCCATGATGGTCCAACACTCTGCGACCCATTAGCAGCCCATGCCAAGTCGCTCCTGTACATTTAAGGCCTGTGGGCGGCCCATCACTGTTTATCACAGCCTATCGTGGGCAGCCTACTAACGGCCCTTGTCTGAGATGACCCGTTACTGTTCAGGCCTGATACTGTCCTAGCCTTTCATAGTTCCGGGCTTTACCTGTTCAGGCCCACAAGCGGCCCTTTACTGTTCTAGTCTGGTAAATGTGTCCGCCTGTTACTGCCCTAGCCTCGAAATTTCTCGGGCCGTTACTGTCCTAGCTTGTCACTATTTTGGCCTTTCACTATTGCGGTCCATTAGTGTTGCGGCCGGCTACTATTTTGGCTTGTTACTGTTCTGGGATTTCACGGTTTCTTGCCTGTTACAGCGATGGGCTGTTTCTGTTACGACATGCTATTGTTAAGGCCTATTACTGTTATGGCCTATTACAGTTATGACATGTTACTCTTACGGCATGTTACTGTTACGTCCAGTTACAACTTGTAGGTCGGCCCATTAGTTTACGACCTTTTACAGTTTCAGCCTTTTCTGAAGCCCATATCAATATCATAAAATGTTTATATAACTTGTAGGTCGGCCCATTACGTTTACGACCTTTTACAGTTTCAGCCTTTTCTGAAGCCCATATCAATATCATAAAATGTTTATATAATCTAGCATTTTTTACTGTTCATCATCGGCCGAATACACGATGGGCCAATAACAAAGCATGGTAGTGTTGCCTAATCGACCTGCCTTGCGTAGTTACCGTAACGACTAACACATATATGGATGGCGTCAACTAAATGCATACATGGCCTACGCGAGTTATCTAGATATTACATCAGTTGCAAACTTCTTAAAATTATTACATATTATCTACTCAAGGGAAAGAAAAATCGGCATTTCAGTTGACAATCAAGTTGATAGCAGAGTCGTCAATTGATCACCTGGATCTTCCTTTGAGTGTGACAGCTACATTGGAGGACACATGATCTTGTAGCCCCCTCTTTTGTGACAATAGCAATAATTGCATCCTGAATCTAAGTAATAACAAGTTAATACATCAAACAAGACAAACTACTCATTTGACTGATATGATAGGAGCTATGATCCGCCGTGGAGCTATAATTGCCCACGAGCTCCGCCTTGCTCTCCTCGTCCACCTACCGGAAGGAATCGGCCGTGGGAGCCCGCAACCGAGCAGGTAGCTCACGCCTTCCCCGACTTTGGCCACCGCGTCCGCCTCCGATTCCGACCGTCACTGACCTCCTCCGACCAAATCGACCTCACCGTCGTGCTCCTAGTGAGCTACTGGTCCTCGTGGACCCTCTATTTCTCCCCCTCTCACCCTGCATTGCTCCACCGACGTGCACCGCCGCTTGTCGCCGTCGGCCACCGTCAAATCCCGCGCTCCAGCGACCAATAATTGGTGGCACCACCACCGTTTGGCTCGCCTCGGTCAGGCGCATCGAACGCGCCCCCTCCCGTAGCCCCGCGTCGCCCCTAGTGCCGGATTCGACCCCAGCAGTGGGCATCTCCATTGCTGACATCATCATGACATCAGCATGATGCAATAAGTGTTTTTCTTTTATTATTAAATGTTTTTCTGGATTATTAATATGACATGTGGGCCTAGTCTGTCAAGGTTTTAATAATTTAGGAAATATTTTCTAAAATGATTAAATACTAGACATGTGGGTCTAGGTTGTAAGATATCTAATAATATCCAAAAATGTTTAATTGTTTTGAAAATGATTAAAATGGATTAAAAATGGGAAAAATCATAACTAATTCATTTTAAGTCAGAAAAATCAACTAATCTACCAAAATGTTCAGAAAAATGAGATCTATCCAATAGACTCATAATCATGCATTGTTAAGCAACTTACATGACAAGTTTAATTAGGAGAACAAAATAACCCCTCTCATATGCATTCGGGGTTTCTCCGAATTAGGGTTTGGACCCCTCGGACCCCATTTAAATTGCCAAGAATGTCCTAGGGTTTCATTTTAATACAATTTAACTTGTCATATCATCATACTTGCTTGAGCATTGCACATATTTCATGTGTTGATTGTTGCTTCTTCTTTGTGGTGTTGGTTCTTCGTGAATAGGAACCGAGCCCGAACCTGAAATCAACGCCACCGAAGAGCAGTACTGTTTCAAAATCGGACAAGGCAAGCGTAGCCCCATCATTCTAAACCTATGTTTCCAAAGTATTTCATTCTCGCTATATACATATGATTCCAATGTGGTCTTTTGTTTAAGATAGAGTATCATATCTGCTGCATGTTTTCCTTTCTACACCAAGATACCGATCCACCGCTCCTAGCATAACTAGGGTTGAGCTTATGAGCGTTGCTAGTGCCATATTTCAGTCAAGCTTAGCCATGCTTAGTATTACAAGACCGATCCATCCAGATGATGCATTGGAGATGCACTGAACCTAGTTTGATAGGATGTTGAGATATGATCGGAGATGGTTAGTAAACATGCTAAGGCAGGTATGGGAGGCCACGTTGGGTGTTGTTTGTGTAGTCCCATGCTAGCCACCCTTAGCACATGAGTTCTCGCCTATTGAACCAAGACGAGCGTACAACCACACGGGGGCCTGGAAACCCCCTCGACTCACTAACTTGCCTATTAGATTCCATGAGTCACATAGTTCGGGCATTCCATTCGACATATGCATTCTGGTTGTTCTCGAAGGCGGTGTAGGAGGTGCATTCATACAGGTAGGTAAGCATGGAAGGGAATGGGAGAGCCACAGCCTCTATAATCTCAAACCCTGTTCACATCTCTAGGGATCGTCTTCGGGACTTGACCCGTTACAGCGGCATCTCCTTAGGGCGTGACTCATGGTCTCGGCGAAAGCAAGGTAAAGGTCACGGTCAACCACCCTTTGCCGGCCTTCCAAGGAAGAGGGCTAATAATTTGGCATTAAGAGTCGGTTGGTACATGTGGGTAAAGTTGTGCACCCCTGCAGGGTAATAATCTTTTCGAAAAGCCATGTTCACGGTTATGGATGACTTGGGAACGGATTCTATGATCATAGAGAACTATAACCTAATGATAAAACTTGGCAACTAATGAGTGTTCTAGAATTACTTCCTCCGGGCTCTTTGAGGGGGTATTCCAAGTTGAAAGGTTATCGGATGATGATGAAGACAATATGAAGGAGCTAGACTGTAGTCTGCTTACCTATTTTGAAATGATCTGATTAGACGAGCCTCTTCTCTCACTTGTTTTCAAAACAAAGCTGGCATTTGCAAAGAACCACAGAAAGCCTTTCTAAACCAAGCATGTATCATAGGTTATTAAGTCTTGCGGAGTACATCTTGTACTCAGCCTTGCCTCGTTGATGTTTTTCTACAGATGAAGCTACTCCAACTGAAGGTGGTTTCTACTTTGATGTCGACGAGTAGTTTGGGGTTCCCGGGAAGCAGCCTAGGATCTATGGAAGGGTCATTTGCTTATGTTCAAGGCCTCTTAGGCCCTTTGCTATGTTTGTTGTTTAGAACAACTTATTTGCTTCCGTTGCTTGGTGTTTGTTGGGTCTTTGACCCCTAGTTTCTAATACTTATGTGCGGCACTGCTAAGAGCGTACCTTAATAATGTAAGGTTTGTATGTTTTGTAATGTTACCGAATTATTCCCTGCATGTTTCAAGCTCGAGGTTAGGCTTATGTCAGATGAAGATCTAGTATTTGTCTAACCCTGATCCCGGGTCGTGACAGATTTTTGTATCAGAGCAGGACTGCCTGTAGGAAACCCTTCTTACTGGTTGGTGTCGAGTCTAGCAATTGTGAAAACTATCTGAAGGTTAAAATTATTTGCAAAACTCTAAATAGGAATTTTTTTACTTCTTATCCAAGGTTGTTCTATTGCTGAGTTATCTTACCTTGTTTGGTTTGAAAGGTTTTCACTTCTCGTCTATCATTTCAAATTACTAGGATATACGGGGTTGGGTTGTTCTTCTAGTACTCCATATCTGGTTGCAAAGCTCAGAGCTTCCAAGATATATCCGGGCATCTAAAGCATTGTTATCAACCTTGCTAAGGGTGTTTGGAATTCAACTTCTTTCTTATCCTATGATTTGTTGGTATCATACCATATTGCATTCCATTGTTATGGTTTGTATTTAAGTTGGTAGCATATATATTTTGTATGCTTGTTCTATTGCCATACTTGGTGTTATGATGTGACCTCAACTCATATGGTTGATTCTACCGTGTCCGTTTGATATGGCTCATGTCATCTTTTGATGTATTTCTCTTGGTGATTCAATCTCACGGGTTCCGTTTTCTCCTCAGGATGTCTTCCTGTACTCGTGGTTCTGTTGGCCGTCGAGGCCACAACAATGTTGATGAGGAACTTTCGCCACCTCCCACAATGGCCGAGGTTCTCAACAATATTGAGACCAACCGTCTGAGGAATGAACGCCTTCTCGAGCGTGTGGCTCAGAACACTGAATTTCTCCCCGACGATTGTGTCACACTTGGGGATTTCATCCGCTCATTTCCTCCTATCTTCAACCACCCCAAGGAGCCCCTTGATGCTGATGACTGGCTTCGCACAATTGAGCGCAAGTTTAGTACTCTTCATGTTCGCTAGGATGACCGTGTCAACTTCGCCACCTATCAGCTGGAAGGTGAGGCTGGTGTTTGGTGGGATGGGTATCTGGACATGCAAGCTCAAGGACATGTTGTTACCTGGGAGGAGTTCGTTGCAGCTTTCCGCGCCTCCTATATTCCTAAGCCCGTCATGGATCTCAAAAGGAGGGAGTTTTTGGATCTGACTCAGGGGTGAATGGATATTGAAACATATGGGTGTGAGTTCACTCGTTTGGCTCGTTATGCACCCAGGGATGTGAGCAATGATGAAGATAAGCAAGAGCTGTTCCATAAGGGACTTAGTCCTACAGTTCGCTATGAGTTGCTGCCTTTCAAGTTCAGAACCTTCCAGGAACTGCACAACCAGGCTCTTACGCTAGAGCATGGAAGAAAGGAAATGGAAGTTTCCTAGAAGCGTTAAGAAGGGAACTCTCGTGTGTCTTCTTCTGGCAAAAAGAAGCGTCGAGTCTTTATTCCATACAGTGTTGTGCCTCGTGCTCCTTATGCACCCAAGTCAATTGGCAATACTCCTCGACCACCACAGTCAAATACTGGTGGAGCAAGTTATCGTCCTCTTGCTGGTTCCTTCTCTGGAATTACCTATTACTCATGTGGTCAGCCTAGTCACTATTCAAGGGAGTGTCCTCAAAGGGTTGCTGGTCGCAATGATCAACCGGCAAAGAAGTATGATAAAGCTCAGGGTGCTGGACGTGGTCGTTTGACTCATGTGACTGCTGAGGAAGCTCAGGAAGATCCAAGCATCATTCTGGGTACGCTTCGTGTTAATTCAATTATAGCAACAGTTTTGTTTGACTCTGGAGCATCGCATACATTCATATCACAAGGGTTTGCTCAAGAGCATGGGATAGTTTTTGAACCCCTGTCAATCCCTCTAAGCACTCAAACCCTGGGGTCTAGCTGGTTTACCACCATGGTTAGTCATGGGAATATGATTGACATAACATACCAACAGTTCCCTACTTCCTTCATTGCACTTAAGTCAACTGACATTGATGTCATTCTGGGCATGGACTGGTTAACCAAGTATCAAGCCTTCATTCATTGTGCACTTAGGACTGTTACCGTGACCTCCCTACTGGCATAACAATCAAGTACTGGTCTGATGGGTCGAAGTCGCCATCGGCAGTTTCTGTTCTATTTTCGGAGTTGTATGCAATGGAGGGTATGGAAGAGTTACCCCCTCTAGAAGTTCAAGATGTCCAGGTAGTCTGTGATTTACCGGATGTCTTTCCTGAAGAATTGCCTGGCATGCCACCTGCTCGAAGTGTGGAGTTTGTCATCAAGCTAGTTCCTGGAACTGCTCCTATCTCTAAAAGACATTACCGTATGCCCCCTCATGAGTTGGTGGAGCTAAAGAAGCAAATTGAAGAGCTAGAAGGCCTAGGCTATATTCAATTGTGGCACCCCGCTAAAACCACTACTAGAAAATCGTTGTGTTTTTGTGCATTGCATCATCATGACCGCATGCTCATGTCATCATGCCACATTGCATTTGAGCATTGTCATGCCATCCTGCATTTGTTTATCTAAAATTATTTTCCAAAAAGTCTATCCTTGTTTTCCTAAATACCCTGTCTTTATTCAAATCCAAAACCCCGGTCTCTTCCGGATATTTTATTTGTCTAAAAAATATTTACAAAAGTCTTTTAAATTAAAAAGAATAAATAAATGATTTGTACCGGGGGAGGCAACCCAGCCCTTAGGCCAGGCTACCTACTACCCCGGTAGGCCCGGCCCAAACCAAAACCAAACCATAGTCCTAAAACCACCCCAAAACCCTAATCCCCATCTAGTCCTAAACCTAACCCTTAGACCAACCACCACCCAACCTACCACAGTCCCCACCGCCACTCCCTAGGCAGCCCGCGCGCGCAGCAGCTGCAACGCGTGGCACCCCGCCCCACCTAACCGGTACACACGCAACCAACATGCGCCCGTCGCGTTCCCAGCCCCAGCGACCGACACACTCCACTCAGCCTGGCCCCGCTCCCCTGCTAACCGGCCCCACCTCGACCCCAGCGGGCGTCGCCCGCTCCCATCACGCGTCCCGCACACGAACATCCTGGTCGCCACCTACCACGAGGATCGATCCCTACCTCGCAGTGCCACCGCCGCTCCTGCGCCCTCCCCGCCGGCCTTCCTCGGCCGCGCCACCAGCCGCCGGCGCCTCCCTCAGCAGGCCGCCACTAGAGCTGGGCACCCCGCGACCTCCTTCCTCCCCTTCATGCGTCATTGGCCTCTCCGCCCCGGGCGCCTCCAGGAACGCGAGCCCCGCTCCCCGTCGGCCGCCTCCCGCCCGACTACCTCGCCGACCTTGGTCTCCTATGCGTCCCCGCCAGCGCCTCCTCGACATGGGCTCGTCCTCGACCATCGCTGGCCATGCTGCCTTGGTCTCCTCCGCGGCCTCGCGCCCGCGCATCTCCGCATCAAACCCTGCCGCTAGCGTGCGTCTGTGTTACGCCGCCTGTGGCTCCTTGATCTACCATGGAGCCACCGCCATCTCCCTGTGTTCCCTGCTGCTCAACCCGCCTCTGGCCGCCCTCGCCTCTACTCGTCAGTATAGCGCAACCTCGCCCCGTCTTCCTCGTTCTTGGTATGTTGAATGCGGTCCGTCTCGCCCGCGTCGCCTCCCTCTCTGCCTGTAGTCTCCTGCCCGACACGAGCTCCTCCTTTTCCATGGCTCACCTCTGTCTTCCGAGCTCACCCACAACGTGCCCTGCAGCTGAAGTCTTCTCTCCTAGTATCTCCTATTGATGTGGAGTTTATGTGATGATGCTACTGTTTGGTGATGTTTCATACTGCTACGGGCTCACGATGATGCATGTGACTAAGTCTGGCATGGTGTCATGAAGTGAAGTGGTTACTGCAAGTGTGTTCTAAGCAAGATCTTCGTCCTATCCATTTTTTCTGTTTCGTCAAGATCATCATGCACGATACCAAGTCCTTCACCGACCATTGAAGTCAGAATCCGAAGAGCTAGATCGTGGTACACCAAGTTCGCCTTCATGGAAACCACAAGACCGACGCCACAAGAAGTAACCGCCAAGATGCCAAGTTCGGCCGATGACAACAAGAACGTCGACAAGGACGCCAAGTTCTCCATCTTGGATCCGATGCACCAGAAACGCCAAGATCTGCAATCGGAATCCGAGGACGCCGAGACCCCGGTACGACAAGACCTCCTTCCCGCACCGATGCCCGAGGACCGGACGCCAAGGTCGCCTACACGGAACACCGAGTTCTCCACCTTGAACGCCATGATCATCTACATGGACCCGAAGACCACCGGTACCCGATCCATTCAAGTTCGCCATCGATGACAAGGTCGACCGCTTGGAACCCAAGTTCTCCGTCACGACACGACAAGTTCTCCATGTTGTATCTGAACCTCGCCGTTCCCGTCAAACCCTGAGACCGGACCCCGGACCCTCGGAACCCAAGATCTTCCAAACCCAAATGTGTGCCCCTAAGCCCCTATTTTTATAATATTACGTTATCACCTGTCGCATATTAAATTGTTCATGCTTGCATACATCTCATCATGTGGGTTTGGGGGCATTTTGTCGATTCATCTCATAATTACATATGGAGACTATATGTGGACTATTCTAGTCTTATATCGGATCCATTTAAATTGGTGTAGCGAACCGATGCCATGTTTCGCCTTGTTAATACAACATTTAATGCGGGGTAGCTAAACAACATGAACCACTTAATTAATTATCGGGACCCCGGTTCCGCTTAATATTGCCTAATTGCACCGCATCTATGCCATGCCATGCATCATATCATAATCATGCCGGATCTTCTGCCATAGTATTAAATAGTGCATCCAGTGTTTCTTTTAGTGCTTTGGTTCTTCGCGGATTAGGCTGTTGAGTTGATGCGAGTATCGACCAGTCCTTCGGATATGTATCTTCGGCAGTGTTTCCTAGGCGAGCATTCTCCCCCTTTCTACCTATTTTGCATTTTAGTCTTTACTTCCTTCCTGTTGATCTACTACTATCCGGGTTGCGATGGTTTAGTTTCCGTACCATTTATATCCCTTGCAGCCTCTATATTGCCTTGGACACATCTTATTGCCTGTTGTTGGTAGATAGCTGGCCTTGCGAGTCGTAGTTGCTTGCTTAGGTGCGATCTCGTGTTGTCGAGTACCACGGTTGTTGGAATGCTGGCAGATGTTTACGGTGGAGTTGATCATGACTTTAAATACAACTATTAAATTGCTGGATATAACTAATATAGAGGCATCGATGGGCAATAGATGTTATTTGGTTCTTCCACGCTCACTTGTGTCCCGTAGGACCCCGAGTACTTGATACCTGTTCCTTGACTATCGCACTATCCGCATATGGGACCATGAATCCCCTTAGCCAGACCTTAATTCGTTTCTTATTTCTTGGGGCCCTAGTTTGGGGTTTTATTACTATCCTGTACTTATGCCATGCTTTACTGCTTTATTTACGATTGTGCGTGGAGCACCTGTACTGTTTTGGATCGCGACACGATTTCGCGGTATCGACAAGCCCAGTCACACTTCCGGGTTCCCAGTCGTTTATAGCCGTTCTCGCAAACCCTGGGTCTGTTCTGGAGCCGGCCAACTTCGTTGCGGGTAGCTTAGTGGGGTGCCCCCCTGAAATATTTTATGAATCCTATGATTGCTTTGTCGTGAAAGCCTCGTTGGGTTTTGAGTTGGTTTTTCCGAGGTTGATCGTGTGTGTGTTGCTATTTGTGCACCCCTGCAGGGTAAATCTTTCTGAAAGCTGCGTCCGCGGTTATGGACGACTTGGAGCACAGTATCTCGATCATAGACAAGCATAACTAAAGTAGTGCTATAAATTTGACTTAATATGTGACTAGTAATCAGCTTCACTATAATGGAATGGATAATAAAAGTGCCAACAACTGGTGGAACTAGGGTGTATCGTGTCATATTATACATGCCTAGTAAGTATCGCAACTCCAATGGAATGAGATAAAAGTGCCAACAACTGCTAGGTTTGGGTGTCACATGCTTATTGTATCTGACTAGTAAGTACTGCAACTATAACGGAATGGTGATTAAAACTGCCCACTACTTATGCTTCAGGATGACTCATGCTATCTATATCTGACTAGTAAGTGCTTCAACTATAATGGAATGAATAAAACTGCCAACTGTGTGAGTTCCTTGGTTTGACTTCCTCGTTTGGTCTCAAGGGGGAATACTAGGATGGGTATGATTGGTGTTAGTATCAGGTTGGATCTGAATAGGTCTCTCTTATCCCTCTCTAATAGCCGACAGATGAATCGAGTCTCTATAGGTTGTTTAGTACATGCTTCGCTGTCGCTTCAGTCCACCATACCTATGTAGGCGAGAGCCACCAAATTCTAGCCTCGCCGTGTACTGGCCTCAGTACTGACGCTCCTCTTTTTCCCTTGCCCTTTGTCGGCACCCCTTTTGTTTTAGCATGTTTGAGATCGAGGTCGTTAGCAGGGTTACCCTTCCGGCTTGGCCTGGGCAGGGTTATGGACGCCATTGGTTATTCTTCAGGGCTCTTAGCCACATTTGCATCTTGTCCGTACTCAGACGTTGTATCGTTTTTAAGGTGATTTGGATCTTTGTAGTGTATATCTGTATTCTTGACTCTTGGAGTCGTGCTGTATATATATCTGTTTTGTGGGTCCCATCGAGGACTGTTGTGTAATGGTATTACTTTGTTTTCCACCCGCACGAAAGTGCCTGGTGGGCGTCCTTGAATCGTTTCTATGCGGGTTTGGCGGAAAGGGATGAAACTTGCATAGGGCCGATTCGAGGGTGTTACATCAACCTAGCACCTCCTCTTGGGATTGTCCTACCATCTTTGTCAAGAAGCGGGCTACAAATATTCCAAGATTGGTCGTTGATTACCGTCCACTCAATGCAGTGACAATCAAGAATAAGTATCCTCTTCCTCGGATAAATGACCTCTTTGATCAACTAAGTGGTGCTATCGTCTTCTCCAAGATGGATTTAAGGTCGGGGCATCATCAAATCAAAATCAGAAAAGAGGATATACCAAAAACGGCATTCACAACTCGTTATGGTCTTTATGAGTATATAGTGATGTCCTTCGGGTTAACCAATGCCCCTGCTACCTTTACGAGGCTCATGGACTCTATCTTTATGGAGTATCTGGACAAGTTCGTAGTGGTCTACATAGATGATATTTTGATCTATTCCAAGACCGAAGAAGAGCATGACGAACATCTACGTTTGGTATTGACTAAACTTCGTGAACATCGTCTCTATGCCAAGTTCTCCAAGTGCGAGTTCTGGTTGCAAGAGCTCGTCTTTATTGGTCATGTAGTCTCAACTAATGGTGTTGCTATCATTCCGGATAAGGTTCAAACCTTTCTTGAATGGAAGTCACCTACCTCAGTCAAGGAAGTCCGAAGTTTTCTTGGAATGGCTGGATATTACCATCGATTCATAGAGAACTTCTCCAAGATTTCCAAGCCTGTGACTGATCTTCTTAAGAAAGACAAGAAGTTTGAATGGTCTGAAAGGGCAGAAGAAAGCTTTCAAAGTTTGAAAACTAAGCTAACCACTGCTCATGTGCTCGTCCTCCTAGACACAAGCAAGGACTTCATCATCTATTGTGATGCGTCTCTTCAAGGGCTCGGTTGTGTGTTGATGCAAGATGGTAATGTGGTACCTTATGCCTGCCGGAAGCTAAAGCCACATGAGAATAATTATCCAACCCATGATCTCGAGCTAGCTGCCGTTGTTCATGCTCTTAAGCAATGGCGACATTACCTCATTGGTAATCGTTGCAAACTCTACTCGGACCATCAAAGTCTGAAGTATCTTTTCACCCAGCAAGATCTCAATCTCAGGCAAAGGCGATGGTTGGAACTCGTCAAAGATTATGATTTGGGTCTCAAGTACCAACCCAGCAAAGCCAATGTTGTTGCTGATGCGCTAATTCAGAAGTCTTATTGCAATAACTTGATGATTTCACAAGCTCAACCTGTTCTTTATGAGGAAATCAAGCGTCTTAACCTTGAAGTGGTTCCTCATGGGTTCCTCTACAACCTTGAAGTAAGGTCTTCTCTTGAGGATCAAATCAAGGAAGCCCAGAAGAAGATGATGAGATTACAAAGATCAAGGAGCATGTTGCAAGTAGAGCCGCTAAATGTTTCTCCATCAATGATCTAGGTACCCTCTACTTCAGTAACCGGCTAGTGGTGCCAAACAGTCGGAAGATCAAAGAGCGAATCCTTCATGAAGCTCATGAATCACCTTGGTCCATTCATCCTGGTGGTACCAAGATGTATTGTGACCTTCGTCAAAGATTCTGGTGGAGTGGAATGAAACTATAAATTGCTCGCTTTGTTGCAGAATGCGACGTCTATCGTCATGTAAAAGCTAAACACGAAAGACCTGCTGGACTTCTGCAGCCATTGCGTACCCCTGAGTAGAAATGGGATGAAATTGGTATGGATTTCATCACTGGACTTCCAAAGAACCAAAAGGGACATGATGCAATATGGGTAGTGGTTGATCGACTGATGGCTCTGTAATGGCACCAGAAAAATGTTGGTGCAGTGTTGATGTAGAGCTCGTTGGGAACCCCAAGAGGAAGGTATGATGAGCACATCAGCAAGTTTCCCTCAGTTATGAAACCAAGGTTTAATCGAACCAGTAGGAGCAAGGAAACACCCCAAAGGTGTTACTAGCTGAGCCTTGGCAGGGTGCACTACCGGTGCTAGTAGCAACGTGGAGACCTGCACAACACAACCACAGAACTTTGTCCCCAACTTGCGATGAGGTTGTCAATCTCACCGTGTTTTGCTGAAAACAAAGGATTAAACGTATCGAATGGAAAGGAGTAATAGTTTCCAGAAAGTAAACACAAAGCAGTAAACAGTTTGTAGATTGTATGTAAAGAAAAAGGACCGGGATCCATAGTTCACTAGAGGTGGCTCTCCTCAAGATAGATAACATGCTGGGTGAACAGATTATAGCAGGGGAATTGACAAACATCGATAAAGCAATACATGCATGTACTAATCATCTTGACTCTTTCAGACTGGATTGGGCATCACAACATTATACATAGACCGCCATCCAACTACATCTATGACTAATAATCCACCTTCAGGTTATCATCCGAACCCCCTCCAGTATTAAGTTGCAAGCAAAAGATTATTGCTTTACGAACTACGTGTAAAGTAAAAAATACGATTGTTCTATGAACAAAGGATTGTTGTTTTCTCCCTAGTAGCAACATCAAACCTAGTACCTTAGAGATTTCTGTCACTTCCCCAGATTACTAGAGGCATGAACCCACTATCGAGCATAAATACTAACTCTTGTAGTTGCTAGCATCTACTTGGCCAAGATAGCTACTAACAATGGAAAGCATGCAAGATCACAAATAATAATAAAAAGACATGATAGAATCAATAATCAATCTGAAATAACATCTCGATATCCATCGGATCCCCGCAAACACAACATGCAGAATTACAAATAGATGATCTTGATCATGAATAGAGATCACAAGATCTAGACATGAAAGCACAGAGGAGGAGAACCAGCCATCTAGCTACTACATGGACCCGTAGTCCAAGGATGAACTACTCACGCATCACACCGGAGGCTTGCATGGTGATGAAGAAGGCCTCCAGGGTGAAATCCCCTCTCTGGCAGGGTGCCGGGAAGAGCTTCAGATTCCTCCCGATCTAGGGATGGAGATGACGGCGGCTACAGACTCTTTCGTGGATTTTTGATCGGGCACTTAGGGTTTTCGTCCTAAGGGCATCATATAGGCGGAAGGGGAGGCCGAGGGGGTGCCTGGGCTGGCCACACCACCCCCTGGCGCGGGCCAAGCCTGGCTGTGCAGCCAGGTGGTGTGGCCGCCGTTTGGCCCTTCTCCGTCTCGTATTCTGGCATCGGATGACTTCCGGAAAAATAGGCACTTTGGCTTTTGTCCCATCCAATTCCGAGAATATTCATTTTCTGACTTTCCTGGAACCAAAAACAGCACAAAACAGGCAGCTGGCACTGCGGCTCTTGTTAATAGGTTAGTCCAAGAAATCATATGAAATGTACTCCAAAGTTGGAACAAAACACAAGAAAGTGGATAAAGCCAAGCATGGAACATCAAAAATTATAGATACATTTGCAATGTATCAACATCCCCAAGCTTAACTCCTGCTCGTCCTCGAGTAGGCAAGTGATAAAAAGAAATAATTTTTGAGTTGACATGCACCATCAAAGACTTGATCAAAGTATTTGCAAAACTCAAAGCTAGCATCATAGTACTTCAATCATAACATGAAAGACAAAGTTCTAGCAATAAGCAAAGAAACTATGATGCAACATGAAAAGGTACAAACAAAAGATTCATGAATAACAATGCTTTGCAAGACGTTTGTTTGTTTCACATAAAGAAAACATAGCATAATAGTATTCAGCTTGTTCCTCAATAGAGTAGCAAATATAAATGCATAGGACACCTTCAAAGTTCACAAGAGTGACTAGATACAATAGTTTAAAACAAGCAATAACAAGTTATGCATCAATCAACTAGTCTTGGGACAATGCACATAGAACTAATAATGGCCACTATGCTCTCAAAGTAGGTGCATAAAGGTAGAAGGTGGAGACTCAATATAATGGTGGAAGAAAGACCTTCATAGAAGGAAGTAGGGATTCAAGTCTCATAAAGAGCTTCCAAAAATTATGGTACTTATAACTTTCAGCTCTCATTGCCCCTATCATAAGCATCTTGAAGGTGATTAAGGTTAAAGTGACACAACTAAGAGGATATGCTTGACAAGTTATAAACCGAAATCTCATGCCCCTTACTTACGAAGTTCGAACCTCATGCTACTCAACTTTAGTCACAAGTAAGTTCTTGTCATTGTATGTACATGTGTATCATAAAGAACCGCCAACGGGGTACCCCTTGCACATGATATAGGAGCTATCCCATAATCAAAATGACAAGGCAAGCAGACAATGAGCATCTCAGCGATATTTTTATTTGCTATTTGCATAGGTTTTTATTGAGGATGCTTCATAGAGTGCTCATTATGGTTTGCTGCAAGTTTCCACCATGATTAGGCATGGCTTAGGCTAGCGGTCTAGGTGTTTCTCTAACACACATACAAACTCCATGATCTTACAACTTCCACTTTTATTTCACACCGCCGGGATCCATAAGTAGAAGAACATGATATCAACGGGGTACAAAGTACAAGTGCAATGTTGAAAGCGTTCCCCATGATACATGGTTCTGCTAATTTAAACTTATAAAGCACAAGCATATACGCAACAAAGAAGGACCCAATGGTTCAAGTTTATTAGATGTAAAAAGTAAAGTGTGCCATCAAGTTCATGAGAGCTTTAATCACTAGTTTTCTCATAACAAGTTTAATTTGGAAGATAAACAAAAGCATGAATATACTTGGAATAGCATAAGATAGTAGGTAGGTATGGTGGAATCTTTGGAATAACTTGGTTTAGGGAGTTGGATGCATGAGTGGAACTCATACTTGGTTGTGGAGGCTAGCAAAAGACTGGGAGCGACAAACTAAGAGAGCAGTAATGGCCATAATCATGCAGAGCGACAAAACATCATTGCTCAAAGCATAAAGGGATACTACAAGTTGAAAACTAAAGTATCATAAAGGCTATGGTGACTTGATATAGTCATAACATGGTGTGAGCATGCGCCAAGTCAACCCAAATAAAGCATCAAAGGAGAATACCACTATACTATGCTTTAATATGCTAAAACAACACATGATTCATCCAAGGCACATTGAGCAATCTCAATTGTTTATAAAAAATCATGCTACAGAAAAGAATACTAAGAATAAAGCCAAAACAATATCAAGCATAGGCCACAGTCAAAAACGAGCTCTTTTTACCACATAAGCATGAACTTTCCTACTCTTTTCCAAACCAAACCAAACTATTTGCAAACCAATGTATGAAAGAGGGGGTCCAACCAATTTATTCAGAAAACTAAGAAAACAAAGCAAACAAAAAACCAAAACGAAAATGAAAAAGAAGACGCTCCAAGAACAACACAATTGTGCATGAAACAATAAAAATGAAGCGATTGGAAGAAACCTGGGATTTTTATTGATGAAGAAGGGGATGCCTTGGGCATCCCCAAGCTTTGACGCTTGTACTTCTTGGATATTTATTGGGGTGACACCCGTGGCATCCCCAAGCTTGAGCTTTAGTCCATTCTTCATCTCATTACTCATTCCTTCCATACACCTGAAATTTTTCCTTCATACAAAACTTCACACAATCTTTATTAGCAACATTAGTGCACTCAAGATAAATAAGTCTTAAGGTTCAGTTCTAACACCAAATAAAATTCTTTTAGAACACTAGATACTGTAGCACTTCCCTCAAAAAGCTCAATTCCCCAAAAGAACTCAAAAAGGAACCAACAAGAAGCAAATGCCGAAAATGGCAGAAATCTGTCAAAACAGATCAGCAGGTAAAGACGAATTTTTTCGAAGACTTTATATTGCTCAAATCAAAAAGTGTTGAACTAACTAAAGTTAGATAACAACCTGGGGCAGAAGCACAAAAATTCGCGCCTTAAAAGTACGTTCAGAGATTTTACACGAATTTCAACGGTGAAGCACAGAAATCTGTTTCGGGATAGCAACTTTCCCAATCATTACTTCTCTCTCATTAGAGGTTACTCTTGGCACAAAAAGCAAATAAAAAGGATAAGGAGCGGTTATTACTGAAGTAATAAGTTCCAAGACTCATCTAAAACTTTTGGGTTATCTCCCAATAATTACTTTTCTTTAACGCCTTTAAGTTAGGCATAAGAAGCAAGTAAAAGAATCAAGTGTTTTCAAATGAAGAACCATTAAGATCAATACCAGAAATATTTTCAACAAGTCAAGGTATATCATCCAAATAAGTTCTAGAGGATCCTCTCTCAATTCTCTTAAGTTCACTATTCTCATCAGAAGGGTTTGCAGGAACAATCCAATTAAGATTCTTTTCTATGGCATCATGTATTGCTACTAGTTTTAAGGGTATTGGTATCTTAGGTTTCTCCCCATTAGGTTTGGTTTTGTTCATCTTTTCTCTTGTACCAACAACATCTACACATGAGCCTAGCATATTGAAATGTTCAAAGACTTTTCTAGCTTCCTTGGCAACATCATAGAATTCCTTAAACAAAGTTTCTAGAATAAAATCCCTCTTTTCAGGGTCCTCAATTTCTTTAAGCTTAAGAAACATTACTTGAATTAAGGGGTTGAGGTTAACAAACCTAGCTTCTAACATGTGAATTAAAGAAGCCGCATCAATATCATAGTTTGGAGCAAGTTCTGCAAGGGATCTATCTTCAGTATCTTCATGCTTACTAACATGATTAAAGAATTCTTCAATATTATCTTTCCCAATTATAGAACCACTACCAATTGAAAGGTCTTTCAGGGTGAATTTGGGGATCAACATGGTGAGCTAAGGAAGAGGTTACAACTAAAGGAGACTTAATTTTTTTGTGTTTTCAAAAAAGAAAGCAAACTAGTAAAACTATTTTTTTGTGTTTTTGATAAAGAAACAAGCAAACAAAGAAAAAAGAAACTAAGCAAAACAAAAACAACAAAGTAAAGAGATTGGTTATGAGGGACTCCCCTTGTGAAGATGTCCTTGACTCCCCGGCAACAGCGCCAGAAAAATGCTGGCGCGTGGTTGATGTGGGAGCTTCTTGTTGTTCTTCAGTCCCCGACAATGGCGCCAGAAAAATGCTTGAGGGCTCTGTAATGGCACCAGAAAAATGTTGGTGCGGTGTTGATGTAGAGCTCGTTGGGAACCCCAAGAGGAAGGTATGGTGAGCACAGCAGCAAGTTTCCCTCAGTTATGAAACCAAGGTTTAATCAAACCAGTAGGAGAAAGGAAACACCCCAAAGGTGTTACTAGCTGAGCCTTGGTAGGGTGCACTACCGGTGCTAGTAGCAACGTGGAGAGCTGCACAACACAACCACATAACTTTGTCCCCAACTTGCGATGAGGTTGTCAATCTCACCGTGTTTTGCTGAAAACAAAGTATTAAACGGATCGAATGGAAAGAAGTAATAGTTTGCAGAAAGTAAACACAAAGCAGTAAACAGTTTGTAGATTGTATGTAAAGAAAAAGGACCGGGATCCATAGTTCACTAGAGGTGGCTCTCCTCAAGATATATAACATGTTGGGTGAACAAATTACAGTGGGGCAATTGACAAACATCGAGAAAGCAATACATGCATGTACTAATCATCTTGACTCCTTTGAGACTTGATTGGGAATTACAACATTATACATAGACCGCCATCCAACTGCATCTATGACTAATAATCCACCTTCAGATTATCATCCGAACCCCTCCAGTATTAAGTTGCAAGCAACAGATTATTGCTTTACGAATTGCGTGTAAAGTAAACAATACGATTGTTCTATGAACAAAGGATTGTTGTTTTCTCCCTAGTAGCAACAACACATCTAGTACCTTAGAGATTTCTGTCACTTCCCTAGATTACCAGAGGCATGAACCCACTACCGAGCATAAATACTAAGTCTTGCAATTGCTAGCATCTACTTGGCCAAGATAGCTACTAACAACGGAAAGCATGCAAGATCACAAATAACAAAGACATGATAGAATCAATAATCAATCTGAAATAGCATCTCAATATCCATCGGATCCCCGCAAACACAACATGGAGAATTACAAATAGATGATCTTGATCATGAACGGAGCTCACAAGATCTAGACATGAAAGCACAAAGGAGGAGAACCAGCCATCAAGCTACTACATGGACCCGTAGTCCAAGGATGAACTACTCACGCACCACACCGGAGGCTTGCATGGTGATGAAGAAGGCCTCCAGGGTGAAATCCCCTCTCCGGCAGGGTGCCAGGAAGAGCTTCAGATCCCTCCCGGTCTAGGGATGGAGATGACGGCGGCTACAGACTCTTTCATGGATTTTTGATCGGGCACTTAGGGTTTTCGTCCTGAGGGCATCATATAGGTGGAAGGGGAGGCCGAGGGGGTGCCTGGGCTGGCCACACCACCCCCTGGCGCAGGCCAAGCCTAGCCGTGCTACCAGGTGGGGTGGCCGCCCTCTGGCCCTTCTCCGTCTCGTATTCTGGCATCGGATGACTTCCGGAAAAATAGGCACTTTGGCTTTTGTCCCGTCCAATTCCGAGAATATTCATTTTCTGACTTTCCTGGAACCAAAAATAGCAGAAAACAGGCATCTGGCACTGTGGCTCTTGTTAATCGGTTATTCCAAGAAATCATATGAAAAGTACTCCAAAGTGTGGACAAAACACAAGAAAGTGGATAAAACCAAGCATGGATCATCAAAAATTATAGATACATTTGCAATGTATCATCGACTATCCATTGATCATTTTCTTGTTGTCCGAGAAACTATCACTACAAGTCAACTGGCAGAGTTATATGTGTCTTGAATAGTGGTTCTCCATGGTGTTCCGGAGAAGATCGTATCTGACCGCGGAAGCTTGTTTACCTCCAAGTTTTGTGCTAGTTTCCAACAAGCCATGGGAACTAATGTTTCCTTCAGCACAGCTTACCATCCTAAAACCGGTTGTCAAACTGAAAGTGTGAATCAAATCCTTGAACACATGCTTAGAGCGTATTTTATATCCTTCGACAAGAACTGGGAGAAATGTCTTCCATTTGTTGAGTTCTCCTACAACAACAGTTTCCAATCTAGTCTAGGTATGGCGCCTTTCTAGTTTCTATATGGAAGAACATGTCGAACACCGCTAAATTGGACAGAAACCGATGAAAGACAATTCTTTGGTCCGGATATGATCCAAGAAGCTGAAGATCAAGTTTGCATAATCCGAGAGCGTCTGAAGGCTACTCAATATCATCAGAAAACCAACTATGATCGTCATAACCTTGAAGTTCATTATGAAGTTGGTGATCAAGTCTACCTCCGGGTCACTCCTCTGAAGGGTGTCCACTGCTTCGGTATCAAAGGAAAATTGGCTCCTCGCTATGTTGGTCCCTTTCTCCTTCTCTCCAAGCAAGGTGAACTTGCCTACCAATTTGAGCTACCATCAACCTTTCCAGATGTTCATGACATCTTCCATGTGTCGCAACTCAAGCGTTGCTTCAAAGATCCTATCCGTGGTGTGGATCATCAAACTTTGGATCTTCAAGAGGATCTAACCTACCGGGAATACCCAGTTCGTATTCTTGGTGAAACCGAGCGCAAGACTCGTCGTCAAACCATCAAGTTCCTGAAAGTTCAGTGGTCTCATCACTCCGAGTCAGAAGCAACCTAGGAATGCGAAGATCGTCTTCGATCTAAGTACCCTGCCTTCTTTTCTAAAACCTAGGAATCCCGGGACGAGAATCTTGTAAGTGGGGTAGAGCTGTAACATACCACCTCTATGTGTAATAAATAAACAACATGTTTGTGAGCATTGCATACATGCATTACATTTGCACTTGGTTCTAATCAAGAGACAAAATAAAACCCTAGTTTTTCCCCTCTCTCAAATCAATTCAAAATAGTTTTGAAATTCAAAAACTATAAAAGGTTTGGAGCCCATATTGATTATAAGGTCCCCTGAAGTATTTTAATATGTGTACAACAGTTCTTGTATTTTGGAGATATACAAAACAGAAAAGAAATTGAAATACAATTGGAAAATAGAAAAATAGAAAAAGAAAAAGATTTCTAGAAGAAAAAAACTAGTCCCTAACCTAATATGGGCCGAAGCCACCTTCCTCTCTCTCCTCTCCACCGCTCGCGCGCAGTGCCAGAAGCGTGTCGCCCTTCCTTAGCCATGGCCCAAGAACCGGCCCAATCAGCCTGCCAGTGGCCGTACCGCTTCAGCCACTTTTCCCCGTTCGTCGTCTTCCTCCCCGACGGAGGAAGCAGCTCGCTGGCCGTGCCTCCGCCACTCGCCGACGCCGTGATGCTCGCCGCGCACCAAGATTCGCACCACCGTTGCCTCGGCCGTCTACCAGTACCCCAGCACCGCGAGAAAACCCTAGCCGTGGCCCAGTTCTTCTCCTCTGCCTCGAACCGAAACCCTAGCTCTCAGATCCTCCTTCTCCTCACCGTCTCCGGTGTCCCCTTGCCCAGCTGAGGTGCCCACGAGCTCCGCCTTGCTCTCCTCGTCCACCTCCCGGAAGGAATCGGCTGTGGGAGCCCGCAACCGAGCACGTAGCTCATGCCTTCCCCGACTCCGTCCGCCGCGTCCGCCTCCGATTCCGGCTGTCACCGACCTCCTCCGGCCAAATAGACCTCACTGTCGTGCTCCTGGTGAGCTACTGGTCCTCGTGGACCCTCTCTTTCTTCCCCTCTCACCCTGCATCGCTCCACCGACGTGCACCGCCGCTTGCCGCCATCGGCTACCGTAAAATCCCGCGCTCCAGCGACCAATAAATGGTGGCACCGCCACCGTTTGGCTCACCTCGGCCAGGCGCGTCGAACGCGCCCCCTCCCGCAGCCCCGTGTCACCCCTAGCGCCGGATTTGACCCCAGCAGTGGGCATCTCCATTGCTGACATCATCATGACGTCAGCATGATGCAATAAGTGTTTTCCTTTTATTATTAAATGGTTTTTTGGATTATTAATATGACATGTGGGCCTAGTCTGTCAGGGTTTCAATAATTTAGGAAATATTTTCTGAAATGATTAAATACTTGACATGTGGGTCTAGGTTGTAAGCTATCTCATAATATCCAAAAATGTTTAATTGTTTTGAAAATGATTTAAAATGGATTAAAAATGGGAAAAATCATAACTAATTAACTTTAAGTCAGAAAAATACAAATAATATATCTATCCAATAGACTCATAATCATGCATTGTTAAGAAACTTACATGACAAGTTTAATTAGGATAACAAAATAACTCCTCTCATATGCATCCGGGGTTTCTCCGAATTAGGGTTTGGACCCCTCGAACCCCATTTAAATTGCCAAGCATGTCCTAGGGTGTCATTTTAATACAATTTAACTTGTCATATCATCATACTTGCTTGAGCATTGCACATATGCCATGTGTTGATTGTTGCTTCTTCTTTTCGGTGTTGGTTCTTCGCGAATAGGCACCGAGCCCGAACCTGAAGTCAACGCCAGCGAAGAGAAGTACCGTTTCAACGACGGACAAGCCAAGCGTAGCCCCATCATTCTAAACCTATGTTTCCAAAGTATTTCATTCTCGCTATATGCATATGATTCCAATGTGGTCTTTTGTTTAAGATATAGTATCCTATCTGCTGCATGTTTTCCTTTGTACACCAAGAAACTGATCCACCGTTCCTAGCATAACTAGGGTTGAGCCTATGAACGTTGCTAGTTCCATATTTTAGTCAAGCTTAGACATGCTTAGTATTACAAGACCGATCCATCAAGATGATGCATAGGAGATGCAATGAACCTAGTTTGATAGGATGTTGAGATATGATCAGAGATGGTTAATAAACATGCTAAGGCGGGTATGGGAGGCCATGTTGGGTGTGGTTTTTGTAGTCCCATGCTAGCCACCCTTAGGACCTGAGTTCTCGCCTCTTGAACCAAGATGAGCGTACAACCACACGGGGGCCTGGAAACCCCCTCGACTCGCTAACTTGCCTAGTAGATTCCATGAGTCACATTGTTCGGGCGTTCCATTTGACATATGCATTCTGGTTGTTCTCAAAGGAGGTGTAGGAGGTGCATTCATACAGGTAGGTAACCGTGGCAGGGAATGGGAGAGGCACGGCCTCCGTAATCTCAAACCTTGTTCACATCTCTAGGGACCGGCTTCGGGACTTGACCCGTTACGGTGGTATCTCCTTAGGGCGTGACTCATGGTCTCGGTGAAAGCAAGGTAAAGGTCGCGGTCAACCACCCTCTGCCGACCTTCCAAGGAAGAGGGCTAATAATTTGGCATTAAGAGTCGGTTGGTACGTGTGGGTAAAGTTGTGCACCCCTGCAGGGTAATAATCTTTTCGATAAGTCGTGTCCACGGTAATGGATGACTTGGGAACAGATTCTGTGATCATAGAGAACTATAACCTAATGATAAAACTTGGCAACTAATGAGTGTTCTGGAATTACTTCCTCCGGGATCTTTGAGGGGGAATTCCAAGTTTAAAGGTTCTCGGATGATGATGAAGACAATATGAAGGAGCTAGAGTGTAGTCTTCTTACCTCTTTTGAAATGATCTGATTAGACGAGCCTCTTCTCTCAATTTTTTTCAAAACAAAGAAAGCTTTTGCAAAGAACCACAGAAAGCCTTTCTAAACCAAGCATGTATCATAGGTTATTAAGTCTTGCAGAGTACATCCTGTACTTAGCCTTGCCTCATTGATGTTTTTCTACAGATGAAGCTACTCCAACTGAAGGAGGTTTCTACTTTGATGTCGATGAGTAGTTTGGGGTTCCCGGGCAATAGCCTAGGATCTATGGAAGGGTCGTTTGCTTATTTTCAAGGCCTCTTAGGCCCTTTGCTTAGTTTTTTCTTTAGAACAGCTTATTTGCTTCCGTTGCTTGGTGTTTGTTGGGTCTTTGACCCCTGGTTTATAATACTTATGTGTAGCTCTGCTAAGAGCGTACCTTAATAATGTAAGGTTTGTATGTTCTATAATGTTACCGAATTATTCCCTGCACGTTTCGAGCTCGAGGTTAGGCTTATGTCAGATGAAGATCTGGTATTTGTCTAACCCTGATCCCGGGTCGTGACAGATTTCAACCAAAATATATGGAAGAAGTTCTATACCCTAAAATGCAAGAGATGTCGGGTGACTCGGAATTTGCGCTGAGACACAAAATGGCATGCGGTTACTGTCATAGTGAAGAATGAACCGGATAGAAATTATAACCGCATCATACGAGAACTTGTAGAGCAGGAATGCAAACCAAGAATGAACTATATATTGTAGAGGATAGACGAACCAGACCCAAAACCAGATGCAAGATATAATGGCGTCGCTCGTGAACCAGTAGAGCAGGACAAACAAACATTAGACAAGAGTGCCTATAATGAAATGAGCAATCAAACAAAGTGTTTCTTAGAATTTCAGCAAATATAAACAAGCGAGGTCATTTTAGCAAATATATATGGAAGGAGTGGCATCTCCTGGAATGCATAGTCATTGGGTGACTTAGAATTTGCGGTGAGCTACACAATGGCATGTAGTTTCTATCATAGCTAAGAATCAAGCAGATAGAAATTATAATGGCATCATGAGAGAACGTCTAGAGCAGGAATGCAAACCACAAGTGAACTACATAGTAGAGGACAGTTATGCCGTTGTTAGGATGAACAAGCACCAGATACGGAATTAATGACATCCCTTGTGAACCTGTAGAATAGGCTATGCAAACCAACATGTTCATTATTCCATTTTGAGCTATATGCAAGAAAAAGGAAATAGTTAGTGATACAGCTTTTGAAGAAGCAGATGGCAACAACAAAATTATAATCGAATTAGTACGAAGAGTTTAAATGGCTACTACAAGATAGCAGAATGATGCCAAGGAGGAAATAATAGCAGGAACTGGTCTCGGGACGAAATAGATAGATTCAGCAACTGTAGAGCAGGGAACCCACACTAATATTTTTCATTGACTTCAGATTTTGCAAGAATTACACGGTAGCAGGCAATTACTGTTGTATGGAGTAGCTAAGAACATGTGTATGACAAAATAATAGACATATCCATGACTTGAAATTTGTAGAGCAGCGCATGCAAACCAACATGTGTAATGACCTTGTATGTACTAGAACGAAGAACAGGCATGCCCACTGACTTGTAAGTACGAGCACGATGACAAAAATGCAGTTCACTACGACAGGCTTGAACCTGCTATACTGCTGACAAAACAAAAACGGGTTGAAGATTTGGTTAACCTTGGTCGGAGAGGCGTCTAAGCATCGTCGGTACTGTGCGGGTGACATCCAGGTCACTGAGGGTGTTGCGGTTGCTGTGGCTATTGGCGTCGCGGAAGCAGATCTTGGGCGGTTGATGCCGGCTTGAGCGTGGTGGACGAGAGAGTCGCTGAGGCAGATCGAGTGCAGTGAAGGGCGACGGCAGAGCAGCTGGTCTAGAGCAGTGGACATGGAACTCCCGAAATAGATCACGTTCGGTGTACACCGGTGAAGCGGATCCGGTACGGTTGGGTAGCTTTCGGAGGCCGGGAAGTAGAGCTTGGGAGGTCGATGATGCCATCGGCGTGGTGAATGACACCGCAGCTCCGGCACAATGGAAGAGAGACCCGGTGAACCAGATCAAGTGGGTGAACATCGGTGAAGCGGCTCCATGGCGGTGCATGAGACCGTCGCTCAAGCGGGTCCGGCCGCCGTGGAATTTCTGCCAGCCGGTGCGCGTCGTGGTCGTGGAGGTGAGGGCATGGGAGAGAGGGGCTGGGATTTTTGGAAGGACCAGTGGGAAAATTTTGGTGACTCCAGACTAAGGAGGTGAACAGAAATATAAATTACGATCGTGCCCCCAAGCTACCTACTTTAGCTTGCCCATAGGGCGTCAGAACAATGCGTATAATCAGAATTTTGAAGTCAAAAGTTTTTGAAACTAAGGGGTGGGAAATGCTTCAAGATCGGTGTGTGATTTTGCCGCTTGATTGAGATATTGAATTTGGCGACCGTCCATCTAATAATAATATAAAAATGGTACAACTCTGGTGGGATATTTTGCCTCAAAGTTTTTGAAACTGAGGGGCGGGAAATACTTCAAAGTCTGTGTATGGTTTAGCCGCTCGATTGAGATTTTGATTTGAGAAGCGCCCATCTGATAATAATACAAAAATGGTACAACCCCGGTGGGAGATTTTGCGTCAAAGTTTTTAAAACGGAGGGGCGCTAAATGCTTCAAAGTAGGTGTGCGGTTTTGCCGCTCGATTGATATTTTGAATTTGACAAGCGCCCATCTGATAATAATAATATAAAAATGGTACTCCCTAGGTGGAAGATTTTGGCTCAAAGTTTTTGAAACGGTAGGCAGGAAATACTCCGAAGTCGGTGTGCGTGATTTTGCTGCTCGATTGAGATTTTGAATTTTGCTAGCGTCCATGTACTAGTAGTAGTAGTAGTACTAGTAGTAGTAGTAGTAAAGAAAGGTGGTAGAACGTATGGCTATATGGTCAGGAATTCATGGCTAAGAGTTACATCAACTGATCATCCATATAACCACACTTGAGGTACTCCTGGTGTTCGGTATTACTACTAGGCCGGAGTAGTACTAGTTCGTAGAATTAACTTCACCTACTCGCTTTATAGCTACTCATTGCATGCAGTAGTAATCCTAAAATCCAGGCAATGCTCGTGGCCACCGCATCTAATTAGAAATATGCAAGTCAATGGATGCACTCCCCTTTTAACAACCTGATCAGCCAAGAGCATTACCCGACGTGGTGGTTCATATTTTACGGTCAACTAGAGGAGTAATTGAGCAAACCTAGGAGCATTAATTAGTCCTCTAGCCTAGCAATTGAGGCTATAAAATAGTTAAGAGGTACAATATATACACCTTTAGTCCCACATCTTGCACCGCGAGAGCGTTTTAGTCCCACATATTAAAACATGAGCAATACCAGTCCATCAACTTATATCTCGAGAGCATTTTAGTCCAATTTAATGGAATTTCAGTGAATTTGAATTAATTTGTCCACAAATGACGTTGAATTTTTTTAAATGACCCATCTATATTTTTTTATGTCATTTGTGTCCCTATGAAGACTAATAAGTGGGCCACCTATTAGTAGACATACAAATAAAATAGTTAAATCTCTAAGAGGAGAATGGATTAAAACTTAACACTTTTGTACAACGACACACACACAGACACCCACAAGCCACTATGCCGGTAGAGACTACTCATGTGAGACGAGGAGTACTTGAGAGGACGTAATTATGCCAGGCAAGGAGTACTTGGGGGGAAGTAATTATTTATACAATAAAAAGCACATACAAACACAAAAAATGCTCACGTCTATGGTTGCACGGTTCATAATATCAATTGTATACCTTTGTCGTTAACCTAGTAGCTAGCTGCAGTGTCTAGAATAAATTTGAGTTTTTTATTATTCACAAAAATTAAAAGGAATAAAGGTGAGTTGTTATTGTACCCCGGAACACATATTTTTGAATATCCAAAATAAAGAACACATCAGCCATAGCGCTCTTCAGTTAATCACTTCTGTGTGCATGTTGTAGTGGCAAGGTTGATTTCTTCAATAGCGTAGGTAATCAGTTCGATACCCTACAATGCATTGTTAGTTTTTATTATTTGTTTTCTTATTCAGATCCTCTTGTCAAGTCATACCAAGGTCACAACTGGCAGGGAGAAAATACATAGGGGCCATTTTGCAAAAATTATGATGCCACATGTCACTTCTAGAATTAGTTACGACGAATTCAGACAAAATCACAGAAATTTGATTGAATTGGACTAAAATGTTCCTGGTTACAAGTTGTGGGGCTAGTGTTGCTCACTTTGCAAGATGTGGGACTAAAACGCTCCCGCGGTGCAAGTTGTGGGACTAAAAACATATATACCTCAATAATTAACAACCGTGCTATGGAGAGAACATGAGGTTTTTAGCTCCACGAAGCATACACCCCATCCGGCCACATGGTGAGCATCCAAGGGCACAGCCAAAAATCCAAATTGAAAAATGAAAAATGCCATGCAAAAAATGGAAAATGTCCTGCGTTTGCGTGTGCCCTGAGGACCAGGGAGCGCAGGTTTTCTTCTTAGATTTTGGGATAATTAAATACAATGAGGTTATGATACTACTACTAGTAGTATCATCCTACACCTACAAACTCGCGTGCTCCTAGGAGTCGTAAAGTTGGTGTGCGCACGACCGCTGTACCGTAATTAGTGCGCTTGCGCATGCGCGTGCCTGTGTCAGTTTGATGAAGCGCACTTGCGGTTTTTGTGTGCATGCCGTCGTCTTGTTTCCACACGATTCGCTTGGCTTTGTCACACCTTTGTTTAAAAGTGTGTCTCTAGAACCGCTTCCTATGTCAGTCGGTGGGACTGACACCACACGAACACCATCATCCATGGCCATCAAGAAGCAGGAGGAATCGCCATGGGCTGGTCTCCCTGAGGGATTCGTCCACAAGATAGGTGGCAACTTCCTTTCGACGGACAACTTCGACTACTATGCCGCCTTTCGGGCAGTCTGCAGTGCCTAGCACGGCTTCACGGAGGAGCGCTTTATGCCAGCCAACTGGTCTTCAGAGCACCAGTTGTTAGAGGAGTATCGGGTAGAAGATGCCGCGATCACGCTGCTGAACGTGAGAACTGGCCGCCACCTTGAGAAGAAGATTAGCTGGGTTATTCGCAGGTGCTTTCTTTATATTCGTATGTATATATGCGATCCATTTTTTGCATTCACATCCTATACTATCTGTTTTTCAAGTTATGTTTCTTTGTCCACTTGTTTCCTAGGGTTTTGCTCCATGGTTTACCTTGATTGAATTTCAATCTGTTTACCCTGACTGAATCTCTGTTTCTCCTCCCTCTATCTCCTGAAGGTACTTTTATGTCGGTAGCACAACCGGCGGCCTCCTCGTGCTTGGACAGAGGGTGCAGCCATACAAGACCCGGTTGTACAACCCCTTCTCCGGTGCTATCAAGCGCCTGAGGGCGGAGATATCGACCGAGCGGGTGGCTTCTGTCGCTGTGATGATGTTCCCGTCATTGATGGTATTTACATCAAACAATCAGAACACCACCATTCAGTGGGCGGATGAGAGAACGGAGGAAGGGAGTCGCCCGGCCTTTGGTGAAGGGTGGTACTTGCCGTATGACTTCACGGAACTCCGTAGCATGACCTCTTACGCCGGTGATGTTTTTGTCGTAGACAGATACGGGTCTGTCCTCTCGACTATGTGTGATGCTGCTCATGGAGATGTGCAGCTGCAGTGCTTCGCATGAACCCTGGAGATGCATCCCACCATTGCAGGCCCTGTTCCGGGCTACCAGTTCCTAGTGAATCATTTTTACCTCATCGAGTCTGATGTGGAGTTGTTTTTCGTTTTGAGTGGACCAGTCTACGGCGGTAGGCCGGTTGTTTACCGGGTTGATACCCAGAACCATGTCCTTCAGCCGGTCAGAGGCATCGGAAGTCGTGCTCTCTTCGTTGCTGAGAATCGGTGCGTCTGCGTCGATAGCACCAGGGTACCCACGATGCAGGCCGACAACATATACTATGCGGGTCTATCCGAGATTAGATCTTACAACTTTGAGGCTCTTGCATGGGAAGAGGAGCCAAGTGTTGTATATGGGTATGCAGTAGGAGGATTACGGAATGACCGTCCTTTTGAACTCGATCGATTGTTGGAAGAGTATTGCAGAATTGTCGAGCATTCTGAGCTGCAGATGGTTCCGCCATATGGCAAGGATGGTACCACCCACTGGGATTACTACGACGGCTATCCATCAGATTGATGGATTGTGTGGGTCTGCTCCTGATGTATTCTCTCAGGTCTACTCTTTATGTGTTCACTTTGTTGAGTGAACATCTATGAATTTTGCAAGTTCTATGGTGCCTGTGTAATATAATGGACGTTCTCCCTGTTCTGGTAGATTGTGTGTTGTACCTCTTACAATTTCACTGTTTTTTCATGTGTGTGTACTAATTCTGATAGATGCTCAGTTTGCAACAATTCTCAAACAACTTACAACTGCAAATTACAGTAGATTATTACAATCCTTAGTAAACTTGATAGTAATAAAATGAAGCATAAAAGTTGCAGTAGAGTCCAGACAACTAAAAAACACCATAACTCGTGTTACAGAAAAGGTCTCTATGGAGCTTGCATCCCGAGACATGTAACAACTGGCTTCCCATGAGAGCTGCAAATTAGATTATTAAGTATGTTTTGCGTTAAGGCTTGCATTTTTTTCAGTTCATATAAGTCTTTGCGTGCTATGGTGATTACTGAATCTATTTTGTTGGCTTCTTGCTCAACAATATCACGGGTATCCTGGAGGGCATCCTCAAATAATCTTTTGGCTGAAAAATGAGGATCAGTCGAAGCGGTGTGCCATGAGCAACAGGTATTGTCACTGCTACTGTGTGAAACAAAATCTAAACTTGGAGAAGCGGGTCTTTGTTCGGCATTCAGAGGGTCATTTGCAGCCTGAAACAAACACAAAACAAGTTATAACAGCATTACCATGCAATCACACCACCATGAATTTTAAATGTGTCAATGCGGTAATATATAAGGAAGCAATTAACTGTGGTGGCTCATACATCTATTTCTTCTTGAATAAGTGGACCAGATGGTGCCATGGAGCGATGCGAGCATGTTCTGCTCTGTGAAATGACTGCTCTACTTGAAGATGGCTGAGACCAAGACAAAACAAGTTACTTAAACAACATACTTGGGAAACAAACTACAAGTTCATTTTGAATAACAATGCGAGCAATCAACCAAAGTACCTGATGCAGACTGCTCAAACTAGAATGTGCAGAACATGAATAAAACGAATATTAAAACTAAGCCATTATGTTTCTCATATATAAACTAGCCAAGAACTACACAACGAAATCTACCACTAATTTAATCATAGACAAAAAAAGAGTAACTCAGCCAATAAAATCACATCAATTGTGAACCTCGAATATGCTAGCCAGATAATTTCAGACAAACAATGAATCAAGCAATCATACATTGAATTATTCATGAATAGCCAGATAATTTCAACGCTTCGGTGGCCTGAGAACAACAAACCGAACCATCAAGTGCCTCGTATTAAAATAGCCAATTCATTTAACTATGATACACAGTAGATACAAGAGTGAGATGAACTGCATAGAGTTCCTTATGATACATGTGTGGATCTTATCGCTAGTGTGGCCTTGTTCTTATTATCAGACAACTCAGATGCAATACACCCGTCCTCTCCGTATCTAGGAAATTGAACTATGCACATGGAACAAAAGCAGACATAGTGGGGCTAAAATGTTTGACGCTAATTTTTGGCAAAAAATATGAAAACAAGAAAGACAAATGGTAAATTTAAACAAACAAACTTCGGGTGGGGGGCCTTACGGTAGATGTTACACGAGATCTATGGCAGCTCGTGTGGACAGCCAGAGTTTGTACTTCATTGTTGCTCCTCTGCATAAAGGTAAGGCCAACTGTAATACAAACAATTTCCAACATGATATATGTTGGCATGAAGTGAAACAAAAGTGATGGGGTCTTACGAGATTATAGGAGCCATTCACTCTATGATATTGTGTGCAAACTGAGGCTACTCCTTGCATAATAACAGCAAACAGTTTGAGCCATAGGTTAAGAAGGATCAAATCGAGAGTACATAATGGTCAAATAGTATGACGTGTGTAAACGTGTAGTATAGGATAGCAGGACAATAACACGATGAAAAAACTATAGTTAGTAAATCGAAGAATGAGAGAGATATTATATAATCATATCTCATGTGGATAGGTATAGCAGAGAATGTAAACAAATATGTTAAGTGACTAATAATTCACAAAGAAATAGTACAATACAAAAAAACAGTTCAATGCGTGGAGTTTAAGCGTAACCACAATGGGTTAATTTAGTAATCCCTCCATTTCAAAATATAAGATGTTTTAGCTTTGTGAAAAGAGTCAATCTAGACCTCTTTTAGTGTGTAGGTTCATCTAGGTTTGGAGTGAACCTAAACACTAAAATGTGTCTGGATACACTTCTTTCACAAAGCTAAAGTATCTTATATTGTGAAACAGAGGGAGTACATAACATGTGTATATCAAGTAAAGAACCTGTTAGTTAGGAAATTTAGCACGAATATGGTACATTGCCAACAAACAAATCGCGCAGGGAGATCTGGTTTTACCTTGGTCGAGGCGGCGTTTAGGCCTCCTCCGCATCCTTAGGGGTCACGTCGAGGTCGCCGAAGGTGCTACGGTCGTAGTGTGTGTAGACGACAGGGAAGCGGATCTTGGGCGGGCGAGGATACGAGCAGAACGCTGGACCACGACATCCATGGAGCAGATCCTAGGCGGTCGATGATGTGATTAGCACACCGAACAAGAGGGTTCATTGAGCAGATCAGGTGTGCGGGTACGCCAGCTAAAGTGCATCGGGGATGTTCTGGCCGGTAACGTATTCCTGGAGGAGAGAGAGGGGGAGGGGGTTGGGTTTAGGTATTGCTAGCACTATACTGGGAAAATTATGAGTGAAGCCCCCCACCTACCGAATTTAATAGGGGTCGAATGGGAATTTCGAAGTATCTGAAATTTTGGGGCACGAACTATGTCTGAATGCACATGAATGTTTTAAAAAGGTGTTCAAAATTTTCATGATGCAAAGTCTTAGCTAGAAGTCAGACCACTCATCAAAACTCTTTGTGGTTTCTGATATATTAATTAACCACTGGATGGGTACCTCCAAAAGCTTTTTTCATTAAACATTCAAAGCAACCTACAATTTATTACTTGTAGTTCAAGTTTGACCTAATTTCATTAAATTCAAGAGTAATCTATCGCACTTAGTTGAAGGTCAAGTTTAACCTAATTTCATTAAATTGTCAAGATGCAAAATCTTAGCAACAAGATGAACCCGTCGTCAGAACTCTCTTTTGGTTCCTGATAGTATATTAACTGTCCCCCCCCATGCGGCCCCACTGATGGGTACCTCTAAGAGCTTTTCTGTAAAACTTTCAAAGCAACCTACACGGTTTACTTGTAGTAGTTCACATTTTACCTATTATATTATTTCCGCTTTTCCTATTATAATTTTTTATAGTGATGATATCCAGATGTCTATTATCCGAGTCTCACGTGTAGGGCACATGCAATTTACTAGTACTTGTAGTTTCAATTTTGACCTAATTTCGATAAATCGACATAAAATCATTCTAATGGGCAGAGTTAGCTGGGAAGTTTGAAAACTCATAAAACATGGGAATCGTTGGTACAACATGTTGGTCCAATATATATGTATGTAAACTTGGCTTATGGCATTGATATCAAATATTCTTCGGAATTTTCTTTAGGAAAAAGAACAACCTCGCTCGTATTCTTCACACAGAAAATGTAGAATTGAATGTTCTTTCTTGATAGTTGGAAACTCAAAACCAATGACACTATTTACTACAAGAAGTTGCACCGACGATCTACCTATGAAAAGACATTTAATTCAAGAGAAATCTATGGCATTTACTTGTAGCTAGCTCAAGCTTGACCTAATTTTGTTAAATTACCAATATGCAAAGTCTTAGCAAGAAGTTCAACCCATCCCGGAAACTCTCGCTTGTTTCTGGTATATTAATTTTGAACCCTCCATGGGTACATCCAAAAGCTTTTTTGTAAATCTATCAAATCAAAACATACAATTTACTTGTATTTCAAATTTGACCTAATTCCGAGATATCGACATAAAGTTATTCAAATGTGTGGGGTTAGCTATAGGAAGCATCAAAACCCATAAAACATGGGAATCGCAAGTACGACATGTTGTCGATCCACTATATATATATATATGTCAACTTGGCTTGTGGCATCCACATCCAATATGCTTTGGACTTTTCTTTACGAAAAAGATCTAACCTCGTTCTTCTTCACTCGGAAGACATAGAATTCAATATTCTTTCCTGGTAGTTGGACACTCACACCCACGGCACTGCTTACTACTAGAAAATGCACCCATCTACCTCTAAAATGACATTTAATTCAAGATCTATCTATCGTGCTTACTTGTAGCTCAAGTTTAACCTAATTAATTTTGTTAAATTGTCAAGATGCAAAATCTTAGTAGGAAGTTGAACATATTGTTAAAACTCTTGTTGTTTTCAGATATATTAATTGTGACCCCTCGATGGGTACCTCCAAATTAAAAGCTTTTTCGTAAAAGTTAAAAAGCAAAACCTACAATTTACTTGTAGTTTCAAATTTGACCTAATTTTGATAAATCGACTTAAAGTCATTAAAATGGGCAAAGTTAGCTAGGAAGTTCGAAAGCTCATAAAACATGGGAATCACAAGTACAACATGTTGTCGATCGACTATATATGTCTATCAACTTGGCTTGTGGCATCCACATCCAATATTCTTTGGACTTCTCTTTACGGTAAAGAACAATTAACCTCGCTCGTCTTCACTTGGAAAACGTAGAATTGAATGTTCTTTCCTGATAGTTGGAAACTCACATTGATGGCATTGTTTACTACAACAAGATGCACCAATCTACCTCTGAAAATACATTTAATTCAAGAGCAATCTATCGCAGTTACTTGTAGCGCAAGTTTGACCTAATTTCGTTAAATTGTCAAGGTGCAAAATCTTAGCAAGAAGTTGAACATATCTTCAAAACTCTCAGTGTTTTATGATATATTAATTGTGACCCCTTCATTGATACCTCCAAAAGATTTTTCGTAAAACTTTCAAAAGCAACCTACAATTTACTTGTAGTTTCAAATTTCACCAAATTTCGATAAATCGACATGAAGTCATCCGGTCAAATGGGCAGAGTTAGCTAGGAAGCTTGAAAGCTCATAAATAAAACATGGGAATCGTTGGTACAACATGTTGGTCCACTATATATGTCGGTAAACTTGGCTTCTTCCATTCAGATCCAATATTATTCTTTGAACATTTCTTTACGGAAAAGAACAACCTCACTCGTCATCACTCGAAAAATTGAGAATAATTGAATCTTCTTTCCTGATATAGTTCGAAACTCACACCGTACTGACGACATTATTTACTACAAGAAAATGCACCCATCTACCTCTCTGAAAAGTCATATATTTCAATAGCAATCTATCGCGCTTACTTGTAGCTCAATTTTGACCCAATTTCGTTAAATAGTGTCATGCGATGCAAAATCTTAGCAAGAAGTCAAACCAGTTGTCAAAACTCACGGTTTTTTCTCATATATTGATTGTGACACCCCTCCCGATTGGTACGGTACCTCCAAAATCTTTTTCATAAAACTTTCAGAGCAACCTACAATTTAGTTATAGTTCAAGTTTACCTAATTTCGATAAATCGATATGTTGTCATTCAGGTGGGCGGAGTTAATTAGCTATGGAGTTTGAAAACTCAAAAAACATATGGGAATCGTAAGTAAAACACGTTGGTACACTTAATATGTCTAGAAGCTTGGCTTATGGCATTGAGATCCATATTCTGCTTCGAGCTTTCTTTACGGAAAAGAACCATCTCGTCATCACTCAGAAAACTGAGAATTTTATTTCCTGATAGTTGGAAAATCACACTGACAACATTGTTTACTACAAGAAGATGCACCCATCTACCTCTAAAAGTACATTTAATTCAAGAGCAATCTATCACGCTTACTTGTAGCTCAAGTTTGACCTAATTTCGTTAATCGACAAGAAGTCACTGAAGTTTGCAACGTTATCTAGGAAGCTTGAAAAAATCTAGTACTAAAAACTTGGGTATTGCGTATAAGAAACCGTGGTCCAGTTTGTTTGATAATTGGGGCGGTTGCATTTTGTTTTAACCGTGGTAGGTCTCGTAGGAGCGAGGTGCTTGAGAGTTAAGACGGTCGGTGGAAGTACAAGTTACATCAAGGACCTCATAAAAATGAAAATTGCACCCAAGTCCATGCATTTAGCACAAGGACCCTGAAACTGAGCAATGAAGTTTGTGTTTGGAGGTTTGTATATACTAGCGTTCATCGTGCTAAAGACTATTAGTAGAATCTTTATAGATGCTAAGAATGGAAAAGAAGATCCAACGGTTAGCAAAGTTTGGATTTGCCGGTATTGATCCAACGGTCAGTGTTTGAAGTTATCCGTACACTATAAATTGGTATGGTATGGTATGGTATTATAAGAGATAAGACACGATAAAGATAAGAAGTATTGTGAATGGTCGATCTTTCGGATAACCTTCCCTCCCGATGTTTGGGAAGCAAGTGAAAATTTCGATAACCGGAAAAGTATGAATTTTTTTGCCGCCAAGGACCAAAGTGGTTTCCTTCCTATGTACTTCTCGTCCCTACTCCACACCAACGCACGGCTGTCAAACACGCCAGAGACACAGCTGCCGTACCAAGGAACACGTGCGCAGCACCATGCTGTGGATGAGGGGTGAGAGATCAGCCGGTCCAGTGCGCGAGGGGAAAGGGGAGGAGAGATAGATCATAGGGAAGGAGAGAGAAAACACATGATTTGTTTTGCGTGCATAGGTCCTGAAATTTACTACTAGTAGAGTGTACATTGTAAGGCCACAGGAGTACCTCGTGTCAGAAACCCATCATAACTTTGCTCTGACATGGAACTGCCTTCAACTTCTCTTTGCTGCTGCCCTCTTCCCATGCCAACGTTTTATTCCTCAGCATGTACAACGCGTGGACAGAGGTGACCATATGTCTAAGCAAAGAAATATACTACTCATGTATTGTGTAAAAAAGCACACCTTAATATGACCTACTACCAGTTCAAAAAAATCCTACTATGTGACATCCGCTAAGTTATCTTTAAGCCTAATGTGCACCTCAAGCTTGTGGGTTGCCCATAGAGAATATAAATATCATTTCCCCTCTCTCCCTATTTCATGTGATCGTTTTCAAAAGGTGTTCAAAATTTTCATGATGCAAAATCTTAGCTTGAAGTCGAACCACTCCTCAAAACTCTTTGTGGTTTCTGATATATTAATTAACCACTCGATGGGTACCTCCAAAAACTTTTTTCATAAAACATTCAAAGCAACCTACAATTTATTACTTGTAGTTCAAGTTTGACCTAATTTCATTAAATTCAAGAGCAATCTAGCGCACTTAGTTGTAGGTCAAGTTTGACCTAATTTCATTAAATTGTCAAGACGCAAAATCTTAGCAAGAAGATGAACCTGTCGTCAGAACTCTCTTTTGGTTCCTAATAGTATATTAATTGCCCCCTCCCCACGCGCCCCCTCTGATGGGTACCTCTAAGAGCTTTTCTGTAAATATTTCAAAGCAACCTACATAGTTTACTTGTAGTAGTTCAAATTTTACCTATTATATTTTTTTCGCTTTGCCTATTATAATTTTATATAGTGATGATATGCCAGATGTCTATTATCCGAGTCTCACGTGAAGGGCACGTGCAATTTACTAGTACTTGTAGTTTCAAATTTGACCTAATTTCGATAAATCGACATGAAGTCATTCTAATGGGCAGAGTTAGCTGGGAAGTTTGAAAACTCATAAAACATGGGAATCAATGGTACAGCATGTTGGTCCAATATATATGTATGTAAACTTGGCTTGTGGCATTGAGATCCAATATTCTTCGGACTTTCCTTTAGGAAAAAGAACAACCTCGCTCGTATTCTTCACTCAGAAAATGTAAAATTGAATGTTCTTTCTTGATAGTTGGAAACTCACACCAACGACACTATTTACTACAAGAAGATGCATCGATGATCTACCTATGAAAATGCATTTAATTCAAGAGCAATATATCGCATTTACTTGTAGCTAGCTCAACTTTGACCTAATTTCGTTAAATTACCAATATGCAAAGTCTTAGAAAGAAGTTGAACCTATCGTCAAAACTCTTGCTGGTTTCTGGTATATTAATTTTGAACCCTCGATGGGTACGTCCAAATTTTTTTTCGTAAATCTATCAAAGAAAAACCTACAATTTACTTGTAGTTTCAAATTTGACCTAATTCCGACATATCGACATAAAGTTATTCAAATGTGCGGGGTTAGCTATAGGAAGCTTCAAACCCCATAAAACATGGGAATCGCAAGTACAACATGTTGTCAATCCACTATATATATAGAGTCGCGTTATTCGACACCCGGGGTGTAGAATAGTTATTTTACACCCACCCTCTATCTTTCAAACCGTATATAATTTTTATGTCACGTAAATTCTTTCTTACCTCGGAAGTCAAGAACATAAAAAAAATTAAACATGTCATAAAAAAAGTTGTATATATGTTGTATAAAATACGACGTAAAATGCGTATTTTTTATATTTTTTATACTAAAATGACTCATAAGTTGTATTTTTATGTCGATATATTTGCATTTCTGATAAATATGAACATAATTATTCGTATACAAAACATAAATTTCTAAATATGAGAACATAAAAATATGTGGGGTGCAAAATAACTATTCTGCACCCTGGGTGCTGAATAGGGTTTCTACTATATGTCTATCAACTTGGCTTGTGGCATCCACATCCAATATTCTTTGGACTTTTCTTTACGGAAAAGAACAATTAACCTCGTTCGTCTTCACTTGGAAAACGTAGAATTCAATGTTCTTTCCTGGTAGTTGGACACTCACACCCACAACACTGCTTACTACTAGAAAATGCACCCATCTACCACTAAAATGACACTTAATTTAAGAGCTATCTATCGTGCTTACTTGTAGCTCAAGATTGACCTAATTAATTTTGTTAAATTGTCAAGATGCAAAATCTTAGTAGGAAGTTAAACCTATCATCAAAACTCTTGTTGTTTTCAGATATATTAATTGTGAACCCTCGATGGATACCTCCAAATTAAAAGCTTTTTTGTAAAAGTTAAAAAGCAAAACCTACAATTTACTTGTAGTACCAAATTTGACCTAATTTCGATAAATTGACTTAAAGTCATTAAAATGGGCAGAGTTAGCTAGGAAGTTTGAAAGCTCGTAAAACATGGGAATCGCAAGTATAACATGTTATCGATCAACTATATATGTCTGTCAACTTGGCTTGTGGCATCCACATCCAATATTCTTTGGACTTCTCTTTACGAAAAATAACAACTAGTAGTGTCGCTCATCTTCACTCAGAAAATGTAGAATTGAATGCTCTTTCCTGATAGTTGGAAACTCACACTGACGATATTATTTAATACAAGAACGTGCATCGCTCTACCTCCGAAAATACATTTAATTCAAGAGCGATCTATCACGCTTACTTGTAGCTAAAGTTTGAGCTAATTTTGTTAAATTGTCAAGATGCAAAATCTTAGCAAGAAGTTGAACATATCGTCAAAACTCTCGGTGTTTTATGATATATTAATTGTGACTCTCGATGGGTACCTCCAAAAGATTTTTTGTAAAACTTTCAAAGCAACCTACAATTTACTTGTAGTTTCAAATTTTACCTAACTTCGCTAAATCGACATGAAGTCATTTGGTCAAATGGGCAGAGTTAGCTAGGAAGCTTGAAAACTCATAAATAAAACATGGAAATTGTTGGTACATCATGTTGGTCCACTGTATATGTCGGTAAACTTGGCTTCTACCATTCAGATCCAATATTATTCTTCAGACATTTCTTGATGGAAAAGAACAACCTCGCTCGTCATCACTCGAAAAATTGAGAATAATTGAATCTTCTTTCCTGATATAGTTCGAAAATCACACCGTACCGATGACACTGTTTACTACAAGAAAATGCACCCATCTACCTCTCTGAACAGTCATATATTTCAACAGCAATCTATGACGCTTACTTGTAGCTCAAGTTTGACCCAATTTTGTTAATAGTGTCATGCGATGCAAAATCTTAGCAAGAAGTCAAACCAGTTGTCAAAACTCTCGGTTTTTTCTCATATATTGATTGTGACACCCCTCTCGATCAGTACAGTACCTCCAAAAGCGTTTTCGTAAAACTTTCAGAGCAACCTACAATTTAGTAATAGTTCAAGTTTGACCTAATTTCGATAAATCGACATGTAGACATTCAGGTGGGCGAAGTTAATTAGATAGGGAGTTTGAAAACTCAAAAAACATATGGGAATCATAAGTAAAACACGTTGGTCTACTTAATATGTCTAGAAGCTTGGCTTATGGCATTGAGATCCATATTCTATTTCGAGCTTTCTTTATGGAAAAGAACCATCTCGTCATCCCTTGGAAAACTGAGAATTTTATTTCCTGATAGTTGGAAACTCACTTTGACGACATTGTTTACTACAAGAATATGCACCAGGTCATCTACCTCCGAAAATCCATTTAATTCAAGAGAAATCTATCGCGCCTACTTGTAGCTCAAGTTTGACCTAATTTCGTTAATCGACAAGAAGTCCCTGAAGTGTGCGAAGTTAGCTAGGAAGCTTGAAAAATCCTAGTAATAAAAACTGTTGGGTCCGCAGCATAGAAAACAAAAAATTTCCTACGGTGTGAACTACACGCCAAGATCTATCTACTAGGTACAAAGCCACGGGTGGACATACATCCCACGAGAACTTACCCTCGAATACAACGAGTTTTGTTAACGAGTAGGAACTCGTGGTTGATGTAGTCGTACACTTGCTGATCTCAAGATCGTGACGAAGTCCGAGCGCTGCAACTCAGTAGCGCATCCGCACTCGCACACACATTCAAGCCACCGGACAACCTCCACCTCCTCGCTCCAGCGATCCAGCGGAAGAAGCAACTCCGTCCAGACGAAATGCCACCGGGAACATGTATCTCGCTAATCCGAGACCATGGGCGAATAATTCTAGAGGGAGAGACATATCCTTCACAAGGAGGTGTGAGGATGAAGAAGGGAATGGGTGGCCTTTTATAGGAGGAGGGGGGTGCCCCCTCTCTCCATGGCCGGCGCATGGGGGGGTTACCCCTCACCTCCCCCATTCATGTGGTGGTAACACGTCCACATTAAAATGCCTCTTCACATTCCCTTTTAAAGTCTCCACTTTAAATGCATTAAATTTCTCCAAATTTAATGCTCTCTCATTTAATAAAACTCTTTTTATTAAATTTATTCAGAATTTTGTTAACTACTTTAATTAACAAACATTCACATATAGCCCCTTGCAATATTTCAATATCACATGCAGAACCACTTTCTGCAATTTCACTCGAAACAATTTCCGGCTTCTATTGAAACAATTCCTGCGCTTTGCAATTCTTTCGTCTGAAACATATGTGCTCCAAAATGGTGTCCGGTAACTCTTAAGTGTACCACCCTATGGTTCGTGAATAATGCAGACATGATCGAGACCCTTCTCCGATCAATAATCAGCAGCGGGACCTAGAGATCCGTACTGACTCCTACACATTCAACGATGACTTATGTGATCGTGAGAACCTTTAACGCTTGTAACTAAATCCCTTTGTCTCTCGATATATTACATGTCCGAGATTCAATCATCGATATCTCCATACCTAGTTTGATCTTGTTACCGACATGCACTCTTTTCTTGTTCCTGTGATATAACATTCTAGTGATCACATCACTTGCTTGCAAGCTATCTTAATGTGATATCACCGAGAGGGCCCAGAGTATATCTATCCGTCATCTGGATTGACAAATTCCACTCTTGATCCATGAGCCTCAACATAGTACCTTCGTAGTACTGAACCCATCTTTATAGTCACCCTGTTACGGTGTGACGTTTGATGTTATCAAGATACTCTTCCGGTGTTAGCAATTAACATGATCTCATGGTCTAAGGATAAAGATTACTTCGTATGATGTTATAGCAATACAAACATAATGACTTGATCGTAATGCTATACTTCAGATGAATGTTCATCACATCATTCCACCAATGGTGTGACCTTGTTATTAACAACATCCAATGTCCATGATCAGGAAACCTTGATCATCTTGTTAATCAACAAGGTAGTCTATAAGAGAGGCATAACTTCTTTTTGAGGTGAAACAATAGGGAAAATCCCCACTGCAATTTTTTATTATTATATATGATTATGTTACAATGCGAAATGATCTAAGGTAGATCATAAACAGTTACAACTAACTCTTTCTAAAATGAGACAATCTATTCTAACCTTGGTCTAATTGCTGATTGAGCCAGGCTTTGAATTTCTCTTTGTATTTTCCTTTGATTCTGAATTGTATCCATCTCATTTCTTGGTAGAAAATTTCTTTCCATCTATCAAAAGTGGGTCTTTTGCCTTTAAAGTTATCAATTAATTTGATATGTGACTTCCACCAGAAAGATCCTTCCATGCTTTTTCCAGGTAGTTTTCCATTTTTATAATAAGTCTCCCATATGAGATGTACCCATGGTATGTCCTGGTGGTTATAGAATTTGTCCAAATTTTTCAGAAGGAGTGCATTATTTTGAATCTGTAGGTATAGTACCCCTAAACCCCCTTGATTTTTAGGACGGCAGATTTTGCCCCATGATACAAGTGCTTGTCCTTTTGCTTGCACATCTTCAGTCTTCTTTCTCCACAGACAATATCTCATATATTTAATAATTTGATCCTTGATGGCTATTGGCACCTCTAAACAGCTCATAAAATATAGAGGAAGTGAGGACAGAACAGATTTGACCAGCTGCAATTTTCCTCCATAATTCAAGAAATCAGCAATTCCACATAATCTTTTTTCCACTCTCTGAACAATGGGAAGAAATTGCTCCATGGATGCCTTTGTAATGCTTAGTGGAAGCCCAAGGTAAGTAAAAGGGAGGCAGCCAGTTTCACACTTGATTGTCATAGCAAAATGCATAAGTCTATCATTACATGTGTTTATTGGCATCATGCTAGATTTCAGGTAGTTGACTTTGAGTCCAGTGGAAATTGCAATTGTTTGAAGAAGTGCTTTCAAGCATAATAGTTGAGATGCATCAGGTTTAAGTATCACCAATGTGTCATCAGCATATTGAATAACAGGGAAGTCACTGTTGGGTGGTCCCATAATAGATGGAGTTAGAAGATTCATATGCATGGCCTTGTTTAGAACTGATTGGGGTAGGTCAGCAGTAAGGACAAATAGTAATGGTGAAAGTGGGTCTCCTTGCCTAACACCTCTTCTGTAGTAGAACTTTTTACCAGGCACACCATTAAGAAGAATTTCAGAAGTTCCAGATTCAAAGATCATTTCAATCCACCTAATCCATTTTCTCCCAAATCCTCTAGCTTTAAGGATATTTATGATGGCAGAGTGGTCTATTGTATCAAAAGCCTTCTCAAAATCAAGTTTGAGAATTAAAATTTCCTCCTTTTACTTGTGGCATTGGAATAAGTATTCAAAAGCCCAACCAATGCAATCTTGAATAGATCTGTTGTTGAGAAATCCATATTGGTTTTTATGTACCAATTTCAGAATAATAGATTGCAGTCTATTTGCAAGAAGTTTGGTAATTATTTTGAATATACAGTTCAATAAGGAGATTGGTCTGAAATCAGCCGATGATGATGGGCAAGTGACTTTAGGTATGAGTGTAATGTAAGAAGAGTTGATGCCCTCAAGTGATACTTTCTCATTGAAGAACTCATGTATCGGTAATTTGATGTCATATCCAATGATAGACCAGCAACTTTTGATAAATTCATTATTAAAACCATCCGGACCAGGTGACTTGTCATTTGGTAGATCAGTGATAACCTCCTCAATTTCCTTGTCAAGAAAAGGTTTTTCAAGTGAATTCTTCATCTCATCAGTAATTCCATTTCAATAGAAGTCTGCAAGGTTATAGTGCATCTCAGCTTTGACTGATGTACCCATTCTTGCCCTGAAGTCATTCCAAAGGATATCAGCCTTGTCATAGTGATTTGTAAATTCCTGTCCAGATTCATTCTTGATCATAGATATATAGTTGTGTCTGTAACTGATGGTAGCTTTGGAATGGAAGAACTTAGTGTTTTCATCCCCAAGTTTTACCCATTTAATTTTCCCTCTTTGTTTCCAATAGGTGTTTTGGTTCTGAAGAAGAGAGATAATATGGGATTTCAGGATATCTCTAAGGTGCCATTCATGTATGGTTAATGTTCTAGATTCTTCAAGTAGGTCCAGGAGATCAATGGTGTCAGTCACCTTAGCAATCTGGTCCTTTAAGCAAGGTAACTGTTTTGCCCAAATCTTGATGCCTCTCCTCACATTTTTCAACTTGGCACAAATTCTTTTTGCCATGTCTTGATAATTCACAGGTATATTCCAAGCATTTTGTACAATCATCTTAAAATCAGAATGATGAAGCCAGTAATTTTCAAATCTAAAGATTTGTGCCTTGGGGATTGTAGTTCCAATGGATATGACACAGGGAAGATGATCAGAAGTAGGTTTGGATAGTGGAGTAACCATGGTGTATGGGTATTTGGTTGTCCAAGTACTAGATGTAAAAAACCAGTCCAATCTTTCTAGGAGTGGATCTTTTTGCATGTTACTCCATGTGAATTTTCTACCCTTTAGTGGCAACTCAATAAGGCCCAGGTTGCAGATAGCATCATTGAAGAGCATAGTTTCATTAACATCTCCCCCACTTTTATTTCTATCAGTGAGACTTCTGATAAGGTTAAAATCACCTAACACTAGCCAATCCATACTATCAGGCACAGTGATGTTTGAAAACCAGTCTAAGAAATCCATCTTTCTATCATTTTGACATGGACCATAGATATTAGTAAGAGTCCAGGAATCATTTGATAATTGAGAGGTGAATGTGATAGAAGTTGAGAAATCATTTTGAAAAGCCCTGGTACCATTAAATAATGTACTGTTCCATATGGTAATAATTCCTCCAGATGCACCAATTGATGGTAAGAAATCAAAGCTGTCAAACTTGTTTGGACAGAATTTTTTAAAATAATTGATATCAAAGTTTTCTCTCTTGGTTTCTTGGAGACAAATAATGTCACATTTAGATTCCATGATCTTGCTTTTTAGTGCCAACCATTTTTTCTAAGAGTTAATTCCCCTAAGGTTCCAGTTTAGAATCTTCCAGTTTCTGTTGTTACTCATTTAAAAACCAATTGGGTGAGCATTGGGGTGACACAAAATTTGTAGTCACACAAACAAGACTGAACATATCATAGGATACTGAATTCATAAACATGTCCAACAGCAAATAGTTCTGCAACAACTCATAACAAACATGAAAAGTAACTGGTCCAGTCACAGAAGGATAGATTTTTGTAATCATTAACCACATTATTTAGGTGCTTTCTTCTTAGACTGCTATCCACAAGATTCAGCAGCATCTCCCTTCTTCTTGCTTGGAAGGTATTGTTCTGGACCAGTCTTCTTCGGTCCAGGCTTTCCAGGTGGCTTGATGATCAATCCATTGATCCTTCCCTTCTTCAGCAACCTTTTCTCAAACTCACCCTCCTTAACCTTGCAAAATGAATCAACAAGATTCTTAACAACCTTATTACTGAGACAAGGTGGAGCAGCATTACAAGAGAGACAATTATGATCAGAGCAATTCATATGGCTTTTAAAACCTCCATTAAGTTCCACAATTCTAGGGCTCCTTCTCACCTCAGATTCCACCAATGGTTCTTTACCCCTCCTCCTCTTTGCAGGAGCATTTGGCACCATCATGCTTGATGGGGAATCATTCAGACAATGGGGAGGAATCTGTCCAACACATTCATCAGGTATAATGAAGGTGAAAGTAGATTCTTCAGTAATTGGTTCCTTAATAATCTCCCATAGTGGAGATGTGAGAAAATGTCTAGTCCAACTGAATTTCTCAGGAGTGATGAGCATAAGAGTGATAAAATTAAACCAACTTACAGGAATGTCACATTGCAGTTTGCCTTTGTCAGGTGAGGGATTCATGTGTGGAGCAAAGAATCTGTCCCAAAGTTCAAGACCTTGCTTTGAGAAAGAATTCCTAGTAGAAAGCATCTCAGATGTATTGACAAAAGGAATAATGGCCATTCCAACTTGATGGTGTGCCTCATTTGGAGAGAGGAGATTAGTGTCCTCCATCATCCAGTCATCCTGCATGTTACCCTCATCAGCTTGGATGGTGTCCTCATCCTCATCTTGGTAATGCTGTAGAATGTTAAGCATTCCTTCTCCCATGCCCACATCCAGATTAGCATCAGCAATATTTTGTTCCACTTCTATATCCTGAGCTCCATGGACAGATGCCCTGTCACTGTCAGATGAAACATTTGCAACAGGGATAGACCCAGTAACAACACTGTCAGCCTCCTGAGGTGGCAAATTCTGGTTGTCAATGGGCATGTCATCTTCTTCAGCAAAAACAGGTCCTTGGACAGCATTCCAGTTGCCCCAGCCAGCATTATTCTGAGGGGCAGGTTCAATCCATTGATCCCATCCACCAATGTCTCCTTCGGGTGGTGGAGGAGGAGGTGGAGAAGGGGGTCCAAAAATGGGTCCCACCACAGGTAAAGGGTGTGGGTCAGCACCATCATCAGGTAGTGGGTCCTCATCAGGTGGGCCCCCCAGGAGATTGCTGTGCAAAATTTCCACAGAAAAGGTCCATGATTCAGTGTCCACCAGGTCCCCAATGGTGAATCTAACACTTTTAGGAACATCTAAGAGGTCAGTGACTCTGAGCTTAGCAATGATCCTGCCCTTGTGCTCAGGGTCCCTCTCCTAGAGCAGAACTTTACCAATATCAGAGAAAATAGCATTCAGGTCGTCATGATGCCAGTGATCAAGTGGAGGACCCAGTAGCATAACCCAACATTCATTGTTGAACTGAGTCCTACGCCAGTTGATTCCTTCATTATGCCTATCAAATGAAATAGCAACATCTTGGAAGGGAATATGACCCGCAGCAATTAACTGGTCACGGTCAGTGACATTTGCAAATTGAACATATGCAGAACCAAATGGGCAATCTTGAATATCATGAAATTCAACATGTGCATCATTGATAAAGAAATCTTGCAACACATCCCTGATATTACCAAAAGGGACTGGACCAGGAGGAAGGGGATGGATGTGCGCAATGGCATACTGTTCATGTGCCCTTGGTCGGCGAGGAACCACCACCCTTTTGACCTGATTCCTGCCAGACACCTGCATAATCTCGAAGCCATGGGGAAGAAATGGTTGAGGGTCAAGTGGAATGTTGGCCATTACGTCGGTGGTTGTCGCCGGCGACGAGCAGAGCAAGGAAGTTGGGGTTTCTCCAGGCGAGGGAGTTGAGGAGACAGGGGTTTCGGCCGAATTAATTTTTTGGGCAAGAATAAAATCCTTAAGACAATCGTACACCTGTGCCGCAAAACTTGCGGCGTGACATGGGCCTTGGACCAATGCATGTAAGATTTGTCGGGCCAGGGACAAGAAGGGAAAGTAGGGAATTTCAAAAATGGTAGTAGACCAGGCAAATTAATTGTAGAAGATTTGTTGACTGCAGTTGATTTCGCCTCCTTAATACCATTACCGTGGATCACAATTTCCGCAAATGATGTACCCTGTACTACACGAGTAATGTCACCTTTATTTTGAACGTTATTGCGTGGGGCAGGTGACGTCGAAGAACCAATACGATCAAACACATATGATTTATTTTTCTTTTGTATGAAACAAAAGTCCAATCCTTGTCCAATTCTTTGTAATATTCTTTCTCTTCGAATTTCCAATTTGGGCCTCCATCACCCAAAAGTTTGATCTTCAAGATGAACGACTCATCTGAGAAAGAACCAGAATTATATATTTCAAATCCCACAGCTCGTGATGCAACCGAGAATCTAAAGGTTCTATCTTGGAGTATTTTGACTTGAAATTTTGATGCATGAGCCCCAAAACAAGCTTGAAGAACAATGCCAATAGTATGAATATCAATCTTAAAATTTGCACGACCAAATGAACCAACAAGGAAGAAAGGTCTTCTGCGAAATCCTCCTGAGAAATTAATGTGGTGTCCAAATTTTTTGAACATATTATCCTCAAACTTCAGCCCTTTAGAAAAATCCACAGAAATGCCGTTGTGTTTGGTTGATGAAGTGGGCACATCGAAGATTTGATCACCCACCACCACTCTTTTGATGACAAGATCCAAGATAATACCAGAGGAAACTTTCTCATTTTGAAGAAGGAATCTAGCATCAATAACCACCTTGTCACGATTTAGTAACGCAACCCGCTTAGCAAGAGTATACATGACTAGAAAACGAGGAGCATTGTCCAAAACATCAGAAGGCAAGGTAGAGCTAGTAACATGCCACATAAGTTTCAAATCATCACTCTTGCACTCATGAACATGAGAAGTCCCAAGAAAAACAGATGTTGGTGGCAAAATATCATTGATCCTTGCAAGGTGAGAGGGGAACCTCACCACAGAACCAATCATGAGAACCTCCCCATTTTACAAACTTCTACCTTCTAGTGGTGAACCATTGGCATTGAGAATGACCAGCCAGCGATTGTCCGAGAGAATAAGTGATCCAATGAGGAACTTACCATCGGTGGAGCTTCCAGAATAGGTGATTTTCCAGCCACCACCATATGAATCCAGTAAGTGAGAGCCCATGAGTATGTGTGCAACGGCGCTGGAGTGGCGCCGGCGAGTGCAGGTGGGATGGGCCTCAGAGAGGCATGCCTCGGAAATCGTGCGGGTGCGGGTCAGAGGTGATGTTGCAGGTTAAGAGAGGCATAACTAGGAACCATTTTTGTTTATTAAACACACATGTATTGTTGTTTCCGATCAATACAATTCTAGCATGTAAAATAAACATCTATCATATATAAGGAATATATAATAACAACTTTATTATTGCCTCTCAGGGCATATTTCCTTCAGTCTCCCACTTGCGCTAGAGACAATAATCTAGTTCACATAGTGATAAATCTAACACCCATGGAGTTCTGGTGTTGATCATGTTTTGCCCTAGGGAGAACTTTAGTCAACGGATCTGCTACATTTAGGTCCGTGTGTACTTTACAAATCTTTATATCTACATCCTTGACATGCTCGCGGATGGAGTGAAACCGGCGCTTAATATGCTTGGAACTCTTGTGAGACCTCGGTTCCTTTGCGTTGGCTATGTCTCCATTATTGTCACAATAGATCACCATTGGGTCCAACGCACTGGGAACCGCACCTAGTTCCGTAATGAACTCTTTCATCCAAACCGCCTCCTACGCCGCTTCTGAAGCAGCAACATATTCCGCCTCCGTCGTTGATCCAGCCACCACAGGTTGTTTGGAACTCCTCCAACTAACTGTTGCTCCGTTCAAGAGAAATACGTTTCTGGATTGAGACTTAGAGTCATCTGGATCGGTGTCAAAGCTAGCATCGACATAACACTTAGCTACTAGCTCTTCTTCACCTCCGTATATAAGAAACATATCCTTAGTTCTTCTCAAGTACTTGAGGATGTTCTTTACCGCTATCCAGTGTTCCGAACCTGGATCAGATTGGTACCTACTAGTCAAACTAATAGCATGTGCCACATCCGGTCTTGTACATAGCATGGCATACATAATAGAGCCTATGGCCGAGGCATAGGGGGTCTTATCCATCATCTCTCTTTCTTCCGTCATAGCCAGACTTTGAGTCCTACTCAATGTCTTGCCTTACAACATAGGTAAGAACCCCTTCTTACTTTCATCCATATTAAAGTTCTTTAATATCTTATCAAGGTATGTACTCTGCGATAGCCCAATTAGGCGCCTTGATCTATCTCTATAGATTTTAATGCCTAATATATATGATGCTTCACCAAGGTCTTTCATCGAAAATTTGCTGTTTAGATAACATTTAACACTGTTTAAAAGATCTATATCATTTCCAATCAATAATATGTCATCCACATATAATATCAGAAATGCCACATTGCTCCCAGTCAATTTCTTGTAAATACAAGCCTCTCCATAAGTTTGGACAAATCCAAACTCTTTGATCACCTCATCAAAGCGGAGATTCCAACTCCGGGATGCTTGCTTCAGTCCATAGATGGATCGCTGAAGTTTGCATACCTTATTAGCATCCTTAGGATCGACAAAACCCTTAGATTGTATCATCTACAACTCTTCTTCAATATTACCATTGAGGAACGCAGTTTTGACATCCATCTGCCATATTTCATAATCGAAATATGCAGCAATTGCTAACATAATCCTAACCGACTTAAGCATCGCTACGAGAGAGAATGTCTCATCCTAGTCCACTCCTTGAATTTGTCGAAACCCCTTTGCGACAAGTCGAGCCTTATAGATGGTCACATTACAATCAGCATCAGTTTTTCTTTTGAAAATCCATTTATTCTCAACAGCTTTTCGGTCGTGAGGTAAGTCCACCAAGTTCCAAACTTGGTTCTCGTACATGGATTCCATCTCGGAATTCATGGCTTCTATCCATTTGTTGGAATCCGGGCTCATCATCGCTTCTTCATACGTCGCAGGGTCATCCATTTCATCAACCATAAAATTCACAACAGGATTGCCGTACAGTTCAGGAGCTGCACGTATCCTGCTTGACCTGCGAGGTTTGGTAGTGTCCTCTTTCGGTGTTTCATGATCATTATCATTAGCTCTCTCTTCATCAGGTGAAGTTAACTCCGAAACAACTTCCACTGCTACGCCACTCGCCATTCCATGAAGAGAAGGTTCAATAACCTCTTCGAGCTCTACCTTCCGACTACTCACACCTTTCGCGAGAAACTTCTTCTCAAGAAAGGATCCATTCTTGGCAACAAAAACCTTGCCCTCGGATCTGTGATAGAAGGTATACCCAATTGTTTCCTTAGGGTATCCTATGAAGACGCATTTTTCCGCTTTGGGTTCGAGTTTATCCGGTTGAAGTTTCTTCACATAAACATCGCATCCCCAAACTTTAAGAAATGACAGCTTAGGTTTGTTTCCAAACCATAATTCATACGGTGTCATTTCAACGGATTTAGATGGTGCCCGATTTAAAGTGAATGCAGCTGTTTCCAGTACATAACCCCAAAATGACAGTGGAAAGTTAGTCAGAGACATCATAGATCGAACCATATCCAATAAGGTACGATTACGACGTTCCGACACACCATTACGTTGTTGTGTTCCGGCAGGCGTGAGTTGTGAAACTATTCCACACTCTTTCATGTGTGTGCTAAACTCGTAACTTATATACTCTCCTCCACAGTTAGACCGTAGAAATTTGATTTTTCTATTACGATGATTTTCCACTTCATTCTGAAATTCCTTGAACTTTTCAGAAGTTTTAGACTTGTGTTTCATCAAATAGATATACCCATATCTACTCAAATCATCCGTGAAAGTAACAAAATAACGATATCCACCTCGCGCCGACACACTCATTGGTCCACACATGTCAGTATGTATGATTTCCAATAGATCTGTTGCCCGTTCCATTGAACCGGAAAACAGCGTTCTAGTCATCTTGCCCATAAGGCATGGCTCACATGTATCAAATGATTCAAAATCAAGTGATTCCAAAAGTCCATCAGAATGGAGTTTCTTCATGCGTTTAACGCCAATATGACCTAGACGGCAGTACCACATATATGTAGACATATCATCATCAAGTTTAATCTTTTTAGCATTAACATTATGAATGTGTGCAATATTACTATCGAGATCCAACAGAAATAAACCATTCAACATAGGTGCATGACCATAAAAGATATCATTCTTATAAATTGAACAACCATTGTTTTCAGATTTAAAGGAATGACCACTTTGCATCAAACACGATCCAGATACAATGTTCATGCTTAGTGCAGGCACTAAATAACAATTATTTAGGTTTATAACTAATCCTGATGGCAAATGGAGAGGTAGCGTCCCGAGGGCGATCACATCAACTTTTGATCCATTGCCGACCTGCATTCTGACCTCATCCCTTGCTAGTTGTCGCTTGTTCCGTAGCCCCTGAACCGAGTTACATATATTAGCAACCGATCCCGTATCAAATACCCAGGTGCTACTGCGAGTACTAGTCAAGTACGCATCAATAACATGTAAATCACATATACCTGTGTTTGCCTTGCCGGACTTCTTGCCCGCCAAATACTTGGGGCAGTTGCGCTTCCAACGGCCAGTCCCCTTACAATAGTAGCAGTCGGTGTCAGACTTAGGGCCAGCTCGGGGTTTCTTTTCAGGCGTGGCAATAGACTTGCCACCCTTCTTTCCATTGTGCTTGCCTTTCTTGTCTTTCTTGAAACCAGTGGTCCTATTGATCATCAACACTTGATGTTCTTTCCTAATCTCCACTTCTGCAGTCTTAAGCATTGACAGAAGCTCGGGAAGAGACTTCTTCATGCCCTGCATATTATAGTTCATCACGAAGCTCTTGTACCTAGGTGGCAGAGATTGGAGAACACGATGTATGCCTAAGTCAATGGGAATCGTTATTCCCAAGGACACAAGCTTATCGGCGTACCCAGACATTTTGAGTACATGCTCACTAACGGAGCTGTTTTCCTGCATCATGCAGCTAAAGAACTTTTTTGTAGCATTATAACTCTCTACGGCAGCATGGGTATCGAAAATCATTTTCAATTCTCCCATGGTATCAAAGGAATTGCCATTTTCGAAACGCTTTCGAAGTTCTGGCTCTAGCCCATACAATATGCCGCAATGAACTAAGTTGTGGTCCTCCTGACGAGTCACATAGACATTATTTTCCTCGTCAGGGGCATCAGGAGCTGGTGGGAGGGCCTAGCGGCGCATCTAGCACATATTGCTTTTGTGCAGCAGTGAGGAGAATCCTCAAATTCATAGCCCACTTGGTGAAGTTGCTACCATTCGCAGCAAGTTTCTCTTTCTCCATGAACACATTGAAATTAAAAGCAGGTGGTGCCATCTACAAAATAATTTGTAAAGTTTATTTAGACTAAGTTTATGATAGATTGAGTTCAACTAATCCAAATTACTAATGAACTCCCACTCAAAAACGACATCCCTCGTGTCTTTTTGGTGATTACATGAACCAAATCCACTACACCAAGTCCGATCATCACGTGAGTTGATGTAGCTTCAAAGGCCAGCAACTATATGGGCATCATATCAACTATATGACTCATTCTTAACCTTTCGGTCCGTGTTCCAAGGCCATGTCTGTACATTCTAGGCTCGCCAAGTAAGAACCTTAGTATTCGCGTGTGTAAAACTGTCTTACACCCGTTCCTATGAATGCGTAGATTCGAGTACACCCGATCATCACGTGATGTCTCGAAACACGATCCACAGAACGGTGCATACTTAAGGAAGAACACATTTTTATCTTGATATCTAAATGAGGGATCATCTTATAATGCTACCAAAAGCGCCAAACTAGCAGTATAAGATGCTAACATCTAATGTGTAAAATGAGATGATATGGTCCATGCATTTGATCTCTATCACTTGCATCGTGGTATGATCTCTATCATTCCTTTGTGTGTAAGGCCAAGGTCTATGGAACTTACACGTTGAGTGTATTGTAAGAGTATCTATCATACATCTACTTACAACAATACCATATCAATACACTAGCCCAGCAACGATCTAAACTAGACGCCTCTAATTTATCAATTGCATGTTTTACGTGGCTTAGGGATTTCAGAGATAGAACCGTTCTCACCTACGAACATGAACCACAACGAGGATAACTAAGTTATTAGCAACTCGTTGTAGATCAGATATTGACTATAGTAAGAGAGACAGACACCCGCCAGCCACTTATGCAAAACAAGTTGCATGTCAGTCGTGGAACCGGTCTCATGTACGATGACATGTAAGGTTGGTCCGGGCCGCTTCATCCCACTATGCCACCAATATCCAAAATACATAGAAGATGCAATAACATGATCATCATTGCCCACATATAAACATATGTGTACTACCCGTGCAAAGCACCTACGCATAAACCTGGCTCTGATACCACTGTTGGGTCCGCAGCATAGAAAACAAAAAATTTCCTACGGTGTAAACTACACGCCAAGATCTATCTACTAGGTACAAAGCAACGGCTGGACATACATCCAACGAGAACTTACCCTCGAAGACAACCAGTTTTTTTAACGAGTAGGAACTCGTGGATGATGTAGTCGTACACTTACCGATCTCAAGATCGTGAGGAAGTCCGAGCACCTCAACTCAGCAGCGCATCCGCACTCGCACACACGTTCAAGCCACCGGACAACCTCCACCTCCTTGCTCCAGCGATCCAGCGGAAGCAGCAACTCCTTCCAAACGAAATGCCACCGGGAACATGTATCTCGCTAATCCGAGACCATGGGGGAATAATTCTAGAGGGGGAGAGAGATCCTTCACAAGGAGGTGTGAGGATGAAGGAGGGAATGGGTGGCCTTTTATAGGAGGAGGAGGGTGCCCCCTCTCTCCATGGCCGGCGCATGGGGGGGTGACCCCTCACCTCCCCCATTTATGTGGTGGTAACCCCTCCACATTAAAATGCCTCTTCACATTCCCTTTTAAAGTCTCCACTTTAAATGCATTAAATTTCTCCAAATTTAATGCTCTCTCATTTAATAAAACTCTTTTTTTAAAATTTATTCAGAATTTTGTTAATTACTTTAATTAACAAACATTCACATATAGCCCCTTGCAATATTTCAATATCACATGCAGAACCACTTTCTGCAATTTCACCCGAAACAATTTCTGGTTTCTATTGAAACAATTCCTGTGCTTTGCAATTCTTTCGTCTGAAACATATGTGCTCCAAAATGGTGTCCGGTAACTCTTAAGTGTGCCACCCTACGGTTTGCGAATAATGCAGACATGATCGAGACCCTTCTCTGATCAATAATCAGTAGCAGAACCTAGAGATCCGTACTGACTCCTACACATTCAACGATGACTTCTGTGATCGTGAAAACCTTTAACGCTTGTAACTAAATCCCTTTGTCTCTCGATATATTACATGTCCGAGATTCGATCATCGGTATCTCAATACCTAGTTTGATCTTGTTACCGACATGCACTCTTTTCTCGTACCCGTGATATAACATTCTAGTGATCACATCACTTGCTTGCAAGCTATCTTAATGTGATATCATCGAGAGGGCCCAGTGTATATCTATCCGTCATCTGGATTGAAAAATTCCACTCTTGATCGATGAGCCTCAACATAACACCTTCGTAGTACTGGACCCATCTTTATAGTCACCCTGTTACGGTGTGACGTTTGATGTTATCAAGATACTCTTCCGGTGTTAGCAATTAACATGATCTCATGGTCTAAGGATAAAGATTACTTCGTATGATGTTATAGCAATATAAACATAATGACTTGATCGTAATGCTATACTACGGATGAATGTTCATCACATCATTCCACCAATGGTGTGACCTTGTTATTAACAACATCCAATGTCCATGATCAGGAAACCTTGATCATCTTGTTAATCAACAAGCTAGTCTATAAGAGAGGCATAACTAGGAACCCTTTTTGTTTATTAAACACACATGTATTGATGTTTCCGATCAATACAATTCTAGCATGTAAAATAAACATCTATCATATATAAGGAATATATAATAACAACTTTATTATTGCCTCTCAGGGCATATTTCCTTCAAAAACTTGGGTATTACGTATAAGAAAATGTGGTCCAGTTTGTTTGATAATTGGGGTGGTTGCATTTTATTTTAACCATGGTAGGTCTCGTAGGAGCGAGGTGCTTGAGAGTTAACACGGTCGCTGGAAGTACAAGTTACATCAAGGACCTCATAAAAATGAAAATTGCACCCAAGTCCATGCATTTAGCACAAGGACACTGAATCTGAGCAATGAAGTGTGTGTTTGGAGGTTTGCGCATACTAGTGTTCATCGTGCTAAATACTATCAGTAGAATCTTTGTAGATGCTAAGAATGGAAAAGAAGATCCAATGATTAGCAATGTTTGGATTTGCCGGTCTTGATCCAACGGTTAGTGTTCGAAGTTATCCGTACACTATACAGTGGTATCGTATGGTCTAGTAAGAGATAAGACAAGATAAATATAAGATAAGAAATACTGCGAATGGTTGATCTTTTGAGTAACCTTCCCTCCCGATGTTTGGGAAGCAAGTGAAAATTTCAAAAACCGGAAAAGTTTGAATTTTTTGCCGCCAAGGACCAAAGTGGTTTCCTTCCTATGTACTCCTCGTCCCTACTCCACACCAACGCGGCTGCCAAACATGCTAGAGACACAGAGCCGATGTACCAAGGCACACATTCACAGCACCACGCTGTGGACGAGGGAGAGATCATCCGGGCCGGTGCGCGAGGGGAAAGGGTAGGAAAGAGGGAGGATGGATCGTGAGAGGCAGCGAAGGAGAGGGAAAACACACAATTTCTTTTGCGTGCACAGGTCCTGAAATTTACTACTACTAGCATAGTGTAGTACACTGTAAGGCCGCAGGAGTACCTCGTGTCAGAAACCAATCATAACTTTGCTCTCACATGGAACCGCCTTCAACTTCTCTTCGCTACTGCCCTCTTCCCCTGCCAACGTTTTATTCTCTCAGCATGTACAGCGCATGGACAGAGGTGACCATATGTCTAAGCAAAGAAATATACTACTCCGGCATTGTGTAAAAAAACACACCTTAATATGGCCTACTACCCGTTCAAAAAAAAAGGCCTACTATGTGGCATCCGCTAAGGTTCATGTTATGGGGTAACCCCGTGGGTGGCCCGATCTTCATGAATCTCGTGGTCAAATCGATGGGAAAGCGAGGGGAAAGGGAGAAGGTAGAGGAAGCGGATGCACACCTCACGAAGAACACGATGAACACACGCAAAACACACACAATACAAGGTCGATTGCTCTCATCGGTGGACATCGGTCCGATAGAATCCTCGCAAGGAAAGATCGGTCAACATGCTCCCGCAATCCCACGCGGAGAGGGAATAACACCTCGGAGAGGGTCTTGACTTCTTGGCAAAGGGACATCGATGCCAAGGCCTTGTACAATGAGGAAGGTGCGATGCAAACTCCAACGAGGTGGTCACGATAGTCGATCCCCTTTGGTAGAAGGGGATGAGGCAAAACTCGAGATTCCACAAAGGGGGTTTTCTTTAGTCTATCATCTATGCCTCGGGTTACATGAGGGGGTGGGGGCACTATATATAGGCCAGCCACTAGTTCAAGGGTACTTTAGGAATAAAAGGGGAAAGTCTAGGCAGACTAAGGGGTACATGGGCTGAAGGCCCAACTGGCGGCGCGCAGGCCCATACGCTTAGGCCGGAGACTCCGGTGTGGTGGTCCGGAGACTCTATCTGGGCCGGAGACTCCGGTCTATCTCCTGTGTCGTCTCCGGAGTGGCAGACAGACTGTCCTCAAGCTCCATCTGGGGGTCGGTCTGGAGATGGGTCCGGAGACTCCGAGGCATGCAGGCCGGAGACTGTGGTGTCTTCAGGCCAGAGACTCCGGTGTGGCCGGAGACTCTGGTGTGCGCAGGACGGAGACTCCGGTGCTCCAGCTGCTGCTTCTTCCGTCTTCTTTTCCAAGCCTCCATCTAGTCGGGCTTGGTGCTCTAGGCTTCCTCCCTTGCCTCCGTACTCGTCGGTATGAACCTATCATGGATATGGGACGGAGTATGAAGTAGTATACCATTCAAGAGGGTAGGAAGTTGGCTCGCATAGAGGAACAAATTCACCTTTGGAGTCCATGATGACTTGGCATAAGTTGGAGACCATGATGTGGTAACGACCGAAGGTCGGGCTACATCATCTCCCCTCCCTTCAAAAAGAGTCGTCCTCGACTCTACATGCTCATCACAAAGTAGAAGATGCCGAGAGACCTTCTTGATCCTAGGGTTCACCATATAGTCGTCCCCGAAAAGATTGACTTGACAACACTTCAATGTTCCTTCGCCTTCCATGAAGCCTACAAAGCTCACAACAAAAGCGAAGCAACACTTAAAGCGTAGCCAATTCATGAAGATTATAGCATGAGTCCTCGAGTAGAAGGAAGTCACCTTATGTTGTAGAGATAACTCGTTGAAGGGTAGCCCTAGGTAACTCTCTTCGATTCGTCTTGTCAACTCTTGATCCATAGAGGTTGACACGTACGCAATTGTACCTTCACATAACAAAGACCAAGCAACATATGTTCGTGTGTGATAGGGGAGCATGTCAATTGTGGCATGTCCATTCTTGTTCACAACACTATTAGCACAACTCAAGTATAGCAAACCGGATGCATATGCAAGGTCAAAGTGCATGGAAATCGTTTGAACATCATCCAAATGTGGGAACTCAAAAACTCCATAAAACATCTTCGTGTGGCACTCAAAGCAATGGACAATATTGGTCAACATCTTTGATGCAAGAGTAGGAGAATTCGGAAAAAACACATGCGGAAGAACATCCAAAAAAACATCATTATGTGTGCAAACCAACCATTGGAAAGAACAATTGTTCAATATGTTGGATGCCATACACATATCATCAAAAGCCAAGATCATGGGGGTATGAGTATCGCAAGCGGAAGCAAAAACAACATGTTTGGAAACAAACCAAATGAAAGAGCAAGTGGTCTTTATGTTTGTTGCAACAATAATACGAGAGACTTGGAAGCTCTCATGACAATACATGCTCAAAATGGCATTATGGTTGCACATAAAACATAGAAAAGAGAAATTGTTCAACATTTTTTTGGCAACACACAAAGCATCAATATCCAAAAGCAATGAAACATGATTGTCACAAGGTGAAAGAATACCACTAACATGCTTGCAATCAAACCATATGAAAGAGCAACTTGTCAACATGAAAGATGCAAAGCATGCGAAAGGTATCAGAGCTGGGTTCGATCTTGAACTCACTTGGGGGATGCGGTCTAGAGCTCTCTTTGTCAACTCGTGCTCAACCGAGGTTGACATTCTTGTGTGGGTACCTACACACATCAAACACAAAAGGAAGAACGTGTGTTCATGGTAGAGAAACACATCATCCATCATGACGTATCTCTTCTTGTGCACATCACCATGAGTGTCAATCAAGTATGAAATATATGCATGGTGAGGATGCAAGTGGTGAACATGCTTATCATGTCATTTACCAAAATCTCCAAAATTTGAGAAAGCTATGGGGGCCATCTCAATATAAACCATAGTAGAATTATTGTTGAAAGAAAAACAAGTGAAAGAGCAATTATTCAACTTATTGCAAGCAACGGGAGAGATTGTAAAACATCCATGACAAAGCATGGTTCGAGGGGTACCATTGGTAACATCATCCCAAGCAAAACATTGGAAAGAGCAATTGTTCAACAAAGTGCAAGCAATGATATCATCAACGTAATGTTTAAAGCATGGCATGTCTATTGCAACATCATCACAATCAAATAATTTCACATGCTCAACATTATGCAAAGGCAAAGTATCACATGGAAAAATCAATGAGTCATATGTGATATCACAAACATCATCCATAGCATGCCAATCATCACAAGTCATCATGTCCACTAGTGGGATCATGGCATCATCAACACCCTTATTTTTACCTTGTTCATACCTCTCATATGAAGTGGGTGTTGTGGTAACATTGGCCTCCATGTGGGCGACTTCTTCATCATGTATGGGGATGGCATCATCTTCATCCACCATGTACATCTTCTTGGTTAGAGGCATCATAATCTCCAAGCTTGGCGCTTCTTGACTCATAGAACCCAGCACATCATGGGATAACACACTAGAGGTAGAGTGTAAGTCGTTAGAAATCAAAGTGGTCTCACATGACCTATCAACTACCACTCCCAACTCACTCGGTGTATCACTCATGCCCTCCAAGTGGAAGCACTCAATCTCATATATGGTGGAGTCACTCATCTCACTCTTGTTTTCACTCAAGTGGGCTAAGTGGCTCTCATACTCACATGGGATTGGTACCACATCATCACTCAAGTACATAGGGATAGGCTTGGTTCTCTCAACTCCATGCGCCTCCTTTGGTGAAGGGAAACTCCCATGCTCACCAATCTTGATCTTGTCATCGCCGTCTTGCACCCTAGCTTGTTTAGTCCTCTTGAAGTACTCATCCAACTTGGTGAAGTAGAGGTCTTCGTCTTCCTCATCCATGAAGGTGCATGCGTCATCTAGGACGTCAAGTCTTGGCGTTGAAGCTTGATAGCGTGGAGGAGAGCTTGCTCTTGGTGCCATTTTGGTGGTGGCACGAGTAGTTGAAGGTGCCTTATGATGGTGTCGACGGAGGTCATTGGCGTGCCTTGCCAAAGGTTGATGTAGATGGCGCACTTTTTCATCCACATGACGCTCGCGACGATGCTTCTTGTCCTTGGCACTCTTCTTGGTGAGGCATTGTAATGAGCGCAAAGCATCAATAGTCTTGGCCATCATGCTCATGGTTTTGGCGAAGTTGTTGTCCATGTCGCGCTTGAAGTTGTCCATTTGATGGTGGACCTTGCTGCTCTCGAGGTGGAGGCTCTGTCTTTGTCGACGCGACTTGAGGAGCTTGTCATTGTCGTTCTTGAAGTCGTCCATGCTTGGGGAGTTATTGTTGTTGTATAACTCCATATCACCCAAGCATGTGGAGCCATCATCGGTGTAGTGCTCCATCATGTCATCCATGCTTGTGGAGGCATATGCATGGTGGCTCATCGTGGATTCTTCATAGAAATCATCCTCGGCTCCGAAGTTCCTAGATATGATTCACAAGACCAAGTGGTGTATATGGAAGTTGTAGGGGTTAGGGATGCAACATCAAACCTTACTTTACCTTGGAAGATAGTATCGTGCAGGTGGCAACACTTGAGAGCAATCAAAACCAAGCAAAGTGAAGTTCACGCGGAACACCAAAACCAACTAACCACTAAAAAACACACACACACAAAGCTTATGGTGGATAGGTATGGAAGGTGGTATGTCAAGAACCAATCCGAAATCAAGATGTTGTAATGGCAAGTAAAGAACCACGATGATCACAAAGCAAAACAAGTCAATCCACAAGAAGGAATATATACAAGGAAACACACACGGTGGGATAAATGGGACTTGTGCGACGGAGAAAGTGAGCTAAGAACCAAATGATTACCTAGCGAAGACTATAAGCTCGTGTCACACAAGTGCAAGGAGAGACGCTAGTTCGATTGCAATAAATTGGTGGGCTACAAGATATGCACAATAAGTACCACCTATTTGATGTTCATGGATCTTGCGCTTCCTATTCTATGAGGCACTTGTTTCTTTCTTTCTTTTTCTTCTTTTTATTTTTCTATTTTTTTTCTCTTTTTCTTTTCTTTTTCACTTGCCCCTTCCTTGTGCCAATAACTATACAAGATAACTATATGAGATAGCACGCTCACAACTTTTGCTCGGAATTCTACAAGGTATCAAATGTGCATAGCCCAATCAATCATAGGAGGAACTAGTCTCAATAGGTGTTTGTTGAACGCAAAGATAGTGTAGCTCACAAAGGGATGCGAGTGGGGAGAAGTCGCGGAATTTTTTATACCTTTCTTCGCCAATTTTCACACTTTATTGGTGAATTCCGCCTTGCTCACAGAATTTGGATGGAGTAGATAGCATGAACCACGGATATGATGATTTAGAGCTCTTTCTCCTCTTCAAAACGAGGTAAAGACCACCAAAATCCGAGTTCGTATGCAAAAGTTATGCCTAAAACGGTGAAACAGATTTTTTGTCAGCAGTAGGGGGCGGAGACTTTGCCAGAAACTCCGGTCTGGACCAGAATCTCCGGTCTGGGCTGGAGTCTCCGGTCCAGGGGCCAGAATCTCCGGTCTGGAGGTTCCAGGACGTGCAAAACTCGTCCGGCACGTGATTTTGGTGGAAAAACTTGAACCAAAACACCAAATTTGTGGGGAAAATCAAGGAATTAGGCCATGGAAACGCAGGGGAAGGTAGATCAACAAGTTTAGCAAGTAATCCACGGATCAAAACCTACCAAAACGCACTCAAATCATAGATCGATCCAAAACACAAATTGGGGCTGTTTTTGGTGGAATTTTTGAATTTATGGGGAAAAAGACAAAATCGAGGGGAAATCCATGGCAACCAAAAGCTGCTGATACCAGATGTTATTGGGTAACCCCGTGGGTGGCCCAATCTTCACGGATCTCGTGGTCAAATCAATGGGAAAGCGAGGGGAACGGGAGAAGGTAGCGGAAGTGGACGCACACCTCACGAAGAACACGATGAACACACGCAAAACACACACGATACAAGGCCGATTGCTCTCACCGGTGGCCACTGGTCCGATAGAATCCTCGCAAGGAAAGATCGGTCAACATGCTCCCTCGATCCCACGCAGAGAGGAAAGAACACCTTGGAGAGGGTCTTGACGTCTTGGCAAAGGGACACCGATGCCAAGGCCTTGTACAACGAGGGAGGCACGATGCAAACTCTAACGAGGTGGTCACGATAGTCGATCCCCTTTGGTAGAAGGGGATGAGGGAAAACTACAGATTCCACAAAGGGGGTTTTCTTTAGTCTATCATCTATGCCTCGGGTTACATGAGGGGGTGGGGGCACTATATATAGGCCAGCCACTAGTCCAAGGGTACTTTAGGAATAAAAGGGGAAAGTCTGGGCGGACTAAGGGGTACATGGGCCGAAGGCCTAGCTGGTGGCGCGCAGGCCCATATGCTCAGGCCGGAGACTCAGGTGTGGTGGTCCGGAGCCTCTGGTCTGGGCCAGAGACTTTTGTTTGTCTTCGGTGTCGTCTCCGGAGTGGCAGACAGACTGTCCTCGAGCTCCATCTGGGGGTCGGTCCGGAGATGGGTCCGGAGACTCCGGGGTACGCAGGCCGGAGACTCCGGTGTCTTCAGGCCGGAGACTCTGGTGTGGCCGGAGACTCCGGTGTGCGCATGCCCGAGACTCCAGTGCTCCAGCTACTGCTTCTTCTGTCTTCTTTTCCAAGCCTCCGTCTTGTCGGGCTTGGTGCTCCAGGCTTCCTCCCTTGCCTCCGTACTCGTCGGTATGAACCTATCATGGATATGGGACGGAGTATGAAGTAGTATACCATTCAAGAGGGTAGGAAGTGGGCTCGCATAGAGGAACAGATTCACCTTTGGAGTCCATGACGACTTGGCATAAGTTGGAGACCATGATGTGGTAACGACCGAAGTCTCCGGCTGAGTGTATGGTCCTGCGCGCCGCCAGCTGGGCCTTCGGCCCATGTACCCCTTAGTCCGCCCAGACTTTCCCCTTTTATTCCTAAAGTACCCTTGAACTAGTGGCTGGACTATATATAGTGCCCCCACCCCCTCATGTAACCGGAGGCATAGATGATAGACTAAAGAAAAACCCCTTTGTGGAATCTCTAGTTTTGCCTCATCCCCTTCTACCAAAGGGGATCGACTATCGTGACCACCTCGTTGGAGTTTGCATCGTGCCTCCCTCGTTGTACAAGGCCTTGGCATCGGTGTCCCTTTGCCAAGACATCAAGGCCCTCTCCAATGTGTTCTTCCCTCTCTGCGTGGGATCGAGGGATCACGTTGACCGATCTTTTCTTGCGAGGATTCTATCAAAGCGGTGGCCACCGGTGAGAGCAATCGGCCTTGTATTGTGTGTGTTTTGCGTGTGTTTATCATGTTCTTCGCGAGGTGTGCGTCCGCTTCTGCTATCTTCTCCCTTTCCCCTCGCTTTCCCATCGATTTGACCACGAGATCCGTGAAGATCGGGCCACCCACAGGGTTACCCCATAACATCTGGTATCAGCAGCTTTTGGTTGCCACGGATTTCTCCTCAATTTGGTCTTTTTCCCCATAAATTCGAAAATTCCACCAAAAACAGCCGAATTCTTGTTTTGGATCGATCTGTGATTTGAGTGCGTTTTGGTAGGTTTTGATCCGTGGATTACTTGCTAAACTTGTTGATCTATCTTCCCCTGCGTTTCCATGGCCTAATTTCTTGATTTCCCCCACCAATTTGGTGATTTGGTTCGAGTTTTTCTGCCAAAATTGCGTCCCGTTCGTGTTCTGGACGCGCAGAAATCGACCGGACCGGAGTCTCCGGCCCCGGACCGGAGTTTCCGGTGTGAGTCACGCCAGACCGGAGTCTCCGGATCTCCAGACCGGAGTCTCCGCCCCTACTGCTGACAAAAAATCTGTTTCACCGTTTTAGGCATAACTTTTGCATACGAACTCGGATTTTGGTGGTCTTTACCTCGTTTTGAAGAGGAGAAAGAGCTCTAAATCATCATATCCGTGGTTCATGCTATCTACTCCATCCAAATTCTGTGAGCAAGGCGGAATTCACCAATAAAGTGTGAAAATTGGCGAAGAAAGGTATAAAAAATTCCGCGACTTCTCCCCACTCGCATCCCTTTGTGAGCTACACTATCTTTGCGTTCAACAAACACCTATTGAGACTAGTTCCTCCTATGATTGATTGGGCTATGCACATTTGATACCTTGTAGAATTCCGAGCAAAAGTTGTGAGCGTGCTATCTCATATAGTTATCTTGTATAGTTATTGGCACAAGGAAGGGGCAAATGAAAAAGAAAAGAAAAAGAGAAAAAAATAGAAAAATAAAAAGAAGAAAAAGAAAGAAAGAAACAAGTGCCTCATAGAATAGGAAGCGCAAGATCCATGAACATCAAATAGGTGGTACTTATTGTGCATATCTTGTAGCCCACCAATTTATTGCAATCGAACTAGCGTCTCTCCTTGCACTTGTGTGACACGAGCTTATAGTCTTCGCTAGGTAATCATTTGGTTCTTAGCTCACTTTCTCCGTCGCACAAGTCCCATTTATCCCACCGTGTGTGTTTCCTTGTATATATTCCTTCTTGTGGATTGACTTGTTTTGCTTTGTGATCATCGTGGTTCTTTACTTGCCATTACAACATCTTGATTTCGGATTGGTTCTTGACATACCACCTTCCATACCTATCCACCATAAGCTTTGTGTGTGTGTGTTTTTTAGTGGTTAGTTGGTTTTGGTGTTCCGCGTGAACTTCACTTTGCTTGGTTTTGATTGCTCTCAAGTGTTGCCCCTTGCACGATACTATCTTCCAAGGTAAAGTAAGGTTTTACGTTGCATTCCTAACCCCCTACCACTTCCATATACACCACTTGGTCTTGTGAAACATGTCTAGGGACTCCGGAACCGAGGATGATTTCTATGAAGAATCCACGATGAGCCACCATGCATATGCCTCCACAAGCATGGATGACATGATGGAGCACTACACCGATGATGGCTCCACATGCTTGGGTGATATGGAGTTATACAACAACAATAACTCCCCAAGCATGGACGACTTCAAGAACGACAATGACAAGCTCCTCAAGTCGCGTCGACAAAGACAGAGCCTCCACCTCGAGAGCAGCAAGGTCCACCATCAAATGGACAACTTCAAGCGCGACATGGACAACAACTTCGCCAAAACCATGAGCATGATGGCCAAGACTATTGATGCTTTGCGCTCATTACAATGCCTCACCAAGAAGAGTGCCAAGGACAAGAAGCATCGTCGCGAGCGTCATGTGGATGAAAAAGTGCGCCATCTACATCAACCTTTGGCAAGGCACGCCAATGACCTCCGTCGACACCATCATAAGGCACCTTCAACTACTCGTGCCACCACCAAAATGGCACCAAGAGCAAGCTCTCCTCCACGCTATCAAGCTTCAACGCCAAGACTTGACGTCCTAGATGACACATGCACCTTCATGGATGAGGAAGACGAAGACCTCTACTTCACCAAGTTGGACGAGTACGCCAAGAGGACTAAACAAGCTAGGGTGCAAGACGGCGATGACAAGATCAAGATTGGTGAGCATGGGAGTTTCCCTTCACCAAAGGAGGCGCATGGAGTTGAGAGAACCAAGCCTATCCCTATGTACTTGAGTGATGATGTGGTACCAATCCCATGTGAGTATGAGAGCCACTTAGCCCACTTGAGTGAAAACAAGAGTGAGATGAGTGACTCCACCATATATGAGATTGAGTGCTTCCACTTGGAGGGCATGAGTGATACACCGAGTGAGTTGGGAGTGGTAGTTGATAGGTCATGTGAGACCACTTTGATTTCTAACGACTTACACTCTACCTCTAGTGTGTTATCCCATGATGTGCTGGGTTCTATGAGTCAAGAAGCGCCAAGCTTGGAGATTATGATGCCTCTAACCAAGAAGATGTACATGGTGGATGAAGATGATGCCATCCCCATACATGATGAAGAAGTCGCCCACATGGAGGCCAATGTTACCATAACACCCACTTCATATGAGAGGTATGAACAAGGTAAAAATAAGGGTGTTGATGATGCCATGATCCCACTAGTGGACATGATGACTTGTGATGATTGGCATGCTATGGATGATGTTTGTCATATCACATATGACTCATTGATTTTTCCATGTGATACTTTGCCTTTGCATAATGTTGAGCATGTGAAATTATTTGATTGTGATGATGTTGCCATAGACATGCCATGCTCTAAACGATAAGTTGATGATATCATTGCTTGCACTTTCTTGAACAATTGCTCTTTCCAATGTTTTGCTTGCAATGATGTTACCAATGGTACCCCTCGAACCATGCTTTGTCATGAATGTTTTACAATCTCTCCTATTGCTTGCAATAAGTTGAATAATTTCTCTTTCACTTGTTTTGCTTGCAATAATAATTCTCATATGGTTTCTATTGAGATGGCCTCCATAGCTTTCTCAAATTTTAGAGATTTTGATGATTGCCATGATAAGCATGTTCCCCACTTGCATACTCAACATGCACCTATGTTACAATTGATTGACACTAATGGTGATGTGCACAAGAAGAGATACGTCATGATGGATGATGTATTTCTCTACCATACACACACGTTCTTCCTTTTGTGTTTGATGTGTGTGGGTACCCGCATGATCATGTCAACCTCGGTTGAGCACGAGTTGACAAAAAGAGCTCTAGAGAGCATCCCCCAAGTGAGTTCAAGATCGAACCCAGCTCTGATACCTTTTGCATGCTTTGCATCTTTCATGTTGACAAATTGCTCTTTCCTATGGTTTGATTGCAAGCATGTTGATGGTATTCTTTCACCTTGTGACAATCATGTCTCGTTGCTTTTGGATATTGATGCTTTGTGTGTTGCCACAAAAATGTTGAACAATTTCTCTTTCCAATGTTTTGTGTGCAACCATAATGCCATTTTGAGCATGTATTGTCATGAGAGCTTCCAAGTCTCTCGTATTGTTGTTGCAACAAACATAAGGACCACTTGCTCTTTGATATGGTTTGTTTGCAAACACGTTGATTTTGCTTCCGCTCGTGATACTCATATCCCAATGATATTTGCTTTTGATGATTTGTGTGTGGTATCCAACATGTTGACCAATTGTTCTTTCCAATGGTTGGTTTGCACACATAACGATGTTGTTTTGGATATCTTTCCTCATGTGTTTTTGCCGAATTGTCCTATCCTTGCATCAAAGATGTTGACCAATATTGTCCATTGCTTTGAGTGCCACACTAAGATGTTTTATGGAGTTTTTGAGTTCCCACATTTGGATGATGTTCAAACGATTCCCATGCACTTTGACCTTGCATACGCATTTCGTTTGGGATACTTGAGTTGTGCTAATAGTGTTGTGAACAAGAATAGACATGCCACAAATGACATGCTCCTATATCACACACTAACATATTTTGCTTGGTCTTTGTTGTGTGAAGGTACAATTGCTTCTGTGTCAACCTCTATGGACAAAGAGTTGACAAGACGAACCGTAGAGAGTTACCTATGGCTTCTCCTCAACGAGCTATCTCTACATCATAAGGTAACTTCACTCTACTTGAGGAGTCATACTATAATCTTCATGAATTGGCTATGCTTTGAGTGTTGCTTCGCTTTTGTGGTGAGCTTTGTAGGCTTCATTGAAGGTGAAGGAACATTGAGGTGTTGTCAATTCAATCATTCCGAGGACGACTATATGGTGAACCCCAGGATCAAGAAGGTCTCTTGACATCTTCTACTTTGTAATGAGCGTGTAGAGTCAAGGACGACTCTTTTTGAAGGAAGGGGAGATGATGTAGCTCGACCTTCGGTCGTTACCACATGATGGTCTCCAACTTATGCCAAGTCGCCCTGGACTCCAAAGGTGAATCTATTCCTCTATGCGAACCCACTTCCTACCCTCTTTAATGGTATACTACTTCATACTACATCCCATATCAATGATAGGTTCACACCAACAAGTACGGAGGCATGGGAGGAAGCCTAGAGCACCAAGCACGACAAGACGAAGGCTTGGAAGAGAAGATGGAAGAAGCAGCAGCTGGAGCACCAGAGTCTCCGACCACACTGGAGTCTCCGGCCTGAAGACACCGGAGTCTCTAGCCTGCCTACCGCGGAGTCTCCGGACCCATCTCCGGACCGACCCCCAGATCGAGCTCGACGACAGTCTGTCTGCCACTCCGGAGACAGACCGGAGTTTCCGGCCCTCACCGGAGTCTCCGGACCCCACACTGGAGTCTCTGGCCTGAGCGTATGGGCCTGCGCGCCGCCAGCTGGGCCTTCGACCCATGTACCCCTTAGTCCGCCTAGACTTTCCCCTTTTATTCCTAAAGTACCCTTGAACTAGTGGCTAGCCTATATATAGTGCCCCACCCCTCATGTAACCCTAGGCATGATATTGGAATTAGTGGAAACCCCTTGTGGATCTATCTAATTCTTGCCTCATGCTCCTTGACTAAGGAGCACCAATATCCCCAAACCTCGTTGGAGTTCGCATCGTGCTTCCGCATTGTACAAGGCCTAGGCATCGGTGTCCCTTTGCCTAGATGTCAAGATCTCACCGAGTCTCCCATCTTGCCGTGCCGGTTCGAGAGAGAGTCCTCCGCCCGACGCCGATCCTAGGGATTGCGTCAGACCGGTCACCGCCGGCGTGAGCTATTGGTGTTTATCGTGGTTTTGCGTGTGTGTGTTCATCGCGTTCTTCATGCGTGTGTTTGTCGTGTTCATCCTTCCCTCCTCTCCCCGCACTCCACCCTCGATTTGAAAGGGAATTGTGAAAGATCGGGCCACCCTTTAGGTTCACCTTATACATAGTGGAACAAATAAAGTTATCTTTAAGCCTAAGGTGCACCTCAAGCTTGTGGGTTGCCCATAGAGAATAAAAATATCATTTCCCCTCTCTCCCTATTTCATGTGCTCGTTTTCAAAAGGTGATCAAAATTTTCATGATGCGAAATCTTAGCTAGAAGTCGAACCACTCGTCAAAACTCTCTGTGGTTTCTGATATATTAATTAACCGCTCGATGGTTACCTCCAAAAGCTTTTTTCAAAAAACTTTCAAAGCAACATACAATTTATTACATGTAGTTCAAGTTTGACCTAATTTCATTAAATTCAAGAGCAATCTATCGCACTTAGTTGTATGTCAAGTTTGACCTAATTTCATTAAACTGTCAAGACGCAAAATCTTAGTAAGAAGATGAATCTGCCGTTGATGACCCACAAGTATAGGGGGTGTATCGCAGTATTTTTGATAAGTAAGAGTGTCGAACCCAACGAGGAGCAGAAGGTGCTGGCTAGTGGTATGGATCAGGAATTCTCTGCAAATACTTAGCAAATGGATTTTTAGGGGTTTTTGATAATGCAATAAAATAAAGTATGAGTAAATAAAAGACAATAGGAATAAATGCAGCAAGTGGCCCAATCCTTTATGCAGCAAAGGATAAGCCGGTTGTATTACTTAAGATGACCAAACGTTCTCGGGGACACACGGGAAGACTGTCAAGTGCTTTTGCTTCATATAGTTGATTAATCTTCTTTAGCTTGCTAAGTGTTGTGTGGGTGAACCTGTGCTAATGTACCGACCTTCCTAGGACTAATACATACTTGTGATTATACCCCTTGCAAACATCCATAAGTACAAGAAAGTAATTAAGGTAGAAACCTAACCACAACTTTAAACTCTAAGACCCTTACGTCCCTTGTGCAATGGTTTCCTAACGGGGGTTCAGGTTTCTGTCACTCCGGCAACCCCTACGATTAGTAGCCAAATACACAATGCATCCCCCTAGGCCCATATAGGTGAAGTGTCATGTAGTCGACGTTCACATGACACCACTAGAAGAAGTACACCAAAACTTAAATGTCAAACCATTGAATCTTTCTCAACACAATTCCACTACTAACAACATGACTTCTCCCATGTCCTCAAGAACAAAACGAACTACTCACAAGACATCACATGGATCATGATCAAAGATGGAATAATGATGTATAACAATCTGAACATAAACAATAATTCAATGGTTCACTCAATAGCATCAACTACAAAGAGTAATCAACACAGGGAAAGTTTCCCCTAAGAACTATGCAAGATTGAACCCAATTGTTACAGCAATATGGAGATGGTGATGAGGGTGCTGATGATGATGATGGTGGTGATGATGATGATGATCCCGATGAAGTCCAGCTTGATGGTGGTGTTGATGGCGACGATCTCCCCTCTCCAGGAAGGAATTCCCCCGGCAGAAATCTTTCTGCCGGAGAGATCTTTCTCTCTCGGTGTTTCCGCCCCGTAGAGGCGGCAGAATCTTTCTGTGGTTGCTCCCCGAGTATTAGGGTTTTAGGAGGATTATATATGCCAGAGCGGAGAGCCAGAGGTGGGCCAAGGAGGCCACATCACCTAGTGGCGCGGCCTAGGCTGGCCCGTGCCAGGGGTGGTGTGGGCCCCCTGTGTCCCATCTCCACTCCTCCTTCTGGCTTACTTCGTCTTTTGGAAAAATAGGATTTTCCGTATATTTTCTCGGATTTTCTGATCTTCGTGAATTTTTCCTCCAAACTGCACCTTTTCCATCAGAATGCTGACTGCAGCGGTCCATGCTCCAAAAGTCATCACCCATGCGAAAATAGATGAAATAACATAAGTATCATCTCTTAATATGAAATATATCAATGAATAACAGTGAATTATGATATAGAATAGTGATGCAAAAAGGACGTATCAACTCCCCCCAATCTTTGACTTCGCTTGTCCCCAAGCGAAACTGAGCTCAATAAACATGGCCTCAGGTTTATGGAGTGAAGAGTCGATAAAAGAATACAGACAAGAAGCATCACATTCATCAATACATAAGTCATAATAGAAGAAAACTCACTATTATATAACTTAACTTGTAATAAGTAAAGGGAACACAATAAAGATACATAAAGTGAATCATAATTGGTAATGGCAAACTTAGCTCTTGGTCGAAGAATAGTTTATAATTTGCTGGAGTTCACAAATAACTGATTTTCAATGATAGCTTTCAAAGTAGTAAACACTAAGATAAGAGCAATGTGCAAAACAAGGAACATAAGAAACATGATTGAATAAATCATCATATCAATGAATAAAACACAACAACTCAAAATACTTGCTGAGATAGAAGGGAATAGGTTTACTGACTCAACTAACAAGTAAAAGAAGGGCCCTTCGTAGAGGGAAGCAGGGATTTCAAGTTTCATAAAGAGCTCCCAAAAATTATGATACTTATTAGCTTTCAGCTCTCATTTCCCCTATCATAGGCATCTTTAGGTGATTAAGGTTAAAGTGACACATCTAAGAGGATATGCTTGACAAGTTATAAGTTAAAATCCCATGCCCCTTACTACGAGTACCGAACCTCATGCTACTCAACTTCAGTCACGAGTAAGCTCTTTTCATTGTAAATACATGTGTATCATCGAGAACCGCCAATGGGGTACCCCTTGCACATGATACAGGAGCTATCCCATAATCAAAATGACAAGGCAAGCAGACAATGAGCATATCAATGATCTTTTTATTTGCTATTTGCATAGGTTTTTATTGAGGATTCTGCATAGAATGCTCACTATAGTTATGCTGCAAGTTTCCACCATGATTAGGCATGGCTTAGCCTAGCGGTCCAGGCATTTCTCTAACACACATATAAACTCCATGATCTTACAAGCTCCCCTTTTATTTCACACCGCCGGGATCCATAGGCAAAAGAATCATGATATCAACTAGGTACAAAGTACCAGTGCAGTGTTGAACGCGTTCCCCATGATACATGGTTCTGCTAACTTCAACTCATAAAGTGCAAACATAGACGCAACAAAGAAGGACCCAATGGTTCAAGTTTATTAAGTGCAAGAAAATAAAGTGTGCCATCAAGTTTGTGAGAGCTTTAATCACTAATTTTCTCATAATAAGTTAATTTGGAAGGTAGATAGAAACAAGAATTTACCTGGAATAGAAATAGTGCTAATAGGTAGGTGTGGTGGACACCAATGGCATAGGTTTTGGTTTAAGGATTTGATGCACGAGAAGAATTCCCTCCAATTACAGGTTTTTGGCTAGCAAGGCTAGGTAGCAAGTATAAGAGTTGAAGGAAACAAACAAACATATAGGTGATAAAAATCAAACATGCAATCTTCCTTGGAAGCACAAAAGATCTTAACTAGATAATACTAAACTTATGAGCAAATCAAGAAAGAAAGATGATGAAATTATATTTCTTAAAGAGTACTTTTATCCTTTTCATTCAACTCTCAAAAATAGTGTTGCTATTGACCGAGCCAGGTTTGCCAAAACCAACTAAATTAACTCAATGATCCCAAAGTGATACCAATACTAACAATAAGATCAATCATATAACTTCGAACGGAAAAATAATATAAGATATGCAAAAGAGTAAGTGATAGAACTTCTCATTAATATTCCATAACGGCAACTCACACCAAGGGATACATTTGTAACAAGAGAGGGGACACTTCCATAATGCAAACCATCCTACATGATAACTTCTCTATTCATGATATGACGCTACTAAAAAGGTAAAAAGGTAGAAGATAGTGATATGATACCGCGGCACTCCCCCAAGCTTGGAACATACCAAGGGGATGCCAAACCTGATGACGAATTACTCCTTTGGTGGTGGTCGTATTCTCTTGATGAGCCCTTTTATCAATTTTCCCAAGTCCTCAACCTTGAAGGTGAGATTGCAAATAAGCTACGAGTTTTGCTCAATGCGGCTCATGATCATGTCGGGTTGCAAATTCCAGCTCTTGTGATTCTTTCCCCACTCTTCCTCCTTGAAGTCTTCTTTTCCTACATGGCTAGAACGAGGCAAATCCCAATTGTAGGGTAATTTCTCCTTGGGCATATTCTAGTATTGATGCTCATGAATAAGGGTATGGAAAGGATTCTTGGCGTGTGGGGGAAGTGACCATGGATCTGAATAGTAACGGGGAGGCTTCCCTCCAATTGACATAGTCTTGGAAGGGTTTGCCACCACTCCAATTCTTGCAATGGTAGTGTCGGTGTGAGGATGTTGGCCTTGCTTTGTCTCCCCTTCACCTTCACTCTTGACCTCCTTCTGCTCGGGGTCTTGGAGATCTTCCTCCATATGCTCCTTTCCTTTACCCTTGGCGGACACCATTGTGCTTCTAAACTTTCAAGAATAGTTCCTGGCAGAAATAGATCAAAACAAAAACACGACGAGAACACGATATACGAACCTCGGGGGATCTGGGGGATTATATATTAAGAAGTTCCACGGCAAAAGGAAGGTACTGGGAGAAAACGAGTCGGAGATGGTGTTCGGAGTGGCCACACCACCTGGTGGCGCGGCCAGGGGTGGGCCCGCGCCACAGGATGGTGTGAGCCACCCTGGCACCGTTTCCGTCCCTCTTTCGCTTCATAACTATCCTTATTGGCTAAAAACTACAAAATATAGTTGGATAGTATTTTTGCGGAACTTTTCTTACTAGAACTGTTACCTATTTGAAAACGGACTCTACAGGTCTCTGAATTTGGTATCTAGTAGAATCTTCAGGATTCAACCACTTGAATAACATCAATATCTTCATCTTCATACACTTATTGTGGGTCATGAAACCTTTAACTTTCTCATTACACCATTTTCTCCACCTACATAGAAATTTCTTTCACACAAACTTCACACAGTTCTCATTAGCAATATTAGTATAGGTGAAGTGATAAAACCTTCTAAGTTCAACTACAACTGAAAACCATCAAAACATAAGCTACTGTAGAAACTCCTTCCAAAAACCCAAAAAGAATTCAAAAAGGAAATCGAATAAAGAAGCAAATGCAAGAGTGGCAAAAATCTGTCAAAACAGACCAGCAGGTAAAGATAAATTTTTTCGAAAATCTTCTGTTGCTCAAATCAAAAATTGCAACACTAACTAAAGTTAAATAACAACCTGGGGCAGAAGCACAAAAAATTACAGATCAATCCGACATACAGAGATCTCGCACGAATTTTTACAGTTAAGCACAAAAATCTGTTTCGGGACAGCAACTTCCCCAAATCTTACTTCTCTCTCATTAGAGGTTGATCTTGACACAAAAACCAAACAAAAAGGATAAGGAGAGGTCATTACCGAAGTAATAAATTCCAAGACTCAAATAAACAAAAACAAACTGAAAGAAAAAATAAATTTGGTTGTCTCCCAAAAAGCTCTTTCTTTATAGCCATTAAGATGGGCATGATAATTTTGATGATGCTCACATAAGAATATGATTTGAAGTAAAAGAGAGTATTAAGAAGCAAAAATACACACATTTAAGTCTAACCCACTTCCTATGCAAGGGAATTTTGTAAACAAAGAAGTTGTTGAAACCAGAGGCTACTAGCATAGGAAGGCAAAAGAAATGCAACATAAAAACTTTTAGCATAAAACGAGGAAACTTGATATTATTGAGATACATAAGAACACTTTTACCTATCTCATAGTAACTTCCAGTATCATGCATAAACTTAACAATATAACTATCACAAGGGCCATCGTACCAATGATCACTTATTCTAACAGAGAACACAGGAATACTAGCTCTCATAATACTACTTTGTGAAACAATATTAGAGGTATCCTTACAAAGGATAGTGTCTCCCTCTTCTACATATTTAGTGACAAAATCTTTCACATTTACTATTATATGTTCATCATCCATTTGTTTATCAGGTTCAACAGCTTACTTTCATTAACCATACTAGCTTTCATAGAATGTTCCTTTATCTTAACTGGGAAATGCATTTTCTCAATATAAGGTTCAGGTAAAACATGATTAGGAGTATAAACTTCAGTATTTCTTGCAGGAACACTCTTAGCAATATCTTTATAAGGTTCATGATACTTATTCCACTTCTTTTAGGCACTCCAATGTAGGGAGCAAAAGCCTTAAATTAAGAAGCAATAGCTTGAGAGTCTAGACCATAAGCATTTTTAATATTTTGAAAGTCATCAGTTCGCATAAAAGATTCAATGCATTCATAATCATAATTTATACCTGACTTTCTACCTTTGTCATTCTCCCAAGCTTCATCATTGTCTTGAATACGGTCCAGAAGATCCCATTTAGCTTCTTCTCCCATGCGAGTGAATGATCCAGCACAAGAAGTATCCAATAAATCCTTATCATGAAGAGAAAGCCTTGCATAAAAGTTATTGATAATAACATTGTTGGGGAGCTCATGAATGGGACATTTGAGCATTAGTAACTTCAATCTCCCCCAAGCTTGAGCTGAACTCTCTCCGTCAAGAGGCCAAATTTTTTATATTTGATTCCGATCTTTATGAATCTCACTAGGAGGATAAAACTTTGAATAAAAGAGAGGTACTATTTCCTCCCATTCAAGAGCTTGACCATTCTTCAGCAACTTATACCATTCCTCAGCTCTTCCTTTCAGCGATAATGAGAATAACTTCTTCTTAACTTGATCTATAGTAATACCTGCACACTTAAACAACCCGCATAATTCGTGTATAAAGAGTAAATGATCACCGGGATGGACAGTTCCATCCCCAACGTAGTAGTTATCCATAACACGATCAATAATTCTTGTAGGTATTTTAAAAGCATCATTCTCAGCAGGTGGTGGTTCATCTACTACCTTAACAGTGGTAGTAGCATTACCAAATAAGAAACTCAGCGAATTATCCATAACGAAAATAAAGCAACTAACAGAAGTAAACAATACTCATAGTAGAAGTTTCCTTTACCAGTTCCACTCTCCAATAGTGCTTCACTCCCTAGCAACGGTGCCAGAAAATAGTCTTGATGACCCAAAAGTATAGGGGGTGTATTGCAGTATTTTAGATAAGTAAGAGTGTCGAACCCAATGAGGAGCAGAAGGTGCTGGTTAGTGGTATGGATCAGGAATTCTCTGCAAATACTTAGCAAACGGATTTTTAGGGGTTTTTGATAATGCAAGTAAAATAAAGTACGAGTAAATAAAATACAATAGGAATAAATGCAGCAAGTGGCCCAATCCTTTATGCAACAAAGGACAAGCCGGTTGTATTACTTAAGATGACCAAACGTTCTCGAGGACACACGGGAAGACTATCAAGTGCTTTCGCTTCATATAGTTCATTAGTCTTTTTTAGCTTGCTAAGTGTTGTGTGGGTGAACCTGTGATAATGTACCGACCTTCCTAGGACTAATACATACTTGTGATTATACCGCTTGCAAACATCCGTAAGTACAAGAAAGTAATTAAGGTAGAAACCTAACCAAAGCTTTAAACTCTAAGACCCTTACGTCCCTTGTGCAATGGTTTCATAACGGGGGTTCAGGTTTCTGTCACTCCGGCAACCCCTATGATTAGTAGCCAAATACACAATGCATTCCCCTAGGCCCATATAGGTGAAGTGTCATGTAGTCGACGTTCACATGACACCACTAGAAGAAGTACACCACAACTTAAATATCAAACCATTGAATATTTCTCAACACAATTCCACTATTAACAACATGAGTTCTCCCATGTCCTCAAGAACAAAATGAACTACTCACAAGACATCATATGGATCATGATCAGAGATGGAATAATGATGTATAACAATTTGAACATAAACAATAATTCAACGGTTCACTCAATAGTATCAACTACAAAGCGTAATCAACACCGGGAAAGTTTTCCCTAAGAACTATGCAAGATTCAACCCAATTGTTACAGGAATATGGAGATGTTGATGAGGGTGTTGTTGATGATGATGGTGGTCATGATGATGATCCCGATGAAGTCCAGCTTGATGGTGGTGTTAATGGTGACGATCTCCCCTCTCCGGGAAGGAATTCCCCCGGCAGAAATCTGTCCGCCGGAGAGATCTTTCTCTCTCGGTGTTTTCCGCCCCGCAGAGGCGGCGAAATCTTTCTGTGGTTGCTCCCCGTGTATTAGGGTTTCGGGAGGATTATATACGCCAGAGGGGAGAGCTAGAGGTGGGCCAGGGCGGCCACACCAGCTAGTGGCGCAGCCTAGGCTGGCCCACATCAGGGGATGGTGTGGGCCCCCTGTGGCCCATCTCCACTCCTCCTTCTGGCTTCCTTCGTCTTCTGGAAAAAGAGGATTTTCCGTATATTTTCCTGGATTTTCTGATCTTCGTGAATTTTGCCTCCAAACAGCACCTTTTCCATCAGAATCCTGACTGCAGCGGTCCATGCTCCAAAAGTCATCAACCATGCAAAAATAGATGAAATAACATAAGTATCATCTCTTAATATGAAATATATCAATGAATAATAGTGAATTATGATATAAAATAGTGATGCAAAATGGACGTATCAGCCGTCAGAACTCTCTTTTGGCTCAATGGATACCTCATTCGTCTTCACTCAAAAAACGTAGAATTCAATGTTCTTTCCTGGTAGTTGGACACTCACACCCACGACACTGCTTACTACTAGAAAATGCACCCATCTACCTCTGAAATAACATTTAATTCAAGAGATATCTATTGCGCTGACTTGTAGCTCAAGTTTGACCTAATTAATTTTGTTAAATTGTCAAGATGCAAAATCTTAGCAAGAAGTTGAACCTATTGTCAAAACTCTCGTTGTTTTCAGATATATTAATTGTGACCCCTAGATGGGTACCGCCAAAATATTTTTCTTAAAACTTTCAAAGCAACCTACAATTTACTTGTAGTTTCAAGTTTGACCTAATTTTGATAAATCGGCATATAGTCATTCGGTCAAATGGGCTGAGTTAGCTAGGAAGTTTGAAAAATCATACATAAAACATGGGAATCGTTGGTACAACATGTTGGTCCACTATATATGTACGTAAACTTGTCGTGGCATTCACATCCAATATTCTCCGGACTTCTTACGAAAAAGAACAACCTCGCTCGTCTTCACTTGGAAAATGTAAAATTGAATGTTCTTTCATGATAGTTGGAAACTCACATTGACGATATTGTTTACTACAACAAGATACACCCATCTACCACTGAAAATACATTTAATTTCAAGAGCAATCTATTGAGCTTAATTACTTGTAGATCAGGTTTAACCTAATTTCATTAAATTGTCAAGATGCAAAATCTTAGCAAGAAGTTGAACCTATCGTCAAAACTCTCTTTGTTTTCAGATATATTAATTGTGACCCCTCTATGGGTACCTCCAAAAGATTTTTCTTAAAACTTTAAAAGAAACCTACAATTTACGGGCAGTTTCAAATTTGACCTAGTTTTGATAAATCGACATATAGTCATTCGGTCAAATGGGCAGAGTTAGCTAGGAAGTTTGAAAACTCATAAATAAAACATGGGAATCGTTGGTACAACATGTTAGTCCACTATATATTTCAGTAAACTTGGCTTCTGGCATTCAGATCCAATATTCTTCAGAAATTTCTTTACGGAAAAGAACAACCTCGCTCGTCATCACTCAAAAAATTGAGAATTGAATGTTCTTTCCTGATAGTTGGAAAATCACACTAACAACATTATTAACTACAGGAAATACACCCATCTACCTCTAAAAAGTCATATATTTCAAGAGCAATCTATCGTGCTTACTTTGTAGCTCAAGTTTGACCCAATTTCGTTAAATAGTGTCATGATGCAAAATCTTAGCATAAAGTCAAACCAGTTGTCAAAACTCTTAGTTGTTTCTCATATATTGATTACGAACCCCTGATGGGTACCTCAAAAATCTTTTTCATATAACTTTCGTAGCAACCTACAAAACTTGTAGTATATAGTTCAAATTTGACCTAATTTTGATTAATCGACATATAAAGCCATTCAAGTGAGCAGAATGATAAGCTATAGGAAGCTTGAGAACTCATAAAACACGGGAAATCATAAGTACAATATGTTGGTCCACCATATATGTGTGAAAACTTGGCTTGTGGCATTTAGATCCTTATTCTTCGGACTTCCTTTATAGGAGAGAATAATCTTGATATCACTCGAAAAATTGAGAATGTTCTTTCCCGATAGTTGGAAATTCACACTGACAGCATTGTTTACTACAAGAAGATGCACCCATCTATCCTAGAAAAGACATTTAATTCAAGAGAAATCTATCGCGCTTACTTGCTTGTAGCTTAAGTTTGACCTAATTTCGTTAAATAGTCAGGATGCAAAATCTTAGCAAAAAGTTGAAACTATCGTCAAAACTCTCGGTGGTTTCTGACATATTGATTGTGACCCCTCGATGGGTGCCCCCAAACAGCATTCTTGTAGAACTTTCAAAGCAACCTACAATTTACTTGTAGTTTCAAATTTGACAGAATTTCGATAAATTGACATAAAGTCATTCAAATGGGTAGAGTTAGCTAGGAAGTCATTCAAATATCGACAAACATTTAATTCAAGAGCAATCTTTCGCGCTTACTTGTAGCTCAAGTTTGACCTAATTTTGTTAAACTGTCAAGATGCAAAATCTTAGCATGGAGTTGAACGTGTCGTCAAAACTCTCGGGGGTTTATGATATATTAATTGTCCCCTGAATAGGTACCTCCAGAAGAGTTTTCATAAAACTTTCAAAGCAACCTACAATTTATTTGTAGTTCAAATTTGACCTAAATTCGATAAATAATATGCATAAAGTTATTCAAGTTGGCGGAGTTAGCTTGGAAGTTTGAAAGCTCATAAAACATGGGTATTCTCAGCAAAAAATGTTGGTCCACTCTTTATGTCTGAAAACTTGTCTTCTGGTATTCATATCCATATTCTTCGGAGTTTCTTTACGTAAAAGAACAATCTCGTCATCACTCGAAAAATTGAGAATTAAATGTTCTTTAGTGATAGTTGGAAACTAACACCGACGACATTGTTTACTACATCACCCATCTACCTCTAAATATACATTTAATTCAATAGCAATCAATTGCCCTTACTTGTGTAGCAAATGTTTGACCTAATTTCGTTAAATCGGCAAATAGTCACTAAAGTGTGCAATGTTAGCTGGGAAGCTTGAAACATCCTATTTCTTAAAATTATGGAATTATAAGAAACCATGTTCCACTTTGTCTGATAATCGGGGCAGTGTAATTATTTTTTAATTGTGGTAGGTCCCATAGGAGCGAGGTGCTTTATTAGTTAACACGCGGTCGATGGAAGTACAAGTTACATCAAGGACCTCATAAAAATGAAAATTACATCCAAGTCCATGTATTTAGCAAAAGATCCCTGAAACTAAGCAATGAAGTGTCCTTTGAGGTTTGCACGTATGCTAGATATTGTAGAGCCAAAATTTATTCTGAAACAATCTACATTCTAGCTTTTACTACTAGTACGTATAGTAAACAAGAATCCATAAAACAGAGTGATCGTACTCTCTACTAGAGTAGTAACTTGGATTAGTTTTTCAAATATCTAAGTACTACTACTAATGATAATTTATCAAAAAAAGTACCACTAATAAATGTAGTACTAGTTTGTCTAATTTGTTGTAAGATGTAGTACTACTACTATTATCATTTAAATTTGATAAGACCAAAATAGTTAATTACATGCATGCAGTCCTCGGTCTCTCTCCTGCAGCACTGTACACCCTGCAGCAGGCCGCAGACTTTTCGTCTCTCTCCAGGAGTAGTTCTTCTTGCCTCTCACTCACCTGGATCTTCTTGCCTCGGTCTCTCCCTCTGTCTGTACAGTATATCCTGACACCTGCTTTATTACTCACCTGTCAACTTTCTACAGCCTTTTTGTTTTGACGAAGCATGTAGAGCGTGTCGGACACTATCTAAGAAAAAAGTGGCCAAGTGCAGTGATACGTTGCAAACGTATCCAAAACTTTTGATGTTCCATGCTTGGTTTTATCTAATTTCTTATGTTTTGTCCACACTTTGGAGTACTTTTCATATGATTTGTTGGACTAACCTATTAACAAGAGCCACAGTGCCAGCTACCTGTTTTCTGCTATTTTAGGTTCCAGGAAAGTCAGAAAAATGAATATTCTCAGAATTGGACGGGACAAAAGCCAAAGTCAGTTTTTCACCGAGGGACACCAGGAGCCAGAATACAAGATGGAGTAGGGCCACGAGGGGCCCACACCACCTGGTCGCGTGGGCCAGGCCAGGCCATGCTTGGGGGTGGTGTGGCCGCCTTGGCTGCCCCCTCGGCCTCCCTCTTCGCCTATAAGTTGCCTTCTGACCAAAGAACTCAAGGGGGGTCGACGTTTTTCCAGAAAGAGTTTCGCTCCGCCACCACCACCAGATTCTGCGATTCGGAACCAGAAACTCTGTTCTGGCACCCTACTGGGACGGGGAATTGGAGGAGATCATCGCCATCATCATCACCATCGCTTCTCCATCGACCATCCATGTTTCCCCCATCTATGAGTGAGTAAATCCCCCGCTGTAGGCTATGGGGATGGTAGGGATTGGATGAGATCGTTAGGGCAAGGTGCCTATTATCTACTATTAGTGCTTTTTGACTTTGTTGCAACTTTTTATGCTTAATGCTTGTCACTAGGGCCCGAGTGCCATGTTTTCAGATATGAACATGTTATTGATTCATTATGATAGTATTGTTTATGGTCTTACCTGCAAGTTGTATACACACGTTGTTGTCCAGAACCAAAGGCCCTGAAGTGACAGAAATCTGGATAACCGGAGGGAATGGCTTTGATGTGAGGATCACATGTGTTCATAGAGTGTTAATGCTTTGCTCCGGTACTCTATTAAAAGGAGCACCTTAATTGCCAGTAGTTCCCTTGAGGACCCGCTGCAAACGGGCTGGCAGGACAAAAGATGTTGTGCAAGTTCTCATTGCGAGCACGTATGACCATATTGGAACACATGCCTATGATTATTTAGTACTTGGATGCTTTATCTTATTTATCTGCAAATGATCTATGTTCTGACTGCCATGTGAATTGTCTTGTCCATGCAACACCTGTCCATCCATCCCTATGCCTACCGCGCTCTAATCCTACTGTTTACTGCAATTGTTACTACTGTCTTTACTTTTACTACTTCTATTACCTTACTATTGCTACTACAAAACTATTGCTACTGATAAACTGCTGTGAGCAAGATTGTTTCTAGGTGCAGCTGAATTGACAACTCAGTTGTTAAGGCTTATAAATATTCTTTGGCTCCCCTTATGTCGAATCAATAAATTGGGTTACACTTCCCTCGAAAATACTGCGATACACCCCCTATACTTGTGGGTCATCAAGACTATTTTCTAGCACCGTTGCGGGGGAGCATAGCTTTATTTAAAAATTTCACTTGGAATCACTATTGTTCAAGCATAATCATAACCAATCTCTTTACTTTGTTATTTTTGTTTTTCTTAGTTTATTTCCGCCTTGTTTGCTTGTTTCTTTATCAAAAATACAAAACAATTAGTTCCTACTCTAGTTGTTATTTTCGTTGGTCTGTTATTGTCTTGCTTTATCATGCTTTCTATCAATGGTTGGTTTCTTTGAAACTGAATCTTATTGGCAAGGTGGGTTCACAGAAGAACAAAAATATTATTATAAGGAACACCGCTTGTCACAAAAAGAAAAACACTTATGGGAACAAATTAATAAATTGTATACCATTGCTATAAACGTGTGCTCTACTTATAATGTTACTTATTGCTTTGATAAATCCTGTTGCTCTAGGAGGTACAAACACCTCCCTTTTCAATGTGAGTATAATGATGATGTTACCATATCTTCTTATGTGAAAGAAAATTATGACTTTTATGATGTGGAACAAATTGAGGAATTTATTGCTTGGAAGGGTATATTTGAACTTGCTAGTTTGCTTAAAAATATTGATGATTCACCTTATAAACATGAGGTTTATGATATACTTAAATTTTGCTTTGATAATTACAAGGAAGAAAATGGCTATATTCTTGAATATATTAATAGATGCTTTCCACAAATGGAAGGGACTAATGCCTTGCAGGATCTTATGGAACAAGAAATTGATGAACCTGAAAGCTCATTAGATGAAAAAGAGGAGGAGAGTGATGAACAAAAGGAGGAAGAATGGATTAGCTAACCATGCCTACCTTCTAATGAGAGTAACTATTTATCCCTTACTTTATTTGATTGTCCCCCATGCTTACCAAAGGAGGATGAATGTTATGCTCATGTTATCTGTGATAATCGTTTATTTGTGCCTAACTTCGAGATGCATGGTACTAAAGAGTTTTGCTTAGAAATTGTTTATGATAAATCTCTAGACGATGGTCCTATATTGAATGATCAGTCATCTTGTTATAGAATTGTTAAAAGTGGGTTTGAAAGTTTTAATCCCACTATTTTTCAGCTTGATAAAAATTATATTTTTGTAGAACATGGAAAACATGCTTTATGTGATAGATATATTGTTGAGTTTATTCATGAGGCTACTGAAAATTATTATGAGAGAGGAAAATATGATTGTAGAAGTTTTCATGGTATTGAAACACCTCTCTATGTGCTGAAAGTTTTGAAGTTACTCTCGTTTTATCTTCCTATGCCTGTCACTTTGTTCTTTGTGAATTTATTTGCATACAAGATTCCTATGCATAGGAAGTGGTTTAGACTTATATGTGTTTTGAATTTGCTTCTTGATGCTCTCTTTTACTTCAATTCATATTTCTTATGTGAGCATCTTCTCAAACTATCATGCCTAACTTAAAGGCGTTAAAGAAAAGTACTTATTGGGAGATAACCCAAAAGTTTTAGATGATTCTTGGAAGTTATTACTTCAGTAATAACTGCTCCTTATCCTTTTTATTTGCTTTTTGTGGCAAGAGTAACCTCTAATGAGAGAGAAGTAATGATTGGGAAAGTTGCTGTCCCGAAATAGATTTATGTGCTTCACCGTACAAATTTGTGTAAAATCTCTGTACGTCCTTTTAAGGCGTGAATTTTTGTGCTTCTGCCCCAGGTTGTTATCTAACTTTCGTTAGTTCAACACTTTTCGATTTGAGCAACCTAAGGTCTTCGAAAAAAACATTCTTTACCCGCTGGTCTGTTTTGACAGATTTCTGCCATTATTTACATTTGCTTCTTGTTTGTTCCTTTTTGAGTTCTTTTGGGGAATTGAGATTTTTAAGGGAAGTGCTACAGTATCTTGTGTTTTAATGGAAGTTTTATTGGTGTTGGAACTGAACCCAAAGACTTATTATCTTGAGTGCACTAATATTGCTAATAAAGATTGTGTGAAGTTTTGTATGAAGGAAAAAATTTAGGTGTATGGAAGGAATGAGTAATGAGACGAAGGATGGACTGAAGCTCAAGCTTGGGGATGCCACCCGTGTCACCCCAAAAAATATTCAAGAGGTACAAGTGTCAAAGGTATTGTTTCATCAATAAAAATCCCAGGTTTCTTCTAAACACTTCATTTTTATTGTTTCATGCACAGTTGTGTTGTTCTTGGAGTGTCTTCTTTTTCGTTTTCGTTTTGGTTTTCGTTTGCTTGGTTTGCTTAGTTTATAAATTGGTTGGACCCCTATTTCATGCATTGGTTTTCAAATAGTTTGGTTTGGATTGGAAAAGAGTAGGAAAGTTCATGCTTAAGTGGTAAAGAGAGCTTGTTTTTGACTTTTGCCTATGCTTTGTCATGCCATGCTTGATATTGTTTTGACTTTATGCATAGCATTCTTTGCTGTAGCATGACTTGTTATAAACAATTGAGATTGCTTAATGTGCCTTTGAAGAATCATGCGTTGTTTTAGCATATGAAATCATAGTATTGTGGTATTCTCCTTTGATGCTTTATTTGGGTTGACTTGGCACATGCTCACACCATGTTATGACTATTCCAAGTCACCATAGCCTTTATGATCCTTTAGTTTTCAACTTGTAGTATCACTTTATGCTTTGATCAATGATGTTTTATCGCTCTGCATGATTATGGCCATTATTGCTCTCTTAGTTGGTCGCTCCGAGTCTTTTGCTAGCCTCCATAACCAAGTATGAGTTCTACTCATGCATCCAATTCCTAAAACCAAGTTATTCCAAAGAGTCCACCATACCGAGAATATCATTTTGCGGCCCAAAAGTTGGGTTGTACAGGCAACGCGGTACCCAAGTTCCCTGAAATCAGCCAAGATGACTACAGTTGGTGTGCCAAATACTCAGAGGGTCTTTTTTGGCACAAATTCAACTTTACGTTTCAATACAAAAAATCAGGCTAACGGGCGTCAAGTTGGGCCCTTGTCAGTTCTCGCTGTTATGTCGCTCCCGTCGCTTAGGCGGGGTGGCTGTCACATAGGCTTGCAGCGTTGGCACAATGGATAGGACAACACCCCCTACCCAGTGTATTGACGTGACAAAACAAGGCACATGTATCGGCGTTATAATTATTTTTTGTTTACTCAGAAGCTGGAACGGCCACTGCCACGCGTCTCTCCTTGGACATCCGTCCCAATCGTTAACCACTACCTTAAAAGCGCATTGATGGTTCCACCGTTCCCCTGCCTCGCAGAAACCACTCTCCTTCTTCTTCTTCCTGTCATCTACAATCTTCTTCCCGTCTTCTCCTTGCTACCATGGAAGATCTACGCACTCTAGAGACAAGCTTCAGTACTCATGACAATAAGAAGATAGACGTTGTCTACACCAATGAGGAGGAGACAGTGGTGCGTGTCCTAAGGATGTACGAGGGTTGGCTTGGGATAGACGAGGACAAGTTTGTGGGATTGGACCTCGAGTACACCCCAGAGCACCCATATGAAGGGAGTGAAGTCGCCTTCGTTCAACTAGCCATGCGGAAACACGTCCTCGTCTACCACCTCTCCCGGTTTGTAGATCTGCTCTCTGTAGCTAACCGCTTTTAGGGTTTTCTCCTCTTGTTCTTTATCCACTGGCTCATCTTGCAACTAATGGATTTTATTTAGGACCAAATAAATTAGAGTTTGCCTATGTATCAATCGACTGAGATTTTCTTTAGTCTCAATCACCTAATAAAAGTGCAACCGTAGTTAAAAGAAATGTGCAACTCGTTCAGTCGACTGAGAAATAGCAAAACTGAATAAATTATGACAATACAATGTTGAGAGTCTTGATCTTGCATTTACTAAACTTGTCAAAATTATATTGAGATGATGATCTTGTATTGACAAAATATTTGTAGTTACAAATTTTGGTGATGACAAACTACATACTTTCAAGACTGACAGGAAATGTTCGGCGCTGCGCCAGTTCCTTGTAGAAAAGGGAATTGTTTTTTGCACTGTCGATAAAACAACTGATTTTTCAAAATTGTATCAAGAGGAAATTATAATTCGTGTGCACACGTGGATCGATATTCAGAGTCTTGTCAAGATCCTAGGAGGCTCGAGGAAGGATGGAATGGCATCACTCGCAACTAGAACCCTCGATGAGTCGTACGACAAAATGAAGGAAGATTTCCCTACGGATAGGCATGATTTCTGGGACGAGTGGCCGTTCTCTGATATAAACCTGAAGTATGCAGCCATAGATGCTTACGTGCCCTATTTGCAAGAGGGAAGACGGGCTTAGGTGAGCCCTTTGTAGAAAATGCGGAATATCTGAGTTTGAAGCTGCATATGCAAAGAAATTGGCTGCATCTAAAGCAGCTGACAGAGAGGCTGCAGAAGCAGCTGAAGAAGCAGCTGACAGAGAGGATGCAGCTGAAGCGGCAAACAAAGAGGTAGCATCTTCTAGCGGCAACAATCAGGCCTGTGATGCACCGCTAATTGTGCTACAGGACGCTGAAGATAGGGAAGCCAAGTCAGATGCCAGGTGGGACAAAGCAGTTCGTGAGATGTGGAGTACCTGGAATGGTCCAAGTTCGTCGCCTAGGAACGATGGCAAGCACCTCAAGTGGTCTGATGAGGAGTGAATTAAAATTTACTTGTCAGTGTTATGTTTCTATTTTGTGGAACTCAGTTAGCTTGCCAAGATGTCTAGCGCCTCAGGTGATACTAGTAAAATAAATTTAACCCTCGTTGTGTTATGTTTATGTATGTGTCTTGTAGCTTGTCAAGATGGTAGCTTCTTAACTGGCAGTTTGAAAGAGTGCCCTTTTCCTCTCTCGCTAAACAGATATGTTTCATTTTGCCCAAATTGGTAGCAAATCTAGGGAAGATTCTCACTTCGATATTTTGTTCCCTTTTGGACCTCTTTTTGCCTCCGATTAGGTAGCAAATCTAGAGCAGCAAATCACACCAGGCAGAATACATTCATTTAGAAAATAAAACAAATGTAGATATAGCTGTGCGCAGCTAAATAGGATATAGCGATAGCAAGTAGGTTGATTAACGAGAATCGATGCATTCAGCCAGAAATAGGATATAGCCAGGAGACGGTGGCCTCCTCGCCGGCGGCCAAGAAGGCGACGATGGCCACCTTATCCTCCTCGGCCATCGCAGGCGCGGACGGGGTATTCTCGGGAGTTTGCGGATGCTGGTGGGACAGTGGATAGGGTTGCGTGGGGTCAGTGAGTGAGAGTGGGAGTGGGTGTGCGGAGGGGGCTCAATAGTTAAGGTGGATAGAATCAAGACACGTTTCGTTGCACCACCGTGCAACGCGCCGTGCAGTCTACTGCACCATGCACCGCGACACGCGCACGGTACGTCATGATTTTTCCCGGGCCACGCATGGCAGTTCCGTATTGAGCCGCATGCAAAGGGCGCACACACAATTTCTATGTATGAAGTTTGACACGGCCCTAAAATTGGCGATAGTTAAAAGTAGAAACGTAGAGGGGGAGGTAGGTGGTTATACGGCGAGATTTGTGGGGTTGTGCTAGATTCGCTAGAGGGATGTGTTGATGACTGTGAGTGATTCGATAAACCGAAGATGTTAGGTCTCGTCGAGCTCAGTTGTTCGGCCTCCGGCTAGCACGTGCAAGCTTCTTACGGTGGGCCCTAGTTGGAAGTGAGATTGAAAGCCGCTGCGTAAAAAATGGGATGTGTCTTATTAAAATCAAGTGGCAATAAATTGCAGTTGTCCATCGACGACCGTTCACTCGATGGCGCATGTGTTGTGGCGTAGTAGTAGCAGTAGTTGGCTTTTCAGACTTGATTAAACGTGACATGACCACTCGACGACTTTTTCCATGGACGACATCGTGTTCCTTCCTGTAGAGGGAGACGTCAAGATGGTAGCTTGTTAACTGGCAGTTTGAAAGAGTGCCCTTTTCCTCTCTCGCTAAACAGATATGTTCATATTTGCCCAAATTGGTAGCAAATCTAGAGAAGATTCTCTCTTCGATAATTCGTTCCCTTTTGGACCCCTTTTTGCCTCCGATCAGGTAGCAAATCTAAAGCAACAAATCACACCAGGCAGAATACATTCATTCAGAAAACAAAATAAATGTAGATATAGCTGTGCGCAGCTAAATAGGATATAGCGATAGAAAGTATGTTTCTTAACGAGGTTCGATGCATTCAGCCAGAAATAGGATATAGCTAGAAAGAAGCTGCTTAGCAGCAGCGGCAGCAGCCGCCGCAGCTGCAGGCACATCCTGCAAGAGCCCGCGCCTCCGCCTCCTCCTCCTCCATCCGACGCTTCCTCCACTTCTTGCTGCCAGTCCCTTGACCTTGGGGACCTTGGGCCTGATTGGAGCGATGCTACCCTCTTTGATGGCCAACCGCTGGAGGTTTCGGAGGTGAATGCCGAGAGCCCGGTGTTCAACGATGTAGGCGTTGATGTTCACGGTCTCACGCTCGCCGCCTTTGTGGGTGCCGGAGTCCGGGGCCTCTGCATGCTTCATTAAGGAGAGGAAGTCGGTGCGGTCGGGGCCACTTGCACAACTGTAGGCGATCCCCTTGCGGAAGGGGCAGCGCCAGGGGCCGCCCCTGAAGAAGGCGACGTACTTGCCGGCCCGCAGCCTCCTCAGCACTTGACGAGTCTTGGTGTGTATGGACTCGACATCACTACAGACGTCGCTGCCGGAAACCTATTGGAAGAAAAGGAAAATGGGGGAGTAGATGATGTAAGAAGATCGAGCAATCGAAATGCGAACAAGCGAATCCTAATAAACCAACATCTAGCATCCAACGATGGGAACGGTAGAAGAACCAGGGGAGGGGAGCAAACCCTAGTTACCTCCGACCATGGGTCGTCGATGCCGGTGTCGTAGGGGTTCAGCAGAGCGATGTACTTATCTGGATCGTAGGTGCCCCAGAAGTGCTTGATCCACTTGTGACTGGAGGGGGCCTCCTCGCCAGCGGGGGGCTCCGCTTCGGCGGCTCCGTCGGTGGCGGGGACGGGGGCCTGGACGGGAACGGCGGCTTCCATCAATGCCTCGACTGGGGCCTGGACAGGGACGTCGGCTACTTTCAACGCGTCGAGGGGGCCGGCGAGGAGACGGGGGCCTCCTCGCTGGCAGCCTCGGAGGCGACGGCCACCTTATCCTCCTCGGTCATCGCCGGCGCGGACGGGGTATTCTCGGGAGTTTGCGGATGCTGGTGGGACAGTGGAGAGAGTTGCGTGGGGAGAGTGAGTGAGAGTGGGAGTGGGTGTGCGGAGAGGGGCTCTATAGTTAAGGTGGATGGAAGCAAGGCACGTTTCGTTGCACCACCGTGCACCGCGACACGCGCACGATACGTCACGTTTTTTTCCCGGGCCATGCATGGCAGTTCTGTATTGAGCCGCATGCAAAGGGCACATACACAATTTCTATGTACGAAGTTTGACACGGCCCTAAATTGGCAATAGTTAAAAGTGGAAATGTAGAGGGGAAGGTAGGTGGCTGTATGGAGAGATTTGTGGGGTTGTGCTAGATTGGGTAGAGGGATGTGTTGATGAAGGCGGAGACATTAGATCTCTTCGAGCTCAGCTCTTTGGTCTCCGGCTAGTGTGTGCAAGTTTCTTACGGTCGGGCCCAGTTGAAAGTGAGATTGAGAGCCGCTGCGTAAAAAATGGGATATGTCTTTTTAAAATCAAGTGGCAATAAATTATAGCTATCCATCGATGACTGTGCACTCGATGACGCATACGTTGTGGCGTAGTAGTAGCAGTAGTAGGCTTTTTAGACTTGATTAAACATGACATGACCGCTCGACGACTTTTTCCATGGACGGCATCGTGTTCCTTCTTGTAGAAGTCTCGCTGAGGGAGACATCCGTGTTGTCTCACGCTGGGGCCACGCTGTACTGTGAAGGGCACGACGTGTGCAACGATCATCGTTGGATCGCACAAAATCAACGGTTGGTGCGCACGATCCGCGTGACAACTGTGATAACAATTCAGGGAGTAGCAGACAGGGTGGGCATAGGTTTGTGCTTCTATGAAAGATAGAGAGGGGGGCAAAACTGAGTAGTACCACATAAAACCAAGCACGATACTAAGTAGTATAAAAATGGAAACTGAGTGTCTTGTACAATGAAATACATCGTGGCATACATCAAATTATGCCAAGATAGATCTTCCCATGAACCACACATGGATCCACCAGTGTCATTGCATGTGTGTTCTTTTCACAGGCCACATATGGATCCACCAGTGTCATTCCATGTGTGTTATTCTCACAAACCACGTAAGGATCCACCAATATCATTGCATGTGTGTTCCTCTCATAGACCACACATGGATCCACCGGTGGCATCGCATGTTTGCTCTTTTGATGAACCACATTTAGAGTCATCGCATGTCTGCTCTTTTCGTGAACCACAGCTAGAGTCATTGCATGTGTGTTCTTCCCACAAACCATATCATGAACCACACCCAGTGTCATTGCATGTGTGTTCTTCTCATTAACCACACATGGATCCACCAGTGTCATTGCATGTCTGCTCTTCTCATTAACCACAGCTAGAGTCATTGCATGTCTCTTCTTTTCACAAACCACATATCACCAGAGTCATTCCATGTGTGTTCTTCCCACAGACCATATCATGAACCACACCCAGTGTCATTGGATGTGTGTTCTTCCCATGAACCACACATTGATCCACCAGTGTCATCACATGTCTGCTCTTTTCATGAACCATAGCTAGAGTCATTGCATGTGTGTTCTTCTCATAAACCACATATCACCAGTGTCATTGCATGTGTGTTCTTCCCACAGACCACACATGGATCCACCAGTGTCATTGCATGTGTGTTCTTCCCATGAACCACACATGGATCCACCAGTGTCATTGCATGTGTGTTCTTTTCACAGACCACATATGGATCCACCAGTGTCATTGCATGTGTGTTATTCTCACAAACCACGTAAGGATCCACCAGTGTCATTGCATGTGTGTTCCTCTCATAGACCACACATGGATCCACCGGTGGCATCGCATGTCTGCTCTTTTCATGAAACACAATTAGAGTCATCGCATGTCTGCTCTTTTCATGAACCACAGCTAGAGTCATTGCATGTGTGTTCTTCTCACAAACCATATAATGAACCACACCCAGTGTCTTTGCATGTGTGTTCTTCTCATTAACCACACATGGATCCACCAGTGTCATTGCATGTCTGCTTTTCTCATTAACCACAGCTAGAGTTATTCCATGTCCGTTCTTCTCCCAAACCACATATCACTAGTGTCATTGCATGTGTGTTCTTCCCACAGACCACACATGGATCCACTAGTGTCATTGCATGTGTGTTCTTCCCATGAACCACACATGGATCCACCAATGTCATCGAATGTCTGCTCTTTTCATAAACCACAACTAGAGTCACTGCATGTGTGTTCTTCTCACAGACCACATATCACTAGTGTCATTGCATGTGTGTTCTTCCCACAGACCACACATGGATCCACCAGTGTCATTGCATGTGTGTTATTCCAATGAACCACACATGGAACCACTAGTGTCATTGCATGTGTGTTCTTTTCACAAACCACATATGGATCCACCAGTGTCATTGCATGTGTGTTATTTTCACGAACCACGTAAGGAACCACCGGTGTCATTGCATGTGTGTTCATCTCATTAACCACACATGGATCCACCGGTGGCATCGCATGTCTGCTCTTTTCATGAACCACAGTTAGAGTCATCACATGTCTGCTCTTTTCATGAACCATAGCTAGAGTCATGGCATGTGTGTTCTTCTCACAAACCATATCATGAACCACACCCAGTGTCATTGCATGTGTGTTCTTCTCATTGACCACACATGGATCCACCAGTGTCATTGCATGTCTGCTCTTGTCATTAACCACAGCTAGAGTCATTGCATGTCTGTTCTTTTCACAAACCACATATCACCAGAGTCATTGCATGTGTGTTCTTCCCACAGACCATATCATGAACCACACCCAGTGTCATTGCATGTGTGTTCTTCTCATGAACCACACATGGATCCACCAGTGTCATCGCATGTCTGCTCTTTTCATGAACCACAGCTAGAGTCATTGCATGTGTATGCTTCTCACAGACCACATATCAACAGTGTCATTGCATGTGTATTCTTCCCACAGACCACACATGGATCCACCAGTGTCATTGCATGTGTGTTCTTCCCATGAACCACACATGGATCCACCAGTGTCATTGCATGTGTGTTGTTTTCACAGACCACATATGGATCCACCGGTGTAATTGCATGTCTGTTATTCTCACAAACCACATAAGGATCCACCGGTGTCATTGCATGTGTGTTCCTCTCATAGACCACACATGGATCCACCTATGGCATCGCATGTATGCTCTTTTGATGAACCACAGTTAGAGTGTTCGCATGTCTGCTCTTTTCATGAACCACGGCTAGAGTCATTGCATGTGTTTTCTTCTCACAAACCATATCATGAACCACACCTAGTGTCATTGCATGTGTGTTCTTCTCATTAACCACACATGGATCCACCAGTATCATTGCTTGTCTGCTCTTCTTATTAACCACAGCTAGAGTCATTGCATGTCTGTCATCGGATTGCGGACAAGTACGCCATGAGGGGGTCCTCGAGGCGTGCGGAAGAGAGGGGTGTGAGACGTACGGTGTTCCGGGACGGTGAGCATTCAAGTTTACCCAGGTTCGAATCCACGGGCTTTGGACGGACCCTACTCCTGCTATCAATCTAGTAATACGGCAAAGCCGGAATATGGGTTACAATGGTATCGCCTGTGCGAGTTGAGGGTCTAAAGTATTGGGTGTTATCTGGTGCCCTAAAGGCTCTCCCTAGGACGGCTTATATAGATATCCGGCCTAGGGTTTTACAGGAGAGATCAATCCGGCTACGACTAAGAGTTGGTTACAGAGTACATCTTGAACTACAAGTTACATTATGGGCCTAAGTCGGTAAGTCTTCTGGGCCTTCCCGTAGCCGGATTGGACTCCGTCTTCTCTCTCTAACTGGGCCGCCCATGAAGCAAAGCTCTAACCCGAAGTGGGCCACCCTGGTCAGTGAGGAACTATGAGGATACCCGGAAAGTATATCCCCAATAGCAGCCCCCGGAGGCCTCCAAGATCCAAAGTCGGATTTTATCATCGTCTAGCTTGATCTTCGGCTTGCAGAATCTTGAAGGGTTCCTGAAACTTCACAGCAAAAAATACGATCTGGGTCTTAAAAGTAAGTCGGACCTTTCAATTGGTTACTCGGATTTTCTAGCTCGCTTTTAAACTAAGCCGGAACTTGGTCTCTAACACCACCTGACACAAGCATGGTCAAGTCACATCATCTGACAGACGTTCCGTCAGCACGACCGTTAGTGGGTCCGCGGTTCGCGAAACCGAGGTGCCGTTTCAATGCGTGCATGGACATCGAGGCGACGCAATCATCGCGCGGGCCCTCCCCAGTTCTTTCCACGACGCGTGGCGGTTACACTGTAGCGTTCGCACGAATCTTGGCGCAGGTAGGTGGATATAAGGGGTTTAGATTTCTTCTTCTCCTCTCCACCAGTCCTTCGTCGTTCCTTCCTTCCCAATCCTCCTGCGTGCCCAGAGCCTCCTCATCCTCCTCCCACAAAGCTCCTAGCGCCGCCACTTTAAGGTCACCTTTTTCACCGGACAAAAATGGCTTCCTCTTCTTCTTCCTCTGGTTTGGCGGCAGCAGCGGCGGCGGCGGCGGCGGAAGCAGCTGCGGAAAAGGAGAGTTTCCAGGGAATCTGGATCCCCTGCGCCCTCGACGAGGCAGGCCTCAAGAACGTGGAGAAGGAGGGGCTTCTCGCCGCCGACGACTGGCGGACCGGCCTCGGCGAAACCGTCCCCAACCCGCGTGAGGGTGAGCGTGTCCACTTCGGCACCCATCTGGACCGAGGTTTGTCCTTTCCTCCCTCGGAGTTCTTCTCCGAGGTGATAGATCACTATGGAGTTCAACTCCACAATCTTCCTCCCAATTCTATTCTAGAAATGAGCGCACATGCTGCGCTTTGCGAGGCTTTCTCGGCATTAGGCCGAGCTTGCTTCTCTTCCAGTACTATTTCCATGTCCGGAGAAATTCCATCACTGCCGGTGTTCCTTATATCACCGGTACCATTAGTTTTTCTGTTAGACGAGACCGGGCCTATTCCAAAATTTCTGCCAGTGACTCGGTCAAACAATGGCCAGCCACTTTCTTCTACCATAGGGATATTCCGGCTCCCGGCAAAGCTACTGCTTTGCCGGCTTTCGTCGACGGAGCTGCCACAGCCCAGCCTTCCTCGGACGAGGCTGCTCCAGCTCTCACCGATGATCTGATCCTCGCTAAGAGGCGGATCAAGTATTTGATCAAGCACAAGGATCTGAAGGGATCCGACTTGGTCCAATGCTGGGTCTCACGTCGGATCTAGCTACTTCAGTACCATGGGGACAGACTGATGCACTCCATCACGTCTTCCAAAAAAGATTCCCTCCGCATCATCCCTAAATCCTACACCGCCTAGGGTTACATAAGCCAGATCAAATGGCTGATCAAGGAGCGGATCGAGAGGAAAATTCCGGAGGTTTCTCTGGATATGCAGACGGCGGAAAACCCTGTGGTGCTGGTAAGCTTCCATCAGTACACCTTTTATGTGTTTCAATCTTTAAGTTATATACCGCAATGCTGATATGCTTTCCTGTTTTCAGCTTGCTGACCTCCCCGAGTCGGAGCTTGCTCCACTCGAAGGATATCCTCCTGAGTTTTCTCAGGAGACCGAAGTAGTCCCATTGCCGGATCTTGCGCTCAAGAAGCATAAAGCTCCGACACTGGCAGTTCGTGAAAAGGTAACCTTTTGTCACAACATTTTCGCCTTTGTACTTTACTCAAGTTTCTTTCCGAGATGTAATGTTTCCGACTTTACTACTTTCTCAGAGCAAAACCAATCATCAAGGGCAAGGGGAAAGGGATTCCTTCGAAGCCCTTGCGACAAACGAAGCTTACCATAGCTTCCCCTACCACGACTCCTTCTTCGGTTGTTGTAGAAAATCTGGCTCCTCCAACGGCGCATGTGATCCTTGGGTCACACACTGACGTCACCGTGGTTGCGTCAGCTCAAGATAAGGGTGAACCCTCTTCGGGTAATGATCCCTCGGCTGAAGTCTTCGCCGACAACCTCCTCAGCAATCCCGGACTTGCCAAGTTTGACTTATCCCGGAAATCTGCAGAGGAGATCTAGCGGCTGGCCAGGCAAGTCCTGGAAAAAAGCCATTTATCCCCCGAAGAGGAAGCGCAAGAAGCAGAGCATGCCAAGTTCTCTGACCTTCTCGCTCAAGTATGCCTTCGCGACGAGAGAATCAGGACTGGCGAGCTTCCAACAGCCCCAGTAATTCCTCTTACCCTCGCCGAGAAGGTGGCAGCTGAAGTGAACGCGGGGTTAGACAAACTCACCCGCGAGCAATATGTAAGTCGGAATTCCAACTCTTGTTTTTTACATTATGTTATATCATATCCTCTAGCCCCCAAGCATGAAGTAGGATATAGAAATCTGGGTTTATGCTTTCATTAGGATGCCAAAGAACGAATTAGTGTAGCCCCCAAGGCTCGTGTTGATATTTAGCAAAAAATATTAGCCCGAGTCTTAAGTAGCTTTCTGACTTTGGGTATTCTGACTTACAGAAAGTATGTTCCTATAACCAGGAATTATTAACCAATGTTTGTGATAAGCGGAGAGAGATCAAAGCTCTCCGGCTTAAAAATGTTGAGCTCAAGGTAGCCAAGGATGAAGCCGAAGGTAAACATTCCGAGATTCAAACCTTGTCTTTTGCTTTTTCAATGTCGAATTTTTCTGAACTGTTGTTCTTTTTGACTTACAGCGTTGGTGAAACAATCCATCGCTATGCTTGAAGAGGCCGAGAACCTCAAGACCCTAGTGGTGGAGAACAAGGGACTTCGCCAAGAGTTGGATAAGCTCAAGGCGGATCATGAAAGGAGCATAGCTCAAGTCGTTGAATCCTCCTCCATGGCCACTGAAGAGCGCGATCTCAAGATTGCCGTTCAAGATAAAGTTATCTTGGACCTCAAGAATGATCTTGGCAGAGACAAAGATCTCTCCGAAGCGCTCCGGGCTGAACTCCAGAGTCTCTGGGAGGAGAAGACCAAGATTGACGACGTCATTCTTGGTACCTTCCATCTGTCTGATTTATCATTTCTTTGACTTTCATCAATGTCAGATTTTCCTTGACTTGTTTTGTGTATAGGTCCTCTGAACTTGACGGACTCCTCCTCATCCGAGCCCCGCACTCACTGGCTTACCCAAGTCGGTGATCTTCTTCATGACTACCGCCAGTCCCTTGAGGACATTGGCGAGTCTCTCAGGATTCCGGACATGCCAAGCATGTCGGACTTCCAGGTGCGGGAGAAGGCCAAGGAGATGCCGCAGCTCGTTCGGGACTGGAACATGTCCTACGCGCGGACTGCTGCGCAGAACGCTCTCACCATGGTCATGAGCCACCATGGAAACATGGAGATATGGCAAGTGACTAGAGGGTACTGCAAGGTAGACGAAGACGGCCAGGAGCAAGACCTTCAAGCCATCATGCACTCATGCGCCGGATACGGGTGCCACGTAGCTGATCTGACTAGCTACGAGATTGCCTTCTTCACCCACGTAGATACCCCGCCACCTCCTCCAGAAGAAACCGAAGAAGCTTCCGACGATGAACGGACCACCTCGGATCCGGACATCTCGGAACGATATCAAGGCGGAGTAACCAACGAGCCGACAGCTCCTTCATCTCCTCCTGCATCATAGACCACAAACTTTATGTATTATTCTGTGAAAGAACATGATGCGCTTGTAAATATTAAGTAATAAGACTTTTGCTAGTGCTAAGTTTTTTATCTATTCAGCACTTTTGTCTTAGAATTTTTGCGTGCCTGAAATGTTTTCATAAGCACTTGAAATTTTTCTGTCTCTACTTATCGTTTATCTGGCCTTCCGCCTCGTCCCTTTCGTGAGCCGGCTAAACCTTCAGCCGGAAACTTTGCCGAGCAACGGAGCTCAATTGCTAAACCAGTTTAAACTCGGAAACAAAGCCGGCTTCCAGTACCAACAAATCACTACTCGGAAGATACCCCCATCCAGCAATCAGACAAATAACCCAAGTAAAGACTAGATTTTTTTAGAGTTATACCCGAAGGTAGCAGTTTTAGAATCGGAAATGTAAACCAGAACGAACATGAGCATAAAGTACTTTCAAGCATTCTGGGATTTTCGACTATGACATGATCATTAGGAAATAAGATGGTAAAATCTTCTCCGAAAAACTTTGAGGTAACCAAAACTTTTATTTCTCACAGAACATGCACATATGTATGATTACAAAGAAGGATAAACTAAGAAAAAAGGGACGTAGCTGAGCAATATTCCACGGTCTGTCTAACTCATCCGGATTTGTACTGCCTCCAGCTCTCTTTCTCTTCTTAGTAGCAGGTCTTTCTTTGACTGGCCTCATGTCAGTTAAGTAGTTAGATCCATTGTGCAATACTCGACTAACTAAAAAGGGCCCTTCCCATACTGGGGAAAGTTTTTTCTTTCTTTGTTGCACAAGCCAGAGAACCAAATCTCCTTTATTGAAAGATCTAGTTCGGACTCTCTGGCTATGATACTTGCGTAACTTCTACTGATAGGCTGTAGATCTCATTTTAGCAACGACGCAAACTTCTTCGACTAAGTCAAGATCATTTTGTCGATAAATCTCGGCATCCTCTTCAATATACGCGGCCACTCTAGGAGAAGTATGAATTAAATCACTAGGAAGAACTGCTTCTGCGCCATAGACCAAGAAGAAAGATGTATATCCTGTTGACCTATTCGGAGTTGTTCGTAAAGTCCAAATTACAGAGGGTAGTTCCTCTGCCCAAGCCCACGCAGCACGTCTCAGTGGTGCTTCGAGTCTTGGTTTCAAGCCTTGTAGAATTAAACCATTTGCTCTTTCGACTTGTCCGTTAGCCTGTGGATATGCGACTGACGCAATGTCAAGCCGGATATTTTGCTCATCGCAGAATTCAGCCAGTTCTCCCATGGAAAAGTTACTCCCATTGTGCGTGATAATACTATGCGGATAACCATACCGGATTATAACATCCTCGACAAATCTTTTGGCTGTTGCTCCATCACAACTAGTGACAGGTTTAGCCTCGATCCATTTCGTGAATTTATCCACCATCACTAAGAGGTGAGTGAATCCACTTGGAGCTCGTTTAAAAGGTCCTACCATATCAAGCCCCCAGACCGCAAAGGGCCATGTTATAGGTATTGTTCGCAGCTGATCAGCCGGAACATGAGCTTGCTTGGCGTATTTTTGGCAGCCTTTACATGTAAGCCAGAAAATCCACGTCGAAAAGCTTTTGCCACTAAAGATTTGGCTGCAACGTGGTGACCACACTCGCCTTCGTGGATTTCCCTTAAGATTTCCACTCCTTCTTCCGGAGATACACAACGCTGAAAACCCCCAGAAACACTCCGTTTATGGAGCTCACCTTTAACAATAGTATAGGCTTTTGCTCGTCGGATAATCTGTCGGCTCAACACTTCGTCTTTGGGTAATTTGCCATCTACCAAGTAATCGAGGTAGGGTTGAGTCCAGCTGGGAATTACAGCCAGAACTGCTATCAAAGGTGAGTCGGATTTGGTCGGATATTCCTCATCTACTCCCTTTATCGAGGGAACTTTGAGGTGCTCTAAAAATGCGCCATCCCGGACCTCTTTCCGCGCAGAGCCTATTCGAGATAATGCATCTGCTTCCTCATTTTCTGCTCAAGGGATGTGTTGAACTTCAAATCCTTCGAACGATTTAGATAGATCATCCACTACAACTTTATATGCTGCCATGTGCTTATTTGCATTACAAATATCCGAGACTTGCTGAGCAACAAGATCCGAATCTCCGTAACACATCAAACGTCAGATGCCAATATCCTTAGCAATCCGGTTTCCATGTAGTAGTGCTTCATACTCGGCAATGTTGTTTGTCGCTGTGAAGTGGATCTGCAACACGTATAAAAGTTTATCTACTTGGGGTGATTTGAGCACCACGCCAGCCCCCGAGCCCCCTCGAGCCTTAAACCCATCGAAAAAGAGGGTCCAATATTCTGACTCAGGGAAGACCATGTTCTCCTTGGTCTCTGTCCAATCAGCGACAAAGTCGGCAAGGATCTGGGATTTGATTGATGTCCGGGGTTTGTACTCAATATCGAAAGCTGCAAGCTCTATGCCCCATTTGGCGACGCATCCTGTGGCATCGCTATTGTTGATTATATCTCTCATGGGATCTTTGCTCACCACGGTAATTGGGTGCTCCTGAAAATAGTGTCGTAACTTACGAGATGCTAGAAAAACACCGTAAGCCAACTTTTGATAGTGCGGATACCGCTGTTTTGATTCTGTCAGGACCTCGCTGACAAAGTACGTCGGACGCTGCACCAGGTGCTCCTGATTTTCTTCAGGTCTCTCCATTACCATAACGATACTGACAACCTTATTTGTCGTAGCAATGTAAAGCAACATCGGTTCCTGAGGTTCCAGCGCTGTAAGGATAGGAGCAGATAAGAGTACTTTCTTCAGGTCTTGTAGTGCAGCTTCGTTAGTCCAGACAAAATCCTTGGTCTTCTTCAGGAGTTTGTATAATGGTGCGGCTCTTTCACCAAGCCGGCTTACAAATCGACTGACCGCAGCAATGCAACCAGTTAATCTTGGTACGTCCTTCAGACGAGTTGGCCTGGAAATATTGAGAATAGCCTTGATCTTGTCGCGGTTCACCTCTATACCTCTTTGAGACACGATGAAACCTAACAATTTTCCGGCTGGTATTCCAAAGAAGCATTTCTTTGGGTTAAGCATGATGTTGTATTTTCTTAAATTGGTGAACGTTTCCTCCAAGTCGGAAATCAATGTTTCCTTCTTTTTGGACATGACCGCGATATCATCCACGTATGCATGTACATTGCGTCCGAGTTGATCATGGAGGCAACGCTGCATCGTGCACTGGTACGTAGCTCCTGCGTTCTTCAGCCCAAAGGGCATCGTAACAAAACAGAAGGTTCCGAAGGGGGTTATGAATGAAGTTTTGACTTCGTCAGATTCCTTCATCTGGATTTGGTGATAACCGGAATATGCGTCGAGAAAACAGAGGAGTTCCGAGCCTGTCGTAGAATCGATAACTTGATCAATTCTAGGCAGAGCGAACGGATCTTTTGGACAAGCCTTGTTCAAGGCGGTATAATCAACAAACATCCTTAAATCAGTGGTGTCCTTTTTAGGGACCATTACAGGCTTGGCCGACCAATCAGTATGGATGACCTCTTCTATGAATCCGGCTAACTCGAGCTGCGCTAGTTCTTTAGCTATTGCCTTACCCTTTTCATCACCAAACCGTCGTAAGGACTGTTTGACGGGTTTAGCGTTCGGGTTTACATTTAGAGAGTGATCGACAAGTTCCCTAGGTACTCCGGTCATGTCAGATGGCTGCCATGCGAAGATATCCTTATTTGCTTGGAGGAACTTGACGAGCGCGCTTTCCTATGCGCTCCTTAGGCCTACGACTATCTGGGTCACCTTGGAGGGGTCATCATCCTTCAACGGCGTCGTCTTCGTCTCTTCTGATGCCTTGAACTCCAGATTTGGCTTTGTGACCTCCTTCTTTGTTGTGGGCATCTCGAACGGATCTATGCTCTTCTTGATCTCCTGGTACTCCTGGGCGTGCAGCACGGCTTCGACAAAGGCATAATTTCCATCTTCGCACTCTCGCGCCTTCTTCCGGTCTCCCCTGATGGTGAGCACGCTGTTGGGACCTGAAATTTTCATCATATTGTAAATGTAGCACGGACGAGCCATAAAAGCCCAGTAAGCCGGTCGTCCGAATATAGCGTGGTATGCGCTCTTGAACGGGACCACTTCAAAGGAAAGTGCCTCCGTCCAATAATTCTTTGGAGTTCCAAAAGTAACATCCAAAGTGATCTCTCCCAGGGAATTAGCTTGTCTTCCCGGGACAACTCCGTGAAAGATCACAGAGCTATGGTTCAGCTGTGTTTCCTAGATCATCATCCGGCATAGCGTTTCGACATAGAGAATATTGATACTGCTACCACCGTCCATGAGGGTCTTGGAGAAACCATAACCGTCAATAAGTGGATTGACGACTAAGGCGTATTTTCCTCGCCTATGTAGCTTAGGCGGATGATCAGCGCGGTCAAATGTTATTGCCACTTCCGACCAGTCCAGATACTGAGGGACAGCCAGAACTGTTGCGTTGAGCTCGTGGAGAACTACTTTCTTGACCTTTGCTGGTTGAGATCTGAGGAAGGTGACGTAAGTGTCCTTCTTGGTGGGAAAAGTTTTCTTCCCTTCCGACTTGGGATTTGAAGCATCGGCTTCCTCCATGTCAGAATCTTCCTTGGTCTCTTTGTCCTTTTCGGGATTTTTCTTTCCCTTCTTCCGCTTAGCTTTGTATCCCGCGGTATCATCTCTCTTGATGTCGTCGTTAAAACGACACTCAGCGTTGGTGTGGGACGAGCCCCCATTGGCGTCCAAGTGATGCACACATGGGTTATTGGCGATGTCGGCCCAAGTGTAGGTTTTTCCTGGTTGTTGTTCTCCTCTACCTTGGACCCTTGATGTCCCACGGCCACGCCCGCAGCCTCCGCCACGTCCTCCTCGTCCTCCAGACCCAGATACAGTAGTGACTACTGTTGTCTCTGCGTTGGGTTTTTCTTCCGAGGTATTTTTGCGCTTCTGAGCTTGTTGCTTTGGTTGTTTTGCTGACTGAGGTACAGCCAGGACATTGAGTAATCCCTCTGCATTGTCGTAAGCATCTGCATACTTGCTCGATGTTTCTATCATCTCTCCCAGATCAGTAACCTTGTCACACTTCAAGCGATGGCGCAGTAAACCAATTGGGAGACCTGCGATGAAAGCTTCAATCGCAGTTTGATCATTTACTCCTTCGCAGGAGTTCTTGGTGTCAATCCATCGTCCGAGGTAATCTCGGCAAGTTTCTCCGGCTTTCTGGGTGCAACATTGTAGGTATCCAACCGTATAGGGCCTCTGATATGTGCCTTCGAAATTCCGAAAGAACGCACTTTGTAAATCATACCAGTTATGGATGGTGTTCGCCGGAAGTTCATTGAGCCATGATCGTGTCGTCTTCCACAACATAAGTGGGAGATATCGGGTTGCGACCAGGATGTTTCCGCCTTTGGCGATGCAGCAGGCTTGGAAGAAATCCTATAACCATGTGTCTGGCCGAGCAATGCCGTCGTAGGCTTGGATATGTCTTGAGATAGCAAATCCTTCCGAGAACTTTGTAGCTCTGATGCTTGGTCCGAAGCATTTTGGGCCCACGTATACATCATCGTTTTCGTAGCGCCGAGCCTCTATATTGGAGTTGATCATGTGCCTTGCGTCGTTCGGGGATAGGGATCGTCCCGAATGTCGGCTGTGGCTGCGGTGCCTTGGAGCCAGACTTCGTCTTCTGCCACCACCTCCTCCGCCATGTCGTCCTCCTTGACCTCCTTGGGGGGCGTTGTGATAACTGTGTGGTGGAGAGGGTGGTGCAGCTGGATAGTTTTTGGCTGATCACCGACCTCCGTCCAGAGCGTCATTATTCTGGCTCCGAGGAGGTCCTTGACTATGACGAGCCCCCTGCCGGCTTGTTCCAGCGTGGTTTCTGTCGTTCGTTCGTCCGTCGTTCCCACCATGGTGAGGCTCAGCCGGACGGTTTTCATGTCTGGGAGGTGGCATTCTCTGACGATCCTCCTCCCGACATTTCTCTTTATCTTCTCCCTTTCGGGGAGGATTCCTCGGATTCAGTGCAGCGATCGCGTCTTTCTCGGCTATTGGAGCGACATTGCTCCAGTTATGTGTAGCTCTGCGGTGCTGCCCTGATGATCCGGTTCTTGAATAATTGTCTTCCCTGCGTTCGGGGTGACGATACGGCGCCCGAATGTAGTGGGATCTTACGTCAGCCCATGCCGGATCTGTGCGACATTGGTCAGAATGTGAGACCAGCTTTTGACTTCCAGACAGGGCGACCTTTTGCTGCCCCAGTCCCTTATTGAGTAGCTTGATACCCAAACGTATCTCCTCTGGTTCTGGATTAGCCAATAGAATTTCGAGAGCTGCCATGGTATTTTGCACTGGTGTTGGGTAAACCCAATCTCCATTGCTATCCTTCCGTGGCTTCCCCATCTCACTCCAAAAAGTACGGCACGGACACGTGGGAATTGGTTGTCATCTATGTGACGCTTCCGTGTCTTCTGATGCAGACGGGACATGTACTCCTTGTTTGACATACGCTTCTTCTCCACCTCGATGTTTTTGGCTTCATCAAGGAGTTGTTGACGACGCGCTTCTAGGGCCGGGTCCCTTTCGTCCAGCTCATCTGCACTAAGTTCTGCAGCTGTAGGGATAGGTGTGGTTAATGCGGCATCGATGAGTTTACGCGCACCTTCAGTGATCACGTGTCCATCCACAGAAGCTTCTTTTTTCGGCTCGTCTGGGATAAGTGCTCCATCCGAGCCTTCTTCGTATTCCTCGGCGATTACCTCCTCTGTGAGGGGGTCTTTTGTCGGGGTCTTGGTCTTCTTGTTCCTCTTCTTTGCCTTCTTGGCAGCGCCAGTAGCAAAGACGGCTTTTGGTCCGTTTCCCGGAGTCAAGCTCTGATCGGTACTTTCGGACATCTGGATCTCGGGATTATCTCCGATGTCCATGTCATCCTGCACTTTGGGAGAGTGTTCCCCGGATCCTTCATCCATGGCTTCTCCTTCTTCTGCAGCTTTGGAGTTGTACTCCTCTTCGTATTCCGCGGAGAACTTTCAGAAATCTGCCGATGACATAGATTCATCCGAGGATGCGGGAACGTCGGCGTTTGTTCCAATTGCCTCCAGCACCAATTCGGTGTTTTCTCCAGCATCGGCAGAGCTAGATCCGGATCCAACATATCCGACAAAGTGCGACGCGTGCCTCCAGAGGTTCCTGCGGCTTTCGCGATCAGCCATATCGAAACTTTTAATGGTTTCGAGGATTGCATATGCGCTAGAGCCTTGCAGTATCATACATCTTAGTGTGTACCTAAGGAAAGGCATGTCTGTCCCAGCATCGTCAGAGCCGGAATCTGTGTCGTTGATATGCTGCTCCTGGATTTCGACTTCCACGGGTGGGTCAATCTGGGATCCGGCTTCTCCAGGGAGATCCACTCCAGATTCGACTTGGACCGTGAGGTCTTCTTCAGGCTCGGATTTCTCCACTATCTCCGCAACTGGTGTGGGCTGGGTGGGATTAGGGTTTTCTGAAATCCGGAAATCTGCCGCCTCAGCAGACAAAGGGGACCCAGAAGATTCTTCTGCCTCTATCATCACCGCTAGGGTGGGTTGGGCAGATTCAGCGAAACCGATGTAAACATCGATCTCGCCAAAATACATGATAGTATAGGCAGTCACGGCCTCCCTAGCCGGAATCCAAGTCTCGTCGAGAACGATGAGAGGGACGTCGCTGGCGTAGAGGATGCGACGGACGGCGATGGTCTCGCCGATTCCGATTCTTGCAGATTCCGCTCGGAACGCAGATCTGAAGCTCACTAGCCCCACAGTGGGCGCCAACTGTCGTCGGATTGAGGACAAGTATGCCATGAGGGCGTCCTCGAGGCGTGCGGAAGAGAGGGGTGTGAGACGTACGGTGTTCTGGGACGGTGAGCACACAAGTTTACCCAGGTTCGAATCCGTCGGCTTTGGATGGACCCTACTCATGTTGTCAATCCAGTAATACGGCAAAGCCGGAATATGGGTTACAATGGTATCGCCTGTGCGAGTTGAGGGTCTAAAGTATTGGGTGTTATCTGGTGCCCTAAAGGCTCTCCCTAGGATGGCTTATATAGATATCCGGCCTAGGTTTTACAGGAGAGATCAATCCGGCTACGACTAAGAGTTGGTTACAGAGTACATCTTGAACTACAAGTAACATTATGGGCCTAAGTCGGTAAGTCTTCTGGGTCTTCCCGTAGCCGGATTGGACTCCGTCTTCTCTCTCTAACTGGGTCGCCCGTGAAGCAAAGCTCTAACCCGAAGTGGGCCACCCCGGTCAGTGAGGAACTGTGAGGATACCCAGAAAGTATATCCCCAACAGCAGCCCCCGGAGGCCTCCAAGATCCAAAGTCGGATTTTATCATCGTCTAGCTTGATCTTCGGCTTGCAGAATCTTGAAGGGTTCCTGAAACTTCACAACAAAAAATACGATCCGGGTCTTAAAAGAAGTCGGACCTTTCAATTGGTTACTCGGAATTTCCAGCTCGCTTTTAAACTAAGCCGGAACTTGGTCTCTAACGCCACCTGACACAAGCATGGTCAAGTCACGTCATCTGATAGACGTTCCATCAGCGCGACCGTTGGTGGGTCCGCGGTTCGCGGAACCAAGGCGCCGTTTCAACGCGTGCGTGGAGATCAAGGCGATGCAATCATCGCGCGGGCCTCCCCAGTTCTTTCCACGACGCGTGGCGGTTACACTGTAGCGTTTGCATGAATCTTGGCGCAGGTAGGTGGATATAAGGGGTTTAGATTTCTTCTTCTCCTCTCCACCAGTCCTTCACCGTTCCTTCCTTCCCAATCCTCCTGCGCGCCTAGAGCCTCCTCGTCCTCCTCCCACAGAGCTCCTAGCGCCACCACTTTAAGGTGACCTTTTTCACCAGAGAAAAATGGCTTCCTCTTCTTCTTCCTCTAGTTTGGCGGCAGCAGCGGTGGCGGCGTCGGCGGAAGCAGCTACAGAAAAGGAGAGTTTCCAGGGAATCTAGATCCCCTGCGCCCTCGACGAGGCAGGCCTCAAGAACGTGGAGAAGTAGGGGCTTCTCGCCGCTGGCGACTGGCAGACCGGCCTCGGCGAAACCGTCCCCAACCCGTGCGAGGGCGAGCGTGTCCACTTTGGCACCCATCTGGACCGAGGTTTGTCCTTTCCTCCCTCGGAGTTCTTCTCCGAGGTGATAGATCACTAGTCATTGCATGTGTGTTCTTCTCACATACCACATATCACCAGTGTCATTGCATGTGTATTCTTCCCACAGACCACAGATGGATCCACTAGTGTCATTGCATGTGTGTTCTTCCCATGAATCACACATCGATCCACCAGTGTCATTGCATGTGTGTTCTTTTTACAGACAACATATGGATCCACCAGTGTAATTGCATGTGTGTTATTCTCACAAACCACGTAAGGATCCACCAGTGTCATTGCATGTGTGTTCCTCTCATAGACCACACATGGATCCACCGGTGGCATCGCATGTCTGCTCTTTTGATGAACCACAGTTAGAGTCATCGCATGTCTGCTCTTTTCGTGAACCACAGCTAGAGTCATTGCATGTGTGTTCTTCTCACAAACCATATCATGAACCACACCAAGTGTCATTGCATGTGTGTTCTTCTCATTAACCACACATGGATCCACCAGTGTCATTGCATGTCTGCTCTTCTCATTCACCACAGCTAGAGTCATTGCATGTCTATTCTTTTCACAAACCACATATCACCAGAGTCATTGCATGTGTGTTCTTCCCACATACCATATCATGAACCAAACCCAGTGTCATTGGATGTGTGTTCTTCCCATGAAGCACACATCGATCCACCAGTGTCATCGCATGTCTGCTCTTTTCATAAACCACAGATAGAGTCATTGTATGTGTGTTCTTCTCACAGACCACATATCACCAGTGTCATTGCATGTTTGTTCTTCCCACAGACCACACATGGATCCACCAGTGTCATTGCATGTGTGTTCTTCCCATGAACCACACATGGATCCACCAGTGTCATTGCATGTGTGTTCTTTTCACAAACCACATATGGATCCACCAGTGTCATTGCATGTGTGTTATTTTCACAAACCACGTAAGGATCCACCGGTGTCATTGCGTGTGTATTGCTCTCATAGACCACACATGGATCCACCGGTGGCATCGCATGTCTGCTCTTTTCATGAACCACAGTTAGAGCCATCGCATGTCTACTCTTTTCATGAACCATAGCTAGAGTCATTGCATGTGTGTTCTTCTCACAAACCATATCATGAACTACACCCAGTGTCATTGCATGTGTGTTCTTCTCATTAACCACACATGGATCCACCAGTGTCATTGCATGTCCGCTCTTCTCATTATCCGCAGCTAGAGTAATTCCATGTCTGTTCTTTTCACAAATCACATATCACCAGTGTCATTGCATGTGTGTTCTTCCCACAGACCATATCATGAACCACACCCAATGTCATTGCATGTGTGTTCTTCTCATGAACCACACATGGATCCACCAGTGTCATCGCATGTCTGCTCTTTTCATGAACCAGAGCTAGAGTCATTGCATGTCTGTTCTTTTCACATACCACATATCACCAGTGTCATTGCATGTGTGTTCTTCCCACAGACCACACATGGATCCACCAGTGTCATTGCATGTGTGTTCTTCCCATGAACCACACATGGATCCACCAGTGTCATTGCATGTGTGTTCTTTTCACAGACAACATATGGATCCACCAGTGTCATTGCATATGTGTTATTCTCACAAACCACGTAAGGATCCACTGGTGTCATTGCATGTGTGTTCCTCTCATAGACCACACATGGATCCACCAGTGTCATTGCATGTCTGCTCTTCTCATTAACCACAGCTAGAGTCATTGCATATCTATTCTTTTCACAAACCACATATCACCAGAGTCATTGCATGTGTGTTCTTCCCACATACCATATCATGAACCAAACCCAGTGTCATTGGATGTGTGTTCTTCCCATGAACCACACATCGATCCACCAGTGTCATCGCATGTCTGCTCTTTTCATAAACCACAACTAGAGTCATTGTATGTGTGTTCTTCTCACAGACCACATATCACCAGTGTCATTGCATGTGTGTTCTTCCCACAGACCACACATGGATCCACCAGTGTCATTGCATGTGTGTTCTTCCCACGAACCACACATGGATCCACTAGTGTCATTGCATCTGTGTTCTTTTCACAGACCACATATGGATCCACCAGTGTCATTGCATGTGTGTTATTTTCACAAACCACGTAAGGATCCACCGGTGTCATTGCATGTGTGTTGCTCTCATAGACCACACATGGATCCACCGGTGGCATCGCATGTCTGCTCTTTTCATGAACCACAGTTAGAGCCATCACATGTCTACTCTTTTCATGAACCATAGCTAGAGTCATTGCATGTGTGTTCTTCTCACAAACCATATCATGAACCACACCTAGTGTCATTGCATGTGTGTTCTTCTCATTAACCACACATGGATCCACCACTGTCATTGCATGTCCGCTCTTCTCATTATCCACAGCTAGAGTAATTCCATGTCTGTTCTTTTCACAAATCACATATCACCAGTGTCATTGCATGTGTGTTCTTTTCACAGACCACACATGGATCCACCAGTGTCATTGCATGTGTGTTATTCTCACAAACCACGTAAGGATCCACCGGTGTCATTGCATGTGTGTTGCTCTCATAGACCACACATGGATCCACCGGTGGCATTGCATGTCTGCTCTTTTCATGAACCACAGTTAGAGTCATCGCATGTCTGCTCTTTTCATGAACCATAGCTAGAGTCATTGCATGTGTGTTCTTCTCCCAAACCATATCATGAACCACACCCAGTGTCATTGCATGTGTGTTCTTCTCATTAACCACACATGGATCCACCAGTGTCATTGCCTGTTCGCTCTTCTCATTATCCACAGCTAGAGTAATTGCATGTCTGTTCTTTTCACAAATCACATATCATCAGTGTCATTGCATGTGTGTTCTTCCCACAGACCATATCATGAACCACACCCAATTTCATTGCCTGTGTGTTCTTCTCATGAACCACACATGGATCCACCAGTGTCATCGCATGTCTGCTCTTTTAATGAACCAGAGCTAGAGTCATTGCATGTGTGTTCTTTTCACAGACCACATATCACTAGTGTCATTGCATGTGTGTTCTTCCCATAGACCACACATGGATCCACCAGTGTCATTGCATGTGTGTTCTTCCCATGAACCACACATGGATCCACCAGTGTCATTGCATGTGTGTTCTTTTCACAGACAACATATGGATCCACCAGTGTCATTGCATCTGTGTTATTCTCACAAACCACGTAAGGATCCACCGGTGTCATTACATGTGTCTTCCTCTCAAAGAACACACATGGATCCACCGGTGGCATCGCATGTCTGCTTTTTTCATGAACCATAGCTAGAGTCATGGCATGTGTGTTCTTCTCACAAACCATATCATGAACCACACCAAGTGTCTTTGCATGTGTGTTCTTCTCATTAACCACTCATGGATCCACCAGTGTCATTGCATGTCTGCTCTTCTCATTAACCACAGCTAGAGTCATTTCATGTCTGTTCTTCTCACAAACCACATATCACCAGTGTCATTGCATGTGTGTTCTTCCCACAGACCACACATGGATCCACCAGTGTCATTGCATGTGTGTTCTTCCCATGAACCACACATCGATCCACCAGTGTTGTCGCATGTCTGCTCTTTTCATAAACCACAGCTAGAGTCATTGCATGTGTGTGCTTCTCACAGACCACATATCACTAGTGTCATTCCATGTGTGTTCTTCCCACAGACCACACATGGATCCACCAGTGTCATTGCATGTGTGTTCTTCCCATTAACCACACATAGATCCACCAGTGTCATTGCATCTGTGTTCTTTTCACAGACCACATATGGATCCACCAGTGTCATTGCACGTGTATTATTTTCACAAACCACGTAAGGATCCACCGGTGTGATTGCATGTGTGTTCCTCTCATAGACCACACATGGATCCACTGGTGGCATCGCATGTCTACTCTTTTCATGAACCACAGTTAGAGTCATCGCATGTCTGCTCTTTTCATGAACCACAACTAGAGTCATTGCATGTGTCTTCTTCTCACAAACCATATCATGAACCACACCTAGTGTCATTGCATGTGTGTTCTTCTCATTAACCACACATGAATCCACCAGTGTCATTGCACGTCCGCTCTTCTCATTAACCACAGCTAGAGTCATTGCATGTCTGTTCTTTTCACAAACCACATATCACCAGTGTCATTGCATGTGTGTTCTTCCCACATACCATATCATGAACCACACCCAATGTCATTGCATGTGTGTTCTTCTCATGAACCACACATTGATCCACCAGTGTCATCGCATGTCTGCTCTTTTCATGAACCACAGCTAGAGTCATTGCATGTATGTTCTTTTCACAGACCACATATCACCAGTGTCATTGCATGTGTGTTCTTCCCACAAACCACACATGGATCCACCAGTGTCATTGCATGTGTGTTCTTCTCATGAACCACGCATGGATCCACCAGTGTCATTGCATGTGTGTTATTCTCACAAACCACGTATGGATCCACCGGTGTCATTGCATGTGTGTTCCTCTCATAGACCACACATGGATCCACCGGTGGCATCGCATGTCTGCTATTTTCATGAACAACATTTAGAGTCATCGCATGTCTGCTCTTTTCATTAACCACAACTAGAGTCATTGCATGTGCGTTCTTCTCACAAACCATATCATGAACCACACCTAATGGCATTGTACGTGTGTTCTTCTCATTAACCACACATGGATCCACCAGTGTCATTGCATGGCTGCTCTTCTCATTAACCATAGCTAGAGTCATTGCATGTCTGTTCTTTTCACAAACCACATACCACCACAGTCATCGCATGTGTGTTCTTCTCACAAACCATATCATGAACCACACCCAGTGTCATTGCATGTGTGTTCTTCCCATGAACCACACATGGATACACCAGTGTCATCGCATGTCTGCTCTTTTCATGAACCACAGCTAGAGTCATTGCATGTGTGTTCTTCTCACAGACCACATATCACCAGTGTCATTGCATGTGCATTCTTCCCATAGACCACACATGAATCCACCAGTGTCATTGCATGTGTGTTCTTCCCATGAACCACACATGAATCCACCAGTGTCATTGCATGTGTGTTCTTCCCACAAACCACACATGGATCCACCAGTGTCATTGCATGTGTGTTCTTCTCATGAACCACGCATGGATCCACCAGTGTCATTGCATGTGTGTTATTCTCACAAACCACGTATGGATCCACCGGTGTCATTGCATGTGTGTTCCTCTCATAGACCACACATGGATCCATCGGTGGCATCGCATGTCTGCTCTTTTCATGAACCACATTTAGAGTCATCGCATGTCTGCTCTTTTTATGAACCACAACTAGAGTCATTGCATGTGTGTTCTTCTCAAAAACCATATCATGAACCACACCAGTGTCACTGCATGTGTGTTCTTCTCATTTACCACACATGGATCCACCAGTGTCATTGCATGTCTGCTCTTCTCATTAACCATAGCTAGAGTCATTGCATGTCTGTTCTTTTCACAAACCACATATCACCAGAGTCATTGCATGTGTGTTCTTCCCACAGACAATATCATAAAACACACCCAGTGTCATTGCATGTATGTTCTTCTCATGAACAAAACATGGATCCACCAGTGTCATCGCATGTCTACTCTTTTCATGAACCACAGCTAGAGTCATTGCATGTGTGTTCTTCTCACATACCACATATCACCAGTATCATTGCATGTGTGTTCTTCCCATAGACCACACATGGATCCACCAGTGTCATTGCATGTGTGTTCTTCCCAGGAACCACACATGGATCCACCAGTGTCATTGCATGTGTGTTCTTTTCACAGACCACACATGGATCCACCAGTGTCATTGCATGTGTGTTATTCTCACAAACCACGTAAGGATCCACCGGTGTCATTGCATGTGTGTTCCTCTCATGGACCACACATGGATCCATCGGTGGCATCGGATGTCTGCTCTTCTCATGAACCACAGTTAGAGTCATCCCATGTCTGCTCTTCTCATGAACCATAGCTAGAGTCATTGCATGTGTGTTCTTCTCACAAACCATATCATGAACCTCACCCAGTGTCATTGCATGTGTATTCTTCTCATTAACCACACATGGATCCACCATTGTCATTGCATGTCTTCTTTTCTCATTAACCACAGCTAGAGTCATTGCATGTCTGTTCTTTTCACAAACCACATATCACTAGTGTCATTGCATGTGTGTTCTTCCCACAGACCACATATGGATCCACCAGTGTCATTGCGTATGTGTTCTTCTCATGAACCAGACATGGACCCACCAGTGTCATTGCATGTCTACTGTTTTCATGAACCACAGCTAGAGTCATTGCATGTCTGTTCTTCTCACAGACCACATATCACCAGTGTCATTGCATGTGTGTTCTTCCCACATACCACACATGGATACACCAGTGTCATTGCATGTGTGTTCTTCCCATGAACCACACATGGATCCACCAGTGTCATTGCATGTGTGTTCTTTTCACAGACCACATATGGATCCACCAGTGTCATTGCATGTGTGTTATTCTCACAAACCACGTAAGGATCCACCGGTGTCATTGCATGTGTGTTCCTCTCATAGACCACACATGGATCCACCGGTGGCATCGCATGTCTGCTCTTTTCATGAACCACAGTTAGAGTCATCGCATGCCTGCTCTTGTCATGAACCACAGCTAGAGTCATTGCATGTGTGTTCTTCTCACAAGCCATATCATGAACCACAGTTAGAGTCATTGAATGTGTGTTCTTCTCATTAACCACACATGGATCCACCAGTGTCATTGCATGTCTGCTCTTCTCATTAACCATAGCTAGAGTCATTGCATGTCTGTTCTTTTCGCAAACCACATATCACCAGAGTCATTGCATGTGTGTTCTTCCCACAGACCATATCATGAAACACACCAGTGTCATTGCATGTGTGTTCTTCTCATGAACCACACATGGATCCACCAGTGTCATCGCATGTCTACTCTTTTCATTAACCACAGCTAGAGTCATTGCATGTGTGTTCTTCTCACATACCACATATCACCAGTGTCATTGCATGTGTGTTCTTCCCATAGACCACACATGGATCCAACAGTGTCATTGCATGTGTGTTCTTCCCATGAACCACACATGGATCCACCAGTGTCATTGCATGTGTGTTCTTTTCACAGACCACACATGGATCCACCAGTGTCATTGCATGTGTGTTATTCTCACAAACCACGTAAGGATCCACCGGTGTCATTGCATGTGTGTTCCTCTCATGGACCACACATGGATCCATCGGTGGCATCGGATGTCTGCTCTTCTCATGAACCACAGTTAGAGTCATCCCATGTCTGCTCTTCTCATGAACCATAGCTAGAGTCATTGCATGTGTGTTCTTCTCACAAACCATATCATGAACCTCACCCAGTGTCATTGCATGTGTATTCTTCTCATTAACCACACATGGATCCACCATTGTCATTGCATGTCTTCTTTTCTCATTAACCACAGCTAGAGTCATTGCATGTCTGTTCTTTTCACAAACCACATATCACTAGTGTCATTGCATGTGTGTTCTTCCCACAGACCACATATGGATCCACCAGTGTCATTGCGTATGTGTTCTTCTCATGAACCAGACATGGACCCACCAGTGTCATTGCATGTCTACTGTTTTCATGAACCACAGCTAGAGTCATTGCATGTCTGTTCTTCTCACAGACCACATATCACCAGTGTCATTGCATGTGTGTTCTTCCCACATACCACACATGGATACACCAGTGTCATTGCATGTGTGTTCTTCCCATGAACCACACATGGATCCACCAGTGTCATTGCATGTGTGTTCTTTTCACAGACCACATATGGATCCACCAGTGTCATTGCATGTGTGTTATTCTCACAAACCACGTAAGGATCCACCGGTGTCATTGCATGTGTGTTCCTCTCATAGACCACACATGGATCCACCGGTGGCATCGCATGTCTGCTCTTTTCATGAACCACAGTTAGAGTCATCGCATGTCTTCTCTTGTCATGAACCACAGCTAGAGTCATTGCATGTGTGTTCTTCTCACAAGCCATATCATGAACCACAGTTAGAGTCATTGCATGTGTGTTCTTCTCATTAACCACACATGGATCCACCAGTGTCATTGCATGTCTTCTCTTCTCATTAACCATAGCTAGAGTCATTGCATGTCTGTTCTTTTCACAAACCACATATCACTAGTGTCATTGCATGTGTGTTCTTCCCACAGACCACACATGGATCCACCAGTGTCATTGCATGTGTGTTTTTCCCATGAACCACACATGGATCCACCATTGTCATCGCATGTCTACTCTTTTCATGAACCACAGCTAGAGTCATTTCATGTGTGTTCTTCTCACAGACCACATATCACCGGTGTCATTGCATGTGTTTTCTTCCCACAGACCACACATGGATCGACCAGTGTCATTGCATGTGTGTTCTTCCCATGAACCACACATGGATCCACTAGTGTCATTGCATGTGTGTTCTTTTCACAGACCACATATGGATCCACCAGTGTCATTGCATGTCTGTTATTCTCACAAACCACGTAAGGATCCACCGGTGTCATTGCATGTGTGTTCCTCTCATAGACCACACATGGATCCACCGGTGGCATCGCATGTCTACTCTTTTCATGAACCACAGTTAGAGTCATCGCATGTCTGCTCTTCTCATGAACCACAGCTAGAGTCATTGCATGTGTGTTCTTCTCACAAGCCATATCATGTACCATGTGCAGTGTCATTGCATGTTTGTTCTTCTCATTAACCACACATGGATCCACTAGTGTCATTGCATGTGTGTTCTTTTCATTAACGGCAGCTAGATCCACCAGTGTCATTGGATGCATGTTCTTTTCATAAACCGTATATGGATCCTAATTAACCTTACGAGAGCCCTAACCTTAGCGTTAGACCGAGTCTTCTAGAAGGCACGCCATAACACAGTTGTTCTGCTTGAATATTGTTACATACCGTTCGATCGCGGCGCTTGGACGATTGGGATGGTTTTCGTGAGATCGATCCGCGAGTAGTCTGTTCTGCGGCATGATTGGCCACGCTTGCTCTGGACAAACTGGCAACACCGGGGGCTCCCCTATTGCGAGTGTCACGACTCACGAGTTGAGTGGGCCATATCCTAGTCTCACGTCCCCATTACTTCTCTTCCTCCTTGTACTTCTCTTCCCTCCCCTCGAAGCCACATTCCCCACTTCACTCCCATCCTACCGTAGCTGCAAGACGACAGTGCCTCCATCCCAATCCCCTCTCCGGCAACCACCCCCTCCCCTCTCGCCATGGGTTTAAGGGGAGACAGCGAGGAAACGCGTCGTGACGACAGGGACGGTGATTTCGATGTGAGTCATCTCATCTCTATCTCTATCATCCGTGGCCAGTTATCTATTTTTTGAGCCAGATCTACTCTGTTTACTCATGCGCGTATGATGTGTTAGCCAACCAGACGATGTATGACGCCGACTATCACGATTTAGCGGATGAAGACAGTCCTCTGCTATGTAAACATGGATATGTGCCCGCTAAATTTGTAGCGTTCAAAGGACGAAATGCAGGAAGGAGGTTTCTACGGTGTCAAGGACATCGTGCAATGATGTGAGGCGTAAGTTGCGGTGTTGACAAATGGGTAGATCCAGAGTGGCCCAAATCGATGTAGAAAACGTTGGACAAACTATGGGAAATGACTGTTGAGTTGAAAGAATCCGCATTCAGCTCACTTCTTGACAGTGTTGAGATGAAGCTATGGGAACCAGTTGACACGACCAAGCATAAGCGAGATCTCATGGGGGTGGAAGACAAGGTTAGCAAAGTCAAGAAGGAGAGGGACGTGGCATTGGCCCTGAAGGCTAAAGCAGAGCAAGAACTGACTCAAGCAAGGAAGGATCTTCACCAGGCCAAAGTCCTACAGTTCGCAACTACGAGTATTGACAAGTGCATGAGGAAAGATGTAGAGAAACAATTGAAGTTGTGCAAGGAAGATGCTAAAAGGAAGGAGTAGACAATTCGATCCTTTCTCTCACAGGAAGATGCGCATAGGGCTAAGATCAGGAAGATCAAGGAGATGTGTGATAACTAGTTCTATTTAGCTTAAGATCCATGCCTTTTTAAGTTGTAATAGTTGTACTTGTTAACCTAGCGGTCTAAACTATTGGCCTCGGAGTCCTGTGAGTAAAAAAATTGGTCGCCCATTAATCTGTCTTAACCCTACATTACTTCCTTTTGTCTGACCAATGCCCCTTGGATATTCCGCCCGTCGCTTCGTCGTCCTCGTGAACAAACAGGAGGCGCCACAGCGCGTCGCTTCGTCACCCATCCCCTCGCCCTCTCCAATCTCTACTGCGTCGTCGCTTTGTCGTCCACCCCCTCGCTCCCTATTCAATCTCCACTGCACAGCCATGGAGATGTCCTCGCTGAACTTCTACGAGGCGGTGATGTTCGTGCACTTCGACATCCTCGCGCCGCGGGCCGCGACGGTGCCCCACAGATGGCTCATAAGCTATGCGGGGGTGCTAGTGGCTCCGCTCCTCGTCTCCGGTGGAGCCATGATCGAGAGTGAAATCATGGCGCGCCGCCGCCAGATGCCCGCGTGGAAGAGGGCGCTGCCCCGGTACGCGGTGGCCAGCCTGTACTAGCCGACGCTGTTCAAGAAGGAGCAGAAGGCCAAGATTAGCAACCGCATCGTTTACGGGCGCGTGGCGCACCGGGATCTCCACAACCGAGAAGGGCGGGAGAGGTTCTGGTCCGTCCCTGGATGGACAAAGTTCACCGTCATCGCCGCCGCTCGCCGCAAAGAGGTGCTCCGTCTCGCGTACAATTTAGATCTCTGTCTTGATTAATTTGTGGAAAAATTTGTGATTTAGATCAATTTCTGCCTCGATTTAGATCTCTGTCCCGGATTGGGGACGTGACCGTGGACCAAAGACCCCTTTTCTACTAGTGTATTCTGACATTGGTGGTTTGTTTAAAGATAATCTACGTGGATTTGGACGCATGCAAATGGCACAACCACAATTTATAAAGTGGAAGCACGTACACCTGGTTACTGGAGATCCGGGAGCTTTGCCAGATGCAGGGATGCAAGAGCAGAGAGGCGGTGAGATAGACGGGCTCAAGGTTAGGCCAGCTGAATGCCACTATGCTATGTTTTCTTTATGTAAAACAAAGAAACATCTTATAAAGCATTGTTATTTATGGATCTTTTGTTTGTGCCTTTTCATGTTGCAACATAGTTGCTTTGTCTTATTGTTAGAACATTATCTTTCATGTTATGTTGAAATACTATGATCCCAGCTATGAATGTTTTACGAATACTTTGATCAAGTTTATGATGGTGCATGTCACCTCAAAAATTATTCTTTCTTTTTATCACTTACCTACTCGAGGATGAGCAGGAGTTAAGCCTGGGGATGTTGATACGTTGCAAACGTATCCATAATTTTTGATGTTCCATGCTTTGTTTTATCTACTTTCTTATGTTTTGTCCACACTTTGGAGTACTTTTCATATGATTTCTTGGACTAACCTATTAACAAGAGCCACAGTGCCAGCTGCCTGTTTTTTGCTATTTTTGGTTCCAAGAAAGTCAGAAAATGAATATTCTCGGAATTGGACGGGACAAAAGCCAAAGTCAGTTTTTTGCCGAGGGACACCAGGAGCCAGAATACAATACAGAGTAGGGTCACGAGGGGCCCACACCACCTGGCCGCGCGGGCCAGGCCAGGCCGCGCCTGGGGGTGGTGTGCCCGCCTCGGCTGCCCCCTTGACCTCCCTCTTCGCCTATAAGTTGCCTTCTGCCCTAAAAACTCAGGGGGGGGGGTTCGACATTTTTCCAGAAAGGGTTCCGCTCCGCCGCCACCACCAGATTCCGCGATTCGGAACCAGAAACTCCATTCTGGCACCCTGCCGGGATGTGGAATTGGAGGAGATCATCACCATCATCATCACCGTTGCTTCTCCATCGACCATCCATATTTCTCCCATCTATGAGTGAGTAAATCCCCTGCTGTAGGCTATGGGGATGGTAGGGATTGGATGAGATCGTTCATGTAATGGCATCGGATTGTTAGGGCATGGTGCGTAGTATCTACTATTAGTGCTTTTTGACTTTGTTGCAACTTGTTATGCTTGATGCTTGTCACTAGGGCCCGAGTGCCATGTTTTCAGATCTAAACATGTTATTGATTCATTATGATAATATTGTTTATGGTCTTACCTGCAAGTTGTATACACACGTTGTTGTCCGGAACCAAAGGCCCCGAAGTGATAGAAATCAGGATAACCGGAGGGAATGGCTTTGATGTGAGGATCACATGTGTTCACGGAGTGTTAATGCTTTGCTCTAATGCTCTATTAAAAGGAGCACCTTAATTTCCAGTAGTTCCCTTGAGGCCCTGCTACAAACGGACTGGCAGGACAAAACATGTTGTGCAAGTTCTCATTGCGAGAACGTATGACTATATATGGAACACATGCCTATGATTATTTAGTACTTGGATGCTTTATCTTATTTATCTGCAAATGCCCTATGTTCTGATTGCCATGTGAATTGTCTTGTCCATGCAACGCCCGTCTATCCATCCCTATGCCTACCGCGCTCTAATCCTACTGTTTACTGCAATTGTTACTACTGTCTTTACTTTTACTACTGCTATTACCTTACTATTGCTACTACAAAACTATTGCTACTGATAAACTGTTGTGAGCGAGATTGTTTCCAGGTGCAGCTGAATTGACAACTCAGTTGTTAAGGCTCATAAATATTCTTTGGCTCCCCTTCTGTCGAATCAATAAATTGGGTTTCACTTCCCTCGAAAATACTGCGATACACCCCCTATACTTGTGGGTCATCATGTAGCTGCCACCGGTGCGCCCATGCCTAGCGTATTCCTATACAATTGTACCAGTACAGTACGAAACTCAATCAGTATACTCTTTAGTATACCCACCCAACCCGGGTTTCTGGCCAGCAGTCACTACGCCGGCGAGCCGATCTTCCCTCTATAAACACTCCCACAAGTTCGTGTACCGCGTCGGCGGATTCGACCGTGAGCCGCCTACTATGGACGCCGTCCAGTCTGAGGCGATGATTGAGTGCCCCTACGACGGCTGCTTTAGCTTGGTCGCCTTCGACAAGCTCGATGAGCACAAGATCACGTGCTCGCACGACCCGTGCTCATGCATTGATTCCGCCTGTGATTTCATTGCCTCGCCGGCAGGGCTCCTTCCCCACATGAAGGAGGCTCACGGGGTCATAGTAACCAGGGCCATCTATGCAGCGCCTTCTTTTGCCTCATCCCGACTCCACCACCAAGAAGCACGAGGGGATTCACGCGCTTCCTCAGCGTGCTCGGCCCGGCCGCCGTCGTGTCCTTGGTGTGCATCAGGTAGGACATGTGCTTGTGGCCGTGGTATACGGTGAAACTGTGTGCACCTAGCCTGCCGGGGTCGGCGGACTTGTCGATGGTCGAGAGCCTTAATGAGGTAATCGAGCTGATGAGTAGCTCGTCGCCGGCCAACCTCCCGTCTAACAAGCTCAGGAGGTACCTCGGGGTGCCGCCGCGGTTCTTGATGAAGGTTGGACAGTCCACCCATGTATCTTTCGGGATTTGCATCGATAGGAAAAATGATCTTAAACTACGGCTGATGATCAAGACTGTAATGGTGTATTAGCAGATAAATAGTACTGCTAGTAGTACTATTTTACTACTCCAGTTTACTAGTAGTAGTCGCATGTAGGTTCTCTTTTGGTACTAGGAAGGATGCATTTTGGATGTAAACTAAGTTTGCTGCTAATGTCATTATGGAGTATTTAGGGGTTTAGTATGACTTTTATGTAATTGTTCACTTCTACGACATGGACGAGAGATAAACACACTAACCGTTCTTACGGTGCTTCTATTTTAGTCATCTAACTCAGTGATTATGGAATTTTATGCCCAAACTTGTCAATTTGACTTAATTTAAGTCTTGAACCAAGATTGCCGTCGAAATTGCGCTCATGTGGATGACACATCGACATGGGTCCAGCGTGCAGGATAGGCTGCCCTGGAATTTATCCTAAATATCTAGAAAATAATATGGACATCTACGACATCAACTCAATGTTATTAGAATCATCATGAACCATGTTTTCATATTATATGCATTTGACATTATGTAAGTTAGTATGTTTGTACATATAGTTGGTCAAACTTTATAAATATTGACTTCGACAAAACCTAGTATGCTTTCTAATTTGGAAATGAGGGAGCATCTATGTACTAAAATGCGTCGAAATATATATGTATCTAGACAAAGCCAAGTTAGTAACTACTATTTTAGGATGGAGGGAGTAATTATTTATGAGTAATCTATTTTTACAATTTTTTTACTACTCCGGCATATGCCCACGACTAGAGCGTGGACCAATGCATAATAATCACGCGACAATACGGTGAAGATCTACTCCATACTGGATTACCCTACGTGCGGAGGCGCACTAGTGGAGCACACGCTCATGTCGTTCCTGAGTATGTAGTAGTACTACTAGTATACGCAAATAGGAGTACAAAAATAGATAGATCTTTTTGCTCATCGTACTATTTTTTTCCCTATAAGGTAACCTGGACGTGACTATTACAGTACTATATTGGCACAACTTCTGCTTTTGGCGCTACAAGATGAATGTGGAACTCTTTGTGTCCGTTCAAAAAAAACTCTCTGTATAACATTAGTGTACTAGTACTTCTTGTACTCCCTAGTTTTTCCGACGCAGTAAAGTAGTGCAGTAAGTATGTTTGGTCAAGCTGCATGCAACGAGCATTGGTTTGACAGGACAATTCAGGTTTTTAGATATCCAAATTTCTACTCCAGCTCGATGGCTCAAGACACGAAGCAGCTAGTACTCCTCTATCCTCCGGCTGTCGCCCAGATCAAAATGAACAAGAAATATATTGTGTATCTTGGAAATTGCCATGGCCATTTATTACCTGCAGAGCTTTATTTTGTTTTCTTCTAGGCCCCTGCAAAGACCGATACTATACTGTACTAATTAGTACTACTTGTAAATAACGTGCTACGGTTGGGCCCTACAGCTAGTACTAGACATAGACTTTAGTACTAGCTACTCTCGTCACAGTGAATTGTCCAAGAGGTGGAGTTCCTTTTTTCTTCAAGAGGCGGAGTTCCTTTTTTTCTCCAAGAGGCAGAGTTCCTTTTTTTCCTAAGAGAGGACCCTTTTTTATTCCTTCTTTGATTCAAAGAAAATTCAACATTTTTGTGAAGGATCTTGTCCCTTAGGAAATAATCCTATGTTGTTTTGTTTGATTCATAGGATTCCAATATGTAGGAATTATGTCCCATTTGGAACGTAGGATAGGAAAAATATAGGAATAGGAAAAACACGGGAATTGATATTCCTTCAAAGTATTCCTTTGCTTTCCTTGTGATTCAAACACATACTTGATCCAAATTCATGTAATTTCCTCTTCTTATGTTTTGAGAATCCTGCAAATCAAACGATCCCTAAGAGATGGTCTTTTTTTTTGTCTTTGATCATTTTTTGTTTGAACATAGGGTCATAGAGCTTCCTCGGAACACAAGGAGGGTGGAAATTGCACAAACCTCCAACAATTGGATTCGAAATTGCAGGGAACTCCAGATAATCAGGATAGTCTAGTTGCAAGAAACTACTGTACTACAAGTACTTTTGGGTACAAATGTTGCACATAACACAAAATTCTCGATTAGCCCTCTTAGCATTATTTCTTACATACCCGGGGCTCAACAGTTGGAGCTCTTCGCAACTACGGCTCTAATTGTTGGAGGTTTCTACAACTAGCCTCAATTGGAGCCCCAACCCCCACTCACCCACCTTCTGCAGTACTACTAGTAGTAGAGTAACGCACCATCCGCCTTTTTCTTCTCCATCGCACCCTGACCGCCAGCTCATGCCAACGATCTTCCCTCACTTCCCCACCCCACCCCACCCTAAAGAAAGACCCCAAAACACCATCTGCAGCCTCCTTCCATGGTAGATCGAGCAAGGTCTATAAAGATCCTGAGCAGTTTTAGAAGGTGTTCATCGAAGGCCCTCTTCAAGTACTCATCAACCATTGCCACGCCACCACCGGCACAAGCCTCGTCGGTTCGTCCAAACATATTCTTCAATTAGCAAAAGTGAGCGGAACTACGCTTTCTTCTCATCTGTTTGGCCTCCCATGTGTTCTTCATTCTCACCCGACGGTGAGACCGTGGGAATCCAAAGACTGCTTCAAAGTGGCGGGCAGCCCGCGCAAGCTAACGCCGCTGGACAGGTTCTCCTCTGATGATGTGATGCCAAATGGTTTTGATGAGCAGCGAGCATGCGGCAATGGAGATTGGATCATCACAGTTGAGCTCGATTTCATGTGGGACCTTGTCAACGTGTACACTCGTCGCAAGATTGTTATTCTGCAAGTGTTGGGGTTTGAACCGACCGAAGGTTCTACACTTATATTTCAGGATGATGCTAATGAAGGTCGACATATAAAACTACAGAAGATACTCATTTTCCAAGTTCCGACAGCTGTTGGGGGATACAAAGATTTCTCTCTAGTCGCCATTTTCGAATTCACGATTGCTCTCATCAACGGGAATGATAATTATGGATGGTATGTTTGTGTGAACGAGTTCCAGGGCTACTTCAGATACTATGATGCTATTATCCAACACGATCGTGTGTTCGCCGTGACCGAGAACTAGCTGTGTTTATTCATGGAAGTATCTGGAACTTGGTAAATTCTCCTCCCTATGTATTTTATTAGCTTTGTTCCTGAATTGATGCAAGCTATTTTTTCTGAACTTTCATTGGTTAGTAGGAATTCCATTAAAATTTTAGTTTCTTTGATTCGAAGGAATTCTCTAGGAATTTCAGAGGAATGCAATCTTTAGGAGGTTTTCTTACATATAAGTAGTTTGTTTCATATGATTGAGTTCCGCTGATAGTATTGCTTCGTCACCTAGTACATCCCATGGAAACTATGGTATCTACTACGTAGTAGTAAGTACTTATATGAGACCCAGATATTATTCCTGAATCAATGTAAGTTATTTTTTATAAAGTTTCTTTGGTTAGTAGGAATTTCATAGGAATTTTAGCCTCTTTGATTCGTACGAAGGAATTTCAGAGGAATGCAATCCTTACTAAGTTTTCTTACATATAAGTAATTTGATTCATAGGATTGAGTTCTCTTGATAGTATTGCCGTGTATCCTAGTACTAGTACATCCATGGAAAATATGGTATCTACTAGTAGTATTTACGTGAGACTCAGATACTAGACATATGACATATCATAACTATATAGAATTATAATACTAGGTAAAGCTAAAAAAAAATAGAAATTTGATCGACATCTATAAAGTATGGGCGCATATTTAGTTCTTGTAATTTCTATCATGTAGAAGTCGATGCTTATTAGGTACTAGTACTTGTAAATTTTGTTAACATGGTCTTGAGAAATAAAGGAGAAGATTCTAGAATGATGGAGAAGTGTGTTTTGAGGATTGTGCATAGCGTTCATTGTGCTAAAGTCTATCAATCAAATCTTCAAGTAGATGCTAGAATGGAAAAGAAGATCCAACTGCTGGCAATGTTTGGGATTCGCAAGTCCTGATCCAATAGTGAATATTCAAAGTTATTCATACACTACATAGTGGTAATATTATTATAAGATAAGATGTTAAACCTCCTAGAAATAATCCTTGTTGGTTTTCCTTTGGTATAGAAGACACCAAAATCTTGTAGGATCCAACCTTGTTTTTTCCCCTATGAACTTTATATTCAAGATCCTATAGGATTATTTCCTATTTCATTTGATCCCATGAATCAAACCGTGTCTCTAGGAGAATTTCCATAGTATATCCCCATTTCGAAAAGAATTAGAATTTCCATAGCATCTCCCAAGGTTGGCATTTTTTTACGCAATCAAACATCTTAAGTATAATCAAGATTTTTGAAAATAGTACTATATATCAACTTCTACAATGTCAGACCAATATTAATATTATTTCCATTTTACATTTCCTTTCCCTTTGAAGGTCCTATCCTTATCCTGTCACCACGCGATCTGATGTACCTGACACATGGGTTTGTTGAGGACGATGAGGAGAATGATCCTAGTAGGTGGTGGTTAGCAAGATCTGCCGGTGGTTCAAGACTTCTTCTGGTCTATACGTATGGTGTCTCAGGCAATGCAATTGTTGATGATACTAGTGTTGTTCACTATGGTCGCACCGTTCGCACCTATCCTTCTGGGTTTGAGTGCATGGTGTTCTCGATGGACACAAGCCAGTTAACTGCAGTTAACCGATGGAAAAGGGTTACTGACCTTGGATCATATTCTCTTTTCCTTAGCGTGAATTATCTGATTATCATTGTAGTAGGCGATGCATAAGGAACTGTGTTTACACATCACACCAAGAAATTGGCTACAAGTACAGGTCGCGTCCTGAAATTTGTTGCTTCAGTCTGAATGGTGACGCAGCTATTGGTTTCCACACCAACACTCGCTGGACATGGTCGGAGAGTCCATTTTGGTTCATCCCAAGCTTCTCAAACGCCTTGGAGTGGAACGAGACTGTTCAAGGATAGCTCATTTGGTCTCGGCCTTATGTTGAACTCTTTCTTTTGGCTGGTTTTTAGCTGATGTACGGGTACTCAGCATTTAGTTTTGCACCTGGTCCGGCTTGTAAAATACTCCGTATGACCAAAAACCCCTTTTGTACACTTGGTAGTTTCTCTAGTATGTATATTTCACCAAGCTTGTAAAAGAACCTTATTAGGAGTACAGTTGTACCCTACTACTACTATTCCGTACATAATTTCTTCCAGAATGTTGTATAATAGTAGTACTGTTAGTATTACTCCTTGCAGGTCCGTTGTTTTGTTTCTTTTTCACTCCAGTTTGGGTCCTGTAAGCCTAAGTTGGATGTGTTGGTAAGTACTTCGCTCAGAAACTGCACGCGGTGGAAGGAACACAATGTTTCTAGGTTTACCAGGAAAAACATGTCGCTCATCATGGAATCACCAATGATTTGACAAGGCAATAGTGTATGACGGTGTGCTAGTCTAGTTTTTTTCTTCTTTTGAATAAGTACTCCCTGTCTACCCTAGTAGTAGTAAAAAAAGTAGTAAAGGTCTACTAGTAGGAGTACCACAGAACTCGATGAAGCTAGCTGGAGTACTATTATCAGTAGCTACCGCAGAAGAGAGAGAGAGAGGGAGTTTTGCACACGCTGGTGCACGTGGTAGCGTGTTCCCTCCGAGACAAGCTGGATTTAACTCCCTCACCGGCCTCCCCCCACGCACACACAGCCTCTTTTACTCAATCCCTTCTTCCCATCCACTACCTCCCCATGGCCTCTCGCTCCATATTGTGGTGGCGAGATCAGCACGACAACCTTCTGTAGGGCGGTGGAGCATCCGTCATCTCTGTCCCACGGCAGCAATGGCGGTTTGTGAAATACTAGAACACTCATACCTATTCCGTCCGTTTCATAATATAAGATGTTTTAGTTTATGTGAAACGAGCGTATCTAGATTCACTCTAAACTTACATGATAGAGTTTATGATGCGGTTAAATTTTTATTGTCGATTGCGCAGCATTGTCATGTATAGAGTAGTTCTTATCCCGGGTATGCATCCTTTTTTGTAGACTAGGATTCCATAGAAGCTTGTTTTCTAGGCTAGATCCCAGAAATAAGAACAGTGGGGATCCGTTCGAAGTTGGTAGTTCGACAACGCAAACTTTTGAACATTTGCATATCTTTGTCAATCAACATCATGTAATCAATATTACAACTTGCCGCAGAAGGAGATAGGGGAAGGAGTGAAAAATAGGATTCTCAATGAAATAGGTTCCAATCCTGTGACTTCTTCTATCCTAGATGACAAGGTAAATCAATAGAATTACATATGTTCTTGTCGTTGCGCGTAGATGCTTTCACTGCAATCTCTGTTTATCTTGTAACTGCACAAGCACAAAGTTGAAGAACTCTCAGTTTCCTGATGATGGAGTAGAAAATTGATGTCAGATCGCTACACCTATGATGCCTCCTTGTTTACCTTCTGTGGAGACTGATGCGGTTGCAGCTGTAGCTAGTACTGATGAGACTGCACCTGCCATCGTCGTGCCAGATGATGTAGGTGGTGGATTGGTTTTACCATCCGCGGAGACTTGTGCGGCTGGATCTGGCAGTGAAGAGCCTTCAGAGGACATTGTGGTGCTCGATAGTTCGCCTATTGTGGAGACTCATGCTACCGGTGTTGGCACTGCTGTTGGTGCTGCTAATCCCGCTCTTGAAATTATCGTGCCACCTTAAGGAGGCAGTGATTTGGCTTTACAATCTGTATAAATTGTTGCACCTGAAGGTGGTGAACTGTGATGCGGAGCTTTCTTTCTTATGATTTGTATGCTTTTCTCTTGAACCTATATTATGGAGCTACCTTATGCATTTCTTACACTTTTGCCTATTGAACTGTAGTGTGGAACTGGAACTACTCCTAGTATATAATCATAATATTCCGATGCTTGAGTATTATTGATGATAAACCAATTCTAGCTAATCTGCACGAGAATTGGCCTCTGCCACTTGCGGGCGTGGTTCCTGGCTCATCTCCTTTTCACAAGCATGGTGAAAAGATGGTTCTGTTCCTTTTCTTGCAATGCCATTATGCTTGTGTTGTTGATCTGGCAATTTTATGCTGATTTTGTCACCCAATCCGCATTTATGTCTCTACATACAAATATATTTGTTCACATGACTTGAACATAAAACAATATCTTCTTTCCATCGACTAACATAAGGAGACATGCAAATATTAATTTATTTTTGAAACAAGGCAAACGATATGCCATTTTCATTGATAGAGAGGGACATGCAACATAAATCATCACCTCCAGCATCTTGTTCTACAGAAGGTGTTATTACCAGATCCACAACCTTCTTTTCCTTGGGACGACCATGTCAAGTGCATGATTTCGAATCAAAACACAATCCAGTGCAGGTTCATCCGGACAACCTCCAGCTGCATTAGTCTCCACAGAAGGTACATCAGCGCTATGGCAAACACCGTTGGAAATGCAAGCTGAAGCTTTTGTTATACTCCTATCAGGTCCACAGATAAGGGCAAGAAATTCAAGCTCTGAAATCTAGCGTTACAAAATAGACAAGAGGTTACCCCATCTGAACAATTCATAGACAATTCACAGTGCAATTTGAGGGTCTTACATGATCCTTAGATCTTAGTCCATCCAGTCTTTTTATTGGTGGAACAAAATTTGCTCGTACTTTTATTTCTGCGAAGAACCTACAAAACATAGCCAAGTCAGACATCTGAATATATCTAACTTTTCTACAATCTTATATGTGAAGATATCTTTGCATAACACTCACTTATCAAACTGTCTACGGATATCTTCCCGCTCCTTGGAAAGGCGAAGTCGACGTTCTATAGGGTACATCCATCTATACTGTACTGTACCTCTAAGTACTTCCTCGTCAGGTACATCAATAGCCAAATGATCCATCGTATCAAAGCAGGATGGGGAATATATCAGGTCAAAAGCATGCAAAGGATCTCTGCCAAGTATTTTTTAAGATGTTTTCAAACTCTTCTATCCAGAGCATTACTATATATTTACCTAAAGAACGTACCTACCCAAATCTGCAAGCACCTTGTAAATCTAGATGGTCACAAGTTTTAACTATTTCTAGGAGAGGTGGAGAATAAACCAAAGCTAAGAAGAATGTCCAGTGCCTAAATCTAGCAGGCGAAGTGTGGAGATTGCCCAGCTGACCGTCGGCCGATGTGTCTCGTGAAGAACGGCGTGGCCAATGGTGGTAGGCTGGCACTGTTGATAGAAAGGCATCGAGAAGTTTTTTTAAGGCGTGGAAAAGTTTGCGGCCTGGTTCTAATCCGGTGCATCTCCCATAAGAACGGCGCAAAATTTGAAGACACAGGGGTTGGTCGCTTGATTGAGGGCGGGCTTAGGAAAGTTTGGGGTCTCGGCGAAAAGTTTTGGCCGGCGCGGGGTGTTTGTCCACAATTTTCACAGAAATATGTGTGAATATTTTATCGGATTTGTCAGTTCTCAAGAGTCACCTCTCTCGCCATTGGATTTACCTCATGATTGGTGCAATGTGAGGGTTACACATTTGTTGCAACAGCTTGTAACTGGGAATTTAATGAGTTGCAACTACTAGGTTACAACTGAGTATTAGCACAATTAGTAGGGTGACGTCAGCTCCTTAACATAACAAGTTCTCAGGCGCTTGAGATCTAGGCGCTCATATTTTATACCTTTTTTTCCCTTGTTGATGGCTTTGTTTCGAAGCCGGCCGAGCCCCAGCACGTACCTTGGGATTTTAACTATCGAGCCCAAGAAATTAGCCCATCCGGCCTCATTATAGCCCAAGACCTTCTAACTCGGCCATGTTTTGGATCATTCGGCCGCGCAAATAGCCCAGTTAGATTGGGCGAGAGCCCATGAAAAATAGCCCATCAATCCCTGCTTGGCCCATTTTTCTTCAATTCGGCCTTTTTTGGGCACCGTCCACCCACACCTAAAAAAACTCCGCATATCCATGTTTTTAAGTACTACCTACTATATTATTTATACTTAACATTTTTTAGTTGAGATGCTAGCAATCACGCGTAGCAGATGAACAGACAATTTTTTAAGAAGAAAAATAAATAAGGTATATACGATGTTAGTATACATTTTTTACAATTTTCTTGTGTAGTGGCAAGGCATGCAGTTTATCTGTAGCAATAGTTTTGTACTTAGAGGCTGACATGGCCGACCCACCTGCCTATAGCTAGCACCCATCAACCTTACCATACAAGAGATCAAGTTTAACAAGCGCATTTAAAAAGTACTTGTACAACAGTCTCCACTGGAAAAAAGAAGACCAAGATCGACACGTTTCTTGTCGAGAGAGGCTGACATGGGGCCCCAGCAGCAAGACCATACATGCATGTCGCATTGAACAACATTACCAAGGTCAAACCGGCGGACGTGACCAAAAAAAATGTCAAACATACACACGTTTCCTCTACATAGGCGGCTGACATGTGGACCCAGCAGGGAGACATTATACGGGTGATGTATCGAGCAACGTTGCCAAGTTCCAAATGAGGAGGCGCGAGAGAAGAAAAAAGTCTAGCATGCACACATTTCCTGCACAGAGGAGGCTGACATGTCGGGCCCACCAGCCTGTATAAATGGCTGAAGAAGCGAGCAACGCTATCAAGTTTGGAACATGAAGGCACGACAGAGGGTAAAAATTCCATCAGACACACGTTTCTTCTAACGAGAGGATGACATGTGGGGCCCAGCATTGTGATTAAATGGTAGATGCATCTAACATCGCTATCAAGTTCGGAACATGGTAGCATGAGCGAAGGAAAAAAATCCATCATACACACGTTTCTTCTAATGAGAGGATGACATGTGGGGCTCAGGAGGATGGTTAAACGGTATATGCGTCGAGCAGTGCTATCAACTCAGAACGGGGTAGCGCCAACGAAGGAAAAAATTCCATCAGACACACGTTTCTTCTAATGAGAGGATGACATGTGGGTCCCAGGAGGTTGATTAAACGGTAGATGCATGGAGCAGCGCTATCAACTTCGGAACAGGGTAGTGCGAGCGAAGGAAAAAATTCCATCATGCACATGATCCTTCTAATGAGAGGCTGACATGTGGGACCTAGCAGCCTTAATAAACGGCCTCGAGCAATGTTATCGAGTTCAAATAAGGGAGGCGCGACCGAAAAGTATGGTCCGCTAGAGACACTGACGTCCGGGACCCACACGCCTCAAAAGACTTCAGCGAATCAACATCGCGCGAGGAAACGGGAATCTTGCTTCTGCCATGCGCCAGCCGAGCATCCTCCATGTTTTTAGCAGATCCGTCATAGTAGAGGGCCACGAAACCAGAAAAAAAAGTTTTCCATCGGCCACGGCCGAGCCAAGAATTTCGTCGCGGAGGATGCGCCTTCTACGATGACCGTCGGGCCAATTCGTTGCGAAAGGAAACTTTTCTTGTAGTGCACCCATTTGAATGACTTTATGTCGATATCTCGGAATTAGGTCAAATTTGAAACTACAAGTAAATTGTAGGTTTTGCTTTGATAGTTCTATAAAAAATCTTTTGGAGGTACCCATCGAGGGTCAAAATTAATATATGAGAAAGCAGCAAGAGTTTCGACGATAGGTTCAACTTCTTGGTAAGACTTTGCATCTTGACAATTTAATGAAATTAGGTCAAACTTGAGCTAGCTACAAGTAAACGCCATAGATTGCTCTTGAATTAAATCTCTTTTCAGAGGTAGATCATCGGTGCATCTTATTCTAGTAAATAGTGTCGCTGGTGTGAGTTTCCAACTATCAAGAAAGAACATTCAATTCTACATTTTCCGAGTGAAGAATACGGGCGAAGTTGTACTTTTTCCTAAAGAAAAGTCTGAAGAATATTGGATCTGATTGCCACAAGCCAAGTTTACATACATATATATTGGACCAACATGTTGTACCAATGATTCCCAGTTTTATGAGTTTTCAAACTTCCTAGTTAACTCTGCCCATTAGAATCACTTTATGTCGATTTATCGAAATTAGGTCAAATTTGAAACTACAAGTACTAGTAAATTGCACGTGCCCTGCACGTGAGACTCAGATAATAGACATCTTGCATATTGTCACTATATAAAATTATTATAGGTAAAGGAGAAAAAATCTAATAGGTAAAATTTTAACTACTATAAGTAAACTATGTAGGTTGCTTTGAAATTTTTACGAAAAAGCTCTTAGAGGTACCCATCGGAGGGGCAGGGGTCAATTAATATACTATCAGAAACCATAGAGAGTTCTGATGACAGGTTCATCTTCTTGCTAAGATTTTGCATCTTGACAGTTTGATGAAATTATGTCAAACTTGAGTTACAACTAAGTGCGATAGATTGCTCTTGAATTTAATAAAATTAGGTCAAACTTGAACTACAAGTAATAAATTGTAGGTTGCTTTGAAAGTTTTACGAAAAAAGCTTTTGGAGGTACCCATCGAGCGGTTAATTAATATATCAGAAACCATAGAGAGTTTTTGGCGAGTGGTTTGACTTCTAGCTAAGATTTTGCATCATGAAAATTTTGAACACCTTTTGAAAACGATCACAGGAAATTGGGAGAGACGGGAAATGATTTTTCTATTCTCTATGGGCAACCCACAAGCTTCAGAGGCACATTAGGCTTAAAGATACAAACTTTATTTTCTCCATAATGTATATGGTGAACCTTAGCGGATGCCACATATTAGGCCTTAAGGTGTGCTGTGTACACATTGTTGATGCCCTTATTAGCGACTAGTAAGTTGCACGTGCCTTGCACGCGAGACTCAGATAGTAGATGTATGACATATCATCACTATATAAAATTATAATTGGTAAAGTAGAATAAATTATAAATTTGATCAACATCTATTAAGTATGGGTGTATATTTGGTCCTTGTATTTTGTATGTCATGTAGAAGTCAAAGATTATTAGCTACCTAACACATGAAATTTTTGATAACATGGTCTAGAGAAAAAAGGGAGAAGATTCTAGTATGATGGAGAAGTGTGTTTTGAGGTTTGTGCATAGCATTCATTATGCCGAAGACTATCAATAGAATCTTCTAGATGCTAGAATGGAAAAGAAGATCCAACGGCTAGAAATGTTGGGATTCGTGAATCTTAATCAAACGGTCAAGATTCAAAGTGATTCGTACACTATATAGTGGTAAGACAAGATAAGATAAGATGAGATAAGATCAGATCAGATTATGAAAAATTCAATTATTATTAGCTACGAGGGAGAAGATTCTAGTATGATGGAGAAGTGTGTTTTGAGGTTTGTGCATAACATTCATTATGTTGAAGACTATCAATAGAATCTTCTAGATGCTAGAAAGGAAAAGAAGATCCAACGGCTGGAAATGTTGGGATTCGCGAGTCATGACCCAGCGGTCAATATTCAAAGTTATTCATACACTATATAGTGGTAAGATATGTCTATCTCTACTACTATAATGGAGCATTTTTGAATTGGATCCATAGCACTAATCCTGACTGTTGGGTTGTTAGATCCAATGGTCCAGAGAAGCTAGATTCGTGTTGAATAGTACCTAGAGCAAACTCGACCATGCATGTTCTAGAACCATCATGCCACCACCCCCAAAATTTCATAGCACAGTAGGTTGTATTCTCTCTAATACTATAGTGGAGCAGTTTTGAATTAGATCCTGATACATTGCAAATGTATCTATAATTTTTTATGTTCCATTCTTGGTTTTATCCACTTTCTTGTGTTTTGTTCCAACTTTGGAGTACTTTTCATATGATTTCTTGGACTAACCTATTAACAAGAGCCACAGTGCCAGCTGCTTGTTTTCTGCTGTTTTTGGTTCCAGGAAAGTCAGAAAATGAATATTCTCGGAATTGGACGGGACAAAAGCCAAAGTGCCTATTTTTCGGAAGGGATCAAGTGCCAGAATACGAGACGGAGAAGGGCCAGGGGCCGGCCACACCACCTGGCCGCGTGGCCAGGCTGGGCCCGCGCAAGGGGTGGTGTGGTGGCTCCCGGCACCCTCTCGGCCTCCCCTTCCGACTATAAGTTGCCCTCGGGACGAAAACCCTAAGTACCCGATCAAAAATCCATGAAAAAGTCTGTAGCCGCCGTCATCTCCATCCCTAGATTGGGAGGGATCTGAAGCTCTTCATGGCACCCTGCCGGAGAGGGGAATTCACCCTGGAGGCCTTCTTCATCACCATGCAAGCCTCCGGTGTGATGCGTGAGTAGTTCATCCTTGGACTACGGATCCATGTAGTAGCTAGATGGCTGGTTTCTCCTCCTTTGTGCTTTCATGTTTAGATCTTGTGAGGTCCGTTCATGATCAAGATCATCTATTTGTAATTCATACATGTTGTGTTTGCGGGGATCAGATGGATATTGAAATGCTATTTCAGATTTATTATTGATTCTATCATGTCTTTGTTATTTGAGATCTTGCATGCTTTCCGTTGTTAGTAGCTATCTTGGCCAAGTAGATGCTAGCAACTCGAAGAGTAAGTATTTATGCTCGATAGTGGGTTCATGCCTCTGGTAATTTGGGGAAGTGACAGAAATCTCTAAGGTACTAGATGTGCTGTTGCTACTAGGGAGAAAACAACAATCCTTTGTTCATAGAACAATCGTATTGTTTACTTTACACGCAGTTCGTAAAGCAATAATTTGTTGCTTGCAACTTAATACTGGAGGGGGTTCAGATGATAACCTGAAGGTGGATTATTAGTCATAGATGCAGTTGGATGGCGGTCTATGTATTATGTTGTAATGCACAATCAAGTCTCAGAGGAGTCAAGATGATTAGTATATGCATGTATTGCTTTCTCGGTGTTTGTCAATTTCCCCACTGTAATTTTTTCACCCAGCATGTTATTTATCTAAGGAGAGCCACCTCTAGTGAACTATGGATCCCGGTCCTTTTTCTTTAAATACAATATACAATCTTTTACTGCTTTGTGTTTACTTTCTGCAAACTTTTACTTCTTTCCATTCGATACGTTTAATCCTTTGTTTTCCGCAAAACATAATGAGATTGACAACCTCATCGCAAGTTGGGGACAAAGTTTTGTGGTTGTGTTGTGCAGGTCTCCACGTTGCTACTAGCACTAGTAGTGCGCCCTGCCAAAGCTCAGCTAGTAACACCTTTGGGGTGTTTCCTTGCTCCTACTGGTTTGATTAAACCTTGGTTTCATAACTGAGGGAAAACTTACTGCTGTGCTCATCGTACCTTCCTCTTGGGGTTCCCAACGAGCTCTACGTCGAAAGTCGAGCGCATCAAGATTTTCTGGCGCCGTTGCCGGGGAGTCAAGGACATCTTCACAAGGGGAGTCCCTCATAACCAATCTCTTTACTTTGTTGTTTTTGTTTTGCTTAGTTTCTTTTTGCTTTGTTTGCTTGTTTTGTTCTTCAAAAACACAAAAAATTAGTTTTGCAAGTTTGCTTTCTTATCTGAAAAACAAAAAAAATTAGTTCCTTTCTTAAGTTGCCTTTATGCCTAGCTCTGCTCCAATCACTATTTCATCATGGATAGCTCACTCAGTTTCCTATTTGGGAATAGTATTATGACTACTAAGGTAATAGATGAACCACCGCCTGCTAGAACGTCCATGGAAGAAGAAATTGCTGAACCTGAAAGCTGATTAGATGAAAAAGACGACGAGAGTGATGGACAAAAGGAGGAAGAATGGATCTACCCATGCCTACCTTCTAATGAGAGTAACTCTTTATCACTTATATTATTTTATTGTCCCCCATGCTTATCAAAGGAGGGTGAATGTTATGTTCCCGAGGATTCTTTTGAGAATGTTTATAATAAAGCTCTAGTGCTTGTAGATCATGAAAAGCATGCCTTATGTGATAGTTATATTGTTGAGTTTATTCATAGGGCTACTGAAAATTATTATGAGAGAGGAAAATATGGTTGTAGAAGTTTTTATGGTAATGAAACACCTCTCTATGTGCTGAAAGTTTTGAAGTTACTTTTAATTTATCTTCCTATGCCTGTCACTTTGTTCTTTGTGCGTTTATTTGCATACAAGATTCCTATGCATAGGAACTGGGCTAGACTTAAATGTGTTTTGAATTTGCTTCTTGATACTCTCTTTTACTTCAATTCATATTTCCTATGAGAGCATCTTCTCAAATTTTCATGCCTAACTTAAAGGCGTTAAAGAAAAGTACTTGTTGGAAGATAACCCAAGATTTTTAGATGAGTCTTGGAAGTTATTACCTCTGTAATAACCTCTCCTTATCCTTTTTATTTTCTTTTTGTGCCAAGAGTAACCTCTAATGAGAGAGAAGTAATGATTGGGAAAGTTGTTGTCCCGAAACAGATTTTTGTGCTTCACTGTAAAAATACCTGAGAAATCTCTGTACGTAGGATTGAGCTGTAATTTTTTGTGCTTCTGCCCCAGGTTGATATATAACTTTCGTTAGTTCAACACTTTTTCATTTGAGCAACAGAAGGTCTTCGAAAAAATTCGTCTTTACCTGCTGGTCTATTTTGACAGATTTCTGCCATTTTCTGCATTTGCTTCTTGTTAGTTCCTTCTTGACTTCCTTTGGGAAATTGAGCTTTTTGAGGGAAGTTCTACAGTATCTAGTGTTCTAATGAAAGTTTATTTGGTGTTAGAACTGAACCTTGAGACTTATTTATCTTAAATGCACTAATGTTGCTAATGAGATTGTGTGAAGTTTTGTATGAAGGAAAAAATTTAGGTGTATGGAAGGAATGAGTAATAAGATGAAGGATGGACTAAAGCTCAAGCTTGGGGATGCCACACGTGTCACCCCAAGAAATATCTAAGAAGTACAAGCGTCAAAGCTTGGGGATGCCGAAGGCATCCCCTTCTTCATCAATAAAAATCTCAGGTTTCTTCCAAACGCTTCATTTTTATTGTTTCATGCACAGTTGTGTTGTTCTTGGAGTGTCTTCTTTTTCGTTTTTGTTTTGGTTTTCAGTTTTCTTGGTTTGCTTAGTTTTCTGAATAAATTGGTTGGACCCCCTCTTTCATACGTTGGTTTGCAAATAGTTTGGTTTGGTTTGGAAAAGAGTGGGAAAGTTCATACTTATGTGGTAAAAAGAGCTTGTTTTTGACTGTGGCCTATGCTTTGTCATGCCATGCTTGATATTGTTTTGCCTTTATGCTTAGTGTTCTTTGCTGTAGCATTACTTGTTATAAACAATTGAGATTTCTTAATGTTCCTTGGAAGGATCATGCATTGTTTTAGCATATTAAAACATAGTATTGTGGTATTCTCCTTTGATGCTTTATTTGGGTTGACTTGGCGCATGCTCACACCATGTTATGACTATCCAAAGTCACCATAGCCTTTATGATCCTTTATTTTTCAACTTGTAGTATCACTTTATGCTTTGATCAATGATGTTTTGTCGCTCTACATGATTATGGCCATTATTGCTCTCTTAGTTTGTCGCTCCTAGTCTTTTGCTAGCCTCCACAACAAAGTATGAGTTCCACTCATGCATCCAACTCCCTAAACCAAGTATTCCAAAGAGTCCACCATACCTACCTACTAGCTTATGCTATTCCAAGTATATTCATGCTTTTGTTTACCTTTCACTTGTTATGAGAAAACTAGTGATTAAAGCTCTCACGAACTTGATGGCACACTTTAATTTTTGCCCCTAATAAACTTGAACCATTGGGTCCTTCTTTGTTGCGTATATGCTTGCGCTTTATAAGTTGAAATTAGCAGAACCATGTACCATGGGGAACGCTTTCAACATTGCACTTGTACTTGTACCCCGTTGATATCATGTTCTTTTTCTTACGGATCCCGGCGGTGTGAAATAAAAATGGAACTTGTAAGATCATGGAGTTTGTATGTGTGTTAGAGAAACGCCTGGGCCGCTAGCCTAAGCCATGCCTAATCATGGTGGAAACTTGCAGCATCACCATAATGAGCACTCTATGAAGCATCCTCAATAAAAACCTATGCAGATAGCAAATAAAAAGATCGCTGAGATGCTCATTGTCTGCTTGCCTTGACATTTTGATTATGGGAAAGCTCCCGTATCATGTGCAAGGGGTACCCCTTTGGCTGTTCTTAATGATACACATATACTTACAATGGCAAGATCTTACTCGTGACTGAAGTTGAGTAGCATGAGGATCGGTCTTTGTAAGTAAGGGGCATGAGATTTCGGTTTATAACTTGTCAAGCATATCCTCTTAGTTGTGTCACTTTAACCTTAATCACATTCAAGATGCTTATGATAGGGGCAATGAGAGCTGAAAACTACAAGTACCACAATTTTTGGAAGCTCTTTATGAGACTTGAATCCCTACTTCCTTTTACAAAAGGCCTTTCTTCCACCATTATATTGAGTCTCCACCTTCTATCTTTATGCACCTACTTTGAGAGCATAGTGGCCATTCTTAGTTCTATGTGCATTGTCCCAAAACTAGTTGATTGATGCATAACTTGTTATTGCTTGTTTGAAACTATTGTATCTAGTCACTCTTATGAACTTTGAAGGTGTACTATGCATTTATATTTGCTACTCTATTGAGGGACAAGCTGAATACTTTTATGTTGTTTTCTTTATGTGAAACAAACAAACGTCTTGCAAAGCATTGTTATTCATGAATCTTTTGTTTGTGCCTTTTCATGTTGCATCATAGTTTCTTTGCCTATTTCTAGAACTTTGTCTTTCATGTTATGATTGAAGTACTATGATCCCAGATTTGAATGTTTTGCAAATACTTTGATCAAGTCTTTGATGGTGCATGTCACCTCAAAAATTATTTCTTTTTATCACTTACCTACTCGAGGACGAGCAGGAGTTAAGCTTGGGGATGCTGATACATTGCAAATGTATCTATAATTTTTGATGTTCCATGCTTGGTTTTATCCACTTTCTTGTGTTTTGTTCCAACTTTGGACTACTTTTCATAGGATTTCTTCGACTAACCTATTAACAAGAGCCACCGTGCCAGCTGCCTGTTTTCTGCTGTTTTTGGTTCTAGGAAAGTTAGAAAATGAATATTATCGGAATTGGACGGGACAAAAGCCAAAGTGCCTATTTTTCGGAAGGGATCAAGTGCCAGAATACGAGACGGAGAAGGGCCAGGGGCCGGCCACACCACCTGGCCACGCGGCTAGGCGGGGCCCGCGCCAGGGGGTGGTGTGGTGGCTCCCAGCACCCCCTCGGCCTCCCCTTCCTACTATAAGTTGCCCTCGGGACGAAAACCCTAAGTACCTGATCAAAAATCCATGAAAAAGTCTGTAGCCACCGTCATCTCCATCCCTAGATCGAGAGGGATCTGAAGCTCTTCCCGGCACCCTGCCGGAGAGGGGAATTCACCCTGGAGGCCTTCTTCATCACCATGCAAGCCTCCGGTGTGATGCGTGAGTAGTTCATGAGGTGGTGACATGATGGTTCTAGAACATGGTGGAGTTTTCTCTAGGTACTATTCAACATGAATCCAGCTTCTCTGAACCATTGGATCTAACAACCCAACGGTCAAGATTGGTCCTATGGATCTAATTCAGAACTTCTCAATTATAGTAGTAGATAAAAACAAATAGTATATTAGTAGTATACTAGTACTAGTACTCATTTCTTTTCTTAGACATATGCTCACCTCTATCCACGCGATGTACATGCTGAGAGAATAAAACGTAGGCAGGGTAAGTGGGCAGCAGTGAAGAGGAGTTGAAGGCGGTTCGATGTTAGAGGAAAGTTATGATAGGTTCCTAACACGAGGTACTCCTGCGGCCATTCTACTAGTAGTAAATTTCAGGACCTATGCACGCAAAACAAATTGTGTGTTTTCTCTCTCCTTCACTGCCTCTCACCATCCATCCTCCCTCGCTCCTCCCCTTACCCCTAGCGCACCAGCCTGGCTGATCTCTCCCTCGTCCACAGCACGGTGTTGCGCATGTGTGCCTTGGTACGGTGGCTATGTGTCTCCGGCTTGTTTGGCAACCGTGTTGGTGTAGAGTAGGGACGAGGAGTACATAGGAAGGAAACCACTTTGGTCCTTGGCGGCAAAAAAATCAAACTTTTCCAGTTTTGGACATTTTCACTTTCTTCCCAAACATTGGGAGGGAAGGTTACTCAAAAGATCGGCCATTCGCAGTACTTCTTATCTTGTCTTATCTCTTACAATACCATACCATACCACTGTATAGTGTACGGATAACTTCGAACATTGACCGTTGGATCAAGACCGGCAAATCCAAACATTGCTAACCATTGGATCTTCTTTTCCATTCTTAGCATCTACAAAGATTCTACTAATAGTCTTTAGCACGATGAACGCTAGTATGCGCAAACCTAAAAACACACACTTCGTTGCTCAGTTTTAGGGTCCTTGTGCTAAATGCATGGACTTGGGTGAAATTTTCATTTTTATGAGGTCCTTGATGTATCTTGTACTTCCACCGACCGTGTTAACTCTCAAGCACCTCGCTCCTATGAGACCTACCACAGTTAAAAGAAAATGCATCCGCCCCAATTATCACACAAACTTGACCACAGTTTCTTATACGTAATACCTAAGTTTTTAGTACTAGGATTTTTCAAGCTTCCTAGCTAACTTCGCACACTTCAGTGACTTCTTGTCGATTAACGAAATTAGGTCAAACTTGAGCTACAAGTAAGCACGATATTGCTCTTGAATTAAATTTATTTTTGGAGGTAGATGGGTGCATCTTCTTACAGTAAACAATGTCGTTAGTGTGAGTTTCCAACTATCAAGAAATAAAATTCTCAGTTTTCCGAGTGATGACGAGATGGTTCTTTTCCGTAAAGAAAGCCCGAAGAATATGGATCTCAATGCCATAAGCCAAGATTTTAGGCATATTAAGTGGACCAACCTGTTTTACTCATGATTCCCATATGTTTTTTGAGTTTTCAAACTCCCTAGCTAATTAACTCTACCCACTTGAATGACTACATGCCGATTTGTCAAATTAGGTCAAACTTGAACTATAACTAAATTGAGGTTGCTATGAAAGTTTTATGAAAAAGCTTTTGGAGGTACCGTACCGATCGGGGGGGGTAACAATCAATATATGAGAAACAACCGAGAGTTTTGACAATAGGTTTGACTTCTTGCTAAGATTTTGCATCACATGACACTATTTAACGAAATTGGGTCAAACTTGAGCTACAAGTAAGCGCGATAGATTGCTGTTGAAAGATATGACTTTTCAGAGAGGTAGATGGGTACATTTTCTTGTAGTAAATAGTGTCGTCAGTGTGATTTTTCAACTATATCAGGAAAGAACATTCGGTTATTCTCAATTTTCCGAGTGATGACGAGTGAGGTTGTTCTTTTCCATAAAGAAATGTTCGAAGAATATTGGATTTGAATGCTAGAAGCCAAGTTTACCAACATATATAGTGGACTAACATGTTGTACCAACGATTCCCATGTTTTATTTATGAGTTTTCAAACTTCCTAGCTAACTCTGCCCATTTGACCAAATGACTTTATGTCGATTTATTGAAATTGGGTCAAATTTGAAACTACAAGTAAATTGTAGGTTGCTTTGAAAGTTTTATGAAAAATATTTTGGAGGTACCCATCGATGGGTCACAATTAATATAATCCCTCCGTCAAGAAATAACTGACTTGGTTTTGTCTAGATTCGAATGTATCTAAACACATTTTAGTGTATAGATACATTTGAATCTAGACAAATCCACGTCAGTTATTTATGGATAGAGGGAGTATCATAAAACACCGAGAGTTTTTACGATAGGTTCAACTTCTTGCTAAGACTTTGCATCTTGACAATTGAACGAAATTAGGTCAAACTTGAGCTACAAGTAAGCGCGCTAGATTGCTCTTGAATTAAATGTATTTTCAGAGGTAGATGATACGTCCATTTTTGCATCACTATTCTATATCATAATTTACTTTTATTCATTGATATATTTCATGTTAAGAGATGATACTTATGTTATTTCATCTGTTTTTGCATGGTTTATGACTTTTGGAGGATGGACCACTGCAGTCAGGATTCTGATGGAAAAGGGGCTGTTTGGAGGCAAAATTCGCGAAGATTAGAAAATCCAGGAAAATACATGGAAAATCCTATTTTTCTAGAAGACAAAGGATGCCACAAGGGGGAGCATATTTGGGCCACAGGGGGGCCACACCACCCCCTGGCGCTGGCCACCCTTGGCCGCGCTACCAGGTGGATTGGCCACCCTGGCCCACTCCTGGCTCTCCCCTTTGGCGTATATTATCCCCACGAAACCCTAAGACTCAGGGAGCGACCATAGAAAGATTCCGTCGCCTCTGCGGTGCGGAAAACTGCAGAGAGAGAAAGAGCTCTCCGGCAGGCAGAAATCTGCCGAGGAAATTCCTTCTCGGAGAGGGGAGATCGTCACCATCAACACCACCATCAAGCTAGACTTCATTGGGATCATCATCATCATCTCCATCGGCACCATCACCACCACTCCATACTGCTGTAACAATTGGGTTGAATCTTTCATAGTTCTTAGGGAAAATTTCTCGGTGTTGATTACTTGTTGTAGTTGATGCTATTGAGTGGAACCATTGAATTATTGTTATGTTCAGATTGTTACTTATCATTATATCATCTCTAATCTTGATCCATATGATGTCTTGTGAGTAGTTCGTTTAGTTCTTGAGGACATGGGAGAAGTCATGTTGTTAGTAGTGGAATTGTATTGAGAAAGATTCAATAGTTTGTTATTTAAGTTGTGGTGTTATTCTTCTAGTGGCGTCATGTGAACGTCGACTACATGACACTTCACCTTTATGGGCCTAGAGGAATGCATTGTGTATTTGGCTACTAATCATAGGGGTTGCCGGAGTGATAGAAACCTAAACCCCCGTTAGGAAACCTTTGCACAAGGGATGTTATGATCTCAGAGTTTAAAGTTGTGGTTGGGTTTTTATCTTAATTACTTTATTGTACTTGCGGATGCTTGCAAGGGGTTTAATCACAAGTATGTATTAGTCCTAGGAAGGTCGGTACATTAGCACAGGTTCACCCACACAACACTTATCAAACTAAAGAAGATTAATCAACTATATGAAGCGAAAGCACTTGACGATATTCCCATGTGTCCTCAAGAACATTTGGTCATCTTAAGTAATACAACCAGCTTGTCCTTTGATAAAGAAAGGATTGGGCCACTTGCTGCATTTATTATTATTGTCTTTTATTTACTCGCACTTTATTTACCCGCATTATCAAAAATCCCTAAAAATCCGTCTGCTAAGTATTTACAAAGAATTCCTGCTCCAAGCCACTCGTCAACACCTTCTTCTCCTCGTTGGGTTTGACACTCTTACTTATCGAAAATACTACGATACACCCCCTATACTTGTGGGTCATCAAGACTATTTTCTGGTGTTGTTTGATACGTTGCTAATGTATCTATAATTTTTGCTGTTCCATGCTTGTTTTATATCTACTTTCTTATGTTTTGTCCATACTTTGGAGTTTTTTTATACACTTTCTGGGACTAACCTATTAAAAAGATGCCACAATGCCAGTTGCCTATTTTCTGTTATTTTCGGTTCTAGAAAAGTCAGAAAATGAATATTCTCGGAATTGGAGGGGACAAAAGCCAAAGTCAATATTTTACCGGAAGACTCACGGAGCCAGAAGACGAGACAGAGAGGGGCCAGGGGCTGGCCAACCATAAGGTGGCATGGGTCCCCCTGGCCGCGCCACCAGGTGATGTGGGCCCCTCGGGCGCCCACCGACCTTGCCTCTTTCGCCTATAAGAAGCCTCCGATGCAAAAACCCTAAAGAATCCAGCATCTAGCCACGAAAAGTTTCGCAGCGCCGCCGCCACCAAAGGGGGGATTCGTGGGACAGAAAGTCTCTGTTCCGGCACCTTGCCGGGACGGGGAAGTGACCCCAGAGCCATCTCCATCAATCTCCACGACCATCTCCATTGCCATTGCTGATTCCCATGATGATGAGGGAGTAGTTCTCTACCGAGGCTAAGGGTTCTACTGGTAGCTATGTTTTCGTCTCTCTCTCTATGCATGATCATATTGTGATCATAGCTTTGTAATCAAGTAGATCTACTTTGCTACTCAAGTGCTTTAATGGATCTCTGCTCTCCCCATGTGTGTGAAAGTGACAGCATGCACACCATGGTGGCACTTAGGCTAGAGATTACAAATACTTGTTATGAGTTATATTTGGAGTTGGATGTTTCTATGAAATTGTGGTGTTTTTTGGAACTATATAGTGCTCAAGGTGACAGTGTGGGGTTATCTAGATGGGGAAAGCGGACTTTGAGGTGTGCTATTATAGCCCTGCCATGGATTAGAGTGTCCAACCGGAGAGTATTTCAGAGTAGTATCATAAAGAGATAATATTTATATGAGAGTGTTCACTAGTGAAAGTATGATCCCTAGGCCTTGTTTCTAAACATTGAAACACCGTTTGCAACTAGATATGTTACATGTTTGCTTTCTTCCATCTTTATTTCAGTTTGCCTTTAGTCTCTTCCACGCCATCAAGCTATTTTCTGGCACCATTGTCTTTTATCCATACCACTTGTATTTCACTATCTATTCGCCGAACTAGTGCACCTATACACCTGAAAAGTGTATTGGGTGTGCTGGGGACACAAGAGACTTCTTGTATTTTGATTCTAGGGTTGCTTGAGAGGGATACCTTTGACCACTTCCTCCCTGAGTTCGATAAACCTTGGGTGATCCACTTAAGGGAAACTTGTTGTTGTTCTACAAACTTCTGCACTTGGAGGCCCAACAACTATCTACAAGAATAGAAGTGCGTAGACATCAAGTTATTTTCTGGCACTGTTGCCGGGGAGGTAAGGTAAAAGGTACTCACATCCTCTAGCTACTAAGCTATCTTCTAGTGTGGTTGCTGGTGTGTGAGTGCTCAAAGTTATTTCCTTTAGATTCTGGAATTATATCTCTTGGTTTCTTGTTTTTATTTTCACTAGTTAGGCTTAATGGAAAACAACAACAAAATTAGAGAGATTTTTAGTATTTTTCCTAAGTTAGAACATGAATGGTATGAAAAGAAAATTAGAAAAACCATGGAACTTTCTTTGCATGCTAATAGCAATGTTATTAGTATGAATCTTTTGAACACCTTTGTTACTAATGCTATGGAAACGTCTAAGCTTGGGAAGATAGTTTTTATGAAAATGATCTTTTTTGTTCCCCAGCTTTAAAGAATAAATTTTTCTCTAATGATACTTTATCTCCCATATGTGGTAATTCTAATGATACTTGTGATATTTTAAATCCACATACTGAAAGCATCCCTTTTAAAATACCTATAAAAATTGTTGAACGTGTTTTGAATAACTGTTATTTTGGAGATGGAACTGTCCATCCTGGTGATCTCTTTATACACAAATTATGCGAGTTGTTCAAGTGTGCAGGTATTTCAATGAAACAAGTTAAGAGGAAGCTATTCCCTTTTTCACATAAGGGCAAAGCAAGGGAGTGGTATGAGCTACTAGATGATCCTCGTCATTTGGAGTGGAAGGAACTTGAATCTCTCTTTTACTCTAAATTTTATCCTCCTCATAAAATTAATAAAGATAGGAATTACATTTATAATTTTCATCCACATGATGGAGAAAGTATTACCCAAGCATGGGGGAGATTGAAGTCACTAATGCTCAAATGTCCCATTTATGAGCTCCCCAGTAATATTGTTATTAATAATTTATATGCAAGGCTTTCAGGACATTACAAGGACTATTTAGATACTTGTTGAGAGGGATCCTTCACAAGTAAGGAGGTCAAAGCTAAGTGGGATATTCTTGAAACAATTCAAAGCAATACCGAATATTGGTATAACGACAAAGGTAAAGAACCAGGTATAAACTATGAGTATGATTACATTAAGTCTTTCGCTGAAACTCCTGATTTTCAAGAGCTTAGTGCTAAATATGGACTTGATCCTCAAATTCTTATTGATTGTTTTAGAGCCTTTCCTTCTCATATTAATGCTCCTAAATAAAAATGGGACATGTATCATGAGCCTTTTAAAGACACTTGCGTGGAAATTGAAATTGTTAGTAATGATAGCAATAAACTCAAACCTCTGAAAGTACTATTTCTTCTAAGTATGTTAATTTTTGTGGAATACATAGACCTTGTGAGAAGAATCAAATTTAAGAAGAATATTGTATTACCCACAGGAATGAAAAAACCTAGAATGTGGTATAGGGCTCTAAATGATCTTGGTAAAAAAGTTTGTGCCCTCTATCCTTTTACTTGTAAACTTTGCTTTGAAGTGAGTCATTTAAATTTTCAATGCTCAGGCCATAATAATAGCCCTTCTAATCCAATGAGTACTACAAGTTTGTATTTTGATGACATGATCTCTCCTAATCAGCATGATGAACTTACATTATTTTTGGGGTGTGAAAAATTATCAAGAAAATCTTCTTTGGTAGATATAAGTGCTTTTGATATGAATAGCGTCCTGCATGGTTGTCATCTTTATTGTGTTGATAATTGTCACACAAATACTTACATACAAAATATTATAAAAGATGAGATTTTACCAAAATATGATAGGACTAATATGTGTTTTGATCTTATTAATGAAAAGGAGAAATCCTCCAAAGTTTCTTCTATTGTCTCTAACAATAAACCAGGGTATATAGAGAAGCTTCCTTTCAAGCCTCTCCCTCCTAAAGAGAAGAAGAAAAGGAAGAAAAGTAGGAGTAAAAGGAGAGAGGAAATGGTATTTTCCCCTAAGCAGGTTGCTCCTATTATAGTTTTTGATGTGTCTGAACTCGATGATGTTCCTATGCCTCTATAGTACTGACCATGATTGGGAAAAGCACAGTTCTTTTGATATTGAAAATATCATCGGTACCAATGCTGAAAATGATGATATTAATAATTGTTGTACTATTAGTGCTATCCATGTTCCTTCCAATGATGATATGTTTACAAGTGAACACACTTTGGAAGATAATTATTCTATTTCTTATGATGATACTACACCTCCAATATATGATGATTACAATAATGAATATGATATTTTTAGCCCACCTACTATTGAGGAGAAAATTAATTATGATTACAATATGCCTCCTATATTTGATGATTATGGTGATGAGAATAATAATGACAGCTATTTTGTTGAATTTACTCCCACTACAATTAATAAATATGACCATGTTTATGTGGGGAGTATTAATTCTTTTATGCATGTGTCTCATGATAAGAATGTTTCATGTCATAGTTATATTGTTAATTTTATTCATGATGCTACTGAAAGTTATTATGAGAGAGGGAAACATGGTTTTATGCATCTCAATAATATTAGGTTTCCCCTCTTTATGTTGAAAGTCTTGATGTTGCACTTGTTTTGCTTTCCTATGCTTGTTGCTTTGTGCTTTCATGACTTGTTTCTTTACAAGATTCCTATGCATAAGAAGTGGGTTAGACTTAAATGTGCTTTGAATTTGCTTCTTGATGCTCTCTTTTACTTCAATTCATATTTCTTATGTGAGCATCTTCTCAAACTATCATGCCTAACTTAAAGGCATTAAAGAAAAGTACTTCTTGGGAGATAACCCAATAGTTTTCTTGAGTCTTGGAAGTTATTGCCTCAGTAAAAACCTCTACTTATCCTTTTTGTGTGGTCTTTGTGCCAAGAATAACCTCTAATGAGAGAGAAGTAACACTTGGGAAAGTTGTTGTCCCGAAATAGATTTTTGTGCTTCACTGTAAACATTCATGAAAAATCTCCGGATGTCGGATTGAGCTGTTATTTTCTAAATAAATCCCCCAAGTTGTTATCTAACTTTCGTTGGTTCAACACTTTTCGATTTGAGCAACAGAAGGTCTTCGAAAAAATCGGTTTTCACCTGCTGGTCTATTTTGACAGATTCCTGCCATTATTTGCATTTGCCTCTTTATCGATTTGTTTTTGGGTTCTTTTTGGTGAATTGAGCTTTTTGGGGGAATTTCTATAGTAGCTTGTGGTTTTAATGAAAGTTTTTCTGTTTTTAAAACTAAAACCAAAAGGTTTATTATCTTTTGAATGCACTAATGGTGCTAATGAAGATTGTGTGATGTTTTGTATGAAGGAAATTTTTAGGTGTAGGGAAAGAATGATGTAATGAGATGAAGAATGGACAAAAGCTCAAGCTTGGGGATGCCACCCCATGTTACCCCAAGAAATATTCAAGAAGTACAAGCGTCAAAGCTTGGGGATGCCTTGGGCATCCCCTTCTTCATCAATAAAAACCTCAGGTCTTTCTAGACACTTTGTTTTTATTATTTCATGCACAGTTGTGTTATTCTTGGAGCGTCTTCATTTTTATTTTTATTCTTTGTTTGCATAGTTTGCTTGAATAAATTCTTTGGACCCCCTCATTCGTGCATTAGTTTTCAAATAAAGTTGATTTGGATTGGAAAATAGTAGGAAAGTTCATGCTTAAGTGGTAAAAAGGAGTTTGTTTTTGACTGTGGCCTAGACTTTCTCATGTCATGCTTGATATTGTTTTGGATTTATGCTTAGTGATTATTGATGTAGCATGACATGTTATAAACAATTGAGATTGCTTAGTGTGCCTTGAAAGAATCATGTGTTGTTTTAGCATATAAAAGCATAATATTGTGGTATTCTCCTTTAATGCTGTATTTGGGTTAACTTGGCCCATGCTCACACCATGTTAAGTCTATACCACGTCACCATAGCCTCTATGATCATTTAGTTTTCGACTTGTAATATCACTTTATGCTTTAATTAATGAAGTGTTGTCGCTTTGCATGATTTTGCAATTATTTCTCTCTTAGTTGGTCGCTCCCAGTATTTTGCTAGCCTCCATACCAAGTATGAGTTCCACTCATGCATCCAACTCCAAATAAAACCAAGTTATTCCAAAGAGTCCACCATACCTACCTATTAGCATTTGCTATTCCAAGTATATTCATGTTTTTATCTACCTTCTGAATTAAACTTGTTATGTGAAAATTAGTGATTAAAGCTCTCATGAACTTGATGGCACACTTTACTTTTATTTCCCCTAATAAACTTGAATCATTGTGTCATCTATGTTGTATATGCTTGCACTTATACGTTGGGAATTAGCAGAACCATGCTGTCATGGGGAACGCTTTCAACATTGCACTTGTACATTGTACCCAGTTGATATCATGCTCTTTTGCTTATGGATGTCGTCGATGTGAAATGAAAGGGGAGGTTGTAAGTCCATGGAGTTATGTATGTGTGTTAGTGAAACACCTGGGCCGCCAGCCTAAGCTATGCCTAATCATGGTGGAAACTTGCAGCATCACCATAGTGAGCAATCTATGAAGCATTCTTCTTATAAAAAAGATATAGAGATTGAGAAAAGGAAAAAAAGATGATAAAAGAGGAAAGAGAGAAAAAAGCACCATTTTCCCATGGTAAATAAGAAGATTGCTAAGATGCTCATTGTCTGCTTGCCTTGTCATTTTGATTATGGGATAGCTCATGTATCATGTGCAAGGGGTACCCCATTGGCGGTTCTCTATGATACACATGTACTTACTATGACAAGAACTTACCGGTAACTAAACTTGAGTAGCATGAGGAGCAGCCCTCGTATTCAAGGGACATGAGATTGCCAACTTATACTTTGTCAAGCATATACTTCATAGTTTTTTCTAACCTTAATCACTTCAAGATGCTTATGATAGGGGCAATGAGACCTGAAAGCTAATAAGTACCATAATTTTTGGAAGCTCTTTATGAAACTTGAATCCCTGCTTCCTTCTATGAAGGCCTTTCTTTTACTTTTATGTTGAGTCTCCATCTTCTATCTTATGCACCTATTAACAGAGCATAGTGTCCATTCTTAGTTTCATGTGCATTGTCCCAAGACTTGTTGATTGATGCATAACTTTGATATTTCTTGTTCTTAAACTATTTGTATCTAGTCACCCTTATGAACTTTGAAGGTTTCCTATGCATTTATGTTTTGCTACACTATGAGGTACAAGCTGAATACCATCCTCATTATGTTTTCTTTATGTGAAACAAACAAATGTCTTGCAAAGCATTGTTATTCATGAATCTTTTGTTTGTGCCTTTTCACGTTACAACATAGTTGCTATCTCTTATTGTTAGAACTATATATTTCATGCTATGTTAAAGTACTATGATCCCAACTATCAATGTTCTACAAATACCTTGATCAATATTATGATGGTGCATTGCACCTCAAAAAGTATTCTTTCTTTTTATCACTTACCTACTCGAGGACGAGCAGGAGTTAAGCTTGGGGATGTTGATATGTTGCTAACGTATCTATAATTTTTGATGTTCCATGCTTGTTTTATATCTACTTTCTTATGTTGTCTCCATACTTTGGAGTATTTTTATACACTTTCAAGGACTAACCTATTAAAAATATGCCACGGTGCCAGTTGCCTATTTTCTGCTGTTTTTGGTTCAAGAAAAGTTAGAAAATTCTCGGAATTGGATGGGACAAAAGCCAAAGTCGATATTTCACCAGAAGACGAGACGGAGAGGGGCCAGGGGCTGGCCACACCATAGGGTGGCGCGGGTCCCCCTAGCCACGCCACCAGGTGGTGGGCCCCTCGGGCGCCAACCGACCTTGCCTCTTTCGCCTATAAGAAGCCTCCGATGTGAAAGCCCTGAAGAATCCAGCCTCCATCCATGAAAAGTTCCGCAGCGCCGCCGCCACCGAAGGGGATATTCTGGGGATAGAAAGTCTCTGTTCCGGCACCCTGCCTGGACACGAAAGTGCCGCCGGAGCCATCTCCATCAATCTCCACCACCATCTCCATCGATGTTGCTAATTCCCATGATGATGAAGGAGTAGTTCTCTCTCGAGGCTAAGGGTTCTACCGGTAGCTATGTGTTCATCTCTCTCTCTAGGCATGATCATATTGTGATCATGAGCTTTGTAATAAAGTATATCTACTTTGCTACTCAAGTTCTTTAATAGATCTCTGCTCTCCCCATGTGTGTGAAAGTGACAGCGTGCACACCATGGTGGCACTTAGGCTAGAGATTACAAATACTTGTTATGAGTTATATTTGGAGTTGGATGTTTCTATGAAATTATGGTGTTTGTTGGAACCATCTAGTGCTCAAGGTGACAGTATGGGGTTATCTAGATGGGGAAAGCGGACTTTGAGGTGTGCTGTTATAACCCTACCATGGATTAGAGTGTCCAACCGGAGAGTAGTTCAGAGTAGTATCATAAAGAGAAGATATTTATATGAGAGTGTTCACTAGTGAAAGTATGATCCCTAGGCCTTCTTTCTAAACATTGAAACACCGTTTGCAACTAGATCTGTTACATGTTTGCTTTCTTCCATCTTTATTTCAGTTTACCTTTAGTCTCTTCCACGCCATCAAGATATTTTCTTCTGGCACCGTTCTCTTTTATCCATATCACTTTTATTTCACTATCTCTTCGCCGAACTAGTGCACCTATACACCTGACAAGTGTATTGGGTGTGTTGGGGACACAAGTGACTTGTTGTATCTTGATTGCATGGTTGCTTGAGAGGGATACCTTTGACCACTTCCCCCTGAGTTCAATAAACCTTGGGTGATCCACTTAAGGGAAACTTGTTGCTGTTCTACAAACCTGTGCACTTGGAGGCCCAACAACTGTCTACAAGAATAGAAGTGCGTAGACATCACCGTTGCCAGGGAGTGAAGCGCTATTGGAGAGTGGAACTGGTAAAGGAAACTTCTACTATGAGTATTGTTTATTTCTGTTAGTTACTTTATTTTAATATGGATAATTCACTTAGTTTCTTATTTCGAATGCTACTACCACTGCTAAGGTAGTAAATGAACCTACACCTGCTGAAAATGATATTTTTAAGATACCTACAAGAATTATTGATCATGTTATGGACATCTACTATTTTGGAGATGGAACTGTCCATCCCGGTGATCATTTGCTCTTTATACACGAATTATGCGGGTTGTTCAAGTGTGTAGGTATTACAACAGATCAAGTCAAGAAGAAGTTATTCTCATTATCACTGAAAGGAAGAGCTAAAGAATGGTACAAGCTGCTGAAGAATGGTCAAGCTCTTGAATGGGAGGAAGTTGTACCTCTCTTTTATTCAAAATTTTATCCTCCAAGCGAGATTCATAAAGATCGGAATCAAATATATAACTTTTGGCCTCTTGATGGAGAGAGTACAGCTCAAGCTTGGGGGAGATTGAAGTTACTAATGCTCAAATGTCCCATTTATGAGCTCCCTCACAATATTATTATCAATAACCTTTATGCAAGGCTTTCTCTTCATGATAAGGATCTATTGGATGCTTCTTGCACTGGATCATTTACACGCATGGAAGAAGGAGCTAAATGGGATCTTCTAGACCGTATTCAAGACAATGTTGAAGCATGGGAGAACGATAAAGGAAGAAAGTCAGGTATAAATTGTGATTATGAATGCATTAAATCTTTTATGGGAACTAATGACTTTCAAAATATTAGTAATGATTACGGTCTTGATTCTCAAGTTATTGCAAATTGTATTAAAGCTTTTGCCTCATACATTGAGATGCCAAAAGAAGAATGGAACAAGTATCATTCACCATCTAAAGATATTGTTTATTGTGTTCCTGCTAGAAGTACTGAATTTTGCACTATTGATCACATCTTACCTAAACCTTATATCGAGAAAATTCCTTTCCTGGATAGGGTAAAGGAGCATCCTATGATAACTAGTGTAATTAATAAAAGTATAAAGAGAGCTGTAAAACCTGATGAACAAATAAACATTGAACCTACAGTAGCAATTGTAAAAGACATTGTCAATTAAAGTGTAGAAGATGGACATATTGTCTTTTGTGAGGATGCTTCTAATATTGTCTCACATCCTAATAGAACTAAAAAACCTAGTGTCCCTGTGCTTTCTGTTAGAATTGGTGATCATTGCTATTATGGTTTATGTGATATTGGTGCAAGTTCAAGTGTTATTCCTTACGAGCTTTACAAAGAAATTATGCATGAAATTAGTCCTTGTGAACTTGAAGAAATTGATGTGGTCATTCACCTTGCAAATAGATAGACCATCCCTCCAATTGGTATTGTAAGAGATGTGGAAGTTCTTTGTGGTAAGATTAAATATCTAGTTGATTTTCTAGTACTTGGTTCAGCTGCTAGTAAAACCTATCCTATCATTTTTGGTAGACCCTTCTTGAACACGTCTGGAGCCATTATAGACTATAAAAGGGAGAAAATTTTAACTAAATTTGATGGCGGGTCTTAAGAGTTTAATTTTTCGAAATTTTTTAAAGTCCCTTATGAAAATGAAACTCGTAATGAGGATTTTAGAGTTGGACAACTTGCTTCTATTTCTCTTGCTCCTAACAATGCTTTGGAGCAATTTATGGAAGACCACAAAAGTGAGATATTCATGGAAGAAAGAAATGAGATTGACAAGATTATCCGTCGTTAACCTAAGATGCTTAAGGATAACTTGCATGTGGAAGATTTGGCTACCACACTGCCATCTAAAAAGGATCCGGTTCTCAATCTGAAGCCTTTACCTGACGATCTTAAATATGCTTACATTGATGATAAAAAACATATCATGTTATTATTAGTTCTAAACTTTCAGGGAAGGAAGAGGCAAGATTATTGGAAGTATTGAAGAAACATCGAGGAGCTATGGGCTATACACTTGATGATTTAAAAGGGATTTCTCCTACTATATGTCAGCACGCTATCAATGTAGAACCCGATGCAAAACCAATGGTGGAACATCAACGTCGTTTAAATCCTAATATGAAGGAAGTGGTAAGAAACGAGGTATTAAAACTCCTTGATGATGGTATTATTTATCCTATTGCTGATAGTGAATGGGTTAGTCTTGTTCATTGTGTCCCTAAGAAAGGGGGAATTACCGTTGTTCCTAATGATAATGATAATCTTATTCCCCAAAGAATAGTAGTAGGTTATAGGATGTGCATTGATTTCAGAAAGGTTAACAAAGTTACTAAGAAAGATCATTACCCACTGCCTTTTATTGATCAAATGTTAGAAAGGTTGTCTAAAAAGACCCATTTTTGTTTTCTTGATGGATACTCTGGGTTTTCTCAAATTGCTGTTAAACAACAAGACCAAGAAAAAACTACTTTTACGTGCCCTTATGGAACCTATGCTTATAGGTGTATGCCTTTCGGTTTGTGTAATGCTCCTGCTACTTTTCAAATATGCATGTCTGCTATCTTTCATGGTTTTTGTGAGGAAATTGTGGAAGTATTCATGGATGATTTTTCCGTATATGGAAATTCTTTTGATAATTGTCTACACAACCTTGGTAAAGTTTTGCAGAGATGTGAAGAAACCAATCTTGTTCTTAATTGGGCGAAATGCCACTTCATGGTCAATGAAGGGATTGTCCTTGGACATAAAATTTCCGGAAGAGGCATTGAAGTTGACAGAGCTAAAGTTGAAGCAATTGAGAAAATGCCCTGTCCAAGAGACGTCAAAGGTATTTTGTAGTATCCTTGGTCATGCTGGTTTCTATAGAAGGTTTATTAAAGATTTCTCTAAGATATCAAAACCCCTCACTAATCTTCTCCAAAAAGATGTACCCTTTGTTTTTGATGATGATTGTAAGGAAGCTTTTGCAACTCTAAAGAAGGCTTTAACTACTGCTCCTATTGTCCAACCACCTGATTGGAACTTACCCTTTGAAATCATGTGCGACGCTAGTGATTTTGCGGTAGGTGTTGTTCTTGGGCAACGAATAGATAAATAGTTAAATGTTATCCATTATGCTAGTAAGACTCTTGACGCTGCTCAAAAGAATTATGCTACTACTGAAAAAGAATTCTTAGCTGTTGTCTTTGCTTGTGATAAGTTTAGACCTTATATTGTTGATTCAAAAGTTACCATTCGTACTGATCATGCTGCTATTAAGTACCTTATGACGAACAAATATGCTAAGCCTAAGCTTATTAGATGGGTGTTGCTTTTACAAGAGTTTGATCTACATATTGTAGATAGAAAAGGAGCTGAAATTCATGTTGCTGATAATTATCTCGATTGGAAAACATCTCTTTGACCCTATGCCTGTTAATGATAGTTTCCCAAATGAATAGTTGGCTGCAGTAGGGGTAAGCTCGCGAGGGAGCCCTTGGTATGGTGATTATGCTAACTTTATTTTCTCCAAGTATTTGCCTCCAATTTTTACAGCCCGGCAAAGAAGGAAGTTATTTTACGATTTAAGGCATTATATTTGGGATGACCCACATTTATATAAAGAGGGGGTGGATGGTATTATGCGAATATGTGTTCTATGACATGAACAAAAGGAGATATTGCGGAAATGTCATGGTAGCGCCTATGGAGGACATCATGAGGGAGATAGAACCACACAAAAGGTGCTACAATCAGGTTTTTACTGGCCTACCCTTTTAAAGATGCAAGAAAATTTGTCTTATCATGTGATGAGTGTCAACGGGTTGGTAATATTTCTATAAGCAATGAGATGCCTATGAATTACTCTCTTGTTATTGAACCAGTTGATTGTTGGGGATTCGACTTTATGGGTCCTTTTCCCCCTTCGAAAGGTTACACTCATATTCTTGTTGCTATTGATTATGTTACTAAGTGGGTAGAGGCCATACCTATGAAAAGTGCTGATGGTGAGACCTCTTTAAAAATGCTTAAGGATATTATATTTCCTAGGTTAGGAGTGCCTAGGTACCTTATGATTGATGGATGCTCTCATTTCATTCATGGTGGCTTCAGAAAGACCCTTGCTAAATATGATGTTAATCATAGAATTGCTTCAGCTTATCATCCCCAAACTAGTGGGCAAGTAGAACTATCAAATAGAGAAATTAAATCCATCTTGTAAAAGTCTGTTAATAGATCTAGAAAAAATTTGGGCTAAAAAATTGAATGATGCTTTATGGGCTTATAGAACTGCTTATAAAAATCATATGCGAATGTCTCCTTACAAAATGGTTTATGGGAAAGCTTGCCACCTGCCTTTAGAATTAGAACACGAAGCTTATTGGGCAATGAAAGAACTTAATAGAGATTTCAAACTTGCTAGTGAGAAAAGATTATTTGACTTAAGTTCGTTAGACGAGTGGAGGAGTGAAGCATACAAAGATGCTAGACTATTTAAAGAAAAAGTTAAAACATGGCATGACAGGAGAATTCTTAAGAGAGAGTTCCATGTTGGTGACAAGGTTCTATTGTATAGGTCTCGTCTCAGATTTTTTGCAGGAAAACTACTCTCAAAATGGGAAGGACCATTTGTTATTGAAGAGGTGTATCGTTCAGGTGCAATAAAAATTTCTTCCCTAAAAGATAACACTACACAAGTGGTGAATGGTCAGAGACTAAAGCACTATATTTGTAGAGATTCTTACAATGAAGACATTGATGCTATTCAAATGGTAACTCCGGAAATTTTTATCAAAGACCAACTTCAGAGACCTGTAGAGTCTGTTTTCGAATAAGTAATAGTTCTGTAAGAAAAGGCTGCAAATAATCTGTCCAGTTATATTTTTGCAGTTTTTATCCAACAAGGAAAGCAACAAAGCGAAAGAGGGACGGAAACGGATCCAGAGTGGCTCACACCACCTCGTAGCGTGGACCCCTTGGTCGCGCCAGCAGGTGGTGTGGCCGCCCCGGAGTCTGTCTCTGACCTGTTTTCTCCCAGTACTTTCCTTTTGTTGTAAAAAATTGTAATATATAATCCCCCTGATCCCCCGAGGTTCCTATATCATGTTCTCATTGTGTTTTCGTTTCGATCTTTTTTGTTCAGATGTCGTTTCATGGTTCATTTTCGGAGTACTATGAGTTGTGACACCGGCGCGAGCTCCATCACGACCTGGAATAGAGAACCTTTGTAGGATGGGTGGAAGAAGAAAGGATCACAGCTAGGCAGGAAGATATGGATCGGAGCATCAAGGAGGAAGTGAAGGGCATGTCGACAGGCATGAAAGGACAAGGGTTGATACCTCCAATTCTAAACCTCAGTTCCTGCCCTGCAGCGGTGGAAGCTCTACGGGCCACTGATGAGTTTTGCGATAAGTACCGAGTCTTGAGGAGAAAGGTGGATATATTGCAAGAAGAGAATAATAGGCTCCGCAAGATCCTGGAAGATTATCTCACTTCGATCGAGAGAACACCGCCACCACCGAAGGAGTAATTCGTCATCAGGTTTTGGCATCCCCTTGGTTTGTTCCAAGCTTGGGGAGTGTCGCGGTATCATATCACTACCTTTTATCTTTTTTATTTTTTAAGTAGAGTCATATCATGAATAGAGAAGTTATCATGTAGGATGGTTTGCATTATGGAAGTGCCCCCCCCCCTCTTGTTAGATATCTATGTATCCCTTGGTGTGAGTTGTCGTTATGGAATATTAATGAGAAGTTCTATCATTTACTCTCTTGCATATCTTATTTTAGTTTTCAATTACTATTATATGATTGATCTTGTTGTTAGTATTGGTATCACTTTGGGATCATTGAGTTAATGTAGTTGGTTTTGGCAAACCTGGCTCGGTCAGTAGCAACAGTGTTACGAGAATTGAATGAAAAAGATAAAAAGTACTCTTAAAGGAATATAATTTCATCATCTTTCTTTCTTGATTTGCTCATAAGCTTAGTATTCTCTAGTTAAGATCTTTTGTGCTTCCAAGGAAGATTGCATGTTTGTTTTTATCACTTGTATGTTTATTTGTTTCCTTCAATTCTTATGCTTGCTACACAGCCTTACTAGCCAAAAACCTGTACTGAGAGGGAATGCTTCTCGTGCATCCAATCCTTAAACCAAAACCTATGCCATTTGAGTCCACCATACCTACCCATTAGCATTATTGCTATTCCAAGTAAATTCAAGTTTTTATCTACCTTCCGATTAAACTTGTTATGTGAAAATTAGTGATTAAAGCTCTCACAAACTTGATGGCACACTTTACTTTCCTGCACTTAATAAACTTGGACCATTGTGCCCATCTATGTTGTGTATATGCTTGCGCTTTATAAGTTGTCAGTTAGCACAACCATGTTACATGGGGAACGCTTTCAACATTGCACTTATTTAGTTGATATCAAGATTCTTTTGCTTATGGATCCCGACGGTGTGAAATAAAAGGGGAGCTTGTAAGCTCATAGAGTTTGTATATGTGTTAGACAAACGCCTAGGCCGCTAGCCTAAGCCATGCCTAATCATGGTGTAACTTGCAGCATAACCATAATGAGCAATCTATGAAGCACCCTTAAAAAAACCTATGCAAATAGCAAATAAAAAGATCACTGAGATGCTCATTGTCTACTTTCCTTGTCATTTTGGTATGGGAATGCTTTCGTATCATCGGGCAAGGGGTACCCGTTTGGTGGTTCTCCATGATACACATGTATTTACAATGACAAGAACTTACTCATGACTAAAGTTGAGTAGCATGAGATCTGGTACTCGTAAGCACGAGGCATGAGATTTTCAACTTATAACTTGTCAAGCAAATCCTCTTATTTATTCACTTTAACCTTAACCACCTCAAGATGCTTATGATAGGGGCAATGAGAGCTGAAAGCTAGGAAGTACCATAATTTTCGGAAGCTCTTTATGAAACTGGAAATCCCTACTTCCCTTTGCAAAGGGCCTATATTTTAGTTTTTAGTTGAGTTAGTAAACCTATTCCCTTCTACCTCAGCAAGTATTTTGAGTTGTTGTGTTTCATTCATTCATATGATGATTTATTCAATCATGTTTCTTATGTTCCTTGTTTTGCACACTGCTCTTATCTTGGAGATTATTACTTTGAAAGCTATCATTGAAAACGAACTCCTACAAATTGTTAACTATTCTTTGACCAAGAGCAAAGTTTGCCATTACCAATTATGATTTATTTTATGTATATTTATTGTGTTTCATTTACTTATTGCAAGTTAAGTTATATAATAGTGAGTTGTCTTCTATTATGATTTGTGTATTCATGAATGTTATGCTTCTTGTCTGTATTCTTTTATCGACACTTCACTCCATAAACCTGAGGTCATGTTTATTGAGCTTAGTTTTCGCTTGGGGACAAGCGAAGTCTAAGCTTGGGGGAGTTGATACGTCCATTTTGCATCACTATTCTATATCATAATTTACTGTTATTCATTGATATATTTCATGTTAAGAGATGATACTTATGTTATTTCATCTGTTTTTGCATGGTTGATGACTTTTGGAGGATGGACCGCTGCTGTCAGGATTCTGATGGAAAAGGGGTTGTTTGAAGGCGAAATTCGTGAAGATCTGAAAATCCAGGAAAATACATGGAAAATCCTATTTTTCCAGAAGACGAAGGATGCCAGAAGGGGCAGCGGAGTTGGGCCACAAGGGGCCCGCACCACCCCCTGGCACGGGCCACCCTTGGCCACGCCACTAGGTGGTGTGGCCACCCTGGCCCACTCCTGGATCTCCCCTTTGGCGTATATTATCCCCACGAAACCCTAAGACTCGGGCAACTACCACAGAAAGATTTCGCCGCCTCTACGGGGGGGACTGTAGAGAGTGAAAGAGCTCTCTGGCAGGTAGAAATCTGCTGGGAAACTTCCTCCCCGGAGAGGGGAGATCGTCGCCATCAACACCACCATGAAGCTGGACTTCATTGGGATAATCATCATCATCTCCATCGGCACCATCATCACCACTCCATACCGCTATAACAATTGGGTTGAATCTTGCATAGTTCTTAGGGGAAATTTTCCCGGTGTTGATTACTTGTTATAGTTGATGCTATTGAGTGGAACCATTATTATTGTTATGTTTAGATTGTTACTTATCATTATATCATCTCTGATCTTGATCCATATGATGTCTCATGAGTAGTTCGTTTAGTTATTAAGGACATGGGAGAAGTCATGTTGTTAGTAGTGGAATTGTATCGAGAAAGTTTCAATAGTTTGTTATTTAAGCTGTGGTGCTATTCTTCTAGTGGTGTCATGTGAACGTCGACTACATGACACTTCACCTTTATGGGCCTAGGGGAATACATTGTGTATTTGGACACTAATCATAGGGGTTGCCGGAGTGACAGAAACCTGAACCCCCATTAGGAAACCTTTGCACAAGGGATGTTAGGATCTCAGAGTTTAAAGTTGTGGTTAGGTTTTTATCTTAATTACTTTCTTGTACTTGTGGATGCTTGCAAGGGTTTTAATCACAATTATGTATTAGTCCTAGGAAGGCCGGTACATTAGCACAGTTTCACCCACACAACACTTATCAAACTAAATAAGATTAATCAACTATATGAAGCGGAAGCACTTGACGATATTCCCATGTGTCCTCGAGAATGTTTGGTCATCTTAAGTAATACAACCGGCTTGTCCTTTGATAAAGAAAGGATTGGGCCACTTGTTGCATTTATTATTATTGTCTTTTATTTACTCGCACTTTATTTACCTTCATTATCAAAAACCCCTAAAAATCCGTTTGCTAAGTATTTACAGAGAATTCCTGCTCCAAGCCAGTCATTAACACCTTCTGCTCCTCGTTAGGTTTGACACTCTACTTATCGAAAATGCTCCGGTACACCAATATACTTGTAGGTTATCAGTAGATCGGTGCGACTTGTTGTAGTAAACAATGTCGTTAGTGTGAGTTTCTAACTATTAGCAAAGAACATTCAATTCTACATTTTCCGAGTGAAGACAAGCGAGGTTAGTTGTTCTTTACCGTAAAGAGAAGTCCAAAAATATTGGATGTGGATGCCACAAGACAAGTTGATAGACATATATAGTGGATCGACAACATGTCGTACTTGCGATTCGCATGTTTTATGAGTTTCAAACTTCCTAGCTAACTCTGCACATTTTAATTACTTTAAGTCGATTTATCGAAATTAGGTCAAATTTGAAACTACAAGTAAATTGAAGGTTTTGCTTTGAAAGTTTTATGAAAAAATCTTTTAATTTGGAGGTACCCATCGAGGGTTCACAATTAATATATCGGAAAACAACGAGAGTTTTGACGATAGGTTTAACTTCTTGCTAAGATTTTGCATCTTGACATTTTAACGAAATTAGGTCAAACTTGAGCTACAAGTAAGCGTGATAGATATCTCTTGAATTAAATGTCATTTCAGAGGTAGATGGGTCTATTTTCTGGTAATAAGCAGTGTCATGGGTGTGAGTGTCCAAGTACCAGGAAAGAACATTCAATTCTACATCTTCCGAGTGAACACGAGCTGTGTTAGTCGTTCTTTTCCGTAAAGAGAAGTCCAAAGAATATTGTATGCGGATGCGAGAAGCCAAGTTGACATACATATATAGTGGATCGACAACATGTTATACTTGTGATTCCCATGTTTTATGGGTTTTCAAGCTTCCTAGCTAACCCCGCACATTTGAATGACTTTATGTCGATATCTCGGAATTAGGTCAAATTTGAAACTACAAGTAAATTGTAGGATTTGCTTTCATAGTTTTAAGAAAAAGCTTTTGGAGGTACCCTTGGAGGGGTCAAAATTAATATATCAGAAAACAGTGAGAGTTTCAACGATAGGTTCAAATTCTTGCTAAGATTTAGAATCTGGAAAATTTTGAACCCCTTTTGGAAACGATCACATGAGAAATAAGGAGAGAGGGGAAATGATTTTTATATTTTCTATGGGCAACCCATAAGCTTTTGAGCTGCACGTTAGGCTTAAAGATAACTTTATTTTTTCCATATTGTATAAGGTGAACCTTAATTAGTAGATTCCAAATAGGCATTAAGGTGTGCCTTTTTACACATTGCGGATGACCTTAGGGCATCACCTATGTATGTAAAAAGTTGTTGATAAGATGGCTCCTAACATGACCATGAAATGAATATGAGTTGCAAATTGCAAATTTGCATGATTGTATAACATCATCCTCCCAGCGTGATGTAATTTATCTCATAATTTTTTGAAACTCCTAAGTATGATATCCATTCTTCTTTGAGATCCTGAGCATTGGGAGTACGGCCATGGATGATGAGTTGAGGTCTTGGATTGAGGGAGTACGGCCTTGGATTCCTGAACACAGAGGGGGTATGGCCTACCAAATTTCTATTATTACATGGACCATGACCAAATTCAAAACCAAAATAAAGCGGTAAAATATCCCGCGTATTTGGACATAGTTCGTGCCCCAAAATTTCAGATACTTCGAAATTCCCATTCGACCCCTATTAAATTCGGTGGGTGGGGGGCTTCACTCGTAATTTTCCCAGTATAGTGCTAGCAGTACCTAAACCCTACCCCCTCTCTCCTCCAGGATGACGTCATCAGCTAGAACATCCCCGCTGCAGTTTAGCCGGCGTACCCGCCACACCTGATCTGCTCAACGAACCCTCTTGTCCGGCACGCTGAGCACATTATTGAACACCTGGGATCTGCTCCATGGTTGTCGTGGTCCAGCGTTCTGCTCGTATCCTTGCCCACCCAAGATCTGCTTCCCCATAGTCGACATCCACTACGAGCGTAGCACCTTCGGTGACCTCGACGTGACCCGTGAAGATGTGTAGGAGGCCTAGACACCGCCCGACCGAGGTAAAACCAGATCTCCCTGCGCGATTTGTTTGTTGGCAATGTACTATATTCGTGCTAAATTTCCTAACTAATAGTTTCTTTACTCGATATACACATGTTATTTACTAAATTAACCCATTGTGGGTACGCTTAAACTCCACGCATTGAACTATTTTTATGTACTATACTATTTCTTTGTGAATTATTAGTCACTTAACATATTTGTTTACATTCACTGATGTACCTGTCCACATGAGATATGATTATATAATATCTCTCTTATTCGCCGATTTACAAACTATAGTATTTCCATCGTGTTATTGTCCTGCTATCCTATATTACACGTTTACACACATCATACTTTTTGACCATTATGTACTGTCGATTTGATCCCTCTTAACCTGTGGCTCAAACTTTTTGTTGTTATTATGCAAGGATCAGCTTGAGTTTGCACACAATATCATAGAGTGAATGGTTGCTATAATCTCGTAAGACCCTATCACTTTTGTTTCACTTCATGCCAACGTATATCATGTTGGAACCTGTTTGTATTTACAGTTGGCCTTACCTTTATGCAGAGGAACAACAATGGAGTACATACTCCGCCCGTCCACACGAGCCATCGTAGATCTCATGTAACACCTACCGTAAGGGCCCCCACCCGAACTTTGGTCCTTGCCACATGTTTTGTTTGCTTAAATTTACCATTTGTCTTTATTATCTTCATATTTTTTGCCAAAAATTAGCGTCAAACATTTTATCCCCACTATGGTCTGCTTTTGTTCCATGTGCTTAGTTCCATTTCCTAGATATGGAGAGGTCGGGTGTATTGCATCTGAGTTGTCTGATAATAAGAACAAGGCCACACTAGCAATAAGATCCACACATGTATCATAAGGAACTCTATGCACTTCATCTCACTCTTGTATCTATTGTGTATCATAGTTACATGAACTAGCTATTTTAATAAGAGGCACTTGATGGTTCAGTTTGTTGTTCTCAGGCCGCCGATACGTTGAAATTATCTGGCTATTCATGAATAATTCAATGTATGATTTCTTGATTCATTGTTTGTCTGAAATTATCTGGCTAGCATATTCGAGGCTCACAATTAATGTGTTTTTGTTGGCTGAGTTACTCTTTTTTGTCTATGATTAAATCAGTGGCAGATTTCATTGTGTAGTGCCTAGCTAGTTTATATATGAGAAACATAATGGCTTAGTTTTCATATTCGTTTATTCATGTTCTGCACATTCTAGTTTGAGCAGTCTGTATCAGGTACTTTGGTTGATTGCTCGCATTGTTATTCGAAATGAACTTGTAGTCTGTTTCCCAAGTCTGTTCTTTAAGTAACTTGTTTTGTCTTGGTCTCAGCCATCTTCAAGTAGAGCAGTCGTTTCACAGAGTAGCACATGCTCGCATCGCTCCATGGCACCAGCTGGTCCAATTATTCAAGAAGAAATAGATGTATGATCCACCACTGTTAATTGCTTCCTTCCTTATATATTACCGCATTGACACATTTAAAATTCATGGTGGTATGATTGCATGGTAATGCTGTTATAACTTGTTTTGTGTTAGTTTCAAGCTGAAAATGACCCTCTGAATGCCGAACAAAGACCCGCTTCTCCAAGTTTAGATTTTGCTTCACACAGGAGTAGTGACAATACATATTGCTCATGGCAAACCGGTTCGACTGGTCCTATTTTTCCAGTTGAAAGATTATTTGAGGATGCCCTCCAAGATGCCCGTGATATTGTTCAGCAAGTAGCCAACAAAACAGATTCAGTAATCACCATATCACCCAAAGATTTATATAAATTGAAAAACATGCAAGCTTTGACGCATAACATACTTAATAATCTCATCTTCAACTCTGATGGGAAGCCAGCTGTTACATGTCTCGTGATGCGAGTTCCATAGAGACCTTTTTTGTAACACCAGTTATGGTGTTTTTAGTTGTCTGGACTCTGATGCAACTTTTATGCTTCATTTTATTACTATCAAGTTTACTAAGGATTGTAATAATCTACTATAATTCGTAGTTGTAAGTTGTTTGAGGATTGTTACTAACTGAGCATCTATCAAAATTACTACACACACATGAAAAAATAGTGAAATTGTTAGAGGTACAACACACGATCTACTAGAACAGGGAGAACATCCATTGTATTACACGGGCACCATAGAACTTGCAAAATTCATAGACGTTCACTCAACAAAGTGAATACATAAAGAGCTGAGATGAAGAGAATACATTAGGAGCAGACCCACACAATCCATCAATATGACGGATAGACGTTGTAGTAATCGTAGTGGGTGGTACCATCCTCGCCATAAGGCGGCACCATCTGTAGCTCAGAATGCTCGACCAATCTGCAATACTCTTCCAGCAATTGATCGAGTTCAAAAGGATGGTCATTGATCCATAATCCTCCTACTCCATACCCATATACAACCCTTGGCTCCTCTTCCCATGAAGGAGCCTCAAAGTTGTAAGATCTAATCTCGGATAGGTCTGCATAGTATATGCTGTCGACCTACACCGTGGGTACCCTGGTCCTGTCGACGCAGACGCACCGATTGTCAGCAACAAAGAGAGCGCGACTTCCGATGCCTCTGATCGGCTGAAGGGCATGGTTCTGGGTATCAACCCGGCCTGCCGCCATAGACCGGTCCACTCACAACGAACAGCAACTCCCCATCGAACTCAACGAGGTAAAATTGATTCTCTGGCAACTAGCAGCCCGGAATAGGGCCTGTAACGGTGGGATGCATCTCCAGGGTTCGTGCGGAGCACTAAAGCTCAACATCTCCATGAGCATCATCACACATAGTCGAGAGGACATACCCGTATCTGTCTGTGACAAAAACATCATCGGCATAACAAGTCATGCTCCGGAGTTCCACGAAGTCATACGGCGAGTACCACCCTTCAGCAAAGACCGGGAAACTCCCATCCTCCATGCTCTCATCCGCCCACTGAATGGTGGTGTTCTTATGGTTTGATGTAAACAGCATTAATGACGGGAACATTGTCACAGCGACAGAAGCCACCTGCTCGGTCAGTATCTCCACCCTCGGGCGCTTGATAGCACCCAAGAAGGGGTTGTACAACCGGGTCTTGTACGGCTGCACCCTCTGTCCAAGCACAAGGAGGTTGCCGGTTGTGCTACTGACATAAAAGTACCGTCCAAAGAGCGAGGGAGGAGAAACAGAGATTTAGTCAAGGTAAACAGACTGAAATTCAATCAAGGTAAACCAGGATGGAGCAAAACCCTAGGCAACAAGTGGACAAAGAAACAAAACTTGAAAAACAGATAGTATAGGATGTGAATGCAAAAAAAGGATCGCATATATATATATGAATATAAAGAAAGCACATGTGAATAACCCGGCTAATCTTCTTCTCAAGGTGGCGCCAGTTCTCACATTCAGCAACATGATGGTGGCATCGTCTACCCGATACTCCTCCGACAACTGCTGCTCTAGAACAATCCAGTTGGCTGGCATAAAGCGCTCCTCCGTGAAGCTGCGCCAGGCACTACAGACTGCCCGAAAGGTGGCGTAGTAGTCAAAGTCGTCCATCGAAAGGAAGATGTCACTTATCTTCTAGACGAGTCCCTCAGGGAGACCAGCCCATGGCGAGTCCTCCTTCTTCTTGCCGGCCATGTATGATGGTGTTCGTGTGGTCTCGGTCACATCGACTGGTACAGGAAGCGGTTCCAGATACACACATTTAAACATAGGCCTGGGAAAGCCAAGCAAATCGAGTGGAAACGAGATGACGGCATGCACACAGCAACTGCAAGCGCGTTTCATCAAACTGGCACAGGCACGTGCATGCGCACGCGCACTAATTATGGTACAATGGTCGTGCACACCAGCATACGACTCCTAGGAGCACGCGAGTGTGTAGGTGTAGGATGATACTAGTAGTAGTAGTATCATAACCTCATTTGTGGATAAGTTAAGTCATTTTAAAAAATCAACGTCATTTGTTGACAAATTAAGTCAAATTCACTGAAATTCCATTAAATTGGACTAAAATGCTCTCGAGATATAAGTTGTGGGGCTAGTATTGCTCATTTTTCAATATGTGGTACTAAAACGCTCTTACGGTGCAAGATGTGGGACTAAAGGTGTATATAACTCTTAATTATTTTACAGCCTCAATTGCTAGGCTTGAGGACCAATTAATGCTCCTAGTTTTGCTCAATTACTCCTCTAGTTGACAGTAAAATATGAACCACCACGTCGTGTAATGCTCCTGGCTGATCACGTTGTTAAAACGGGAGTGCATCCATTGGCTTGCATGTTTTCAGTTAGATGCGGTGGCCACGTGCATTAGCTGGATTTTAGGATTACTACTGCATACAATAACTAGCTACAAGCGAGTAGGTGAAGTAAATTCTTTGATCTAGTACTACTCTGGCCTAGTAATACCTAACACAAGGAGTACCTCAAGTGTGGTTATATGGATGATCAGTTGATGTGACTCTCGGCCATGAATTCCTAACCATATAGTCATACGTTCTACCGCATTTTTTACTACTATTACTAGTAATACATGGACGCTAGCAAAATTCAAAATCTCAATCGAGCGGCAAAATCACACACACTAACTTTGAAGCATTTCCCGCCTAACCGTTTCAAAAACTCTGAGCCAAAATCTCCCACTGAGGGAGTACCATTTTTATATTATTATTATTAGATGGACGCAAGCCAAATTCAAAATCTCAATCGAGCGGCAAAACCGCACACCCACTTTGAAGCATTTCCCGTCCCTTCGTTTCAAAAACTTTGAGGCAAAATCTCACACCGGGGGAGTACCACATTGTATTATTATCAGAAGATGGGCGCTAGTCAAATTCAAAATCTCAATCGAGCGGCAAAACCGTACACCGACTTTGAAGCATTTCTCGCCCCTCCATTTTAAAAACTTTGAGGCAAAGTCTCCCACCAGGGGAGTACCATTTTTGTACTATTATCATATGGACGCTTGACAAATTCAAAATCTCAGTCGAGCGGCTAAACCATAACCTGACTTTGAAGCATTTCCCGCCCCTTAGTTTTAAAAACTTTGAGGTAAAATATCCCACCGGGGCAATACTATTTTTATATTATTATTAGATGGACGGTCGCCAAATGCAAAATCGCAATCAAGCAGCAAAATCACACACCGATCTTGAAGCATTTCCCGCCCCTTAGTTTCAAAAACTTTTGACTTCAAAATTCCCATTCTACCCATTGCTCTAACACCCTATGGGGAAGCTAAAGTTGGTAGCTTGGGGGCACGGTCGTTATTTATGTTTTCGTTCACCTCCTTAGTCCGGCCCAGATTTTCTCGCTGGTCCTTCCAAAAATCCTAGCCCCTCTCTCCTACGCCCTCACCTCTAGGACCACCACGTGCATCGGCCGACGGCAATTCCATGGCAGCAAGAGCCGCTTGAGCTGCGGTCTCGTGCACTGCTGCGGAGCCGCTTCACCGATGCTCACCCACTAGATCTGGTTCACCGGGTCTCTCTGCCACTGCACCGAAGTTGCCGTGTCATTCACCATGCCGATGGCGTCATCGACCGCCCAAGATCTGCTTCCCGGCCGCCGAAATCTACCCAACCATACCGTATCCGCTTCACCGGTGTACACCGGATGTGATCTTGTTCAAGGAGTTCCTTGTCCACCGCTCTAGACCAGCTGCTCGGCCGTCGCCGTTCACTACACTAGATCTACCTCAACAACGCTCTCGTCCACTGCTCGCAAGCCAGCATCGACCGCCCAACATCTGTTTCCCCGACGCCAATAGGCACCGCAACCGCAGCACGCTTGGTGACTTGGACGTCACCCGCACGGTATCGAGATGCTTAGACACCTCTTCGACCAAGGTTAACCAAATCTGCAACCCATTTTTGTTTTGTCAGCAGTATAGCAGGTTCAAGCCTGTCGCAGTGAACTGCATTTTTGTCATCGTGCTCATACATACAAGTCAGTGGGCATGCCTGTTCTTCGTGCTAGTACATACAAGGTCATTAGACATGTTGTTTTGCATTCGCTGCTCTACAAATTTCAAGTCATGGACATGTCTGTTCTTTTGTCATGCACATGTTCTTAGCTACTCCATACAACATCAATTGCCTACTACCGTGTAATTCTTTCAAAATCTGAAGTCAGCGGAAAATATTAGTGTGGATTCCATGCTCTACAGTTGCTGAACCTATCTGGTTCGTCTTGAGATTAGTTCCTGCTATTATTTTCTCCTTGGCATCATTCTGCTGTCCTGTAGTAGTCGATTAAACTCTTCTTACTAATTCAATTATAATTTTGTTGTTGCCATCTGGTTCTTCAAAAGCTGCATCACTAACTATTTCCTTTTTCTTGCATATAGCTCAAAATGGAACAATGAACATGTTGGTTTGCATAACCTATTCTACAGGTTCACAAGGGATGCCATTACTTCCTTATCTGGTGCTGGTTTGTCCTGAGCAATGGCATAACTGTCCTCTACTATGTAGTTCACTCGTGGTTTGCATTCATTCTCTAGAAGTTCTCTTATGATGCCATTATAATTTCTATCTGGTTGATTCTTAGCTATGATAGTAACTACATGCCATTGTGCAGCTCAACGCAAATTCTGAGTCACCCAACGACTCTATGCGTTCCAAGAGATGCCACTGCTTCCATATATATTTGCTGAAATGACCTCGCTTGTTTATATTTTCTGAAATTCTAAGAAACACTTTGTTTGGTTGCTCATTTCATTATAGGCACACTTTTCTAATGCTTGTTTGTCCTGTTCTACAGGTTCACGAGCGACGCCATTATATCTCGCATCTAGTTCTGGGTCTGGTTTGTCGTAAGACACGACATAACTATTCTCTACAATATATAGTTCATTCGTGGTTTGCATTCCTGCTCTACAAGTTCTCATATGATGCGGTTATAATTTCTATCTGGTTCATTCTTTGCTATGACAGTAATTGCATGCCATTTTGTGGCTCAGCACAAATTCCGAGTCACCCAACGGCTCTTGCATTTTAGGGTATAGAACTGCTTCCATATATATTTGTTGAAATGACCTGGCTAGTTTATTTTTGCTGAAATTCTAAGCCACACACACACATTTTTTATTGCTCATTTCATGGTAGGCGCACTTGTTAATGCCTGCTTGCTTGTTCTGTTTGTTTGACGTGTTGGTCAATAATTGGACCATTGACCAATTGTAAACTCTAGATCATAGCTCCTATCATATCAGTCAAATGAGTAGTTTGTCTTGTTTTATGTATTAACTTGTTATTACTTAGTTTCAGACTGCAATTATTGCTATCGCCACCAAAGAGGGGCTCCAAGATCATGTCTCCTCCAATGTAGCTGTCACACTGAAAGGAAGATGAAGGTGATCAATTGAGAAAGCAAATTGAGGACTCTGCTATCAACTTGATTGTCAACTGAAATGCCGATTTTTCTTTCCCTTGAGTTGATACTATGTAATAATTTTAAGAAGTTTGCAGCTGGTGTAATATCAAGATAACTCGCGTAGGCCATGTAGGAATTTAGTTGACGCCGTCCACACACACATGGCGGTAGTCGTTACAGTAACTACGCTAGGCAGGTCAATTAGGGAACAGTACCGTGCTTTGTTATTGGCCCATCGTGTATTCGGCCGATGATGGACACTAAAAAATTCTGGATTATTATACACGTTTTATGATATTAGCATGGGCTTCAGAAAGGCCGAAACTGTAAAAGGCCATAAACTTAATGGGCCGACCCGCAAGTGGTAACAGGCCGTAATAGTTATAGGCCGTAACAGTAACATGACGTAGTAGGCTGTAATAGTAGCAGGCCAGAGGAGAAACATCCCATCATAGTAACAGACAAGAAACCGTAAAATCTCAGAATAGTAACAGGCCAAAATAGTAGCCAGCCTCAACAGTAAAGGGTCGCAACAGTAAAAGGCCAGAACAGTGACAAGCCTGAATACTAACGGCCGAGAAATTTCTAGGCGAGGGCAGTAACAGGCTGACACATTTACCATACTAGAACAGTAAAGGGCCGCTTGCGGGCCTGAATAGTTAAAGGCCGGAACAGTGAAAGGCCAGAATAGTAACAGGTCGGAACAGTAACGGACCATCTCAGAGAATGGTCATCACTAGGCGGCCCATGATGGGCTGCGATAAACAGTGATGGGCTGACCGCAGACCTTAAATGTACAAGACCGACTTGGCGCAGGCTGCTAATGGGCCGCAGAGTGTTGGACCAACATGGGCCTTCTGTAGGCCGAAACAAAATCAGACCTGAAAGTTCGTGGGCCGCTGCTTGCTGCAACTTTGGGCCCATTTCAAAAAGTACAGGACAAAATAGTAATGGGCCATCTTCTTGTTGGGCTCTCCTAATGGGCCGGCCCAGTTAGTATTTAGCAGGCCTTGGCTGGGCGTGGCTTCTGCCATGGTTTCTATGACTGTTAATGGCGGCTGCCACGTGGCAGTTTGTATGACATCAGTAGTCAATGCGGCTGCCGAACAGATCTACAATGGAACAAGTTTTTATGACTAAAGGGTGCGATCCTCCACGATAAGGAAAAAACCGTGGTAGATTCTTTTGTGACGGGGCTTTTACCCCGAAGGCCATCCGTCGTAGAAGACTTTTTAACCACGAAAAAGGGCCTTCAACCACGAAAATTGTTCGTTGTAAAAGCCTACTTTTCTTGTAGTGAGAAAGATAGGTGTTTCTTGTGTTGCATTATTTGGGGTTGTACGTACACTCCATAGGACAGAGGGTAACTCATCTACCCAAGCTCCTTTAGCTCAATCGAGTGGTGCCAACAATCTTTTCTTGATGCCATTGGTTACATGGCCGTTGGTTTGCGGGTGGGCAACTAAAGCGTAGCTTACTTTTAGACCCGTCTCCTTGCAATACTCTTTGAATTCATTGGAAGTACAATTAGTTCCGTTGTTGGTAATGATGTTATTTGGAACTCCAAATCTAAACACTATTGACTTGATAAAGTTTACGGCCGAAATTCCATCTTGACTTGTGACGGGCATTGCTTCGATCCACTTCATAAATTTGTTGACTGCTACTAGCAGAAACACCTGTCCTCCCGGCGAAGATTTGTGGAGTTTACCCACCATGTCAAGCCCCCACTGAGAAAATGGCCAGGCGAGAGGTATGGGGTTTATTTCTGTGGAGGGTGCATTGGATTTTGTTACGAAACATTAGCATGCTTCGCATGTCCGTACGATGTACTTCACATCTTGTATTGTTGTAAGTCAATAAAATCATGGCCGGAAAGCTTTAGCCGCAATTTCTTAGCTGCTGGCATGATGGCCAGATACCCCTTCATGTATAACTTTGAGGATTAGCCTTCCTTCTTTGGGTGTGACGCATTGTTGTAGTATGCCCGAGATACTCCTTTTATGTAACTCTACCTTAATGATCCCGAAAGCTTTAGATCGACGCATGATCCGCCATGCTTCAATTACATCCTCGGGTAGTTCTCTTCTCATTATATACGCCACATATGGCTGCATCCACATGGGTTCTATTATCATGACTTCGTCGGGTTCCAATTCTTCTTCAAGGGCGTCTACTTCACTTTCAGATGCAGGAGAAGCCCCTGAGTCGCCTTTTGATTTGATCTTCTTGCGCATCTTTAGTGCTATGACCTGAGAGACCCTTTTACCTTTGATGGAGCATTCCATTATCTCTTCCTAGAAAACTCTGGGTGGTACATGTAAACAGAGGGATCTGATGTTCACCAAATTGTCAGCATCCTCGTTTCTTGCCCTTTCTATGTGTGATACTTCGCATCCATCGAATTGGGCTTCCATGATACTATACATATCCCGATAAGCAATCATGTTATCGCTGACGGCGTCACACTTGTTCAGTGCTTGTTGTGCGACAAGGTTTGAGTCACCAAATATTTTAGGCGAGTTGCACTGCAGGCTTTGGCCATACGCATGCCGTGTAGCAGGGCTTCATATTCGGCTTCGTTGTTTGACGTGTTTGGGAAGCTCATCCGAAGTACATAGCGCATTTTATCGCCTTATGGTGACACCAGTATAACTCTGGCTCCTGCTCCTTCTATTCTCTTGGAGCCATCGAAGTACATTGTCCAGGCGCTGGAGAGTTCTAGCGAACCTACGCATTGTAGTTCTGCCCACTCAGTGATAAAGTCGGACAAAACCTGAGACTTGATTGTTTTACACTTCTCATACGTGATATCTCGAGGGGATAACTCGATTCCCCATAGAGACAAACATCCCGTGGCTTATGGATTGTTGAGTATGTTGGAAAGAGGTGCTTCATTGACTACTATGATCGAATTCTCCAAAAAATAGTGGTGTAGCTTGCGTGCTCTCATTAAGACCTCGTATGCTAGCTTCTGGTAGTGCGGATACCTTTGCTTGGATGGGGAGAGGACCTCACTTAGGAAATGAACTAGCCTCTGGACTCCATGGGTTTTTCTTACCACCTGATTTTTAGCCACAATGTAGAGTAGAAGTGGTTCTTTTTCTCTCAGTGACACGATGATAGGGGATGTCGAAAGTGTTTTCTTGAGGCTTTCAAAGGCTCGCTAAGCTTCATCCATCCAATTGAATGTATCTGATTTCTTCATGAGTACGTAGAACAGTAATGCTTTTTTACCCAAGCGAGCGATAAATTGACTGAGCAATGCGACCCTCTAGCTAATTATTGCACACCACGAATATTTGATGGCCTTTTCATCATGAGGATTCCCCGTATTTTCTCGGGATTTGCCTCTATTCCTCTTGCCGATACAAGGTATTCGAGGAGTTAACCTGCAGGGATTCCGAAGGAGCACTTTGTAGGGTTGAGTTTAATATAATATTTGTCAAGGTTATCGAATGTTTCCTAAAGATCGTCGATAAGGGTTGACCCTTTCTTTGTCGTGACTATGAAGTTGTTGATATATATGTGTACATTTGTTCCAATTTGACTTCCACAGCAATTTTGCATCATCCGTTGATACATGGCACCCGCATTTTTAGTCCAAAGGGCATTGTTGTGTAGCATAATAGGCCATAAAGCATGATAAATGCTATTTTATCCTGATCTTCCTCCTTCACTCGAATCTGGTGATACCTTGAGTATGAATCTAGAAAGGAAAGACGTTCTCCCCCTACTGTTGCATCGATTATTTGATCGATTCGTTGTAATGGAAAGTGATCCTTTGGATAGTGTTGTTCAACATGGTGAAGTCAATGCACATGCATAGTTCTTTTGTGTTTTTCTTCAGGACACATACTAGATTAGCGACCCACTCTGATTTCTTGATTTCTTTGATGAATTTTGCATCCATTAGGCGATGGAGTTCTTTTCCAATGGCCATGCGTTTGGGTTCTACAAAACAGCGAAGTGATTGCTTCACCGGCTTGGCTTCGGGATTTAGGTTAAGTGCATGCTCAGCGAGTTCCCTGGGGATTCCTGGCATGTCAGCTGGTAACCATGCAAAAATCTCCCAGTGCTCATGGAGGAACTCGATAAGCTCGCTTTCCTATGTGGGACCAAGATTGGAAGCCACAAAAGTCGTCTTTTTGGGGTTTGTAGGGTGGATTTGGACTTCCCTTATGTCTTTTGTTGTGTCGAAAGCTTGATTGGGTTTGGCCCATGCCGTTGCGGGAGGTTCTGTGTCCGTTGATATTTTTTGTTGCTCAAATTCTACTTCCATCATGAAAGATTTAGAGATTTTGTTGAATTCTCGATCATAGTTATCGAATCTGGTGAAGCTGCCCTTTACGGTGATGATTCCTTTTGGTGCTGGCATTTTCATTACCTAATCGCATAATGTGGCACTGCCATGAATCGTGCGAAGGCTGGATGCCCCAGGATCGCGTGATATTGTGATGGGCAGTCCATGACTTTGAACTCGAGATTCTCATGCCTGAAATTTTCTTTTCATCCAAAGACAATGTCAAGATAAATTTTACCTATAGGAATTTCAGCTTTACCTGGGACTATGCCATGGAAGGATGTGTCCGTTGGGGCCAAATTTGTCAAGGAGAAGTCATTGGCCATAGGGTTTTGGTGTACATTAAGTTGATACTGCTTCATGCATCCATAAAAACTTTGCTCATGTCAAATCCTCCAATTTGGGCTTCCACTATCAGAGTCGAGGGACCAGGTCGAGGGACTCGAAGTGGGTGGTCAGCCCTACTGAATGTAATTTCTTGTTCCGGCCAATGGATTCGGGTGTAGGTGGTGGCACCGTTACTACCATGTTGACTTGCCGAGTGACCAGCTTTTTAATCCTGTTGGACGAGCACCCTTTTTGAATCATTGACATTGTGCCCTTGGACCTTGGATACTCGTCCTCTTGATTTCTGTTTATTACTGGTTATGGCTGCCCTGCTGGCAGCTATACTGGTGGTGGTGGCGCGCCAAGAGCTATGGTTAAAGGTGTGGTGGCATATCCTTGGTTTGCTGCTTTGGATACCTTCGCATTACATACCTCTTGCATTTTTGGAAAGTGCAGCAGTCCTTCCTAAGACAGTTCAATCGCCTCCTTCCCGCGGAGTCGATGTAGAAGTGCATATTGCAGGGTCCTTCTAGCATCTGTATTGGAGACATTGGGGGATCCCGAGACCTTGGCTGGTACCATTGTGTTGACTGGCTTCCACCAGCATCATCTCTGCTGCTGTGGTACCTGCCGTTACGGTCATCGTTTCTTCAGTTGTCCTCTCCTGAGAAACTAACCGCAACATAGCTCAGTCTGTTGTTTCTATCGTTGTTGCGCCTTCTCCTATCATTGTTGCGCATGTCCCGATCTTCCTCGGGTGAGCACCCTCACTTGTTATTTACTGCGTCTTCACCATCTGCCTAGCTATTTTCCATGTCCATCAATTGTGAGATTGTTTTGGGCTTGACTCACCCAATCTCTTCAATGAATTTTCTTCAGCGGAGGTTGTTGTTGAACGTGTCAATTGCCCTTTCATTAGATATAGCTTCGGCTGAGTTCTTGATGATATTCCACCATTGGATAAATGCTCGTATCAGTTCTCTAGATTTTTGTTTGCATGCCCAAAACTACTCCAATGATGCGGGTCGCTTGAATATGGATGTAAAGTTTCGGATGAACTTATCTTTGAGGTCATTGCAGCTACTGATGGATTCTTTGGGTAGCTACCTGAGCCACGAGCGGGCAGCGCTCCTTAGGTGTAACTACAAGCTTTGCATTGCGGTAGCCTTGGAGACACCCTAAAGTTAAACGGTTGCCAGGTAATCTGCCAACCAAGCTTTGGGTTCTTGGAGACAGTCGTACTTTTGGCGATCGTGAGGAAGTTTGAAGACCTTAGGTATTGGGGTATTGCGAACCCGCTAGGTAAAGAAACTAGCCCCGCATAATTCATACTCATCCTTGCTTTCACCATCGTAGTATCATCGGCTGATATGCTCTTCACTTGATCTAGCTGTGTAATGTCGTTTCTTGCATCATCTCGTGGTTTGGAGTTTGAAAAGTTTACCCGATGTGGCGACCGTGATCATCGGGTGTGTCCCACATGCTGAGGGTTGTGGTATGGTGATTTATTGAGTTACCTTGAATTTCCTTGTTCTCCCTGTGCAAGGGATGCTCCCACCATGTCGAGGTTCATGAGAGTGGAGCGATGGAGAGCCGCCCGGGGATCGTCGGGTGCGGGTTGAGTTGTGAGTAGGTAGGTAAGGGCGGCAACAATTGTGGCTTGTGTTGTTTTTTCTTTCATGTGCCCTATCGGATCTACTAAAATGAAGGACAGGTACAGATCTCGAGTCAGCTTGTTTCTCTCGGCTTCCGGAATATACTAGAGTCGTGAGGTTCCTCTCCGTGGTGCACATCCGGTTACGCTGTCGGATCCACGGGTGGAGCTTAGTTGTGCCTGCCACATGCTAGATTCAACGCCTAACATTTTTATTTCATCGAGTTGTCTTTGCATCCTGAGCAGATCCCTCTTTTTGTGGTGGATCAAATACTGGTATACCATCAAATCCTTGCATGTGGCTTCCGCCGTCATTGGGACTGCACCCGAGACTGCGTCCCTCGCTCTTTGCCATATTTCTGCTGAAAGCTGAAGAGTTACCCGTTTGTCATCATGCGTTCCTTCTCTTCCTTGTATGACCCGATTGTTGGGTGGATATCCATCATTTTCATGGTTTTCTGCATCATCACCCAATAAAATATCATTGGGATCAAGGATCGGGTTACCATTGGAGTCACGTGGTGTTGTCCGTTCGCTAATAATCATGCATACTTGATGATGCGTCATGTACATGTTGCTGTTGTCATTATTAGATCCGCAAGAGACACTATCTGGGAAGCCACTAAAATCCCATGGGTTCTGTTCTAGGTAGATCTTAGCCATCTTGATTCCGAAATTGATGTTTTCGTCACTTTCCTCGGATTCTGTCGTGGTATTGCCCATGATTACGCCATGGAGGGGTCCTCACAGTGTGTGTTTAGAGACGTGGGGTAAGGAGGATAGTTGGCGGGTATGAGGTAACACAACTTACCCAGGTTCAAGAACCACAACTGTGGTAGAACTCTACTCCTACTATAAATCACTATAATGGCAATACGCCGAGTTACAGAGATAGATTCACTGTGCGAGGCGTTTCACGTTGTATGTAGAAATCTAATAGGTTGTGACCTAAAGGCTCCCACAGGTCCGGTTTTTAAAGGCACCAGAACCTAGGGTTACAAGGAAAAGACATTGTCGCACAAGGTAAAGAGTCCTACACTAATACGAACTAGTCTTTCGTGTCTTGCACTCCAAGGCTCCGAGCACATCGGTGACTCCTGCGTAGCCTTCCATTATCCGACATGGGCCTCCCTTCTGGATCCGTCTAACTGGGCTCCCAGCAGGCCATAGGCCATTCTACCAACTGCGGGCCACCCCGGTTAGTCGGATTAAGGACGTGCTATGGTGATACCCATTTAGCATATCCCCAACAGTAGCCCCCGGAGGACTTCGAGATCTTGCGTCGTCTTCCTTATAATCTTGAATGCTCCGTCTATGTGATACTGGCAATCCATCATGTAATATCTCAAAGGTCTACCAAAGAACCCTGCAATCCTCTCCGGCTTTGGAATGTAGCCGGAGATTCCATCAGTCTTCATTTCCAGAGCCGGACAATCTCCGCTTTCGATGGAATCTTCAGATGTGACTCTCCACTACAACTATCAGGACGATGACGTATGGTACAGCCTACGCTACCTCGAAACTCACAAAATGCAGGGAATTAATCATTAGCTGTTTTCACGCGCGCGAAATTCAAAATGGTAAAGCGGCAAAGATGGAGGACATGGCAAAATTACCACGCACATTCGTCTCCACGTCGGCAACGCTCCATCCGTTGGATCCCTTTGCACGAATATTGATGCTAGGTCTATATATTTTGACTATGGCTAAGTTATTTTCTTTTACACGCATTCGCTCATGCGTCTTCGTCTTCCACCAGTCGCGCGCCTGTTTGAGCTCCTCCTCAGAAAACCCTAGCCAGACCTTCCCCTTTCTCCACGCACTCCCAGCAGCACAATGGCCTCCAGAAGCTCTACCCTTTCGACAACGGCGACTCCCGAGGCTACAACGGAGCCATCTCAGGGAGTGACGGTCCCACTGGAGGGGGTCGTCGTCCCTGTCACCGATGTGGTGGAAACCACCGGGGACGACATAGAACGGGCGGCGCCAGAAGACGCTGAAGTGGACAATGACTCCCAGAAGGGAGTGTGGAGGGGATCTGACCTCTCCATCGAAGATTTGCAAGAAGTCGTCACTCAGGGGTATCTCCCCACAGCAGAGGGTTGGGTCTAGCGGCCGGCGCCGGCCGGCGAGGTGACTCCTACTCCCCAAGATGGAGAGAAGATGTACCTCAAAGCCTAGCTGGTACGAGGCATAAGCCTGCCAGTCTCCGACTTCTTCCTGGACGTCCTTCGACACTTCCGGGTACTTCCACACAACCTCTCCCCTAATAGTATCCTCGTCCTTAGCAACTTTGTAGCTTTGTGCAAAGGATATCTAAGAATCAAACCTAGATTAGATCTGTTTGTATACTTATTCATTGTCAAGAGAGAGTTTGTAGAGTCCAAGGACGAATTGCGGACTTGTGGAACCATTAGCTTTAAGATCCGGCCTAACCGGCGCATCCCTGACATCGTAGGGCATGAATCATGCAAGAACTGGCAGCGCACATACTTCTACGGCCTAGATATCCTCCTGCCCGACCGTCTTCAGACGTGTCCCGACTTTGTCGATGGAGCCACCGCCGAAGTGCCCGCCTGGAGGACCCCAGCCTCCCTTCCGTTTGACGATGAGGCCAACCGCGCCGTAAGGCGGATTGAATGGCTCATGGATGGAGGTCTTATAGGCTTGGACCTAGCCATGTGTTGGTTCACTAGGCAGATCCAGCCTCTATAGCACCACGCCGAACTGATGTGCAAGTACACCAAGAGCTAGAAGGATCCTATGCGTATCTCGCAGGACAACTTCTCCACTGACTCCATCAAGCTCTGGCTAAAGGCCATAGTCAAGGTGAAAGACAGGAAGCGTGGCTTCAAGGTCACCTATGACATGTTCGAAGGCGACACGTGCTTAGAGGTAGATTCTATTTCCTTTGTTGTTCGTTATGTATATACTCTAAGGTATTTCCGGCTTGAAGTTATCAGTCTAACACACCTTTGATCCTGTAGCTAGCGACCTTGGCGGCAGATCAGATGGCCTCCCAGGTCTATGATCCTAAGCTTAAGGATATCCATGTGGTGTCCAATGATGACACCCCCAAGGATCAGCTAGCTCTGGTAGCGCGAAAGCGGAAGAGCTCCACCTATGGCGCTGCTGCCGAGGCCAGGAAGAAGAAGAAATCGGTGAGTGGAGTCTCCAGACGATCCACCGTTGCCTTAGAGGCGGAGTAGAAGAGATCCACCGGCATTCCCCTTACCAATGCTCCTACCATGGAGTAAGTATATTCATTATCCGACTTGTACTTTTAGCTCGCAACTTATTCAACTCATGTACTTATACTTAGTACGTTTTAGGAGGAAAGCCGGTGTTAGCTTGAAGCGATCCTCTAGAGATGTTGGAGGGTCAAAAAACATTCGTGATATGTTGACCAGGGATGTGGCCACCAAGCCCTCCCCCGCTGCTGCTCCCCCCACTCCTGCCGCCAAGCCCTCTACTGTTCCCGCTGGGACTTCGTCCCTCGTCATCCCTGAGATCTTCATCATGGAGACAGATGTCAATCCAATCTTTGATATCTCAGGATCTGTTGAGGTGGACGTCGCTCCTAGCGGTCAGGCAACGCAGGAGAGTACCTCCTCCAAAGTGGTTGAAGCTCCAGCTAAGGATGCCATCGAAAAAGGGAAACATGTAATGGAAGGAGAGGAGGCAGAGGTAGTTGTGGCAACAGACAAGGTGGGAGCCTATGAGCCATCAACTTCTATGATAACACAGCAGGCGGCTAGGGCATCATCCATGCCTCTGGCTTCAACAACTCCTCTAGCCGCGACTCCTCCGACATTGTGCCTGGATGACCTTATTGCACATGTAGATGTCATGTATAACAATGCTGGCATCTTCCATACTGCATATGCCAATCTGGCCAACAATCTTAAGTTATTACCATTGTAAGTCTTTTAAACTTCACTTCTTTTTACTTTGTACTGTATTCAACTTTAGCCCCCGAGCTCTTAGGCAAAAGCTTGATAAGTTTGGCATGAGTGCTCCAAAAGAACTAAGTGTAGAACTTGTCCATGTAGCCCCCGAGTTTCTTAGTTTAGAATGATAATTCCGACTAGACACTCCAAGAGAGAACACTAGTTGATTAAAATCTTATACTGTAGCCCCTGAGCGTGTAGTTGAAACTAGATAGTTCTGACTATATGTTATAGAGAAACTAAGCATGTTTACTTTTTGCAGAATGAGCATAGATGGAGGATAACCGCCAATGAGAGGTTTGCTGCCTTGCGGAAGGATCTAGACCTTGAACAAGGTAAAACAGCCTTCCTGAAGCAACAAATCAAAAATAGCCAGAGTCTATTTCCTTTAACAGCTCCTTACTTTTTCTCATGGGTTCATTTCTGCTATCTTCTCATAGTGCTTTTCATTTTCTGTCTTATAGGGGCCATTGCCAAAGCCAAGAGCATCATCAGGCAATCCAAGCATATTCAAGAGCTTTACGATGAGAATAAAGACTTGAAGAAAGACCTGGCTGATGCTGTAAAGGGCCATGAGGAGGCGATGAAGGTGCTGCAAGAGTCTACTGACACCGAGATGCAGCGCCTGAAGAACGAAATTGCACAACTCAAGGAACAGAACCAAGCTACCAAAGAGCAGAATGAGAGGAACCTTGAGATGTACAAGATAGTTCAGAAGGAGCAGGACATCTTGGCGAAGACTTGCAAGCTTCGGTAACTTTCCTCCAACTTTGTCAATTCTGTAATTTGGACAAATGTTTGATGTGCTTTATATGCATGATCCTTGTATCTTATGCAAACCATAGCTCCCATTGGCTTGGCCAACTTGGGTGAAGGTGCTCCAGATCCCAAGGAGTGCATTATTCTTACCGGCAACTTCGTCAACACCGCCATTGCTCAGGCTAAGGAGATAGCCCAGCCTCTAGGAATAAACATCAAGGCGGTAGACTCAGCAGCCAAGAACTCGGAAATCCTGCGCCGAGCCCCCGAGAAGTCAAGGACTGGAAAGCCTCTTGCGTCTGGGCTGGTGCAAGGATGACCCTATCCTTGGTCAAGGCACACTATGACAACACCGACATCGATCTGGTGACCTCTGGCATGCCCAAGCTGGATGAGGAAGGAAAAGAAATTGATAGTGATGCTATTTGGAATTCCCTCGCTGGCTTCAACACCAGAAATGCCAGAATGGTCAAGGTAGACGTCTTCGTTCCTATCAAGATCCTTGATGAAGACATGGCTTCATATGAGTCTAGCCCCTCTCCTTCCGAGTTTGATGAGCTATCCTGGCCTGGCTCTCCTATTGCTGATGATGCCACCACGAAGTCCCCTGCAATAGACCCATAAAAACAATATTTGTATTAAATGTATCTCTGCGATGTGTATGTAGAAAAACTTATGTGTTTTCTAATGAGGAAAAACTTGTACTCAAGTTTCCTGCTACTTATCTGTTTCTAGCATGTATATATTTTTAAGCAAGTGCTGGCTTATCCATTATTCTGGTTCGTATGCTTGACCTTTTGTGAGACGGAAGACTCGCAACACAGAACTATGCTCCCAGGCAATGATGCTTAATAGCACCATCAAGAACCTTAAGAGCAAGATCGCCGGCTTTGAGTGCCAAGAAGTCACTACTCTGGAATCCACATAAAAACTTCAGAAAACGTGTAGACCAGAAAAATTAAGCTAACACCTGTAGGCGGAATTTTCACAAGTGCAAATGCAAACTTGCGCATAAAGGGTTTATATGATCCAAAAATGAAAACTAAAAGAGGTGAAAGACTCAGAGAATATGAGTGAACTAAATGCTTTATTTAATTGATCATATAAGAAACTTATTACATAATATAAATGTGCAAAGTGTAAAAGGGACATTGTTGTGCTATGTTCCATGGTCGATCTGTCTCTGGGAAATCATCATCGGAGTCACGTTGCTTGCGCTTGCAATATTTTGGCCTATCTTTCAACTCGCGAATATTGACGAGGTAATAGGAACCATTGAGCAATGCTTTGCTTATGACGAATGGTCCTTCCCAAGGGGGGATAGTTTGTGTGTTTTCTCCTGCTTGAGTCTAAGCACCAGATCCCCTTCTTTAAATGAGTGATGCTTAACACGGCTACTATGGTAGCCACGTATCTTCTACTGGTAGACGGTGGATCTCTGGCATGCTAGTACATGCTCTTGCTTGAGTAGGTCTATAGATAGGTGTCTGGATTCTTCAGTGTCATCCTCATCGTAGACAGCGACTCTTGGTGCATCGTGCAGGATGTTGGATGCTAGGACGGCTTCTGCTCCATAAACCATGAAGAAAGGAGTCAAGCCGGTGGATCTTTTGGGTGTTGTTAGTAAACTCCACAAAACATATGGTAATTCGTCCGCCTAAGGTCCAGCTACTCTATGTAGCGGTGCTTCTAAGCGTGGCTTGATTCCGTGCAGAATTAGTCCATAGGCCCTTCCAACTTTCCCATTTGACTATGGGGTACCACAGATGCTAGGTTAAGGCGGATGAATTTTTCATGACAGTACTCCTCAACTTATCCGAGAGACAAATTTCTACCGTGCTCGGTGATGATGCTGTGTGGAAGACCAAATCTCACCATTAGATCCCGCACAAATTTTAGGGTTGTTGCCCCATCAAGCTTTCTAATTGGTTTAGCTTCAATCCATTTTGTGAACTTGTCCACTGCTACTAGCAAGTGCGTAAATCCACAGGGTGATGTCTGCAAAGGTCCCACCATGTCCAGCCCCTAGACTGCAAATGGCCAAGTTATTGGTATGGTTCGCAATTCTTCAGCTAGAACACTTGGTTGTCTTGCTTAGAACTGACACCCAAGGCATGTTTGTACCAACTTGTCGGCGTCCGCCTTGGCAGTTAACCAGTAGAGTCCTTGTCGGAAAGCCTTAGCTACCAACGATCGGGGAGCAGCGTGATGCACGCAATCTCCAGATGTATCTCTCTAAGGATTTCAATACCTTGCTGCTGGGAGACACATCGAAGGAAAACTCATGTGGTACTTCTTTTGTATAGCTGGTCGTCAATGATGACGTAGTGTTTTGCTGTGCGTACTATTTGCCAGCTTTCGACTTCATCGGCGGGCAAAGTTATGTCTTGTAGATAGTCCATAAATGGTTTCGTCCAAGCAGAAGAGGTCACTGTTACTGTGTTAACGAATGAGTCCACTCTATCCAGGTTGTCGGGGTCTGCTCCCTTCACAGATGGGGTCCATAAATGTTCTAGGAAAATGCCTGTCGGAATTGATCGGCGAGCTGATCCAAGCTTTGACAGCAGATCTGCCGCCTCATTTTCCTCCCTTTTGACGTACTTGACTTCGTAGCCATCGAAGCACTTGGCAATCTCGTCTACTTCGTCTCGATATGCCGCCATCATAGGGTTCCGCGCGTTCCAGGTGCCAGCTACTTGCTGGGCAACCAAGTCAGAATCTCCACAGCAAACTATGCACTTGATGCCAGTATCCTTGGATACTCGTAGTCCGTGAATGAGGGCCTCATATTCTGCCATGTTGTTGCTAGCATTGAAGTGATCTGCAAGATGTATTGCAACTTTTCTCCTGTTGGTGATTGTAGTAATACACCAGCCCCAGAGCCATTGTGTACCTTTTATCCATCAAAGTGTATGACCCACTATTCTAGCTCTGGTACATGAGTGTCTTCTAGCAATTCTGTCCAATCTGCAATAAAATACGCAAATGCCTATGATTTGATAGCGTCGCGTCTCTTGTAGGTGATTCCAAAGGCAGAAAGTTCAATGCCCCACTTTTCAACTCTCTCTGTAGCGTCGCTGTTATTGATAATGTCGGACAGTGGAGATTTGCTAACCACTGTGATAGGGTGCTCCTGGAAATAATTCCTTAGCTTACGTGAAGCAAGGAAAACTCCATAAGTTATCTTCTGGTAGTGCGGGTAACGCTGCTTGGATTCCGTCAAGACCTCGCTTACATAGTAAACGGGTCGCTGAACTCCATATTCGTGAGTTGGTTCCTTTCGCTCCACCATGATGACGATGTTGATGACTCGGCTGGTTGCCGCCATGTAGACTAACATAGGCTCCCTTGACACCGGTGCCGCAAGTATTGGTGGGGAGGAGAGTATTCTCTTCAACTCCTGAAGTGATGTGTCAGCCTCGTCTGTCCATGTGAATTTGTCCACCTTCTTGAGCAATTTGTAGAGCGGCATAGCCTTCTTCCCAAGTCGGATGATGAATTGTTTTACTTCTGCTACGCAGCCTGTGAGCCTTTGTATGTCCTTCAGGCATGTCGGACGCTTGATGTCAAGGATGGCCTTGATTTTCTATGGGTTCACCTTGATTCCGTGGTGCGAAACGATGAAGCTCAACAGCTTGCCATATGGTAGCCCGAAGACGCACTTCTTGGGTTCAGCATCATGTTGTATTTTCTGAGATTGTCGAAGGTTTCCTACAAGTCGGTGATAATATCGTTTGATTTCTTTGACATTACTACGATATCGTCCATGTAAGCGTGTACATTGCGACCTATTTGGTCGTGTAGGCAGTGTTGCATTGTCCGCTGGTAAGTGGCACCAGCGTTTTTCAGCCCAAAGGGCATCGTGACATAGCAGTGCGTGACGTAAGGTGTGGTGAACAAAGTGGCCAATTGGTCCAACTTTTGCATCCAGATTTGGTGGTAACCTGAGTAGGCATCGAGAAAACACAGAAGTTCCGAGCCAGCCGTCGAGTCAATGACCTGGTCAATGCGAGGAAAAGCGAACAGATCCTTTGAACACGCTTTGTTCAAGCCGGTGTAATCAACGCACATTCTTAATTTACTGGTTCCCTTTTTGGGGATAAGTACAGGATTTGCCACCCATCAGGTGTGAATAACTTCTCGGATAAAGCCAGCCTTAAGTAACCTAGCTATTTCTTTGCCTATAGCCCTTCGTCTTTCATCACCAAAGCATCATAGAGGTTGTTTCACCGGTTTAGCATTAGGATCAATATTCAAGCTGTGCTCGGAAAGTTCCCTAGGTACACCTTTCATGTCGGCAGGTTGCCACGCAAATATGTCCCTATTCTCACGGAGGAACTTGACGAGCGCTGTTTCCTATTTGGGATCCAGGTCCATGCCAATGGCGGTGGTCTTGGAGGAATCTCCTTCAACAAGCTCCACCTGCTTGGTCTTGATGGCGGCCTTGAATGCGGGTTCGGCATTAGTGATCTGCTTCTTTGAAGCCGGCTTCTCTGAGGCATCGACCTGGTTCTGGATCTCCTTGAACTCTTCACCGTAGAGAACTGCTTCGGCGAAGGCGGCTTCCGTCAATGGTGATGATGCCGTTTGGTCCGGGTATCTTGAGCTTGTTGTAGACAAAGCATGGCCTTGCAAGGAAGGAGTGGAATATGTCGTGGCCAAAGATGACGTGGTACATGCTCTTGAAAGGCAGAACTTCAAAGGTCATGCATTCTTGGCGGTAATTGTTGACATTGCCGAAAGCGATCGAAAGGGTGATGCAGCCTAGGGAATTTGCTTGTCAGCCAGGGACAACCCCATGAAACACATATTTGCTCTTCCTTATTGGGTCTCCGTCAAGTTCGTCTTGTGTAGTGTATCTAGGTACATGATGTTGATGCTGCTTCCACTGTACGAGGCACTTGGTGAACTCTGTGCCGTCAATCAAAGGGTTGATGACCATGGCATACTGGTTCTCTATTGGGATAAGATCTGGGTGATCCTTCCTATCCCAAGTAATTGGAATCTCTGACCACCTAACGTACTAGGGACTGGAGGGAGTGTAGCCATCAGTATCCTCAGTGAGGTTTTCTAGGCCCGGACGGTGGGGGTACCAAGGAAGGTATGATAACATGGAGCCTTCTTTTCGAAGGGGTTTTTCCCTTTACCCTCTCCCTTGTCAGAAGATTTTGGTTCCACGTCTTCATCCATATCGCTTGATTCCTTGGATTCCTCCTCCTTCTTATTTCCTTTGCCCTTTCCGCGGGGTCTGTTCTTCCGACTTTGCTTGTAGCCAGACTCAGGGTCTTCCTTGAGGTCATTGACAATGGTGGTTGGTGTGGGTGGCTTTGCAGTTTGTGTCGAGGTGGATGAAACACGGCATATCACGGTACTCTTCGTACGTTTGGGGAACACGGGGTGCTGATGGTGCAGAATCACTTCTCTGCTGGCCATGGCTAGCCCATCGGCCATGTCCATGTTGTCTGCCTCTGCCTCTGCCAGTGAATGTTTGGTGACCATGTCGGTTGTTTGCTTTTCTTTAGGCGGAGTCTTCTACTTGTTATTGTTGTTCTTTCTAGCATGGGTAGGTATTGCTATTGTCGGCAACAATCTGCGCGCATCGTCATTAGCACCAGCAAACTCACTAGCCATGGCGACCATTGCGTTGAGGTTGAGCTCATTGTTGTCTTGCTTGCGCTTCAACGTGTGCTAGAGAAAAGTTCCCTTCTCCAGACCATCGATCAAGGTGGCCATAGCGGTTTGTTCGTGTACCTCCATGCAGGAATTCTTCATATCCAGCCAGCGAGAGAGGTAGGCACGAGAGCTTTCATCCTTTTCTTGTACGCACCACTGTAGGTCTCCGACAGTGCATGGACGTTTGTACGTACCCTCAAAGTTCTTGGTGAACGCTTCATGCATGTCCAACCAATTGCATATTGATTTCTCTGGCAAGTCATCGATCCATTGTTGGGCAGTGCCGGTTAGCATGAGTGGGAGGTACTTGATGGAGATATTGAGGTTTCCCCCTGCGATGTGAATCGCTTTGCTGTAATCCTGGAACCATGTTCCCAGCCTAGCGGTGCGGTCATAGGGCTTGATGGTATTTTTTATCCTGAGACCCTTGGGGTAAGTTGTGGCCCGTATTATTGGTCCAAAACAGCGTGGCCAAAGGTATCGGAGTTCCCGAGCTTCTTGGATCTTGTCCAGCTATGAACGTGCATCGTACGGCTCTAGTTGCTTCCCGTTTCCATCATGGGGAGGGGAATTGCGGTGTCATCTATGAGATCCACCGTGTCCTCCGCCATGATGGCTGCTAGGTGGCGATAGTGGCGATGGAGGAGGTGGGTTAGCCTTCTTGCTGTTACCCTCATGCGACTCCTCACGCATGTCGCGGTTGCTTGTCGGATGTTGCGGTTCCATGTGGGATCTGCTCCTATATCATTCAACGCTACTGCGCTCTCCAGCATGCTAGGGCTGCTCGCCCTAGTCGTGTATAACGATGCCAACTTGGGGATGCCTAGGCGGTGGCATGCTTGTACGGTGGCGCAGCTATGGTTACTCGTGACGCTAGGATGGTGGTGGAGGCGGCGACCGACGAGGGCGAGCCTTTTCTCCATGATCTGAAGATATGGGTATGGCCTCAACCCTGTTGTGCGAGTCCCTCCGTCTTCGATCTATGGAGCCTATATGGGATCCCTCATCACGGGGAGATCTTGGCCTTCTGCAGCTGTTTAGGGTTGACTGGCAAACCTCCGGGTTGGACTCAAGCCTCTGCAAGGTAGCCTTTTCCTATTGCTTGCATGCCTTGGTGACGAGGTCATACACCTGAGAACCTGTTTCTGGCGACCTGTCCTGCTCCAAGAGGGTCTTCGCGACGGAAATGTTGAGGGCAGGAGTTGGAATTACTTGCCTACCCTCTGAACCAATGTAGGGGTGGCTTTTGCCGACTTGGATCCCTCATATCCCAACTTGCGTCGAATGTCGGGGTCTTCTTTGCCTTGTGCTTCAGCAGCAACTGCTTGTACTCGGCCTCCATAGCTCTTGCCGCCTTGATATATTGTTGCGCCTTGGCCATGTCTTCGTCTAGCCTAGCACCATGCTCTGCGATGCACTTGGCCTCTGCTAGGATTGCCACATGCTTCTCATCAAGCTTCGTAACACTCCAGATATGGGTGACGGTAATGGGCTCGATGAGGAGTGCGCCATAGATTGCCTTGTCAGTGGGGGTAACCAATGGATTGCTAGCTGCAGACGTTGATGGTGGCATTGGCAGCTGGTTTGACTGTTTGGAAGTACTAGGCTGTGGTGAGTTCCTGTGCCGGTTGCGGGCGGATAACCGGAGGGGGCATGGCCTTGCCGTAGCCAGAGGCTCGGCGGTTTTCTTGGCTGCTTCCGCTTTGGTAATAAACGGCATGGGCGGAGCTCTCTCATGCTCCGGTTCCTCTTCGTCTTCTTCCATCACGCTCCCAATGGCGACTAGCACCTGGTGCGATGTGTTGGCCTTCTCTGTGCGCTCCTCCTTCTCGATCTCCTGCTCGATCTACCTCATAACAACATCGTATTCCTCCGAGTAAGTGTCCGAACCGCCACCATCCATATTGATGTTGGCGTATAGGGTGTCAAGGACGGAGTCGGAGTTGTCTTCGGTGTTGTTGACAGCGGATGTGGAGGGTGATGGAGGCGGGCCGTTGTTGTTGTTGTTGTTGTTTCCTCCTCCGACTATGATGGCGATCGTGGCCTCGGCCTCCTCATTGGCTTCCGCATATTCGTTGACAATTGTGACCATCTTACCAAGGGTGAGAGGGCCCACATCCTGCCCCTTTAGAGGGTATGCCGGAGGAGTGTTTTGGGTGTGAGCCCTTCCACGAAGTGGTATACGAGCTCGTCGGCGTGGTCGCTCTCTAGGGTTTCCCTCACCCTCATCCGTCTGGCAAGGTATTTGCGGGGAGGTTCTCCATCCCTTTGAATGCATCTGACCAAATCGAAGATGGTGACGATGCTGACAAAGTGTGACATGCGCATCTCTAACGCTCAGGGAAGCCAAGCGGATTTGTGGGGTCCTTCCACCTTTATATCCTGCACAGTGGCGGTTTGGGTGGTGTCGCCGGATTGATGACAAGTATGCCATGAGGGGGTCCTCGGGGAATGTGGAAGAGAGGGGTGTGAGACGTACGGTGTTCCGGGACGGTGAGCACACAAGTTTACCCAGGTTCGAATCCGCCGGCTTTGGACGGATCCTACTCCTTCTAGCAATCCAGTAATACGGCAGAGCTGGAATATGGGTTACAAGGGTTTTGCTTGTGCGAGTTGAGATTGTAGACTATTGGGAGGGTGCCCTAAAGGCTCTCCCTAGGACGGCTTATATAGATAACCGGCCTAGGGTTTACAGGAGAGATCTATCTGGCTATGATTAAGAGTCGGTTACATAGTACATCTTGAACTACAACTAACACTATGGGCCTATGTCGGTAAGTCTTCTAGGCCTTCCCGTAGCCGGACTGGACTCCGCTTCTTCTCCCTGACTAGGCCGCATGTGAAGCAAAGATCTAACCCGAAGTGGGGCACCCTGGTCAGTAAGTAACTGTGAGGATACCCGGAAAGTATATCCCCAACAGCAGCCCCCAGAAGCCTCCAAGATCGAAAGTCAGATTCATCATCATCTAGCTTGATCTTCGGCTTGTAGAATCTTGAAGGGTTCCTGAAACTTCAAAATAAAAGATAGGATCTGGGTCTCAAAAAATAAGTCGGACCTACGAGTACGTTTATTCGTGTTTCTAGCTCGAAATTCAAACTAAGCCAGAACTTGGTCTCTGACGTAACCTGACAACAGTCATGGTCAAGTCACGTCATTGAAAGACATTTCCTGTCAGCACGACCATTGGTGGGTCCGCCTTTTGCAGAACTGAGGTGCCGTTTCAATGCGTGCATGGAGATTGAGGCGGTGTAATCATCACGCGGGGGTTTCCCAGTCCCTTCCATGACGCGTGGCATGTTTACTGTAGCGTTCACACGAATCTTGACGCGCCTGATGGATATAAGTAGTGTGGATTCCTCCCCCATCTTCTTCACCAGTTCTCAGCACCGTTTCCTTCTCCTCTACGCCTCCCACGAACCTACCGCTCCACTGCCTCCAGCAAAAACACCTTCAGCGCCACGCATCTAAGGTCACCGGTGCACCGGTAAGAATGTCTTCCGCATCATCCTCCGTCATGGCAGCGACGGTAGTAGCGGCGGCGACAGCGGCGGCGGCAGAGAAGGAGAGCTACCGTGGAGTTTGGATCCCATGCATCCTCGATGATCCCAAACTCCACGTAGTTGAAGACGAAGGGATCCTCCGCGCCGGCGACTGGCGGAGCGGCTCCGGCGAAACCGTCCCCAACCCCCACGATAATGAGCGAGTGCACTTCGGCACTCGCCTTGACAGAGGTCTAAGTTGTCCTCCCTCAGATTTCCTTTCCGAGGTTATAGATCATTACGGAGTTCATCTCCACCATCTCCCCCCAAACTCCATCTTAGAGATGAAAGCATATGCCTCTTTGTGTGAGGGGTATCTCGGCATTAGGCCGAGCCTTACTCTCTTCCGGTACTACTTTCATGCCCGGAGAAATTCCATAACTGCCGATAATCCTTATATTACCGGTACCATTAGTTTTTCGGTTAGGCGAGAGCGCGTTTATCCCTGGATCATGGCAAGTGAGTCGGTCAAACAATGGCCGTCCACTTTTTCTATCACAAGGATATCCCCGCTCCTGGCAAAGATCATGCTTTGCCAGATTTCATCGATGGAGCCGCCACGACCCAAGAGTCATGGGACGAGGTCGCTCCGGCTCTCAGTGACGATCTGCTTCTCGCCAAGAGGCGGATCGAATATCTGATGAAGCACAAGGCCCGAAAGGGTCTGACTTGGTTCAATGATGGGTGGCGCGCCGGATCCAACCCCTTCAACATCATGGAGATCGACTGATGCATTCCATCACATCGTCGAAGAAAGATTCCCTCCACATCAGCTCCAAGACCTTAAAGCCAAAAGATTATGTATGCCAAATCAAATGGCTGATAAGGGAGCGGATTGAGAGGAAAATTCCGGAGCTGTCCCTAGACATGCATATAGCAGAAAATCCTATTGTGCCGGTAAACTTCAGCAGTAACTCTTTTTATGTACTCATCTTTATGTTATCTTTGCAATACTGAGACACTTTTCCTTTTCAGCTTGTTGACCTCCCCGAGTCGGAGTTCGCTCCTATCGAGGGATATCCTCCTGAGTTTTCTCAGGATGAGGGTGAATTGGTCCCAATGCCGGATGTCGTTCCTCGGAAACGCAAGGCTCGGACATTGGCAATCAGCACCAAAGAAGTGCCCATCGTGAAGAGGTAATATTTCCTCACAAGGTCTTTGTATTTTGCTTGTAATTTCTTCTGAGATGTAATGTTCTTTGTTTTATTATCTTCTCAGAGCTAAACAGCTCATCAAGGGCAAGGGGAAGGAAGCTGCCTCGAAACCCCTGCGCCAGTCAGAGCTCAAACTGGCTTCTCCTGCCGTGGCTCCTCTGACTCCTGCCCGTCAGCCTTCTGCGGCGCCGGAGATTACTCCATCTCCAACTGTTGTAGAAGATTCGGCACAACCATCAGAGCCAGCGATCCTTGAATTGCAAACTGACGTCACCATGAGTGACTTAGGTGTTGATAAGGGTGAACCCTCTTCGGGTAATGATCCCTCGACAGAGACCTTTGCCAAGAATCTCCTGGACAATCCGGGACTTGCCAAACTTGGCTTATCTCGGAAGTTTGTGTAGGAGATTGAACGGCTGGCCTGGGAATGCCTGGAGAGGCGGACTCTCTCTGCCGAAGAAGAAGCACAAGAAGAAGAGGATATTAAATACTATGATCTTCTTGAACAAGTTCGTCTTCGCGACGAGAAGCTGAGGTCCGGTGAGCTTCCTACTGCGCCGGTGATCCCCCTAAATTTCACTGAAAAGGTTGCCACCGAAGTGAATACGAGTTTAGACAAACTCATTTGCGAACAATATGTAAGTCGGAATTCCAAATCCCATTTTTTCTGATTTCATATCATATCCTCTAGCCCCTGATGACCCACAAGTATAGGGGGTGTATCGCAGTATTTTCGATAAGTAAGAGTGTCGAACCCAACGAGGAGCAGAAGGTGCTGGCTAGTGGTATGGATCAGGAATTCTTTGCAAATACTTAGCAAACGGATTTTTAGGGGTTTTCGATAAAGCAAGTAAACAAAGTACGAGTAAATAAAACACAGTAGGAATAAATGCAGCAAGTGGCCCAATCCTTTATGCAGCAAAGGACAAGCCGGTTGTATTACTTAAAATGACCAAACGTTCTCGAGGACACATGGGAAGACTGTCAAGTGCTTTCGCTTCATATAGCTGATTAATCTTCTTTAGCTTGCTAAGTGTTGTGTGGGTGAACCTGTGCTAATGTACCGCCCCATCCAAGACTAATACATACTTGTGATTATACCCCTTGCAAACATCCATAAGTACAATAAAGTAATTAAGTTAGAAACCTAACCACAGCTTTAAACTCTAAGACCCTTACGTCCCTTGTGCAATGGTTTCCTAATGGTGGTTCAGGTTTCTGACACTCTGGCAACCCCTACGATTAGTAGCCAAATACACAATGCATTCCCCTAGGCCCATATAGGTGAAGTGTCATGTAGTCGACATTGACATGACACCACTAGAAAAGTACACCACAAATTAAATAACAATCTATTGAATCTTTCTCAACACAACTCCACTACTAACAACAAGACTTCTCCCATGTCCTCAAGAACAAAACGAACTACTCACAAGACATCATATGGATCATAATCAGAGATGGAATAATGATGTATAACAATCTGAACATAAACAATAATTCAATTGTTCACTCAATAGCATCAACTACAAAGTGTAATCAACACCGGGAAAGGTTCCCCTATGAACTATAACAAGATTCAACCAAAATTTACCGCAATATGGAGATGGCGATGAGGGTGCTGATGGTGATGATGATGCTTATGATGATGATCCCGATGAATTCCAGCTTGATGGTGGTGTTGATGGCGACGATCTCCCCTCTCTGGGAAGGAATTCCCTCGGCAGAAATCTGTCTGTCGGAGAGATCTTTCTCTCTCGGTGTTTTCTGCCCCGCAGAGGCGGCGAAATCTTTCTGTGGTCGCTCCCCGAGTCTTAGGGTTTCGGGAGGATGATACACGCCAGAGGGGAGAGGCTGGAGTGGGCCAGGGTGGCCACACCACCTCCTGGCGCGGCCTAGGGTTACCCGCGCCATGGGGTGGTGTGGGCCCCCTATGGCCCATCTCCACTCCGTCTTCTGGCATCCTTAGTCTTCTGGAAAAATAGGATTTTCCGTATATTTCTTGGATTTTCTGATCTTCGCGAATTTTGCCTCCAAACAGCACATTTTCCATCAGAATCCTTACTGCAGCGGTCCATGCTCCAAAAGTCATCAACCATGCAAAAATAGATGAAATAACATAAGTATCACCTCTCAATATGAAATATATCAATGAATAATAGTGAATTAAGACATAGAATAGTGATGTAAAATGGACGTATCAACTCCCCCCAAGCTTAGACTTCGCTTGTCCCCAAGCGAAACTGAGCTCAATAAACATGGCCTCGGGTTTATGGAGTGAAGATTCGATAAAATAATACGGACAAGAAGCATCACATTCATCAAATACATAGATCATAATAGAAGACAACTCACTATTATACAACTCAACTCGTAATAAGTAAAGGAAACACAATAAAGATACATAAAGTGAATCATAATTGGTAATGGCAAACTTAGCTCTTGGTCGAAGAATAGTTGATAATTTGCTGGAGTTCACAAATAGCTGGTTTTTCAATGATGGCTTTCAAAGTAGTAAACATCAAGATAAGAGCAATGTGCAAAACAAGGAACATAAGAAACATGAATGAATAAATCATCATATGAATGAATGAAACACATCAACTCAAAATACTTGCTGAGATAGGAGGGAATAGGTTTACTGACTCAACTACAAAGTAAAAGAAAGACCCTTCAAAGGGGGAAGCAGGGATTGCAAGTCTCATAAAGAGCTCCCAAAAATTATGATACTTACTATCTTTCAGCTCTCATTGCCCTATCATAGGCATCTTTTGGTGGTTAAGGTTAAAGTGACACAACTAAGAGGATATGCTTGACAAGTTATAAATTGGAGTCCCATGCCCCTTACTTATGAGTACTGAATCTCATGCTACTCAACTTTAGTCACGAGCAAGCTCTTGTCATTGTAAATACATGTGTATCATTAAGAACCGCCAACGGGGTACCCCTTGCACATGACACATGAGCTATCCCATAATCAAAATGACAAGGCAAGCAGACAGCGAGCATCTCAGCGATCTTTTTATTTGCTATTTGCATAGGTTTTTATTGAGGATGCTTCATAGAATGCTCACTATAGTTATGCTGCAAGTTTCCACCATGATTAGGCATGGCTTAGGCTAGCGACCCAGGCGTTTCTCTAACACACATATAAACTCCATGATCTTACAAGTTCCACTTTTATTTCACACCGCCGGGATCCATAAGCAAAAGAACATGATATCAACTAGGTACAAAGTACCAATGAAGTGTTGAAAGCGGTCCCCATGATACATGGTTCGGCTAACTTCAACTCATAAAGCGCAAGCATATACGCAACAAAGAAGGACCCAATGGTTCAAGTTTATTAAATGCAAGAAATTAAAGTGTGCCATCAAGTTCGTGAGAGCTTTAATCACTAACCTTCACATAACAAGTTTAATTTGGGAGATAGATAATACAAGAATTTACTTGGAATAGCAATAATGCTACTAGGTAGGTATGGTGGACTCAAATGGCATGGGTTTGGTTTAAAGGAAGTGGATGCATGAGAAGAATACCCTCTCAGTACAGGTTTTTGGCTAGCAAGGCTGGGTAGCAAGTATAAGAGTTGAAGGAAACAAACAAACATACAAGTGATAAAGACAAACATGCAATCTTCCTTGGAAGCACAAAAGATCTTAACTAGAGAATACTAGACTTATGAGCAAATCAAGAAAGAAAGATGATGAAATTATTTTTCTCTAGAGTACTTCTATATTTTTCATTCAACTCTCAAAAATAATGATGCTAATGACTGAGCAAGGTTTGCCAAAACCAACTAGATTAACTCAATGATCCCAAAGTGATACCAATACTAACAACAAGATCAATCATATAACCACGAATTGAAAACTAATATAAGCTATGCAAAAGAGTGAATGATAGAACTTCTCATTAATATTCCATAACGGAAACTCACACCAAGGGATACATATCTAACGAGAGAGGGGACACTTCCATAATGCAAACCATCCTACATAATAACTCCTCTATTTATGATATGACTCTACTAATAAGGTAAAAAGATAGAAGATAGTGATATGATACCACGACACTCCCCCAAGCTTGGAACAAACCAAGGGGATGCCAAACCTGATGACGAATTACTCCTTTGGTGGTGGTGGTATCTTCTCATCTTCGTACACTTATTACTTGAGTCATAAAACCTTTCTCTTCCTTATTACACCATTATCTCCACTTCCTGGAAATCTCTTTCACACAAAACTTCACACAGTTCTCATTAGCAACATTAGTATAAGTGAAGTGATAAAACCTTTTGATTCCAACTTCAACTGAAAACCATCAAAACATAAGCTACTGTAGTAACTCCTTCTGAAAACCCAAAAATAGTTCAAAAAGGAAATCGAATAAAGAAGCAAATGCAAGAGTGGCTAAATCTGTCAAAACAGACCAGTAGGTAAAGATCAATTTTTTCGAAACTCTTCTGTTGCTCAAATAAAAAATTGCAAAACTAACTAAAGTTAAATAACAACCTGTGGCAGAAGCACAAAAAATTACAGCTCAATCCGACATACAGAGATCTCTCACGAATTTTTATGGCGAAGTACAAAAATCTGTTTCGGGACAGCAACTTTCTCAAATCTTACTTCTCTCTCATTAGAGGTTGATCTTGGCACAAAAACCAAACAAAACGGATAAGGATCGGTTATTACCGAAGTAATAACTTCCAAGACTCAAAGAAACAAAAACAAACTAAAAGAAAAAACAAATTGGGTTGTCTCCCATCTCTTTCTTTATAGCCATTAAGATGGGCATGATAATTTTGAAGAAGCTCTCATAGGGATATGGATTGAAGTGAAAGAGAGCATTAAGAAGCAAAAACACACACATTTAAGTCTAACCCACTTCCTATGCAAGGGGATTATGTAAACAAACAAGTTATTGAAACCAGAGGCTTCTTGCATAAGAAGGCAAAACAAGTGCAAGATAAAAACTTTCAGCATAAAACGAGAAAACTTGATATTATTGAGATACATAAGAACACTTTTCCCTCTCTCATAGTAGCTTTTAGTATCATGCATCAAGTTAACAATATAGCTATCACAAGAACCATCATAGCAATGATCACTTATTCTAACAGAAAACACAGGAATACTAGCTGTCATAACACTACTTTGTGTAAAAATATTAGAGGTATCCTTACAAAGGATAGTGTGTCCCTATTTTTCATATTTAGTAACAAAGTCTTTCACATTTTATATTATAGGTTCATCAACCATTTGTTTATCAGGTTCAATAGCTTTATTTGTATTTTCATTAACCATACTAGCTATCATAGAATGTTCCTTAATCCTAAACGGGAAAGGCATTTTCTCAATGTAAGGTTCAGGTAAAACATGATTAGCAGTATAAACTTCAGTATTTCTTGCAGGAACACTCTTAGCAACATCTTTATAAGGTTCACAATACTTATTCCACTTCTTTTTAGGCACTTCAATGTAGGAAGCAAAAGCCTTAAAATAAGAAGCAATAGCTTGAGAGTCTAGACCATAAGCATTTCTAATATTTTGAAAGTCATCAGTTCCCATAAAAGATTCAATGCATTCATAATCATAATTTATACCTGACTTTCTACCTTTGTCATTCTCCCAAGCTTCAGCATTGTCTTGAATACGGTCTAGAAGGTCCCATTTAGCTTCTTCTTCCATGCGAGTGAATGATCCAGCACAAGAAGCATCCAATAAATCTTTGTCATGTAGAGGAAGCCTTGCATAAAAGTTGTTGATAATAATATTGTTGGGGAGCTCATGAATGGGACATTTGAGCATTAGTAACTTCAATCTCCCCCAAGCTTGAGTTGTACTCTCTCCATCAAGAGGCCAAAAGTTGTATATTTGATTCCGACCTTTATGAATCTCACTAGGAGGATAAAACTTTGAATAAAAGAGAGGTACTATTTCCTCCCATTCTAGACCTTGACCATTCTTCAGCAGCTTATACCATTCCTCAGCTCTCCCTTTCAGTGATAATGAGAATAACTTCTTCTTAACTTGATTTGTATTAATATCTGCACACTTGAACAACCCGCATAATTCGTGTATAAAGAGTAAATGATCACCGGGATGGACAGTTCCATCCCCAACATAATAGTTATCCATAACACGATCAATAATTCTTGTAGGTATTTTGAAAACATCATTCTCAGCAGGTGGTGGCTTATCTACTACCTTAGCAGTGGTAGTAGCATTACCAAATAAGAAACTCAGTGAATTATCCATAACGAAAATAAAGCAACTAGCAGAAGTAAACAATACTCACAGTAGAAGCTTCCTTTACCAGTTCCACTCTCCAATAGCGCTTCAATCCCCGGCAACGGTGCCAGAAAATAGTCTTCATGACCCACAAGTATAGGGGGTGTATCGCAGTATTTTTGATAAGTAAGAGTGTGAACCCAACGAGGAGCAGAAGGTGCTGGCTAGTGGTATGGATCAGGAATTCTCTGCAAATACTTAGCAAATGGATTTTTAGGGGTTTTCGATAAAAAAAGTAAACAAAGTACGAGTAAATAAAACACAGTAGGAATAAATGCAGCAAGTGGCCCAATCCTTTATGCAGCAAAGGACAAGCCAGTTGTATTACTTAAAATGACCAAACGTTCTCGAGGACACATGGGAAGACTGTCAAGTGTTTTCGCTTCATATAGCTGATTAATCTTCTTTAGCTTGCTAAGTGTTGTGTGGGTGAACCTGTGCTAATGTACTGCCCCATCCAAGACTAATACATACTTGTGATTATACCCCTTGCAAACATCCGTAAGTACAAGAAAGTAATTAAGGTAGAAACCTAACCACAGCTTTAAACTCTAAGACCCTTACGTCCCTTGTGCAATGGTTTCCTAACGGGGGTTCAGGTTTCTGTCACTCCGGCAACCCCTACGATTTGTAGCCAAATACACAATGCATTCCCCTAGGCCCATAGAGGTGAAGTGTCATGTAGTCGACATTCACATGACACCACTAGAAGAAGTACACCACAACTTAAATAACAATCTATTGAATCTTTCTCAACACAACTCCACTACTAACAACAAGACTTCTCCCATGTCCTCAAGAACAAAACGAACTACTCACAAGACATCATATGGATCATAATCAGAGATGGAATAATGATGTATAACAATCTGAACATAAACAATAATTCAATGGTTCACTCAATAGCATCAACTACAAAGAGTAATCAACACCGGGAAAGTTTCCCCTATGAACTATAGCAAGATTCAACCAATTGTTACAGCAATATGGAGATGGCGATGAGGGTGCTGATGGTGGTGATGATGATGATCCCGATGAAGACCATCTTGATGGTGGTGTTGATGGCGATGATCTCCCCTCTCGGGGAAGGAATTCCCCCAGAAGAAATCTGTCTGTCGAAGAGATCTTTCTCTCTCGGTGTTTTCCGCCCCGCAGAGGCAGCGAAATCTTTCTGTGGTCGCTCCTCAAGTCTTAGGGTTTCGGGAGGATGATATACGCCAGAGGGGAGAGGCTGGAGTGGGCCAGGATGGCCACACCACCTCCTGGCCTGGCCTAGGGCTGCCCGCGCCATGGGGTGGTGTGGGCCCCCTGTGGCCCATCTCCACCCCGTCTTCTAGCATCGTTAGTCTTCTGGAAAAATAGGATTTTCCGTATATTTTCCCATATTTTCTGATTTTCGCGAATTTTGCCTCCAAACAGCACATTTTCCATCAGAATCCTGACTGCAGAGGTCTATGCTCCAAAAGTCATCAACCATGCAAAAATAGATGAAATAACATAAGTATCACCTCTCAATATGAAATATATCAATGAATAATAGTGAATTAAGACATTGAATAGTGATGCAAAATGGACGTATCAGCCCCCAAGCATGAAGTTGGAAAATCAAATCCGGTTTTATTCTTCCTGAGGATGCCAAAGAATGAACTAGTTAGCCCCCAAGGCTCGTGCTGATATTAGAAATATTAGCCCGAGTCTTTAGTAGACTTCTGACTCTGGGTATTTTGACTTACAGAAAGTATATTCCTATAACCAGGATTTGTTAAAGAATGTTTGCAACAAGCGGAAAGAGATCAGAGCTCTCCGGCTTGAAAATGCACAACTAAAGGTTTCCAAGGATGAGGCCGAAGGTGAACATTCCGAAACTCAAACCTTGTCTTTTATTTCATAGTTGAATTTTTGTTGAACTGATGTTCTTTTTACTTACAGCACTGGTAAAATAGTCCTGCGCTATGATTGAAGAGGCCGAGAATCTTAAGACCTTGGTGGTGGAAAACAAAGAACTTCGCCAAGAGCTGGATAAGCTTAAGGCAGATCATGAGAAGAGCATTGCTCAAATTCTCGAATCCACCTCCATGGCCACTGATGAGCGTGATCGCAAGATTGTGTTTTAAGATAAGAAAATCTCGGATCTCAGCAATGAGCTATTCAGAGAAAAGGACATTTCCGAGGCGCTCTGGGCTGAACTCCGGAGTCTTCGTGAAGAGAATACCAAAGTCGACAATGTCATCTTTGGTATGTTTTCCCTTTTTCTGACTTATCTGCATCTTCCGACTCTTTTTGGAGTCCGGGCTTACTTGACTTACCCTTTGCATTATATGCACAGGTTCTCTGAACTTAACGGACTCAGCCTCTGCCGAACCTCGCACCCACCGGCATACCCAAGTCGGTGATTTGCTTCATGACTTCAGCCAATCCCTCGAAGATATTGGCGAAGTTCTCAAGGTTCCAGACATGCATAGCATGTCCGGTTTTAAGGTGCGAGACAAGGCCAAAGATATGCCGCATCTTGTTCAGGACTAGAACATGTCCTACGCGCCAACCGCAGCGCAAAACGCTCTCACCATGGTTATGAACCACCATGGAAACATGGAAATCTAGAAAGTAACCAGAGGGTACTGCAAGGTGGACGATGACGAACAAGAGCAAGACATCAAAGCTATTATGGACTCATGCGCCAGATATGGGTGCCACGTAGCTGATTTGACCAGCTACGACACTCCCTTATTCACCCGTGTGGACACGCCGCCTCCGCCTTCCAAAAAAACAGCTGAAGTTTTCGACGATGATCAAACCATATCGGACTTGAACGTCTCGGAACATTATCAAGCCGAGGCCGATGTATCTAGCGAGCCGGCAGCTCCTACTTCTCCTCCTGCATCATAGAGTATCAGAAGAACAATATGTTATTCTAAAAACAATTTGGGTCTATAAATCAGTAGTACAATACTTTTGCTAGTGCTAAGCTTTATTTTATCTATTCAGCACTTTTGGCTTTGATATTTTGTGCCTGAAATGTCTGCATAAGCACTTGTATTTTTTGTCTGCACTTATCGCTTATCTGGCTTTCCGCCTCATCCCTTTTGTGAGCCGGCCAACTTTCAGCACGGAAACTTTTCCAAGCAACGGAGCTCAATTGCTAAACCAGTTTAAACTCAGAAACAAAGCCGGCTTCCAGTACCAACAATTCACTACTCGGAAAATGCCCGCATCTAGCAATCAAACAAATAACCAAAGTATAGACTAGAAAATTTAGATTTATACCCAAAGGTATCAATTTTAGAATCGGAAATCTAAACCAGAACAAACATGAGCATAAAGTACTTTCAAGTATTCTGGGATTTTCGACTGTGATATGATCATTCGGAAATAACATGGTAAAAACTTCTCAGAAAGATTTTGAGGGAATCAAGACTTTATTTCTCATTGAACATGTACACATATATGATTACAAAAAAAAATAAACTAAGAATAAAAGAGACGTAGCTGAGCAATATTCCATGGTCTGTCTAACTCATCCGGATTTGTACTGCCTCCAGCTCTCTTTCTCTTCTTAGTAGTAGGTCTTTCTTTGACTGGCCGCATATCAGTTAGGTAGTATGAACCATTATGCTAAAAATGGCCCTTCCCATATTGGGGAAAGTTTGTGTTTTCTTTGCTGCACAAGCTGGAGAACCAAATCGCCCTTATTGAAAGATCGGTTTCTGACTCTCTGGCTATGATACTTGCTAAACTTCTGCTGATAGGCTGTTGATCTCATATCCGCGACGACATGAACTTCTTCAACTAAGTCGAGATCATTTTGTCGAGAAATTTCGGCATCCTCTTCAATATACGCGGCCACTCTAGGAGAAGTGTGAATCAAATCACTAGGAAGAACTGCTTCTACGCCATAGACCAAGAAGAAAGGTGTATATCCGGTTGACCTGTTTGGAGTTGTTCGTAAACTCCATATTATACAAGGTAATTCCTCTGCCCAAGCCCCCGCAACACGTCGTAGTGGTGCTTCAAGTCTTGGTTTTAGGCCCTGTAAGATTAAACCATTTGCTCTTTCGACTTGTCCATTAGCTTGTGGGTGTGCGACTGACGCAATGCCAAGCCGGATATTTTGTTCATTGCAGAATTCAGCAAGCTCTCCCATAGAAAATTTACTCCCGTTGTCCATGATAATGCTATGCGGATAACCGTATCGGATTATAACATCCTCAACAAATCTTCTGGCTATTGCTCCATCACAACTAGTGATGGGTTTAGCCTCAATCCATTTGGTGAACTTATCCACCATCACTAAGAGGTGTGTAAATCTACTTGGAGCCCGTTTAAACGGTCCTACCAAATCAAGCCCCCAGACCGCAAAAGGCCATGTTATAGATATTGTTCGCAGCTGATCAGCCGGAACATGAGTTTGTTTGGTGTACTTTTGGTAGCCCTTGCACGTATTGACTAGCCGTTCGGCATCTGCCTTGGCTGTAAGCTAGAAAAAACCGTGTCAGAAAGCTTTTGCCACTAAAGATATGGCTGCAACGTGGTGTACACACTCGCCTTCGTGGATCTCTTGTAAGGTTTCCACTCCTTCTGGAGATACACAGCGCTGAAACACCCCAGATGCACTCCGCTTATAGAGCTCACCACTAATTATAGTATAGGCTTTTGCTCGTTGGACGATCTGCCGGCTCAGAACCTCGTCTTTGGGTAATTTTCTGTCTACCAAGAAATCAAGGTAGGGTTGAGTCCAGCTGGAAATCACAGCCAGAACTGCTACTAAAGGTGAGTCGGATTTGGTCAGATATTCCTTGTCTACTCCTTTTATAGAGGGAACTTTGAGGTGCTCCAAAAAAGCGCCATCCGGGACTTTTTTCCCGGCAGAGCCTATTCGAGATAGTACATCTGCTTCCTTATTTTCTGTTGGAGGGATGTGTTGAACTTCAAACCCTTCAAACGATTTAGATAGTCCATCCACGACAGTTCTATATGCCGCCATGTTCTTATTTGCCTTACAGATATCTGACACTTGTTGTGCAACAAGATCTGAATCTCCATAACACATTAAACGTCGGATGCCAATGTCCTTAGCAATCCAGATTCCATGCAGTAGTGCTTCATATTCGGCAATGTTGTTTGTCGCCGTGAAGTGTGTCTGCAATACATAGAAAAGTTTATCTCCTTGGGGTGACTTGATCACCACGCCAGCCCCCGAGCGCTTTAGACCCATCAAAATGCAAGGTCCATTATTCCAACTCTGGCAAGGTCATATTCTCCGTTGTCTCTGTCCAATCAAGGACAAAGTCAGCGAGGATTTGGGATTTGATTGCTGTACGAGGTTTGTACTCAATGTCGAAAGCTGAGAGCTCTATGCCCCATTTGGCGACACGTCATGTGGCGTCACTATTCTTGATTCTATCTCTCATGGGAGTTGTGCTCACCATAGTAATTGGATGTTCCTGAAAATAATGCCGCAACTTACGAGATGCTAAGAACACATCGTAAGCCAGCTTTTGATAGTGCAGATATCGATGTTTTGATTCAGTTAAGACCTCGCTAAGGAAAGTGCTTCCGTCCGATAGTTCTTTGGAGTTCCAAAGGTAACATCCAGAGTGATTTCTCCCAGGGAATTTGCTTGTCTTCCTGGGACAACTCAATGAAAGATCATAGAGCTATAATTCAGCTGGGTCTCCGAGATCTTCATCCGGCGTAGTGTTTTGACATATAGAATGTTAATGTTTCTTCCGCCGTCCATGAGAGTCTTGGAGAAACCATAGCCGTCAATAAGGGGATTGACGACTAAGGCGTATTTTCCTCGCATGTGCAACTTAGGCGGATGATCAGCACGGTCAAAGGTGATTGCCACTTCCGAAGTCCAGGAACTGAGGGACAGCCGGAACTGTTGCGTTGAGCTCATGTAGAACTGCTTTCTTGACCTTAGCTGGTTGAGATCCGAGGAAGGTGACGTAAGTGTCTTTCTTTGTCGGGAAATTCTTTTTTCCTTCTGGCTTGGGATTTGAAGCATCAGCTTCCTCCATGTCGGAATCATCCTTGGTCTCTTTATCCTCTTCGGGATTCTTATTTCCCTTCTTCCGCTTAGCCTTGTAGCCAGCGGTATCATCTTTCTTGATGTCGTCAATTAAACGACACTCGGCGTTTGTGTCGGACAAGCCCCCATTGGCATCTAAGTGATGCACACATGGGTTATTGGCAATGTCGGCCCAGGAGTAGGTTTTGTCGGGTTGTTGGTCTCCTCTACCCTAGACCCTTGATGTCCCACGACCATGTCCACGGCACCGCCACACCCTCCTCGTCCTCCGGACCCGAAAGTAGCAGTGACCACTACCGTTTCCACGTTGGGCTTTTCTTCCGAGGTGTTCTTGTGCTTCTGAGCTTGTTGCTTTGGTTGTTTTGCCGACTATGGCACAGCTAGGGCGTTGAGTAATCCCTCTGCGTCGTCGTTAGCATCTGCATACTAGCTCGTTGTTTCTATCATCTCTCCCAAATCAGTGACCTTGTCACACTTCAAGCGATAACGTAGTAAACCAATTGGGAGTCCTGCAATAAAAGCTTCAATCGCAGTTTGGTCATTTACTCCTTCACAGGAGTTCTTGGTGTTGATCCATCGTCTGAGATAATCCCGGCAAGTTTCTCCGGCTTTCTAGGTGCAACGCTGTAGGTCTCCTATCGTATAGGGCCTCCGATATGTGCCTTCGAAATTCCGAAAGAACGCACTTTGCATGTCATACCAGTTGTGGATGGTGTTCTCCGGAAGTTCATTGAGCCATGATCGTGTCGTCTTCCACAACATAAGAGGGAGATATCGGGTCGCGACCAGGTTGTTTCCGCCTTTGGCGATACAGCAAGCCTGGAAAAAATCCTGGAGCCAAGTATCTGGCCGAGCTATACTGTCGTAGGCTTGAATGTGTCTTGAGATAGCAAATCCTTCCGAGAATTTTGTGCCTCTTATACATGGTCCGAAGCACTTTGGGCCCACGTATATATCATCATTTTTGTAGCGTCGCGCATCTATGTTGGAGTTAATCATGTGCCTTGCATCACTTGGGGATAAAGATCATCCCGAATGACGGCTATGGTTGTGGTGCCTTGGAGCCTGACTTCGGCTTCTGCCACCACCTCCTCCACCATGACGCCCTCCTTGGCCTCCTTGGGAACCGTTGTGATGGCTACTTGGTGGAGAGGGTGGAGCAGCTGGGTTGTTTCCAGCTGATCGCCAGCCTCCATCTGGAGCGTCGTTATTTTGGTTCCGAGGAGGATCTTCATTACGACGAGCCCCTTGCCGGCTTGACTCAGCACGGTGTCCGTCGTTCCTTCGTCCGTTAGCCAGACGGCTTGTGTGTCTAGGAGGTGGCATTCTTTGACGGTCCTCCTCCCGATGTTTCTCTTTGTTTTCTTCCCTGCGATCATTCGACTCTCGCCGGGTAGGATTCTTCGGATTCAGTGCAGTGATTGCCTCTTGCTCCGCAGCTAGGGCAACGTTGCGCCAGTCACGTGCAGCTTTGTGATGCTGTCATGAAGATCTGGTTCTTGAGTAGTTGTCTTCCTGACGGTTAGAATGGTGATGCAGTTCCGGAACATGTTGGGGTCTTACGTCATTCCAGGCCGGATCCGTGCGGCATTGGTCAGATTGGGAGACTAGTTTTCCGCTTCCGGACAGGGCGGCCTTCTGCTGCACCAGACCCTTGTTGAGTAGCTGAATGCCAAATCGAATCTGCTCTCGGCCAGCATTACTTTCTAGGATTTCTCGAGCTGCAACAGTGTTTTGCACTGGTGTTGGATACACCCAATCTCCCTTGCTGTCGCTTCGAGGCATCCCTGGTCTCCTCCAAAGAGGACTTTGTGAATCTCCGGGAATTGGTCGTCATGAGTGTGACGTTTACGGGTCTTCTGATGCTGCCGAGAGATGTACTTCTCCACAGTGGCCATGCATTTCTTTTCTTCCTCAATGTTTTTGGCCTCATCGAGGAGTACTTGGCGGAGCGCTTCTAGGGATTGGGCCCTTTCGTCCAGCTCTTCAGTAGTAAGTTCTGTAGCTATAGGAATATGTGTGGTTAATGCGGCATCGATGAGTTTACGCGCACCTTCGGTGATCACGTGTCCATCCACCAACTCTTCTTTGGGCTCTTCTGGGATCAGTGCTCCATCTGAGTCTTCCTCGTAGTCCTCGGCAATCACTTCCTCTGTCGGAGGATCTTTTGTTGGGGTCTTGTTCTTCTTGTTCTTCTTCTTTGCCTTCTTGGCAGCACTGGTAGCAAAGATGGCTATGGGTCCGTTTCCCGGAGTCAAGCTCTGATCGGTACTTTCGGACATCTGGACCTCGGGATTATCTCCGATATCCATGTCATCCTGCGCTTTGGGAGAGTTTTCTCCGGATCCTTCGTCCATGGCTTCTCCTTCTTCTGCAGCTTTGGAGTTATACTCCTCTTCATACTCTGCGGAGAACTTTCGGAAATCTGCCGATGTCATCGAGTCATCCGAAGATGCAGGTAAGTCGGTGTTTGTTTCGATCGCCTCTAGCACTGAGTTGGTGTTTTCTCCAGCATCGACAGAGCGGGATCCAGATCCAACGTATCCGACGAAGTGCGACGTGTGGGTCCTGAGGTAGTTGCGGCTTTCCTCGTGGGCTTCCTCGAAGATCCTGATAGTCTCGAGAACCTCATCCACGCTTGCGTCTTGCATCATCATATGCCTCAACGTGTGCCTCAGGAACGGTTGATCTGTTCCGTCTTTGGCAGGGCTAGAACCAAGGTTGTTGCTGTGATCCTCTTGGATTTCGAACTCAGTGGGTGGATCGATCTGGGCGTCGGCCTCGCTAGGGAGATCCACTCTAGATTCGACTTGAACCGCCAGGTCTACTTCAGGCTCGGATTTCTGCACTATCTCCGCAACTGGTTTGGGCTAGGTGGGATTAGGGTTTTCTGAGATCCGGAACTCTGCCGCCTCTGCAGACAAAGGGGACCTAGAAATTTCTTCTGCATCTATCATCACCGCTGGGGTGGGTGGGGCAGGTTCAGCGAATCCGATGTACACATCAATCTCGCCGAAAGACATGATGGTGTAGGCCGTCACGGCCTCCCTAGCCGGAATCCAGGTCTCGTTGAGAATGATGAGAGGGACGTCGCTGGCGTAGAGGATGCAACCGACGGTGATAGTCTCGTCGATTCTGATTCTTGCAGATTCCGCTCGGAACGCAGATCCGAAGCTCACTTGCCCCACGGTGGGCGCCAACTGTCATCGGATTGATGACAAGTACGCCATGAGGGGGTCCTCAGGGCGTGTGAAAGAGAGGGGTGTGCGACGTACGGTGTTCTGGGACAGTGAGCACACAAGTTTACCCAGGTTCGAATCCGCCGGCTTTGGACGGATCCTACTCCTGCTAGCAATCCAGTAATACGGCAGAGCAGGAATATGGGTTACAAGGGTTTCGCCTGTGCGAGTTGAGATTGTAGACTATTGTGAGGGTGCCCTAAAGGCTCTTCCTAGGAGGGCTTATATAGATATCCGGCATAGGGTTTATAGGGGAGATCTATCCGGCTACGATTAAGAGTTGGTTACATAGTACATCTTGAACTACAAGTAACACTATGGGCCTATGTCTGTAAGTCTTTTGGGCCTTCCCGTAGCCAGACTAGACTCCATTTCTTCTCCTTGACTGGCCCGCCCGTGAAGCAAATCTCTAACCCGAAGTGGGCCACCCTGGTCAGTGAGGAACTGTGAGGATACCCGGAAAGTATATCCCCAACAGGTGGGCCTTGAGTTTTCCTGATCCGAGCCGCCATATATACTCCAGAGAGAGGTATGGCCCAGATCCGTCGGTGAATATGTCCTTCCCATAGGTCCGTGCGGGGCTTGACGAGTTTTCGACTTCCTGTGAGCTAGGACCCAAGTCAGTTTCACCGATGAAGATGTGGATGTCTCCGTAGGGGATGACAGAGCAGCGTGTAGGGTTCGTCTTAGCTGGCACCTAGAACTCGTCTGGAGGGACGATCGGGACGTTGCTAGAGAAGAGAACGCGTCTGATGGCTACGGTGTCGCTAATTCCCGTGAAGAGATTGGACCTCGCCCGGTGTAGAGCTCGAAGTGCCTCTTGCCCCACGGTGGGCGCCAACTATCGTGGTATTGCCGATGAGTACGCCATGGAGGGGTCCTCATAGTGCATGTTTAGACACGTGGGGTAAGGCAGAGAGTTGGTGGGTACGAGGTAACACAACTTACCCAGGTTCAAGTCCCACAACAGTGACGGAACTCTACTCTTGCTATAAATCACTATAATGGCAATACGTCGAGTTATAGAGAAAGGTTCGTTGTGTGAGGTGTGGCACGTTGTACGTAGCAATCTGATAGGTTGTGCCCTAAAGGCTCCCACAAGTCCGGTTTATAAAGGCATCAGAACCTAGGGTTACAGGGAAAAGACCTTGCCAGACAAGGTAAAGAGTCCTACACTAATACGAACTAGTCTTTCGTGTCTTGTACTCTAAGGCTCCAAGCACGTTGGTGACTCCTCCGTAGCCTTTCTTTATCCGGCATGGGCCTCTCTTTCTGGATCCGTCTAACTGGGCCACCCAGCAGGCCATAGGCCTTGCTACCAACTATGGGCCACCCGGGTTAGCCGGATTAAGGACGTGCTATGGTGATACCCATTTAGCATATCCCCAACTGGTTTAGTGTTTGCTGGACTTGAGCCATGTGGTGGTGTTAGCTAGGAGTCTGAACCGAAGGAGAGACCATCATATAGATCGACAGATCCCCTAGATCTTTGGAGTTTCTGGAGTTTTTTTCGCCATTTTCCGGCTTGGGTGTAGCTTCTTCAGATGAGCCGACGGAAGATGTAGGTATCGCTGTAGGCATTGTTGTTATGACCGACGGACCCTAAGAGATCGTGGCCGATAGGCAGATATTCTCGGGTTGCTCCACCTAGAAGTGGAAGCTTCTGATGATGAGATCGGATCCACCGTTGAAGTTGACAGGAACCAAAACAGGGGTGGGTGGGCGTCGATCCACTCCTGCCGAGTTTTTGCTTGGTGAAGAGGGGGCGCCGAATCCATGACTCCAGCGTTCAGACTTCCCACAGACGGCGCCAATTGACGAGGGTAACCTGAGCAATGCCAATGGTGATGGACTTAAGGCTTCGTGAAAAAGAGAAAGCTGGGGATTTCGTCGGCTGATCAGACAAACAAGGGCATCAAAGTCGTATCATTTCTTATGAACAATAAGATTACAGATCTCTCAAGGCTTTCGATACCTCTCTATTAGCTCCTCCTAGACTCTATATAATAGGTTGGTTCCTGAGGCCATATACGGACAGGTTACAAGTTACAATTTACAACACTAATACAATGCTGGTTTCTACTCTTCCCTTATCTGGTAAGATATGCCTTCTGTTGAAAGCTTCTTGGGCCTTCCTTGTTTCTTCTTGGGCCTTGCAGGTTGTCAGCATTTATGTAAAAAGGGTAACTAATCATAAGGACCCGTGTAATCATACCCATGTCACATACTGAACAGGTGTTGTTGTCTCTGACATGCCTTCGGGTGAGGGTTGAGTAGTTCGGCACAATGGCTCACATAACCCTCCACCAAAATACACGCACCTTCGGTACTACCTTCAGGCTCCACAGTACTTTCCATGGATCACCCTGACCGTGGGAAGAAGAGATACCCATCCTACCTTGATCCTCGTCAACCGTCAAGACAAGCATACGATAGGCGGATCTAACTGTGTACAAACCAGATACTGCCCCCCCCCACCGTTCCTACCCTCTTGATAATCCCCCTTGCCAGTGCTTCCGTGCCGGCCAATACGGCACGCTAGGTGTGTGATGTATTCCTTGGCAACGTCACCTCCATGAAGGTTTTGTTGTGATAGTACCACGCACTTAGGACGTGCGCATACAAGGAACCCAAAGATGTAATCAACCTCCATCCATGTTTTCCAAGGAGCGCAATATTGAATGCGGACATGTCCCTAAACACCATGCCGCCTTGCCCCTTTGGAACAACAATCTTGTCCCAAGATAGCTAAAATGCATCGATTTGTTATCTAGGCAACCACTCCACCAAAATTTTGCCATAACAGCGGTCATTTTGGTGCAGGTACCTTTTGATAATTGGAAGAAGCTTATGCAATAGGTGGATTTTTCTTGGATAAGAGATTTGATATTTGTTTCCTTAGCCGCAAAGGACATAAGTTTGTCATCCCACCCGTTAACATTGCCACGTATATTATCCGTGATAAACTCAAACACTTCACTCGTCAAGCTACAAGCTGTAGTAGGAAGCCCGAGATATTTTCGTTAAAATCCTCAACATCAATGTTTAACTCTACTTTGACTGCCATCCGCAGCACACTCGGCGTGCATGGGGAGAAGAATACCGAGATTTTAGCTCGATTTACTAACTGTCCCGAAGCGTGATGATAAATATGAAGGATTGCATTCAAACGTGATGCACTCTCCATTGTCGCACTGATGTAGATTAAACTATCATCCGTGAATAGAAGATGTGTGATCCAGTGGGCTTGATGGCACACTCTGATTCCCCTGTCAACAAAACCGGGGATGTAAAAATTTAGAAGCATTGACAAGCCTTCTGCCCAAATCAGGAAGAGATACAGTGACATGGGATCACCCTGTTGTAGACCTCGAGATGGTTGGAATTGATCTAGCAAGGCACATTCACCTTAACCGAGAACCGCACAGACCTGACACATTTCATGACAAGCTGCACCATCCTCAAGGGGAAGCCAATATTCAGCATCATAGCTTCGAGAAATGGCCACTCGATGCGGTCATAAGACTTCATCATGTCCCGCTTAACTGCACACATTCCGTTCTTCTCTTTATTATTTCTTTTCGTTGTATGTACACATTCAAAGGCAAAAAAAGCATTGTACATAATGAGATGCCCTAGCACAAAAGCACTATGTTCTTGACTTATTACCTCTTGAAGCTCAGGCCTCATGCGATTGGAAATTGCTTTGGCACAAATATTATAAAGAACCATGCACAAAGAAATAGGCCACAGTTGAGATACGGATTGGGGGTTCCGTACCTTTGGAATTAATACAATAGTTGTATCATTGAGAGACTATAGAAGCTCCCCTCCATTGAGAAATTCTAGCGCTCCCGCAACAATATCATTGTTGAGAAAATCCCAGTGTATCTAGAAAAAATCCGTTGTAAAACCATCCACTCCCGGTGCCTTGGATGGATTCATCTGAAAGAGCACTATTTTGATTTCATTAGCACAATAATTCGAATCCAAGTTTGAGCTAACAACATCACCAATCTTTGTTGGAACTAGATCGAGGAGGTCACACTAATTGGTTCTCCTTGCATGGTGTAAAGACTAGTATAAAAAGCTTGAACTTACAATACAAAAAAAACCATACTCGGCGGATTTTTGGGGTGAAATAAGCGAATAGAACCAGCAAAAATTGGTTACGCGGTGGATGGTATTCGCGGCCCCATTTTGTCGCGGTGGTCAGTTAGACGTTGTGGTATGTGGCACGCAAGATCCGCGCTATACCATCCGATGCTTGGGAAACGGTGGCATGACCGCTTGCACGCCAAGTAAATTTATCACAATGCTAGAGAGTGGTCAAAGACATCCAGCTGACTGGTTAAGGTTGTCTCGCTAACTAGCGTGGCCCACCACGAAGCCCGGCCTTTATATTTCGCGCTCCCCTCCCAAATCCCTCCCCACGGAACTTCATCGTGGTGTTGCGACGGAGACTGTAGCGGCGATCAGCGACGACACTGCAATGGGGCCTCTAACGGGCGGTGGTTACGTAAGTTAATTATATATCAATTCTAGTCTGGATCCAATTTTGCATTTTCCTTTTTGGATATCATCTTTGATCTCATCAACACTTTTTGGGTCTTTCCCCTAGGACGACGTGGTGCAGTGCTAGATCTTTGATCCATCCTGGACAGATCCTGCACAGACTCGTCGCTTTCCATGGCAACCACACCGGCCGCAGGTTCCTCGGCTGCCACTTCAAAACGCTGAAGTACCCATACTTGTTAGGGAAGGATCGACCGCACTCGAAGAAACTATAGCGTGCATTGGTCAAAATGTGGAAGGAAACTAGGGACAGAGATCTGAGCGATAGCTCTAGGGTGGAGGAGTTTGAGAAGAAAGCGAGAGAGCTAGCCAAAGAAGAAATTGAGCCTTCACTATGGAAGATGTATGATATTTGTCTGAATCTTGCTAGATCTCTAAAGCCTGCTAGGATTGTACTAGATGGCCTATCTCTGGGTATTATTGATGGTTAAGGATGTTATTATATTATGAAAACCATGTTTATTTGTTCTGTTGAAAGTCAAATTGGGCACACCATTATGAGCTTATTGTGCACATGCGGTCTACTTGTTTAAGATCCCATAAATCAAACCCTAACCAACTAAGCATCACTGCTCCTCCTTATATAAAATAAGCAACTCTTTTTCCTCCTTCCAACTACCACGACGCCGCCACACTCCCCCGTTCCCCACTTTAGGACTCAAACCCTAGGTCTCGCTAACTGCAAGCCCACTAATCCTACTAATCCTGACCACTACTTTCGCACTTTCCACTTACGATCCGGCGCGACTCCTCCATCGGTAAACACCTCTTCAGATTCGTTCGCGCATGGTCATTGAGGTTGGCGAAGTAGATCGTCACGTGGTCGTCGTGCCAGCGGTAGGCGAAGCTGATCGCCGCGTGGTTGTCGCGCCAGCGGTGGGAGAAGCATATCCGCGTGTAGTCATCGCACCAGTGGTGGGCGAAGCAGATCCACGTGTGGTCCTCGCGCCAGCGGTGGGCAAAGTAGATTGGCACGTGGTCATTAGGGTTAGTATTTGGTTTAGGAATTCGTACAATAGTAGAATAGAGAGGCTCTCGAGAAATTTAGTCTTTAGGAAATCTTCTGGTTTCATCTTTTATTTTTGAAGTAATTTTTGTAATATGTGAAAAATATAAATAAAAAAATTCTATTGTGCTAAAATGGGCTCAAAAAAAGTATTTCATATATATAAATAAAATGAAATTATAGAATTGTATTAGGATTAGCTATGTAAATCATTTATTGTTAATGTAATTAACTTTCAGTGATGCTGGAAGGTGTAACATGGCAAATAATGCACGGTTAGGCGGCACTAAAGTTCTGCAGTCTTCAGTAATGTAACAAGGTGAATCCTCTGCCGTGTCACGGAGGCGCTAACTCGGTGGATCATGTTGTGCCACGCCAAAAATCCATCGTCGTTTCAGAATCCCCGATGCAGTTATCCATGGTAGATTTTTTGCCGCGCCAAAACTAGAGCGGCGACTAAGGTTGTGCCTCGGCGTCTATAAGATCCAGGGCCAAGCTCCGTGTTGTAGTGGTCCTTTCCAACCGATTCAGCATCCTCGCACCATGATTCATCACTATGCTACAACGTTGTAATTTTATTTATTCACCTCCTCTACGTAGTTTGTGCATGGAAAAATAATCTATTGCAGTTGCCAGCTTTAAGCCACAACACCCATGAACGCTACTGAATCCACACTTCCTCCTGGTATAGCACCTCATTGATCTTCTCCATAATCTTTTTCTCATCATGAGATGGACCCACATTAATCGATAGTTTGCGACATTGCTCTAATTCCTTTCGTAGGATACTGAGACTATGTTCGAAATTTCTAAAGGTTTTGTTTCCCTAGGAGCTCATACCACTTTGCAATTGGATTAGGGCATGTGCAAGGCCCCGTTGCCCTCCTTCCCGCATAGTGGCTATCCACTAATTTGAAATGATTTATCCATAGTCCTTGTGGGTTTTCCACACATTTTCGTAACGAAAATGGTGTTGGCCACTATGCACACTCCTCACCACTTGCTTATGTAACATTGTTAGTACAAAGCAATGGTCTAACTGTACATCTAAGAGGTTTTGCACTCAAACTACTGGGTATGTATAAGAGAAAAAGAGCTTCATTAGCCAGAGCTCGATCAAGCCTTGCTTTCACATTCGCTGCACCTAGTTGCATATTGTCCCAAGTGTAAGGGAGGCCGGAAAACCCCAAATCTTGCAGATCACAATCCTCGATTGCTTCTATGAAATTCCTCATGTTCCTTTCCTCCCTAACATGTTGACTAAAATGCTCCATGCAAGTAGTTGTTTCATTAAAATCCCAAGTACATAGCCATGGATAATTTCAGAGCGAGTGAAAGACAATGCAATAAGGTCCAACTAAAATGTCGTTTCTCCTTCTACGGATCCCTGATGAGTCCAAAATTGAAGCATATTTACCTTTTATTTTTGCATAAATAGAGTAGGGATCTTTGTATTTCACTATGTTTCCATGCATCATTTTGTTCTTGTTTTAACAGGATCCCAAATCACTAAGTCTTATATGAACATATCAATTGGCACTATCATATTGTGTAATTATATGATATTTCTAAGTGATAAAAGTCAGTTTATGGATTTACCTTTGCACCTGAGAGAATACCAAGAAAGGAGGAGCAATCAGTAGCGATAACGACCAGTGGTACGGGCAGAGCCCGTCCGTACCATCTGCCAGTACTAGGTGCCAGCGTGATTGCCTCATCAAATACTTTTTCCTGGCGAAGACGAGAGAGATCTGACATTCACAATCACCAGAAACCATGAAAAACCACATCTGAAAGAGATCTGAAGGAGGAACTTGGCTAGGGAAAAATACCAGTTGTTTCACGGATCATTGGAGGACAACGCATCATACCCTTCATCATCAACCACTGCATCTCCATTACCACCATTATCCCCATCTCTCATCTACTAGATCTTGTTGTAATTCTAGATTCAATTGTGGTTTGCATTAGATCTATCTCTATACTTTTATCCATTCATTTGATTATGATGATGTTGTTGATTGCTTCCATGTGTGAGTAGTTCCTTTGTTCTTGGGGAGATGGAGAAACCCTAGCACCATTATGAATTTGTAATAAAGATGATCTATTCTTGTGTCCATATGACTTGCCAGTCTATGATAGATTTATGATTTGTGTTTGATCACTCTCTTTAGATGGTATGTGTAGTCGGTGTTGGGTTCGCAGCATAGAAAACAAAAAAATTCCTACGATGAGAACTATACGCCAAGATCTATCTACTAGATACAGAGCAACAGGTGGACATACATCCATGAAGAACTTACCCTCGAAGACAACGAGTTTTGTTAACGAGTAGGAACTCGTGGTTGATGTAGTCGTACACTTGCCGATCTCAAGATCATGTGGAAGTCCGAGCGCCGCAAATCAGCAGCGCATCCGTCCTCGCACACACGTTCAAGCCACCGGACAACCTCCACCTCCTCGCTCTAGCGAATCAGCGGAAGCAGCAACTCCTTCCATATGCAAGGCCACCGGGAACATGTATCTCGCTAATTCGAGACCATGGGGGAATAATTCTAGAGGGGGAGAGAGATCCTTCACGAGGAGGTGCGAGGAAGAAGGAGGAAGAGGGGGCCTTTTATAGGAGGAGGGGGTGTGCCCCTGCCCATGGCCGGCGCCTCATGGGGGTGACCCCTCACCTCCCCCATTCATGTGGTGGTAACCCCTCCACATTAAAATGTCCCTTCATATTCTCTTTTAAAGTCTCCACTTTAAATGCATTAAAATTCTCTAAGTTTAATGCTCTCTCATTTAATAAAACTCTTTTATTAAATTTATTCCGAATTTTGTTAATTACTTTAATTAACAAACATTCACATAAAACCCCTTGCAACATTTCAATATCACATGCAGAACCACTTTCTGCAATTTCACCCGAAACAATTCCAGCGCTTTGCAATCCTTTCGTCTAAAACATATGTGCTCCAAAATGGTGTCCGGTAACTCTTAAGTGTGTCACCCTAAGGTTCGCGAATAATGCAGACATGATTGAGACTCCTCTTAGATTAATAATCAGAAGCGGGACCTGGAGATCCATACTGACTCCTGCACATTCAACGATGACTTCCGTGATCGTGAGAACCTTTAACGCTAGTAATTTAATCCCTTTGTCTCATGATATAATACATGTCCGAGATTCGATCATCGGTATCCAAATACCTAGTTTTATCTCGTTACCGACATGCACTCTTTTCTCGTTCCCGTGATATAACATTCTAGTGTTCACATCACTTGCTTGCAAGCTATCTTAATGTGATATCCCCGAGAGGGCCCAGAGTATATCTATCCGTCATCGGGATTGACAAATTCCACTCTTGAGCCATGAGCCTCAACATAACACTTTTGTAGCACTGAACCCACCTTTATAGTCACCCTGTTATGGTGTGATGTTTGATGTTATCAAGATACTCTTCCGGTGTTAGCAATTAACATGATCTCATGGTCTAAGGATAAAGATTACTTTGTATGATGTTATAGCAATGTAAACATAATGACTTGATCGTAATGATATACTTCGGATGAATGTTCATCACATCATTTCACAAATGTTGTGAGCTTGTTATTAACAACATCCAATGTCCATGATCAGGAAACCTTGATCATCTTGTTAATCAACAAGCTAGTCTATAAGAGAGACATAACTAGGAACCCTTTTTGTTTATTAAACACACATGTATTGATGTTTCCGATCAATACAATTATAGCATGCAAAATAAACATCTATCATATACGAGGAATACATAATAACAACTTTATTATTGCCTCTCAGGGCATATTTCCTTCAGTCGGCCATATATCATTTCCCTTGGGACTAAAGGGAGGGAGAAATCCTTTGGACGTGTCTTGGCATCGTACCTAGAATGGCCCCATGACAGATTGGCGTTGGCTCGTAACCTACATGACCAGAGGAGGATAAAATAGGGACTCCCTAAGCTAATTACGATATCCATGGGGAAACCCTTAATTGCGGTGGTTTGTGTGGGTGATTGATCTCAGACATCGCAGTGGTTATTTAAAGGTGACCTCACTCTTGGCTCAACAAATTTGCATCCTACGAGCCTTGTAGTGAACATCTTATTATGGAGCTCTCTCCAAACATCTCATGACATAATAAGTATGTTATCTTAATTATTAATAACTAACAATACCATGCTAGTGGTGTATCCTACATCCCCGAGAATGTTTTAGCCCTATTGAGTTCAACCACGCTTTCATACAACCTTATTGCTTGTTTCCATTTACTCGTTTTAATTACTTTTCTACAAACAATCAAAAACCTTTCAAACACCCTTTTCTTGAGATAAAAGGCAGCTTACAAGTATCCTTTGGTAGATAGTAACGAGGGGCATAAAGATCTTTACCAATAGCTCTCTGTGGGTTCGATATCTTTACTTCGAAACTAGCTACAATTGATATCTGCACTTGTAGTCATCAAGCTATTTTCTAGCACCATTGCCGGGGAGTTAAGCGATTTTGGTATTTGTTCTTAGTTATTTATTTTACTAATTTTTTTTCTAAAGTTTCTTATTAGGTTCAGGTAAGCACCATGACTGCACTCGGACTGATTAATCAGCTTGATGCTACTAAATACCTCGGGAAGTTCAATAGAGGACTCGTCAAGGAATTTCCAAGTGGGAGCGAACCAAAATATGAGGTCAATCCTCATTTTATCGCTATTATTAAAGAAAAAACTTTTGCAGGAGATGATCCAGATGAGGATCCTTACACTCATTTAATGCATTTTACCAAGCTATGTTGGACTCTTAAACTGAGAGGCTGTTTTGATGATGAATTGAAACTTAAACTGTTTAGCCAATCTCTAACCAGCACTACTTTGTCTTGGTATAGAATTTGCCCTACAAAGAAAATTGATACTTGGGAAAAACTCAAAGGAGAATTTGTATTTTGTTTCTTTCCCAAGGTAAAAACTGCTGAAGTAAGAACCGTGTAAGTGAAGGCTTGGTAAGGGCCTACAAAAGGTATAAATCCCGACTTAATAAATGTCCCCATCATGATTTACCTTAATGGTATGTTTTACATGTTTTCTATGGGGGACTTAATCAAGAAATTAAGCATGAGCCTGACACAAAATCTGGAGGCTCTTTCATGGATTTAACTATAATTAAAGCTTGGGAACTTTTAGAACAAATTCTCTGTAATAGAGAAACATGGGGATTTTATAGGAGGAGGGGGTGTGCCCCTCCCCATGGCCGGCGCCTCATGGGGGTGACCCCTCACCTCCCCCATTCATGTGGTGGTAACCCCTCCACATTAAAATGTCCCTTCATATTCTCTTTTAAAGTCTCCACTTTAAATGCATTAAAATTCTCTATGTTTAATGCTCTCTCATTTAATAAAACTCTTTTATTAAATTTATTCCGAATTTTGTTAATTACTTTAATTAACAAACATTCACATAAAACCCCTTACAACATTTCAATATCACATGCAGAACCACTTTCTGCAATTTCACCCGAAACAATTCCAGTTTCTATCGAAACAATTCCAGCGCTTTCCAATCCTTTCATCTGAAACATATGTGCTCCAAAATGGTGTCCGGTAACTCTTAAGTGTGTCACCCTACGGTTCGCGAATAATGCAGACATGATTGAGACTCCTCTTAGATTAATAATCAGAAGCGGGACCTGGAGATCCATACTGACTCCTGCACATTCAACGATGACTTCTGTGATCGTGAGAACCTTTAACGCTAGTAATTTAATCCCTTTGTCTCATGATATAATACATGTCCGAGATTCGATCATCGGTATCCAAATACCTAGTTTTATCTCGTTACTGACATGCACTCTTTTCTTGTTCCCGTGATATAACATTCTAGTGATCACATCACTTGCTTGCAAGCTATCTTAATGTGATATCACCGAGAGGGCCCAGATTATATCTATCCATCATCGAGATTGACAAATTCCACTCTTGATCCATGAGCCTCAACATAACACCTTCGTAGCACTAAATCCACCTTTATAGTCACCCTGTTATGGTGTGACGTTTGATGTTATCAAGATACTCTTCCGGTGTTAGCAATTAACATGATCTCATGGTCTAAGGATAAAGATTATTTCGTATGATGTTATATCAATGTAAACATAATGACATGATCGTAATGCTATACTTCGGATGAATGTTCATCACATCATTTCACAAATGTTGTGACCTTGTTATTAACAACATCCAATGTCCATGATGAGGAAACCTTGATCATCTTGTTAATCAACAAGCTAGTCTATAAGAGAGGCATACCTCGGAACCCTTTCTGTTTATTAAACATACATGTATTGACGTTTCCGATCAATACCATTATAGCATGCAAAATATACATCTATCATATACGAGGAATACATAATAACAACTTTATTATTGCCTCTCAGGGCATATTTCCTTCAGTCTCCCACTTGCACTAGAGACAATAATCTAGTTTACATAGTGATAAATCTAACACCATGGAGTTCTGGTGTTGATCATGTTTTTCCCTAGGGAGAACTTTCGTCAACGGATCTGCTACATTTAGCTCAGTGTGCACTTTACAAATATTTATATATCCATCCTTCACATGCTCGTGGATGGAGTGAAACCGGCGCTTAATATGCTTGGAATTCTTGTGAGACCTTGGTTCCTTTGTGTTGGCTATGGCTCCATTGTTGTCACAATAGATCACCATTCGGTCCAATGCACTAGGAACCACACCTAGTTCCGTTATGAACTCCTTCATCCAAACCGCTTCCTGCGCCGCTTCTGAAGCAGCAACATATTCCGCCTCCGTTGTTGATCTAGCCACCACAGGTTGTTTGGAACTCCTCCAACTAACTGCTGCTCCGTTCAAGAGAAATACGTATCCGGATTGAGACTTAGAGTCATCCGGATCGGTGTCAACGCTAGCATCGACATAACACTTGGCGACAAGCTCTTCTTCACCTCCGTATACAAGAAACATATCCCTAGTTCTTCTCAAGTACTTAAGGATATTCTTGACCACTATCTAGTGTTTCGAACCTGGATCAGATTGGTACCTACTAGTCAAACTAATAGCATGTGCCACATCCGGTCTTGTATATAGCATGGCATACATTATAGAGCCTATGGCCGAGGCATAGGGGATCTTATCCATTATCTCTCTTTCTTCCGCTGTAGCCGGACTTTGAGTCTTGCTCAATGTCTTGCCTTGCAACATAGGTAAGAACCCCTTCTTACTTCCGTCCATATTAAACATCTTTAATATCTTACCAAGGTATGTACTCTGTGATAGCCCAATTAGGCGCCTTGATCTATCTCTATAGATTTTCATGCCTAATATGTATGACGCTTCACCAAGGTCTTTCATCGAAAATTTGTTGTTTAGATAACTTTTAACACTGTTTAAAAAATCTATATCATTTCCAATCAATAATATGTCATCCATATATAATATCAGATATGCCACATTGCTCCCACTCACTTTCTTGTAAATACAAGCCTCTCCATAAGTTTGGACAAATCCAAACTCTTTAATCACCTCATCAAAGTGGAGATTCCACCTCCGAGATGCTTGCTTCAGTCCATAGATGGATCGCTGAAGTTTGCATACCTTATCAGCATCCTTAGGATTGACAAAACCCTTAGGTTGTATCATATACAACTCTTCTTCAATATTACCATTGAGGAACGCAGTTTTGACATCCATCTGCCATATTTCATAATCGAAATATGCGGCAATTGCTAACATAATCCTAACCGACTTTAGCATCGCTATGGGAGAGAATGTCTCATCATAGTCAACTCCTTGAATTTGTCGAAACCCCTTTGCGACAAGTCGAGCCTTATAGATGGTCACATTACTATCAGCATCCGTTTTTCTTTTGAAAATCCATTTATTCTCAATGGCTTTCATCGTGAGGTAAGTCCACCAAGGTCCAAACCTGGTTTTCGTACATGGATTCCATCTCGGATTTCATGGCTTCTAGCCATTTGTTGGAATCCGGGCTCAGCATCGCTTCTTCATACGTCACAGGGTCATCTATTTCATCAATCATGAAATTCATAACAGGATTGCCGTACAGTTCAGGAGCTGCACGTGTCCTACTTGACCTGCGATGTTCGGTAGTGTCCTCTTTTGGAGTTTCATGATCAATATCATTAGCTATCTCTTCATTAGGTGAAGTCAACTCTGAAACAACTTTCGGTGTTGCGCTACTCGCCATTTCATGAAGAGAAGGTTCAATAACCTCTTCGAGTTCTACCTTCCGACTACTCACACCTTTTGCGAGAAACTCCTTCTCAAGAAAGGATCCATTCTTGGTAACAAAAACCTTGCCCTCGGATTTGTGATAGAAGGTATACCCAATCGTTTCCTTAGGGTATCCTATGAAGACGCATTTTTCCGCTTTGGGTTCGAGTTTATCTGGCTGAAGTTTCTTCACATAAACATCGCATCTCCAAACTTTAAGAAATGACAGCTTAGGTTTGTCTCCAAACCATAATTCATACGGTGTTGTTTCAACGGATCTAGATGGTGCCCAATTTAAAGTGAATGCAGCGCTTTCTAGTGCATAACCCCAAAATGACAGTGGCAAGTCAGTCAGAGACATCATAGATCGAACCATATCCAATAAAGTACGATTACGACGTTCCGACAGTGCATTACGTTGTGGTGTTCCGGCAGGCGTGAGTTGTGAAACTATTCGACAATTTTTCATATGTGTGCTAAACTCGTAACTAAGATACTCTCCTCCATGGTCGGACCGCAGAAATCTGATCTTTTTGTTACGATGATTTTCCACTTCATTTTGAAATTCCTTGAACTTTTCAAAAGTTCCAGATTTATGTTTCATCAAATAGATATACCCATATCTACTCAAATCATCTGTGAAAGTAACAAAATAACGATATCCACCTCGCGCCGACACACTCATTGGTCCACACACATCAGTATGTATGATTTCCAATAAATCTGTTGCCCGTTCCATTGAACCGGAAAACGGTGTTCTAGTCATCTTGCCCATAAGGCATGGCTCACATGTATCAAATGATTTAAAATCAAGTGATTCCAAAAGTCCATCAGAATGGAGTTTCTTCATGCGTTTAACGCCAATATGACCTAGACGGCAGTGTCACATATATGTAGATATATCATCATCAAGTTTAACCCTTTTAGCATCAACACAATGAATATGCATAATACTACTATCGAGATCCAATAGAAATAAACCATTCAACACACGTGCATGACCATAAAAGATATTATCCATATAAATCGAACAACCATTATTTTCAGATTTAAAGGAATAACCACTTCGCATCAAACACGGTACGGATACAATGTTCATGCTAAGTGCAGGCACAAAATAACAATTATTTAGATTTATCACTAATCCCGATGGCATATGGAGAGGCAGCGTTCCGACGGCGATCACATCAACTCTTGATCCATTGCCGACCCGCATCGTGACATCATCCCTTGCTAGCTGTCGCTTGTTCCGCAGCCCCTGAATCGAGTTACATATATTAGCAACCGATCCCGTATCAAATACCCAGGTGCTACTACGAGTACTAGTCAAGTACACATCAATAACATGTATATCATATATACCTTTGTTTTCCTTGCCGGCCGTCTTGTCCGCCAAATACTTTGGGCAATTGCGCTTCCAATGGCCAGTCCCCTTGCAATAGTAGCACTCGGTATCAGACTTAGGGCCAGCTCAGGGTTTCTTTTCAGGTGTAGCAACAGATTTACCACCCTTCTTTCCCTTTTGCTTGCCTTTCTTGTCCTTCTTGAAACTGGTGATCTTATTGATCATCAACACTTGATGTTCTTTCCTAATCTCCACTTCTGCAGTCTTAAGCATTGACAGAAGCTCGGGAAGAGACTTCTTCATGCCCTACATATTATAGTTCATCACGAAGCTCTTGTAGCTAGGTGGCAGAGATTGGAGAACACGATGTATGCCTAAGTCAATGGGAATCGTTATTCCCAAGGACACAAGCTTATCGGCGAACCCACACATTTTGAGTATGTGCTCACTAACGGAGTTGTTCTCTTCCATCATGCAGCTAAAGAACTTTTCAGAAGCATTATAACTCTCTACGGCAACATGGGTATCGAAAATCATTTTCAATTCTCCCATGGTATCAAAGGCATTGCCATTTTCGAAACGCTTTTGAAGTTCTGGCTCTAGCCCATACAGTATGCCGCAATAAACTAAGTTGTGGTCCTCCTGACGAGTTATATAGACATTCTTTTCCTCGTTAGGGGCATCAGGAGCTGGTGGGGGGCCTAGCGGCGCCTCTAGCACATATTGTTTTTGTGCAGCAGTGAGTATAATCCTCAAATTCATAGCCCAGTTGGTGAAGTTGCTACCATTCGCAGCAAGCTTCTCTTTCTCCATGAACACATTGAAATTAAAAGCAGGTGGTGCCGTCTACAACAGAATTTGTAAAGTTTATTTATACTAAGTTTATGATAGATTGAGTTCAACTAATCCAAATTACTAATGAACTCTCACTCAAAAACGACATCCCTCGTGTCTTTTTGGTGATTACATGAACCAAATCCACTACACCAAGTCCGATCATCACGTGAGTCGGTGTAGCCTCAAAGGCGAGCATCAATATGGGCATGATATCAACTATATGACTCATGCTTAACCTTTCGGTCTGTGTTCGGCGGCCATGTCTGTACATGCCAGGCTCGTCAAGTAAGAACCTTAGTATTCCGCGTGTGTAAAACTGTCTTACACCCGTTGTATGAAAGCGCAGAGTCGAGTACACCCGATCATCACGTGATGTCTCGAAACACAAACCATAGACCGGTGCATACTGAAGGAAGAACACATTTTATCTTGATATCTAATTGAGGCATCATCTTATAATTCTACCAAAAAAACACCAAACTAGCAGTATAAGATGCTAACATCTAATGTGTAAAGTGAGATGATATGGTCCATGCATTTGATCTCTATCATTTGCATCGTGGTATGATCTCTATCATTCCTTTATGTGTAAGGCCAAGGTCTATGGAACTTACACGTTAAGCGTGTTGTAAGAGTATCTATCATACATCTACTTACAACAATACCATATCAAGACACTAGCCCAGCAACGATCTAAACTAGACGCCTCTAATTTTATCAATTGCAAGTTTTACGTGACTTAGGGCTTTCGGAGATAGAACCAGTCTTACCTACGAACATGAACCACAACGAGGATAACCAAGTTATTAGCAACTCGTTGTAAATCAGATATTGACTATAGTAGGCGAGACAGACACCTGTCAGCCACTTATGCAAAACTAGTTGCATGTCAGTCGTGGAAATGGTCTCATGTACGATGACATGTAAGGTTGGTCCAGGCCACTTCATCCCACTATGCCACCAATATACAAAATACATAGAAGATGCAATAACATGATCATCATCGCCCACATATAAACATATGTGTACTATCCGTGCAAAGCTCCTATGCTTAGATCAGGCTTTGATACCACTATTGGGTCCACAGCATAGAAAACAAAAAAATTCCTACGATGAGAACTATATGCCAAGATCTATCTACTAGATACCGAGCAACGGGTGGACATAAATCCATGAAGGACTTACCCTCGAAGACAACGAGTTTTATTAACGAGTAGGAACTCGTGGTTGATGTAGTCGTACACTTGCCGATCTCTAGATCGTGTGGAAGTCCGAGCACCACAAATCAGCGGTGCATCCTTCCTCGCACACACGTTCAAGCCACCGGACAACCGGGAACATGTATCTCGCTAATCCGAGACCATGGGGATAATTCTAGAGGGGGAGAGAGATCCTTCATGAGGAGGTGTGAGGAAGAAGGAGGAAGAGGGGGGCCTTTTATCGGAGGAGGGGGGTACCCCTCCCCATGGCCGGTGCCTCATGGGGGTGACCCCTCACCTCCCCCATTCATGTGGTGGTAACCCCTCCACATCAAAATGCCCCTTCACATTCTCTTTTAAAGTCTCCACTTTAAATGCATTAAAATTCTCTAAGTTTAATGCTCTCTCATTTAATAAAACTCTTTTATTAAATTTATTCAGAATTTTGTTAATTACTTTAATTAACAAACATTCACATAAAACCCCTTGCAACATTTCAATATCACATGCAGAACCACTTTCTGCAATTTCACCCGAAACAATTCCTGCGCTTTACAATCCTTTCGTCTGAAACATATGTGCTCCAAAATGGTGTCTGGTAACTCTTAAGTGTGTCACCCTACGGTTCGTGAATAATGCAGACATGATTGAGACTCCTCTTAGATTAATAATCAGAAGCGGGACCTGGAGATCCATACTGACTCCTGCACATTCTACGATGACTTCCGTGATCGTGAGAACCTTTAACGCTAGTAATTTAATCCCTTTGTCTCATGATATAATACATGTCCGAGATTCGATCATCGGTATCCAAATACCTAGTTTTATCTCGTTACCGACATGCACTCTTTTCTCGTTCCTGTGATATAACATTCTAGTGTTCACATCACTTGCTTGCAAGCTATCTTAATGTGATATCCCCGAGAGGGCCCAGAGTATATCTATCCGTCATCGAGATTGACAAATTCCACTCTTGAGCCATGAGCCTCAACATAACACTTTTTTAGCACTGAACCCACCTTTATAGTCACCCTGTTATGGTGTGATGTTTGATGTTATCAAGATACTCTTCCGGTGTTAGCAACTAACATGATCTCATGGTCTAAGGATAAAGATTACTTTGTATGATGTTATAGCAATGTAAACATAATGACTTGATCGTAATGATATACTTCGGATGAATGTTCATCACATCATTTCACAAATGTTGTGAGCTTGTTATTAACAACATCCAATGTCCATGATCAGGAAACCTTGATCATCTTGTTAATCAACAAGCTAGTCTATAAGAGAGACATAACTAGGAACCCTTTTTGTTTATTAAACACACATGTATTGATGTTTCCGATCAATACAATTATAGCATGCAAAATAAACATCTATCATATACGAGGAATACATAATAACAACTTTATTATTGCCTCTCAGGGCATATTTCCTTCAGTCGGCCATATATCATTTCCCTTGGGACTAAAGGGAGGGAGAAATCCTTTGGACGTGTCTTGGGATCGTACCTAGAATGGCCCCATGACAGATTGGTGTTGGCTCGTAACCTACATGACCAGAGGAGGATAAAATAGGGACTCCCTAAGCTAATTACGATATCCATGGGGAAACCCTTAATTGCGGTGGTTTGTGTGGCTGGTTGATCTCAGACATCGCGGTGGTTATTTAAAGGTGACCTCACTCTTGGCTCAACAAATTTGCCTCCTACGAGCCTTGTAGTGAACATCTTATTATGGAGCTCTCTCCAAACATCTCATGACATAATAAGTATGTTATCTTAATTATTAATAACTAACAATACCATGCTAGTGGTGTATCCTACATCCCCGAGAACGTTTTAGCCCTATTGAGTTCAACCACGCTTTCAAACAACCTTATTGCTTGTTTCCATTTACTCGTTTTAATTACTTTTCTACAAACAATCAAAAACCTTTCAAACACCCTTTTCTTGAGATAAAAGGCAGCTTACAAGTATCCTTTGGTAGATAGTAACGAGGGGCATAAAGATCTTTACCAATAGCTCTCTGTGGGTTCGATATCTTTACTTCGAAACTAGCTACAATTGATATCTGCACTTGTAGTCATCAAGCTATTTTCTGGCACCATTGCCGGGGAGTTAAGAGATTTTGGTATTTGTTCTTAGTTACTTATTTTACTAATTGTTTTACTAAAGTTGCTTATTAGGTTCAGGTAAGCACCATGACTGCACTCGGACTGATTAATCATCTTGATGCTACTAAATACCTCGGGAAGTTCAATAGAGGACTCGTCATGGAATTTCCAAGTGGGAGCGAACCAGAATATGAGGTCAATCCTCATTTTATCGCTATTATTAAAGAAAAACCTTTTGCAGGAGATGATCGAGATGAGGATCCTTACACTCATTTAATGCATTTTACCAAGCTATGTTGGACTCTTAAACTGAGAGGCTATTTTGATGATGAATTGAAACTTAAACTGTTTAGCCAATCTCTAACCAGCACTACTTTGGCTTGGTATAGAATTTGCCCTGCAAAGAAAATTGATACTTGGGAAAAACTCAAAGGAGAATTTGTATTTCGATTCTTTCCCAAGGTAAAAACTGCTGAAGTAAGAATCGTGTAAGTGAAGGCTTGGTAAGGGCCTACAAAAGGTATAAGTCCCTACTTAATAAATGTCCCTATCATGATTTACCTTAATGGTATGTTTTACATGTTTTCTATGGGGGACTTAATCAAGAAATTAAGCATGAGCCTGACACGAACTCTAGAGGCTCTTTCATGGATTTAACTATAATAAAAGCTTGGGAACTTTTAGAACAAATTCTCCGTAATAGAGAAACATGGGGATTTTATTTAGAAGGCGAAGGAGGTATAGAAATTGAATATGATTGTCTCAATGCTTATAAAGACTCCGGTAAAGAAAAATAAACTGCTAACTAACTTCAACTTGATGATGATATTATTTTGCAAATCCTTTAGTCTTTTACAGAACACATTGAGGCTCCTAAGAAGGACTGGCTTCATTATGCTCCGCCACCCGAGCGGATTGTAGAAGATGATCCAATAATCACATCCCCTGTCGAACCATTAATTGAGGTATCCCCATATGTTGAACCCCATCATTTCCCAAGGATGGTGAGAAAACATAATGATGGCTCAGCAACTAGAGGATCAACACAAAGAAGAAGAACTATTTCTCAAGGAGCTGGAAGAGGAGACACAAGGAAGGAAAACTGAAGAAATAAGTGTACAAAAGGCAGAGGCATCAACGAAGGAAGATATTTTAACCATGTTTGCACATTGCAACATAATTGAGCTAGATACTGAAGCTTCACAATTGGTCGAAGGAAAGGTAAAAGCTAAAGAAGTTGGTAAACCTATTCTCCCTTGTACTTTCGGAGGAACTTCCTATTATGGCCATTGTGACATAGGGACAGCTGTTAACGTGATCCTTTCTAATTTTTATTTAAAAATTCAAAATGAACTAGCACCAGCCGAACTGGAAGATACATACATGACTATAATGCTTACAGATAAAACACTCAGAGTCCCCATGGGAATAATTACAGATGTTCCAATTTGTGTTCAACCATACAAGTACCCCATTAATTTTGTGCTTATTGATATGCCTACTTATGTTTATTGTCCTATCATTTTTGGAAGAACTTTTCTAAATACCGAAGGAGCAAACATATATTGCAAGAGACAAACTGTGTCCCTTAAGTTTGGTGAAGAGAAAATGAATTTTCATTTCTCCAAATTCGACCATAAGCCGGCTATTGAAGAATTAGATGATAATGAGTACGAACATGAGGAAGAAGGTAATATCGTTAATTTAGCCTCAATAGTCATTGGGACTCCTGATGATGATTTAGCAAGAAGCTTAGTCAATAATAATAATATCCTCCAGGACATAGAAAAAACTAAAATGGATGATTATCTTGACTCCATGCCCGAGGTGGATGCCGAGATTAATCAAAAAGATGAAGAACCCATAAGGAAGGGAGATGAGGCTCCTCCCCCTCCAATCCTTAAAAATTTACCAAAGGAACTAAAATATAGGTTTCTTGATGAGACGAATAAATTTCCTGTTATTATAAGTTCTAACCTTGTAGAGAAAGAGGAGGATAATTTAATGAAGGTTCTCCGAATGCATCGAGATGCTCTTGGGTATTCAATGAGTGACTTGAAGGGGATTAGTCCTTCGATAGCCACCGATAGAATATTCATGGAAGAAGGAGCTCAGTCGATCGCAGATTTTCAGCGATGACTTAAACCTCACATGAAAGAGGAGGTAAGAAAGGAAGTAATATGTTTGCTATATGTAGGCGTCATCTTTCATGTAGAAGAGAGTGAATGGGTAAGCCATGTTTATTGTGTTCCTAAGAAAGGTGGATTTAGGATTGTCAAAAATGAACATAATGAAATGGTACCTACTAGAATTGTAGTTGGCTATAGGAAGTGCATTGACTATAGAAAACTTAACAAGGAAACTAGGAAGGATCATTACCCCTTATCATTTATAGATCAAACTTTAGAAAGGCTTGCTATGCATTCTCATTTTTTTACTTAGATGGTTATTCTGGTTTTTCTCAAATTGTTATTCACCCTGATGATTAACTTAAAACAACTTTTATTTGTCCTTATGGCCTTTATGCTTATCGTTGTATGCATTTCGGTGTTTGCAATGCTCCTGCCACTTTTGAAAGATGCATGACTGCTATATTTGCTAATTATGTTGAAAGTATTATCGAAGTATTCATGGATGACTTCTCTGTTTAGAAAACTTCCTTTAATCATTGTCTCCATAATCTTCATAAAGTTTTGCAGAGATGTGAAGACACTAACCTAGTCTTGAACTGGGAAAATGTCATTTTATGGTTCAAGAAGGCATAGTGCTTGGTCACAAAGTCTCATGTAAGGGTATAGAAGTTGATAAAGTAAAAAATGAAGCAATAGAAAGGTTACCCCCTCCTCGAGACATAAAGGTTATAAGAAGTTTCCTAGGCCATGCTGGATTTTATAGAAGGTTCGTTAAGAATTTTTCATAAACTGCTAGACCTTTAACTAACCTTATTCAAAAGGATGTTCATTTTAATTTTGATGAAAAATGTCTCGCTTCTTTCAACATATTAAAACAAGCCCTCCTTGAAGCTCCCATTATTAAACCACCTAAATGGAAGAAACATTTCGAGCTATTTTGTGAGGCCAGTCATGAAGCTGTAGGAGCAATTCTGTATCTATATGATGGTGATGATCTTAATATCATTCATCATGCTAGTCGCACCTTAAATGGGTCCCAAAAGTATTACCCTATGGCAGAGAAAGAATTTTTCGTTGTGGTTTTCTCATGTGCCAAGTTTAGATATTATATCATTGACTCTAAGGTAAGAGTACATACTAACTGTGTTGGCTTAAAGGAAATACTACAAAGGACTGACGTTAAGCCAAGGATGATCTGTTGGACTTTACTTTTGCAAGAATTTGATTTACAGATTCTACAAAGAAAGGGAGAGGTAGAGGAAACACCTATGGATGCTCGAGAAATTGCTCATCCTGAAGAGGTGTCATCCGTCTACATACCTATGGGAACCACATTGCTAAAAAAGGAAATTCTCAATTTCCTATTGCAGTGGTTTTGGTGATTTTCTGCAGCTGACTTTGTTCGAAGAGAAGAAGAAAAAGTTGATTCGGAAGCAAAAGGTACCCAAATGAACTCATGTTCTCTCAATGATCGAAGTGTATGAAATCTTGAACACATCTTTGTTCTAGATGATGTTCTGTTGTTTCTTTTTGCATATCTGTATTCCCTTCGTTTTTCTGAGTTGATTATCGGTCTTAAGAGGTCAGTATGGGCGGGGGGTACGGTCGGCTCCGCCTGTACCACCGGTCGTTAAGCCCGCTGATTGCTCTGGTTTGGTTTTGTATAATTGGTATGGCCGTGTGGTATGGGTGCATCCCCTGTATGGTCGGTCGTTATCAGTTTTGTGCCTTTTCTTCTGTTCTTCATTCGTTTCATTGTGTTTAAAAAAACTGAAGTCATAAACTCAGTACGGGCAGGAAGTATGGGCGGAACCCGCCCATACCACTTAGTCGGTTGACTATTTACCGACTTTGACCCGTCGTATTTTTGGAAACGATTCGGTACGACCAGCTGGTATGGGCGTCTGCCTATACCAGCTGGTCATTACGAACGCAATTTCCTTCGTTTACACTTATTTGTTTCCATAATTGTTGGGATTCTTTTCTTGGGCGACCCTTTTCCTTCCAGTACGAATTTCTCCCTGCCTCTAACTCTTAATAAGCCTCCCTAGAGGTCCTCCTCCCTCTTATATCAACATATCTAATCTACTTGATGCGCTACCAAGTTCAAGGCAAAGGAAAGCCTCTAAACCTCATGGCTCCTTCGTGGGATAGTTTCTAGACCTCCTCCAATAAAGCTGATGATCGTGAAGCTCAAGGCCTAAACCCGAAGAACACGCGGTATACCTATGCCTCCGATGATGATTCTGATGACGAGGAGTTCAAGACATTCATGGAGCAATAGAAGAGGGTATGGAAGCAGTCAAATTACTTGGCTATGGTGAAGCCTGAAGATGAGGAAGAAGCCAAGAAACCTCATGGGAAGGGGTGCACAGAGTCACTCAAGTTCATCGCCGTCAACTACTCCTCACCAAAGTGCAAGAAATATAACCGTCCCGATGCAGGAACTTATCAGGAGACTATGGCACATACATCAACAACAAACAAGATCACCATGAACACGCACATGAGCGTGAAGACACAAGATGATTGGGGGTTCAAGCTTCTGGGCATGGCAGTCGGCGTGCACGTCCCAAACACTGAACATCGTCTTCACAAGATAGAGAAGTACCAGAAAGAAGTGCTCATCCACATGGAGATCATGCGCAAGCGTCTTTTGGATCTTGAAGGCAAGAAGGAACTCAATGACATGATGAGCAAGGTCGCTGATGGGATGTTCCTCTTGTCTTCAGATCTAGAGAAGTGTCTTCGACGCATGTCCGCCCTAGAAGAGACAAACAGGAAGCTTCACGCAGTGGTCTCCAACAAAACTACTTCACCATGATGGACACCACAGAATCAAATAATCGCAAGGGATTATTTGATCCACCCAGCTTGATTCCAAGCTTGGGGGATCTGTCAAAGGCTTGTAATCTATCTTACAGTTTTTAGCGTGTTTACTTTTCTGCACGCATGTTAGACTTTAATTACCGAATTTGCATTAGTTGCATCAACTTTGAGCTCTCTTTGTTCAAGAGAAGATTTATATCCGTTGAGTTGCTAGACTTTATGATAATTGAAGTTGTGTTTTGATTCATGATTATTATATTAGATGATTGAACTAGGTTGAATGTTATGATACTTGTACATCTGTCATGATTTTAGGGACTTCCACATAATTAAAAGTATTGATTAAGTTATGAGAAAAAGAATTCTGGTAGCATATTATGATTAAGAGTTTTTAAAAGCCATTGAGGTAGTGAGCATGATAAAATAGTTGTGCTAATAGGAAAAGATGAAGGGAAGGAAGTACAAGTATAAACATATAAAAAAGAGAGAGATCAGAAAAGAAGAAATAAGAGAGAACAACTATCAAAAGAATCAAGTGTGGAAGAAAAAGAATGATCATGAATCTGCATTACTAAACTTAGTGCTCAATATCTCTAAACTTTGTGATTATATGATATGTTGAATCACTAGAAGTTTCTTATGATTTCATTAAAACTAGAAAAGGTGTGGAAGTCTCCAAGTCATGTAATGTGTAAGGGTATGGTAATACCCCCGAAGTATCTCTACATCCGATGTTGTATTCATGTTTCAATTTCTACCTCATTTATTGTAACGACTTGATGCATTGCAAATGTATCTATAATTTTTGATGTTCCATGCTTGGTTTTATCCACTTTCTTGTGTTTTGTCCACACTTTGGAGTACTTTTCATATGATTTCTTGGAATAACCTATTAACAAGAGCCACAGTGCCAGCTGCCTGTTTTCTGCTGTTTTTGGTTCCAGGAGAGTTAGAAAATGAATATTCTCGGAATTGGACGGGACAAAAGCCAAAGTGCCTATTTTTCCGGAAGTCATCAGATGCCAGAATACGAGACAGAGAAGGGCTGGGGGCCGGCCACACCACCTGGCCGCGCGGCCAGGCCTGGCCCATGCCAGGGGGTGGTCTGGCCGACCCCAGCACCCCCTTGGCCTCTCCTTCCGCCTATAAGATTCCCTCGGGACGAAAACCCTAAGGACCCGATCAAAAATCCACGAAAGAGTCAGTAGTCGCTGTCATCTCCATCCCTAGATCGGGAGGGATCTGAAGCTCTTCCCGGCACCCTTCCGGAGAGGGGAATTCACCCTGGTGGGCTTCTTCATCACCATGCAAGCCTCCGGTGTGATGCGTGAGTAGTTCATCTCTGGACTATGGATCCATGTAGTAGCTAGATGGCTGGTTCTCCTCCTTTGTGCTTTCATATCTAGATCTTGTGAGCTCCGTTCATGATCAAGATCATCTATTTGTAATTATTCATGTTGTGTTTGCGGGGATACGATAGATATTGAGATGCTATTTCAGATTTATTATTGATTCTATCATGTCTTTGTTATTTGTGATCTTGCATGCTTCCGTTGTTAGTAGCTATCTTGGCCAAGTAGATGCTAGCAACTCCAAGAGTTAGTATTTATGCTCGATAGTGGGTTCATGCCTCTGGTAATCTAGGGAAGTGACAGAAATCTCTAAGGTACTAGATGTGATGTTGCTACTAGGGAGAAAACAACAATCCTTTGTTCATAGAATAATCGTATTGTTTACATTACACGCAATTCGTAAAGCAATAATTTGTTGCTTGCAACTTAATACTAGAGGGGGTTCGGATGATAACCTGAAGGTGGATTATTAGTCATAGATGCGTTGGATGGCGGTCTATGTATAATGTTGTAATGCCCAATCAAGTTCCAAAGGAGTCAAGATGATTAGTATATGCAGGTATTGCTTTCTCGATGTTTGTCAATTGCCCGCTGTAATTTGTTCACCCAGCATGTTATCTATCTTAATGAGAGCCACCTCTAGTGAACTATGGATCCCGGTCCTTTCTTTTACATACAATCTACAAATTGTTTACTGCTTTGTGTTTACTTTCTGCAAACTATTACTTCCTTCCATTTGATACATTTAATCCTTTGTTTTCAGCAAAACTGGTGAGATTGACAACCTCATCGCAAGTTGGGAACAAAGTTCTGTGGTTGTGTTGTGCAGGTCTCCACGATGCTACTAGCACCAGTAGTGCGCCCTGCCAAGGCTCAGCTAGCAACACCTTTGGGGTGTTTCCTTGCTCCTACTGGTTCGATTAAACCTTGGTTTCATAACTGACGGAAACTTGCGGCTGTGCTCATCATACCTTCATCTTGGGGTTCCCAACGAGTTCTACATCAACACTGAGCCATCACGACTCGTGTCTCATGAACGTGATGATCTTGTCCATAAGCCACCACCTTGCTGGGGGACGAGAAAGAGCCTAGCTTGGGGGAGTTGATGAGTCTAAAATTGAAGCATATTTACCTTTTGTTTTTGCAAAAATAGAGTAAGGATCTTTGTATTTCACTATGTTTGTACGCACCATATTGTTCTTGTTTTAACAGGCTCCCAAATCACTAAGTATTATATGAACATATAAATTGGAACTTTCAAATTATGTAATTATATGATATTTCTAAGTGATAAAAGTCATTTTACGGATTTACCTTCGCACCTGGGAGAATACCAAGCGAGGAGGAGAAATCGATACCGATAACGATGGGTGGTATAGGCGGAGCCCGCCCGTACCATCCGCACGTACTAGGTGCTAGTGTGATCGTCTCATCAAATACTTTATCCTGGCGAAGACGGGAGAGATATCCGACATTCACAGCCACCAGAAACCACGAAAAACCCACATCTAAAATAGATCTGAAGGAGGAACTTGGCTGGGGCAAAATCCCAGCTGCTTCACTGATCATTGGAGGACAACGCATCATCCCCTTCATCATCAACCACTTCATCTCCATTACCACCATTACCCCCATCTCTCATCTACTAGATCTTGTTGTAATTCCAGATTCAATTGTGGTTTGCATTAGATCTATCTCCGTACTTTTATCCATTCATTTGATTATGATGATGTTCTTGATTGCTTCCATGTGTGAGTAGTTCATTTGTTCTTGGGGAGATGGATAAACTCTAGCACCATTATGAATTCATAATAAAGATGATTTATTCTTGTGTCCATATGACTTGCCGTCTATGATAGATTTATGATTAGTGTTTGATCTGTCTCTTTAGATGGTATGTGAAGTCGGCCACATATCATTTTCCCTTGGGACTAAAGGGAGGGAGAAATCCTTTTGACGTGTCTTGGGATCGTACTCAGAATGGCCCTGTGACAGATTGGTGTCGGCTCGTAACCTACACGGTCAGAGGAGGATAAAAGAGGGACTCCCTAAGCTAATTACAATATCCATGGGGAAACCCTTAATTGTGGTGGTTTGTATGGGTGATTTCTCTCAGACATTGCATTGGTTATTTAGAGGTGACCTCACACTTGGCTCAATAAAGTTGCCTCCTATGAGCCTTGTAGTAAACATCTTACTATGGAGCTCTCTCCACACATCTCTGTTGGAAATATGCCCTAGAGACAAATAATAATAAGGATTATTATCATATTTCGTAAATTTTATGATTAAGTTTTAGATCATTCTATAACTGTATTGAGAGGAAACATCAATACACGTGTGATATATGAACAACAAGGGGTTCCCAGTGAAACTCTAGTCACTGGTTCATTGGTCAACAGATGATCAAGGTTTCCTAACCATGTGGCATTTATGCCAGTTGGAAATGGAGTCAACTCATTCTGAGAATGAGATGATGAACCAATATCCAACCTAAACATCGTGACCTGATCATGTCATGAAGTTCAAGTTATGATGATTAGAAATGGATCCTCGTAGACTATTCCTTAGACCGTGAGGCTATATCAATCACTGTCTCCCAAGAATGCTTAGATAGCATCAAACGTCACTTGGTAATTTAGTGACAATAAAGGTGTGTTCAGGTGCTCGGAGGAACCGTAGAGTAAATATATGCCAAGAGCATGATTTGTTTGTCCACGTGACGGAAAGATACTCAAGGGCCCACTCAGAGAAGTTATATCCAATAGCTGTGCCACGTGTGATTTGATCACAGGGATATCACTTGTCAAACGAGTCAAGTAGCATTGTTCGGTAACAAGATTGAACATGACATGGTGATGTCATTGATCAGATCTCAAGCAATGCGAGTGTCGAGAGACAAAGGGAATAAGACACGAATGTCCTAGTTCAAACGACAAAAGATCTTCGTGGAATGCACATCGGTCACATGGCCATCCAGGTCCCTCTGTCGATCATTTGTATGGGAGTGTCCCGGGCATGTCTGGAGTGTTCCCGAACCGTGGGGTATCACGCTTAAGGGTTTGATGATGCTTAGAGAGTGTTTATAGTATTGGTAGAATCACCGAAGAATAGTAGAGAGAAAACCGGAAGGGTTTCGGTAAGTCCAGAGGATGTCCGGAGTGGAGGTGGAAGGTGTTCCATAGCCATGAAGATTGAATAATATGTGAATGAATGTTAAATATTGATTTAATCATTTATTCATAATTATTTAATAAAAGAGAAAATCAATTTAAAGGTCAAAAGGCTTAATGGGCCAATTTCGGAGGGAAGAGGGCCCATTAGGGAAAGACAAGAGGAGAAAGGTGCCAATGGGGTGGTCGATGCCCTAGTGGGCAACCCCCCCCCCCCCCCTCCCCACCCCCACCCCGTGCGTGGGCCCCATGGGGGTGGCCGGCGGCGCCTCCCCCTCCCCCCGCCTCTCCTTTAGTCCCAGCCCAAGACTTTGAGGGAGGTAGTACCTCCCCTCCCCTATATATAGTGGGGGTATTTGGCTAGATAAATACACACAATATTCAGTAAAGGTTTCCTCATTTTTAGGGAGACCTCCAATTGATATTCTCTCTCTCTCTCTCGTGATCATGGTCCCAAGTTTGAACTGCGCGAACGAGAGACATCTTCACCGCAGAGCACCATCGCGCTGTGGGATTCAAATCCAGGAGCTATACTTCTGCAACTGCTATTGTACCGGAGAAGCGGGAGTCATCGTCAGGCACCGGACGTATGTAAATCCCCACGAGGTGTCACACTTGAGGCACTCAAGTCATTGCAGCCGCAGGAGCGCAAGGACTTCATCACAACCTTGAGGTCGGCTTCGGCTCGTCTACATCAACCACGCTCTCCTGAGCGTTGACAACGCTTTTTAGTCTTCAAGGGTAAGTTCGTGAAAAGCCCCTCCTGTTACTGCATTACGAATAGATAGGTCCTGGCAACATCAGGGGTTCAGGGCGTAGGGTAAAAATTTATTGTTTTTATACGCGGAACCCCTACAGTGGTATCAGAGATAGATCTATGCGTAGTAATGCTAATATGGGTAGAACACACGAGATGTAGCGTGTGGGCGTTGATCTTTTAGTTGTTACTCTCCCACGTGTACTTGTGTATACCGCAGCAATGCTTGATGAAGCGGCCCCCAACCGACTTTACGCGTTCATTCGCGAGACTGGTCCACGCTTGACATACGGCATGTACCTTATAAAGTGGCTTTCGGGGGTGTTTGTCTCTCTCGCATTAGTTGGTATGCCATTTGCAACGGAGGGCCCCAAAAGGGGTGTAGTATAGACAACTACTTGATCAGCGTTGTGGTGACAGTTCGTAGGTAAGAACGGTTCTTGTGCGAAAGCCCATTCAGCCATGTAAAACATGCAAAGATAAAGTAGATGCATCTAACTTTGTTTTGCCGGGGGCATTGCTTTGTAATATGGTTGTGGCAAAGGTAAAGTGATTACCTTATGTTATGTAGTAGTAGATAGTCACAGAGGTGACGGACTACCACGTCGGAAAGACACCGGTACCCTGGTGTCTACGGCGCCGGAACTCTGGCGCCGGAATCCGGTGACGACAGATGGAGATCACGACGTGAAGGACCATATCACATTGCATTTACAGTCAATGCTATTGTTTGTATATCTTATTGTGTGCTAGTATTAGATACTCGACTGTAGCCGAATAAGATGATCCCTATTAAAATTACCAATGATTGTGTTCCCCCTTAGTGTACACCACCAAGAAAGTTCTTCGGTATGAGGCAGGTCGTGATGAGCAGGTGTCCGAAATATCTACGTTCACATATAGTGGGTGTAAGCCATGTTGCACAGTGAATACACTAAGGTTGATTTGGTGAGCCTAGCACGTTACAGAGACGTGGCCTCAGAACATGGATGGTCGAAAGATCGAGCACGAGTCGCATGAATGATGTGACTGACGTTTAGCGTCCACCCTAGAACCCACATTGGTGGTCGTGATGATTGGGGGAGATCTGGGGAAAAGGGGTCGTGTTATCACTAGAACCCTTCAGGGGATAGGTGTTTCTGAGTGGAGTTATTATTAACTCATTTAATTATAAACTTAGTCTAAATTTCTTTTGCAATTATAAATGTAGAAAAAGGTTCTCCCTGATGCAACATTTCCTGTTGACGATCGATTGGTTAGAAGGAGAAAAGCTCAGGCTAGATTAATCAAACTTCTCTATATGGTTTGCGCGTCTCCACGTTCTCCTTAGCGAGAATAACGTGGTCGACTATATACTCGACGAGATGGATTTGGAGCAGCCATGTTTCTATGAGACCCTAGAGCAGCGGGAAGACCGCTATTACCGTCGGGAGATGGCCTCCTTCATTTCAGTTACAATGCGTTTCGGAATGGTGGACGAGATGTGGCCTGTCGTGGGTAATGTCGACCCTCGTACGGTAATGCTACAGCTTAGGACATATTTTGTGAAACAAGCACGCATATGGGAGATGGGATGATGGGAGACTTCCTCTCCATTAAGATGGAGGAGAACTCATCACTTGACGACCACTTCGAGCGCATGCATGATGCGTACATGAGGCCTGCATACTTCCTGGATAGCTGGATGACAGGATCTTTTGCAAATGGCGTTGTGCTGCGGTCGCTACTACCAAGCTACCAAGCACAAGTCAGGACTTGCATTATGAGAAGCGACGCGGAAACACAGGATTTCCACGAGTTCATATCATATTTCAGAGATGTGATGGTTGAACCCGTTATCGCTGAGGTCATCAATGATAAAGGTATATATTTGATATACAATTTTATAAATGTTATAATCTTGCAAACACATTTGCGGTGTTATATTTGATACATGTTCTGTTTTACTGAAAACAGGTCCTGCTGCATAGAGGTGCTTGCTGGAGAGGAGGTGACATTGCGTGTTGATGGTGAGCATGATGATGATGGCCAACGATACTCTCCCTCAACATTTATCATTTAATTTGTGATTAGGATGACAAGTCATTAACCCGTGCATCTGCACGGGCTAGCTCAATTTAGAGAAAAAATAGCTGAATAAATCATTCAATTTCTTTCAACTTGTAGATATGCTTTAGAGAGGACTTAGTTAAAATATTTAAGCATTTTTATATGTAAAAATAAGTCCATGAAGATCTCCTGCATGTCTTGAAAAAAATCAGCTTTGAACATACTTCAGTCCTCAACACGCCATGGGCAAAGAAGATTTGAGATTGCAAAACATGATGTCATACAAACATGGTAGTATTTCTTATAATCTAATGTAGTGCATCATGGAATTTATCTTTTTTTGTCATGGATTTAAAGATATTATAGTCAAAATACAGTATATGTTAGCGAATCTAAACTTCTAGACATTCATATGATTTTTTTAATATCTTTGTAAGGGTGAGATAAGCCTTGGACCGCCACTTTCTATTATGTAACCTCCTATCATTGTTTATTTCTTCCCACAAAATAAATCAATCTACTAAGTACGATTGGTCTTGAGCAATAAATAGAGTTTCTTGCAACATAATAAGTGGTTTGCAATTGGAAAAAAAATCCACTACAGAATATTAGCTTACTTCAGAATAAGGAATTCTAGCCCCATTAGTTCGACAAAAGCCGGACAAAGGCACTAACCATGATCCTTCTTTCGTAATCGAATTTCTTGTCATGGTTAAAAAACAATAGTATGTAATAAGCATTGCTGCTATATTTCTAAGGCTTTTCACGGTGCTAGATAACTATGAGGTAAGTACAAAACAGAGTATATAATTGACACATGCTAAGAATTTAGCTATTTTTTCTATCAAGCCTACTGTAAGAAAAGTCTCCTCAAATCAAAGACACTACATTGGTCGGGGTACATCTATAGTAGCATCGAAAAAGAACACCTAGACCTCCGAGGACTTTCATCATTTTATAAGTATTTTTCATAGGAAAATAACAGCCTCAATTATAGTTGCATTGGTGTCATTTCCAAAAGGGTGGATATGGCCTTTTTACAGCTCTCATGGTTACCAATATAGAAATGGGATTAATATTTACACCAATTTGATTAACCATCGATATTTATAAAATAGAAAAAATCATAGTTAGTTGTACACTTACTGCTTAGGATTAATCAATGAAGATCATTGTAAGGCACACTATCCCTAAATCTGGAACTTCTTCTATTTGTAAATTTAAGAAGATCATCTCAATGACTTGAATTAACATAAAGGAAAAAAAAAACGAACAGATCAAGAACCTCTGTTGATCCATCATACACCGCACAAAACTCTTGCTCTACCTAGTAAAGTAAGACAAATCTCTGGCAAATAACAAACATCTGGGGTTTTATTAAACATACAAAAGTCAATGGTTAATCCAATTGAGAAATAGGTTGATTAGGAACATGGACTTCTTAATGCACAAATGTGCAAAGCACTATATTGCCACATGATGGACTCCTCGAGTCCGCGGACATGCGATGTGCCATGGATCACCGTTCCATATACGTTTCCTTTGCACAAATCGTGTAGAGCATATACTAAATATAATTGGCGGAATGCTATGAACCTGACAATATCATGGTAAGACAATTATCATTGGGACTGTGAGAGCAACAAAGTAAGGGCAATATTTTGTTTTCTGGCCAGCGTTGTTCGAAGTTTTGCAGAAATCTATACAAAAGAACTATTTAATTTTATAGTATTAAGCTGCTTATATTACAATAAAGGTTGTTAATTGAGGAAATTTCTGAGTTAACCTCTCTATAAAATTTAACTCTAAGCAAGTTAACAATCATTACTCACCTAGAGTTTATTGCCTAATAGCAAGACCACGGGACAGACTGGCTTTGTCTAATAGCAAGACTGCAAGAGCACGGGATATCCTTGCAGGGGAAAAGGAAGAATCAGACCCGAGGAATGAAAATTTGTTGGACAAATCTGTAGCACAGCTCCAGGTCGACGTCCTCGTTGAAGTCCAGGTCCGGCCACCAGCAGGACAGGTTGATGGTGTTTGTCTCACGTGGTACGTAGATCCTCTCCCGCCTCTCTGGTTCGCCACAGCAGCGACAACCACACCTCCTTCATCCTCCCTTTCCTCTGAGCGACGTGGAAGCCATGGCCGACATTGGCGGTTGCCCGGTTGCCCCACACCAAGAGAAAGAATAGAAGCAAGCAAGGTCACGGAGAAGACCAACGATGCGAGGGAGAGCCGCCATGGATGATAACAACAGGAGATTGGAGGCGCTTGTGCTGTTGCCTGACAATTCCACAATTACGTTTGTAACAACAATCTATATCCTAGAAGTTCCCTAAATAAATTTATATAGACGATTAATGCTCGTACAGTCCAATTAAATCATCAGTAAATAAATGTGTGGTATCACCTCTTCTCGATTGAATAAAGACACGCATCAGGTGGGAAAGACAACATCACCTTGATTACATGAGATTGGAGGCAATCACGTAAAGTACTATGAAAGATAGATGCGGATATCTGACACGATGGTGGAGAATTCAGTTTTTTGTTACCGTGGATACGCGGAGCCGCAAAATCCATATAATGCGGCGGAGAGGCCATAGGAAGGCGGAGGCGCCACCATGCAATGGATGAGTAAATCAGAGGCAGATCACGAGGGCTAGATGGATGCACTACATCGCAAAATCTAAGTATAAGTTGGAGAGACCATGGAGTGGACGACTTGTTCATTTGACGTTTAATCCGACGGTGATAGATGCAACATATATTATTCACGGGAGAGACCATGGAGTGGATGACTTGTTCGTTTCACGTTTAATTCGACGGTGATAGATGCGACATATATTAAATGGATGGACTTAACTTTTTAATTTCCAGGATTAATCATGGTGCCTTGTATGGTGCCTCCAATTAGTAAATATAATATTATTGTAATCAAAAGATTGTGAACTTCTTTAGTGTGTCCCACACTATGTGAGACGGTTATTCATATCAGTTTATAATAAACAGTTGTTTTACTTTTATGAATGATTTCTATTTATGTTCATATCTTGTTTGATTATATGTGAATTATCCTTGTTGATTGAAACTAATTGATAATACATGAACATTTGTAAAATATTGAAATGCCTTTGAAAATACCCAACTTAATGATATGTTCATTAATAAATGAAACCATTGTTTGTCTTCAAAGTTATGTGATAATATGTGTAAGTCGTTCGATTTCTTGTCACATATAAATCATACCTAAGTTTGGCAAAATAACTTGAACACCGGGTATTACTTGAATACAAAGTGTTTTGATGAATTGTTAAAAGTAAATACATATTCGATATATTGTGTTTTAACAAAATGGTAATTATCATTATATGATTGTTTAAATGTGTAAATAAGTTTACCAAAGTAAACATGAGTATGAAACTATTTGATATGATCAAAGTGTTTCATCAACAAAGGGTATTAAAGATAAAAGAGAATCTAATTACTACGATTTGATCAATAGTAATAAAATTCAACTTTATAAGATTGGCATAAAAGAAAATTTGTGGAATGCAAAGCGTTTTAAAATGTCAAAATGCAAGGCATCACAATGTGATATTTTTATATCAAAGTGGGTGAATAGATGGCACCAAATAAATCGGTGTAGTGTAGATGTAGGGACCATTAGTTAGAAATAGTTAGCACTCAATTAGAACATATAGTGAACCATCTCGATTCGTGAGATCGGCTCCATATCATGTATGGATCGTCGTAAAAGTTTTGGGGTTATTCGACATAACCAAAACAATAATGAATAAGTCCTTATAGAGTATTCATTGGAAACTTTGAATACGAAATCCATATCTAAAACCAAAAGAGAAGCAAAACTTGTATTGCTTGGATTTTGGTGCATTCTTGAGAAAGTTCGCATTCAGTGATATTTCTCGATTATGGAGCAAATGAAAGATAGTGAAAAACACGATAAGGATTCAAAACCCTGCATCAAAGTATTGAGAAGCACAACAGAAAGTGTTTCTGGACGATTCTCTCCACAAAGAAAAGAATCAATGATAATGATCATTGTATTTTCCCCACTAGTGTTTTCACTACATAAAATAGGATTCAAAATGTAACCCATATCTTGTATGGAGACATTTGTGAATCGTTTGTCATGATTATCAGAATATGACATACCTACGAACTACTAAGGAAATAATGGTAAACTAAAATTATGAGAAATTCCAAAGCAAAATTCCCTTGAGATTAGAAAGCAATTCGTTGCTAAATCTTACAAGTAAAGGGGTTACTTGAATTTCCCAAATGACTGCAAAGCCATAGTGGAAAAGTGGGTGAATGACAAAAGCACAATTTGTCAAGTATTGGACAAATTAAAATGAATTTGATTCAAGTGTGCCAAATGTCTAGTGGATTTACAACTAGTAAAAGTACTAGTATCTCATAGTAAATCTCCAAGTTTGATATTTGATCAAAGGATTTTGAAATCGTTCAAAATAGTGAGTGGATATGCAATTTGCATGAAATTGAGTGGGAGCTATGAAAGTCTTCCTAAAAACAATATGTGAATGACATTTTTCGTGGGAGCAATATAAGTCTCAAATTCAAATATGTAGGAACATAGTTTGAGTAAGAGTATTGACACATACCCAAATATGTTAGGAACATATTTTGAGTGGTAGCTTATAGGAGTGATTCTTAAGTGTGTTAAGAATAAAAGCGCAAGTACCAATAAATAATGATTTATAGGAAGTAGAAGTTGATAATATGAATATTACGATATTATGTAGTATTCCTTAAGGGATTCTGAAAAGGGTTTCAGAATAGAAGTTAGTCCTTAATAACTCAAATTAGGAACAGTATTAAGTTTAACATCAATGGTTGAAAGAAAGAAAAGGATGATCATCATCCACTATGTTGAGACATAGGTTCTATCTTAGAAAACCATGATAATAACTTAACATAATATATGATCCAATAAGGAACATTTAAAAGTGATTAAGTTTGAATCACAGAACATTGAGCTAAGTTTGTCTGTAGTGTCTAATAGCGAACTATAGACTTGTTTTTCCCAATCCATAAAGGATGACATATCTTAAAGCATAAAGGGTTATGTTATAAGAGAATATGTTGAAAACTTCTGTAATACCGACTAAAGTCAAGTAGGAAGCAGGGTGAACAAAACATCAAAAGTTGCATAGGGTGCACTCGTGTTTCGATGAATACAATTATAACAATAGATAAGGGTATCATCTAAAGTGTTGTATAATGTTATGGCGGGGCTAGTTCGCTTTTAACGTAAAATGATGTGTCTCAGGGCATAGTGCCCATGAGAAAGCCCTCGAGGTTGATCTAAAGTCACTATAGGCTCCTGGAATCCGGCCTCGTTCTACTGCCAAAGCGACGATGAATACACACAGATGTTATCATGTGATGATAAAGTATTAATGTCAATAAAGGTGACATTAGTAAGTTCCAAAGGATTTGGGACTGTAAATTACAAACCCAAGACTCGGCCTCTTCCATGAGCAAGCATGTTCAGGGTACCAGATAGATGGTGCCAATGATTAAGAACAAATGCAGCTAGTTTATTTATACTCTAGTGCCAGTGGGAGACTATTGGAAATATGCCCTAGAGACAAATAATAATAAGGATTGAGGGAGGTAGTACCTCCCCTCCCCAAATATATAGTGGGGGTATTTGGCCAGATAAATACATACAATATTCCATAAAGGTTTCCTCACTTTTGGGGTGACCTCCTAATGGGGATATGCCAAATGGGATATGCCCAACAGGACGTTCGGGCTGAGTCAAATGCTTAGCAAATGGGCCTGCAGGACGGCGACTGGAATGCGACTGAGGAAAAGGCCTGGCGATTGGAGATTGGAGGCCCAGAAGCGTACTTGAACCCCAGTCGGATTAGGTCAACACCTCTGAATCCATATCTTGTTCGGTTGTAAACTGTAACCCTAGCGAGGTGCCTCCTATATAAACCTCCCTAGGGTACTCTGAGGAGTTACGTTTCATCATAAACCCATTCAAGCGACTCGCTGCAAAGACGCCGAGCTCGCCACCCTTGTCACCCGCTCTCCATCAGTCTAATCTAGCAGGAGTAGGTCTTTAACCTCTGGGGGCCAAACCTAGGTAAACCCATGTGCATTCGCCCCCATCTCGCACTGCAGATGGCCGCCAGCTCTCGCCCCCGATTCTATCAATCGCTGCCTACCGTAGCGACTGCCGTGGCCATTTCCACGATAGTGGTGCCCACCGTGGGGCCTAGCCGGACTGGCCTGAGTTCTATGGCGAGACCCTACTCGCCAATCGACCGGCCGGTCGCCACCGGCCGCATGATCACCATCGGCGGGATCTTACAGATCCTGCCCAGCAGCTACATCTCGGTGTCACGCCCAGTCACCCACAGCGCAATAATGCCGGTTGGCTCCATCAACTTGTTCGTCAGCTTCACTGGCGCAGTCCACACGGTGGCGACGGTAATCGTTGGTGGGTCACCACCACGCCGCGATCTGCTCTCAGAGGAGCAGGTCCGCTCCATCAGGAGCCTCGCCACCGAGTACGACTCATCTGCTAGCAATGCGGCTGAGACCAATGCCGCCGCGGACGACGTGGCCCTACACGACGACGCCGACTCTACGGCCCCTGCCTCGGTCGACGGATCCATCACCGCAGCATCACGGGAGGACTCCATCACGCGATTCTCCAACCCTGAGGACTTCGAGGACTCCTCCATCCTTGGGATCTTCAATTCCGACTCCGGCTAGGAGTCCCCCGAGGACTTCCGCGCCAGATCCAATCGCTTCAACGTGATCTACATGGCGGGCAGCATGGTCGCCTCGACGGATCCATTCTCCACACCGATCCCTCCAACCGTGACGGCCACGGAGGTGGAGGAAGCCTGTCTGCGACTAGAGGAGGCGCAGCGGAAGGAGCTAGCCGAGCGCGAGAAATTCCGCCTCGAGCGGGCAACGGCGCAGGAGTTGTCGCTCTACCACCAGCGCCGCATCAGGACCCGTCTGAACTCCAACGTCCAGGGCTGCGTCCTAAACTTCAATGACAAGAGCGACCCCGCACGCGCAGCTGAGCGCGAGTACTGCGAGAACGCGCCACCAGGTGGCAGCAATCGACCACCACCCGGCGCACCGGCGACTGGGGCCCCTCCACCACCCATTGGTCGCGTGCCCCCGCCGGACCAGCCACGGATCATAATCTCGCCATAGGCCCGCGACGCCAACGGACTCCCACTGTACTCCACCCCGATGGACAATGTCGTCGCGGCTGATGCCGTAGTCGCCAACCTCGACGTCTAGGGAGAAGGCGCGCTGCAGATCCAGTACGTTAAGGCCCTACTCACTAGGGTCGTCGAGCAGCAAGCCACGGGAATCGACCCACGGTGGCGGATGTATTCCCGCTCTTCGGCAAGCAGCGTGGCCTCAAGCGGACACCCAACCATTGCCAACACCATGACCTGCCTACCACCGCAGCCCCTGGCGTACCAGCCACGGGCCGCCAACCCCACGCTTTCCACCAACAAGCCGCGACCGGTGAACAACACGGTCGCCGCCAACTGGCAACCCATCAATGCCTGAACACACATCGTCAACAACCAGGCTTTGCGGGCGCGCTAGCCCAACGACTTGAGTGACACTCTCACCAACCGCGGCGACCCCGAATCCAGGGGCTCGCTCAGCCGAGTCGGTCCCAAGTGCTTCAGACCTATGATCCGAGGCGAGAAGTACCCCGCCAACTTCAAGGCGCCCAAGGAGATCGAAAAGTATGATCCAACATACGATCCAGCGGTTTGGCTGGACACATACCTCATGGCGATGGGAATCACCGGCCACACCGACCTGCTAGCCGCTTGCTACCTCCCCCTGATGATGGAGGGTACGACCCGAAAATGGATCAACACCCTTCCTGCCGACAACATCGACTCGTGGGAGGAGATCCGGGATGCCTTCGTCAGGCACTTTGATGGCTCCTACACCCGCGCCACCACCATCGAGAACCTGGAACGATGCATCCAGGTGTAGGGGTTCTGCGTATGAAAACAATAAAATTTTACCCTACGCCCCTGAACCCCTGATGCTGCCAGGACCTATCTATTAGTAATACAGTAATGGGAGGGGCTTTTCGTGAACTTACCCTTGAAGACCGAAAAGCATTGTTAATGCTCAGGAGAGCGTGGTTCATGTAGACGAGCCGAAGCCGACCTCAAGGTCGTGATGAAGTCCTCGTGCTCCCTTGGCTCCAACAACTTGAGTGCCTCAAGTGTGACACCTCGCAGGGAGTTACACACGTCCGGTGCCTGACTATGACTCTCGCTTCCCCGATCCAGCAGCAGTTGCGGAAGTAGAGCTCCTGGATCTGAATCCCGCAGCGCGACGGCGCTCCGTGGTGAAGATGTCTCTCGTTCGTGCAGGCCGAACTTGGGACCACGGTCACAAGAGAGAGAGAGAGAGAGAGAGAGAGAGAGAGAGAGAGAGAGAGAATATCAATTGGAGGTCTCCCCAAAAGTGAGAAGACCTTTATTGAATATTGTGTGTATTTATCTGGCCAAATACCCCCACTATATATAGGGGAAAAGGAGGTACTACCTCCCTCAAAGTCCTGGGGTGGGACTAAAGGAGAGGAAGGGGAGGGGCAGCCACCGGCCGGCCCTAGTGGGCCCCGCGCAGGGGACTAGGCCCAGCCGGCCACCCCCTTGCCCCTTCTCCCTCTCTCCTTTCCCTAATGGGCCCTCTCCCCTCCGGGAATTGGCCCATTAAGCCCTTTGACCTTTTAAATTGATTTTCTCTTTATTAAATAATTATGAATAAATGATTAAATCAATATTTAACATTCATTCACATATTATTCAACCTCCGTGGCTATGGAACACTTCCAGCTCCACTCCGGACATCCTCTGGACTTACCAAAACCCTTCCGGTTTTCTCTCTACTATTCTTCGGCAATTCTTTCGATCCTATAAACACTCTCTAAGCATCATCAAGCCCTTAAGCGTGATACCCCACGGTTCGGGAACACCCTAGACATGGTCGGGACACTCCTGTACCAATGATCGATAGAGGAACCTAGATGGCCATGTGACCCCTGTGCGTTCCATGAAGATCTTTTGTCGTTTGAACTGGGACAATCATGTATTATTCCCTTTGTCTCTCGATACTTGCATTGCCCGAGATCTGATCAATGACATCACCATGTCGTGTTCAATCTCGTTACTAAACAATGCTACTTGACTCGTTCCGACAAGTGATATCCATGTGATCAAATCACACGCTGCGCAACTATTAGATATAACTTTTCCGAGTGAGCCCTTGAGTATCTTTCCGTCACATGGATGGATAAATCCCGCTCTTGACATATATTGCCTCTATGGTTTCCTCCGAGTACCTAAACACACCTTTATAACCACTGTATTACCAAGTGGCGCTTGATGCTATCAAAGCACTCTCGGGAGACAGTGATTGATATAGCCTCACGGTCTAAGGAATAGTCTACGAGGATCCATTTCTAATCATCATAACTTGAACTTTGTGACATGATCGGGTCACGATGTTTAGGTCGGGTATTGGTTCATCATCTCATTCTCAGAATGAGTTGACTCCATTTCCAACTGGCATAAATGCCACATGATCAGGAAACATGATCATATGTTGACTAATGAACCAGTGACTAGAGTTTCACCGGGAACCCCTGGTTGTTTGTATATCACGCGTGTATTGATGTTTCCACTCAATACAGTTATAGCATGATATAAAACTTAATCATAAACTATATGAAATATGATAATAGTCCTTATTACTATTTGTCTCTAGGGCATATTTCCAATAGTCTCCCACTTGCACTAGAGTACAAATACACTAGCTGCATTTGTTCTCAATCATTGGCACCATATATCCGGTACCCTGAACATGCTTGCTCATGGAAGAGGTTGAGTCTTGGGCATGTACTTTACAGTCCCAAATCCTTTGCAACTCACTAATGTCACCTTGATTGACATTAATACTTTATCATCACATGATAACATCTGTGTGTATGCATCGTCGCTATGGCAGCAGAACGAGGCATGATTCCAGGAGCCTACAGTGACTTTAGATCAACCACGAGGGCTTTCTCATGGGCACTGTGCCCTAGGACACATCATTCTATGTTAAAAGCGAACTAGCCCCGCCATAACATTATACAACACTTTAGATGATACCCTTATCTACTATTATAAATGTATTCATCGAAACACGAGTGCACCCTGTGCAACTTTTGATGTTTTGTTCACCTTGCTTCCTACTTGACTTTAGTCGGTATTACAGAAGTTTTCAACATATTCTCTTATAACATAACCCTTTATGATTTAAGATATGTCATCCTTTATGGATTGGGAAAAACAAGTCTATAGTTCTATATTAGACACTGCGGACAAACTTAGCTCAACATTCTGCGATTCAAACTTAATCACTTTCATACGTTCCTTATTGGATTACATATTATGTTAATTTATCATCATGGTTTTCTAAGACAGAACCTATGTCTCGACATAGTGGATGATGATCATCCCTTTTCTTTCTTTCAACCATTGATGTTAAACTTAATACTATTCCTAACTTGAGTTATTAAGGACCAGTTCCTTAATTAACTTCTATTCTCAAACCCCTTTCAGAATCCCATAAGGAATACTACATAATATCATAATACACTTATCCATAACTTCTACACAACATAAATCATTATTTATTGGTACTTGTGCTTTTATTCTTAATACACTTAAGAATCACTCCTATAAGCTCCCACTCAAAATATGTTCCTATCATATTTGAATTTGAGACTTATATTGCTCCCACTCAAAAATATGTCAATCACATATTGTTTTAGGAAGACTTTCATAGCTCCCACTCAATATCATGCAAATTGCATATCCACTCACTATTTTGTACAACTTCAAAATCCTTTGATCAAATATCAAACTTGGACATTTTTATGGGATACTAGTACTTTTACTAGTTTTAAATCCACTAGACATTGAGCACACTTGAATCAAATTCATTTGAATTCGTCCAATACTTGACAAATTGTGCTCTTGTCATGCACCACCTTTTCCACTATGGCTTTGCAGTCATTTGGGAAAATTCAAGTAACCCCTTTTACTTGTGAGATTCAGCAATAAATTGTTTTCTAATCTCAAGTGAATTTTACTTTGGGATTTCTCATATCCTTAGTTTACCATTATTTCCTTAATAGTTCGTAGGTATGTCATATTCCAAGAATCATGAAAAATGATTCATAAATGTCTCCATACTAGATATGGATTACATTTTGAATCCTACTTCATGTAGTGAAAACACCAGTGGGGAAAACACAATGATCATTATCATTGATTCTTTCCTTTGTGAAGAGAATCATTCAGGAACGTTGTCCATTGCGCCTATCAACACTCTGATGCAGGGATTTGAATCCTAATCGTGTTTTTCACTATCTTCCAAAAGCTTCATAATCGAGTAATATCACTGAATGCGAACTTTCTAAAAAATGTACCAAAATCCAAGCAATACAAGTTTTGCTTCTCTTTTTGGTTTCAGCTATGGATTTCGTATTCAAAGTTTCCAATGAATACTCTACAAGGACGTATTCGCTATTGTTTTGGTTATATCTAATAACCCCCAAAACTTTTACGACGATCCATACTAGATATGGAGCCGCTTTCATGAATTCAAATGGTACACTATATATTCTAATTGAGTGCTAACTATTTCTAACTAATGGTCTTTACATATACACTACAACGATTTATTTGGTGCCATCTATTCACCCATTTAGATATCCAATATCACATTGTGATGCTTTGCATTCTGACGTTTCAAAACGCTTTGCATTCCACAATTGCTTTTATGCCATTCTTATAAAGTCAAATTTCATTACTATTGATCAAATCGTAGTAATTAGATTCTCATTTATCTTTATACCCTTTGTTGATGAAACACTTTGATTAAATCAAATAGTTTCATACTTATGTTCCCTTTGGTAAGCTTACTTACACATTTAAACAATCATATAATGATAATTACCATTTTCGTTAAAACACAATACATCGAATATGTATTTACTTTTAACAATTCATTAAACACTTCGTATTCAAGTAATACACGGTGTTCAAGTTATTTTGCCGAACTTAGGCATGATTTATATGTGATAAGAAATCGAATGACTTTCACATATTATCATTATAACTTTGAATTCAAACAATGGTTTTATTCATTAATGAACATATCATTAAGTTGGGTATTTTAAGGCATTTCAATATTTTACAAATGTTCATGCATTATCTATTAGTTTCATAATAACAAGGATAATTCACATATAATCAAACAAGATATGAACACAAATAGATATCATTCATAAAAGTAGAACAACTGTTTGTTACAAACTGATATGAATAACTGTCTCACAAAGTGTGAGACACACTAAAGAAGTTCATAATATTTTGATTACAATACCTTCCTAAACATAAACTAAGTGATAAATGTCGAGGGAGAGTGTCTTTGGCCATCATCATAATGTTCGCCATCAACACGCAATGTCACCACCTCTCCAGCAAGCACCTCTCATGCAGAAGGACCTGTTTTCAGTAAAACATAACAAGTATCAAATATACTTAACACTGCAAATGTGTTTGCAAGATTATAACATTTATAAAATTGTATATCAAACATATACCTTTGTCATCGATGACCTCAGCGACATTTGGTTCAACCAACACATTCCTGAGGTGTGTTACGAACCGGTGGAAATCCATTGATTCCGCTTCGCCTCTCATAATGCAAGTCCTGACTTGTGCTTGGTAGCTTGGTGGCAGCGACCGCAGCATAACACCATTTGCAAAAGAGCCCGTCATCCAGCTATCCAGGAAGTATGTAGGCCTCATGTACACATCATGCATGTGCTCCAAGTGGTCGTCAAGTGATGAGTTCTCCTCTATCTTAATGGAGAGGAAGTCTCCCATCAGCTCATGCTCCCATATGCGTGCTTGTTCCACGAAATGTGTCCTAAGTTGTAGCATTACCGTATGAGGGTTGACATCACCCACGAAAGGCCACAGCTCGTCCACCATTCTGAAAAGCATTGTAACTGAAATGAAGGAGGCCATTTCCCGATGGAGGTAGCGGTCTTCCCGCCGCTCTAAGGTCTCTAAGTCAATGGGCTGATCCAAATCCATCCCGTCGAGTATGTAGTCGACCATGTCATTCTCGCTAAGGAGAACGTGGAGACGCGCAACCCATATAGAGAAGTTTGATCCATCTAATCTGAGCTTCTCTCCTTCTAACCAATCAATCTCAACAGGAAAGGTGGCATCGGGGAGAACTTTTCTACATATACAATTGCAAAAAGGAATTTAGACTAAGTTTATAATTAAATGAGTTAATAATAACTCCACTCAGAAACACCTATCAACAGAAGGGTTCCTAGTGATAACACGACCCCTATCATCCACATCTCCCCCGATCTTCACGGCCATCAATGTGGGTTCAATGGTGGATGCTAAATGTCGGTCATATCATTCATGCGACTCGTGCTCGAGCTTTCGACCATCCGTGTTCCGAGGCCATGTCTGCACATGTTAGGCTCGCCAACTCAACCTTAGTGTATTTGTTGTGCAACATTGTTTACACCCACTATATGTGAATGTAGATATGTCTGACACCCACGCATGTACCGTGGATCGCCTCATACCGAAGAACTTTCTTGGTGGTGCACACTAAGGGGGAACACAATCGTTGGTAGTTTTAACAGGGATCATCTTATTAGGCTACCGTCGAGTATCTAATACTAGCACACAATAAGATATACAAACAATAACATTGAATGTAAATGCGATGTTATATGGTCCTTCATGTCGTGATCTCCATCCGTCATCACCGGATTCCGGTGCCAGGGTTCCGGCGCCGTAGACACCAGGGTACCGGTGTCTTTCTAGCGTGGTAGTTCGTCAACTCCGCGAGTATGTACTACTATGTAATATAAGGTAATCACTTTACCTTTGCCACAACCATATCAGAAAGAAACGCCCCCTGCAAAACAAAGTTAGACGCCTCAACTTTATCTTTGCATCTTTTACGTGGCTGAATGGGTTTTCGCACAAGAACCGTTCTTACCTACGAACTTTCAGCACAACGCTGATCAAGTAGTTGTCTCTACTACACCTCTTTCGGGGCCCTCCATTGCAAATGGCATACCAACTAATGTGAGAGAGACAAACACCCTCCTAAGGCACTTTATACGGTACAAGCCGTATGTCAAGCGTGGACCACTCTCGTGAATGAATGCTTAAAGTCGGTTGGGGGCCGCTTCATAAAGCATTACTGCGGTATACACAAGTACACGTGGGAGGGTAACAACTAAAAGATCAACACCCACACGCTACATCTCGTGTGTTCTACCCGTACTAGAATTACTACGCATAGATCTATCTTTAATACCACTGTAGGGGTTCCGTGTATGAAAACAATAAAATTTTACCCTACGCCCCTAAACCCTGATGCTGACCTATCTATTAGTAATACAAAGTAGCAGGAGGGGCTTTTCACGAACTTACCCTTGAAGACCGAAAAGCGTTGACAACGCTCAGGAGAGCGTGATTGATGTAGATGAGCCAAAGCCGACCTCAAGGTCGTGATGAAGTCCTCAAGCTCCCTTGGTTGCAACGACTTGAGTGCCTCAAGTGTGACTCCTCGCGGGGAGTTACACACGTCCAGTGCCTGACGATGACTCCCGCTTACCTGATCCAGCAGCAGTTGTGGAAGTAGAGCTCCTGGATCTGAATCCCACAGCGCGATGGCACTCCGTGATGAAGATGTCTCTTGTTCGCGCAGTCCGAACTTGGGACCACGGTCACGAGAGAGAGAGAGAGAGAGAGAGAGAGAGAGAGAGAGAGAGAGAGAGAGAGAGAGAGAGAGAGAGAGAGAGAGAGAGAGAGAGAGAGAGAGAGAATATCAATTGGAGGTCTCCCCAAAAGTGAGAAGACCTTTATTGAATATTGTGTGTATTTATCTAGCCAAATACCCCCACTATATATAGGGGAAAAGGAGGTACTACCTCCCTCAAAGTCCCGGGGTGGGACTAAAGGAGAGGAGGGGGAGGGGTGTAACATCCCAAAACTCTAATCCAAGTGATCAAGATCCAAATCATCAAATTTAGAGTTAACAAAAAAAATTCCATTTAAAAATATTAAAGCATTCATATGTGTGTGCATTTAAATAGGAGTTGTTTTGAATTTCCATGATTAAGTGATCCATTGATGGTAAAATGATTCTTAGGTGAAATAAACATCATCTAGATCATTCCCAAACAGATCACAAAGAAAAACAAATCAAAATGAATAAAATAACCAAATGGTCATTTGTGCCATTTTAACTACCATGCCTACTTTGTCTATTCCTAGAACTCAAAACCTAACAGAAAAAATGTGGATCTTTACACCCCTTGCTAGTACAAGTAGTGATGTACCAAGGCCCACTTTGTGATCTACCAAAAACTTGCAAACACTAATTTTAAATGGCATTTGAAAACTGAATCTAGTGTAGGTATCAAAATCACACTTATTCAAAAACCACTCAAATGACTTCCATTTTAAAAACCCAAGCACACCTAGAAGCTCAAGCATGTGATCAACCACTCCACCAAATTTCATCCCAAAATTCAAATGTTTTTCGCTTGTGGCCATTGTGTCGAACACCTTGTAGACAGAATCCATTTAGCCTAACTATTACTCTTTTGATCAATTCTTGTCAAGCCATTTGGTTTGCATTCATCATTATTGTCTCCCCTGAGCACAACCAGACCAGAACCCACCCTAGTTCTAGCCCCTGGCGCAAGTGCAACGCCGCCCCGACGCCATGCTCGCCGGCCAATGTTGCCAATGCAGCAGCAGACCGCCAGCCCCTTTCCGCCGCTCCAGGAAGCTAGGCGCCACCCTACCGCCGCCCACAGTCCATCCCACGGCCACTGCCAGCCACTGGACCACTCCCCAGCCTCGCCGCCCATTCTCTCTACACGGCAAAAGCGCGCCAGAGCGCCCTCACCGCCAGCACGCCACATACCGCCCCTCGACCCAATATCGTGCACGCCGCTCTGCCTCGACCCCAGCACCCCGCCAGACACGGCCGTGCGCCGCCGCGTGATCCACAGTCGCCGTGCGCCGCGTCGAGCATCGCCTCTGTCTCCCAGAGCGCGGGACACTCCCGACCAAACGCCACCGCCCCAAGCATTGCCTTTACCACGTAGATGACCGCCAGGAGGTAGGCCACCGTCTGCCTACCCAACCCAAGCCTCTAGCCGCCTGTATCAACGTCACCGACGAGCTCACCGTCGTGTCGTTCGGTCCCCTCGTCGACCTATAAAAGGAGGCCACCCCAGCACAAACTACTCACACCATCTCACTCCCCTCTCCCCACTGATCCTTCCACCCCATCCCCGGAGCAAGGCGAACCATAGTTCATCGGAATTTAGCCGGAGCTTGTCGCAGCAGAGGAGGAGAGGCGTCGTTGATTGCGACCACCCCAGGAGCCGCCGCCACCACGCATGAGTCCGCCGTCGACAGCATGTTCGATCGCCCCCATCGCCACGCTAGCTGGAGCCCTGGTATGCCCCCATTGCACCCCAACCGAGCCGCTAGGGTTGGCTCTCGCCGGCGACCTGTTCGCCGGGGACGACGATCCTCAGCCGTAGATCTTCTTTTTAATCACACGGTCCACGGTGCCCCGTATCGCTTCGCGTTTGATGTGCCGCTGACCTGCAGGACCCTCCTGGCAGTTATCAGAGTCGCATCGCGGAACGCAACTGGGCCGGCCCGTTAGTTTTCCCGCGCTAGCCCATGAATTCAAATATAGGTTTTTCTATTTTAGTTTGAACTCACTTTTGTCCCTTAGTTCAAAAATCAATTCAGGAAGATTTACTGAAGCAATTTGATTGATTCAAATTTTGTTAGAAAGCTACTAAAAAGATCTATCCAAGCCCGTTGGATTTAATTCATTTAGAGTTAGTGATCTCTCCTAGTAAAAATAACAAGACAGAAGCTTTTGCACATTCAAACATTTTTATAAAATCAACCATAATAGATTTTGAGTTGATTCCAACTCTCAAAAATCACGGATAACCATACCTATCTGAATATGTAATAATAGTAAGGTTTACATGCAGTGCGTTTGGACTAGTACCAAAATAATGCTATATAGGCATTTCTAGTCACTTTAAATCATTAAATAATAAACTTAAACTTAATTAAATGTGATCCAACCCTTAAATCACATTCCCATATGTTAGAATATGTGGTGATGACATGTGTCCATATGATCCCATATTTAATTGGAAAATATTAAATCTTAGTTATTTTCAATGAGTAGAAATTACTTTTCTTAAATCAAAAAGAATGAAGCTAGTTAATAAAACCTTGTGATGATAATAGATCATCAAATGTGTGCCCTAGAGTACTAAGTAGACTAGTTACGTATTGTTTGGTGATTGTGTACTCCGTATGTATTGATAGATAATAGTACTGACCAAGCTTTCGAGGAGGAGGAGTGATATCAAGAGGAGGAAGAAAACTTCAACCACCGCATCGAGCATAAAAAGTATAAAACTTGACCTATCTAGATAACTTTAGATGTCATTCTATGGCATGAGTTTGATCTTAGCATCCCACCTTAGTGAACACTCTTAACTTAGTAGCTTAGAGCTAGATCAAAACTTGAGTCACTTTAGATGGGAACACTTGGTGAAAATGAATTATGAAAAACTTGGAATGATGAGTAATTCTATTGAGATGTTTTGACATGTGTTGAGAAACACAAATGGTTTATGATGATGAAAAATGTTGAGGCATGAGCCTTAACCTTTTTTTACAAAACTGATGGTTGGATTCAGATGCGATACCATTCCAATTTTACCGTAAAAACACAATACCTGAATTGGGTAAGGCTTAGCCGGAAATTTATATGCATTAGTATTAGTTCCCTCGCTGGAGAGGATTGAGCAGAGGCTACCTCTCAATGTTGTCCACCTATGCAGTGCCCAAGATGACAGATGGTCATGGTTGGGAGGCCATGCTCATAGGAGAGGTGCTTATACTAGGTGTGTAAAGGAAAGGTTATGTTTGATTATCTGGATACTAAGTATGATGATTCAGGGCTATCCCAGATAGATGTATCGAATCTGGTGGTGAAAGTGTACCACCTCTGCAGAGTGTCAAACTATTCGAATAGCCGCGTCCGCGGTTATGGATAGTTGGAGTGGCCATACTGTTTCGTTGTCAGATGTTTTCAAAATGACTTATGAATTGAATGATGAATTTTGACTTGACCACAACAGGGTTGTCACTATAACACTAGCTTCCCAACTTAAGTGATTCTAGAACTTTATTTTACCTTTCTTTGTTTTAGAACTCAGCTTAGGTTTCAAAGTTAAACTTAGCGTTAGCATTACCCACTAGTACTATCTTACTTGTTAGTGGTAGTTTTCGAGTACTTAAAGAGTACTCATGGTTTGTCCCTGGCTATTCCTATGGCTAGACTATGAAGGAGATTACCAAGATGACGGACAGTGGGATGGCTATGATAACTAGGACTATCTTCCTTCGTCAGCATTGCCTATGCCCCTGAAGATGGACCCCACCGCTATGCTTATTATTTATTCTGCTGCTTGTTGTATTAAGACTGGATCATGAGATCCTTATTTGTGTAAGACCTTATTTATGGTTTGTAATGGATGATGTACTATGATATCCAATCTGTTATGTCTCGCAAAAATGGTAATCCTGGGATTGCGATGTATGACATAACAGGCATCTGGGATTAAAAATCCGGGTGTTAACAAGTTGGTATCATAGCCATCCTGACCATGGGAGACCCTAGTTAGAATGGACGTCCGAACAAAAACTTAATTTCAAAACCAAAGTGAGTATTTATGAAAAACTATTTCCTCTCTTACCCTTGGGAATTCATTCTTTCTCAAAAATTCATGTTCCTCCAATTCTTACATTACTACCTAAAATTTGACACACTTGATCACTTCACTAACTTCCTCATCCTTAATTCTTGTAGATGGAGACTTAGTTCATCAAGTTCTACCAGTTGGGAAACGGAGGCCAGCTGATCTTCAAGAGGGGTCTAGATTCACTATCGGAGTTATTGGGACACCCACATTCGAAGTTTCTTGGAGCTCAACTTCCAGGACCCCCAGGAGGAGATTTACAGTGGCTAGTCACCGCTGATCTTCGAGGAAGCATAGAAGCACCAACGTCCAGGAGAATCTGTTGGAGATATGCCCAAGAGGCAATAATAAAAGTGGTTATTATTATATATTTGTGTTTATGATGAATGTTTACATCGCATGATATAATTGTATTATTAGGAAACACTAATACATGTGTGTTTTGTAAACATAAAAGAGTCCCTAGTAAGCCTCTTGTTGAACTGGCTTGTTGATTAATAGATGATCATGGTTTCCTGATCATGGACATTGGATGTCATTAATAACAAGGTTATATCATTAGGAGAATGATATGATGGACACACACACACCCATAATAAGTGTAGCATAAGATCAAGTCATTAAGTTCGTATTGGTACAAGCTTTCAAATGCATAGTAACCTAATCCTTCGACCATGAGGTTATGTTAATCACCATCACCGGATGGGTACTTTGATGACATCAAACACTGCTTCGTAACCGGGTGGTTATAAAGGTATCATTGGGTATTCTGAAAGTATGTGTTGAAGCGCATGGACCAAGATTGGGATTTGTCCATCCATATGACGGATAGATATGCTCTGGGCCCTCTCGGTGGGATGTCATCTAGTTAGCTTGCAAGCATGTGACTAGGTCACAAGGGATGACATATCATGGAACAAGTAAAGAGTACTTATCAGTAACGAGGTAGAACTAGGTATGGAGATACCGACGATCAAACCTCGGATAGGTAGAGTATCGCGTGACAAAGGGAATTGGTTTCGTATGTTAATGGTTCTATCGATCACGAAGTCATCGTTGAGTATGTGGGAGCCGTTATGGATCTCTAGATCCCGTTGATGGTTATTGATCAGAGAGGTGTCTCCATCATGTCTGCATATTCACGAACTGTAGGGTGACACACTTAAGGTTCAATGATGTTTAGGTAGATATGGAATGTGCGTTGGAGACCGAATATAGTTCGGAGTCTCAGATTGGATCTAAGACATCACGAGGAGATCCGGAATTGTTTGGAGAATAAGATTCATATAATGGAGATCATTTTCTAGGTTCGGAAATGTCCTAGAGTGTTTATATGGGGATTCTAGAAGGTTTCGGAATGTTCTAGAAGGTTCTATAAATTTCTATGGAGTTTACTTGAAACCCAAGAAAGGAAAAGGGGAAACTTAGGGGGGAAGGAAACTCCCCCCAAGCCCCCCTTGTGCGCCGGCCCTAGAGGTGGCCCTAGGGGTGGGAACCCTAGGCGCCACCCCTCCCTCTATAAATAGAGGGGTGGAGGCACCACCCCCCCTTGCCCCTCCACTCCTTGCTCTAGCCGCCTCTCTCCTCCTCCTTCGCTCTGCTCAGGCTTAGGCGAAGCCCTGCAGAATTCTCTACTTCACCAACACCACCATGCCGTCATGCTGTTGGGATTCCGTGGAGAGATCTACTACCTCCACTGCTCGTTGGAACGGGGAGAGGAAGGTCTGCATCGACTCCGCACATGTGACCGACTGCGGAAGCGCTGCCAGAACGCGGCGCTGGAAGGATCGTCCACTCGATCTTGAGATCGGCAAGTGATCGCCTACATCAACCACGAGATCCGATCTCGCACAAGGCTTTCGGATCTACAAGGGTTAGTACAGATCTATCTCGTTGCACATATCTAATAGATTAGATATTGGCTTTTTTCTAGATTAGATCTGGGTTTTGTTCGTTCTTGCGGTAGAAATTTTTTGTTTTCCATGCTACGAACCCATCAGAATCCAGTTCTCCGTGAGAGAGAACAACTGGCTAGATGGATTAGCCAGGGCAATGCATGAAGCTCTCGCACGTCTATGTGCCCTTAGTGTCAATCAAATCCAAGGAACCCGTTTTGCTCACTATGCAAGACGTGACTTCATGGGAATGCCGATGGAGATGCCAAGTCACCCGGAGTTGAAGCGTCAAGTGGAGAACCTTGACTTCCTGATGTACGATCGCCAGAAGGAATTGGACAATGCTAGGGAGTTTGCCAACCACAACCGTGCCATTGCCGACCAGAAGGCCCAGACTTTCTCACTGCTAGTCAAGGACCGTCAGTCTCTTCGCCTCTAGCGTGAAAAGAAGGATCGCACCATCTCCCGTCTTTGCAAGAAGGTGGCCGACCTCGAGAAGACCGTCAAGGAGCAAGAAGCTCAGCTTGCACAAAAGGAGGAAGAAGAGGAGGGTGAAGACATCCAGGGAGACATGGATTCTTACCTCAGCAATGATGATGACTTTCTGGAGGAGGATGTCGTGGACTTCTACACTAACGATGAGGACTCCGACTTCATCGACGATGAGTAGATGCACTAGAGCACTATCGTAGGATGAGATGTATTGGTCCCACTGTATCGTAGCTTGCAGAATGGTTCTTAAAACCATCTATTTTCCTTGTTGCGGTGTGTGTGTGTTTGTATCGTGTGCTTGCTTGAATGAATGAAAAGAAGTTAGTTGCAAAACCTGAGTCGAACTCAACATTTTAGCTTTGAAACCAAAACCATGAACCTTAGAACTTTCCCTCTTACCCCTTTATCTACCTCAATCTTCAGATGACTCGTGGAAACCAAGGAGGGAGCACCTCGTCGCAGGACCCAATGCTGCAGATCCTATAGAATCTCATCGCAGACAGAGAAGCAAGCAGGGAAGAGCGCCAAGCTAATCTAGCAACACTGCAACAGATCTCCCAAATGGCTCTCAACAACCAAGGGCATGGAAATCAGGATCATCAACGATCCAAGCTGAAGAACTTCCAGAATACCAATCCCCCAATCTTTAGCACTTCAGAGAACCCATTAGATGCCGATGACTGGTTGTAGACGATGAAGAATAATTTGGAGGTAGCCAGAGTTGATGACAACGAGAAAGTTCTCTTTGCCACCCACTACCTGGCAGGAGACGCAGGAGCCTAGTGGAACAGCATCCGCCTGATGTACCATGGTCAAGTGATGACATGGGAAGCCTTCAAGATCAAGTTCAGCCGCACCCACATGCCGCAGGGTCTAGTCACCCGAATGAGGGATGAATTCAGAGAGTTGAAGCAAGGCAGAATGACTGTGGTGGAGTACCATGACAGATTCCTGTCGCTTGCAAGGTACGCCCCTGATGAGATCAACACGGAGGCCAAGAAGAAGGAGAGATTCCTGAACAGACTGCATGATGAGATGCAGACTATCCTCGTCAACATCTGCTTCGAGGATCTCGAAGAACTAGTCGACTCTGCCATTCAGATGGAAGGGAAGATTAATCAGGCAAACGACAACCGCAAACGTCGTATGATGCAGCAATCTGGATCCAACGGTCACCAGAAGTACCGTCCCAACCCCTCACCGGGATACGCACCAAGGAACAACCGACCTCCAATGTCTCGCCCAAGCTACCCCAACCGTAGCGGAGGCAATGTGAAGTCCGGAGGAAACAACCACAACTCCGGCAACACCAACAATTTCAACTGTGCCCCTCCCAAGAGCAACAACAAAAACAATAACAACAACACTACACCCAGAACTGGCAGCAATGTTGTGCCTGTCGCGGCAAAAGACAAGTCACAGATAACTTGTTTCGAGTGTGGAGTGAAGGGTCACTATTCCAATGAGTGTCCCAAGAAGACTGCCGCCACTGCCAATGTGAATGCCCCAGCTCAACAGCAGCGTCGTGTTCAGCCAGGGAGAAGGTTTGCCCCAGGGAACCCTCACAACCGCAACAGCCGTCTCTTCCACATGAATGCAGAGGAAGCCCAAGAAGTGCCATACATAGTGCTGGGTATGTTTTTTGTCAACTCAGTTTTAGCAAGGGTATTGTTTGATTCGGGAGCATCGCATTCATTTGTCACCGAAGAATTTGCATGCACTAGTAAGATTCAAACAACCAACTTGAAGCAGGTCATGATAGTTCAAACCCTCGGATCAACTACAAAAGCTAGAAAATTTGCAAAGCTGTGCCTATCAGAATACATGGGATAGATTTTTATGCCAACCTAATCATACTCGGAACCAAAGGATTGGAAGTAGTACTAGGTATGGACTAGATGTCAAGGCATAAAGGACTGATAGATTGTGCTAAGAAAGCCATCACCATGACCAGTAGCTCTGGAGTCACAGTAGAGCATATATCTGAAACCTTACCTCGTCAATTCAAGTGCAACAAGAGTCTAGCCTTACCCACCATAGACCAAGTCCGAGTAGTCTGTGAATACCCCGACGTATTCCCAGATGAATTGCTAGGTATGCCCCCGGATAGGGATATTGAGTTCATTATGGAACTAATCCCCGAAACCGGACCCATAGCCCAGAGACCCTATAGCATGAACCCCTCAGAGTTAATAGATTTGAAGAAGCAGTTGGATGCCATGTTAGCAATAGGCTTGATTCAACCCAGCGCATCGCCATGGAGATCACCAGTGTTATTCGTCGACAAGAAAGATGGAGGCAACCATCTGTGCATAGATTACAGAAAGCTAAATGACGTCACCATCAAGAACAAGTACCCTTTGCCAAAGATAGAGGATCTATTTGATCAGTTGACTAGAGCCCGGGTATTTTCAAAGATTGATCTTAGGACTGGTTATCACCAACTTAAGATTCGTGCAACGGATATTCCGAAGACCGCCTTTACTACTCGCTATGGTTTATACGAGTATACGGTCATGTCTTTTGGATTAACCAATGCCCCTGCTTATTTCATGAATCTCATGAATAAGATCTTTATGAATTTCCTAGATAAGTTTGTAGTTGTGTTTATCGACGATCTTATCTACTCCAAGTCAGAAGAAGAGCATGAGCAACATCTGAGAATTATCCTAGAAACCTTGAGAGAGCATCGGTTATATGCCAAGTTCAGCAAGTGTGAGTTTTGGCTGAAAGAAGTAGGATTCCTAGGACATATTGTGTCTGTTGGAGGAGTCTCTATTGATCCCGCCAAGATCAAAGATGTCAAAGAATGGGAAGCCCCAACCACTCAAACCCAAGTCCATGCATTTCTCGGATTAGCGGGATATTACCGCAAGTTTGTCGAAGGATTCTTGGGCATCGCCAGACCCATGACCCAATTGCTGAAGAAGGACAAGAAGTTTGAATGGACCGACAAGTGTGAAGCCAGTTTCCAGGAGCTGAAGAAGAGATTGATATCAACCCCAATATTGATCATGCCAGACATCAAGAAGCCATTTGATGTGTATTGAGGCAAGAAGGCAAAGTCACCGCTTATCTATATTGACAACTGAAGCAGCATGAGCAGAACTATCCGACCCATGATCTTGAACTAGCAGCTGTAGTTTTGGCATTGAAGACATGGCGTCATTATCTGATGGGTAATCGCTGTGAGATTTACTCAAATCACAAAAGCTTGAAGTATATTTTCACTCAGAAGGAGCTAAATATGAGGCAAAGGAGATGGATAGAGTTAATCAAGGATTATGACCTTGACATTCACTATCAACCCGTCAAAGCCAATGCGGTAGCGGATGCTCTTAGCAGATTGCCTTGCAGGCTAAACACCATGATCAAGGAGAAGCAGCCAAGTTTGTATAAGGAGTTGGAGCAGTTCAGGACTGAAATAGTTAGCAAAGGATTCTTAGCTAGCATTGAACTTCAACCCACTTTGAATAGCCAAATCAAGGAAGCCCAGAAGGGAAATGAAAGTATCGACAGAATCAAACATCGTATTGGTACAGGAAAGGTACCTGGATTCACTAAAGACGAAGAAGGAGTTTTGTGGTACAAAGGACGTATCTGTGTGCCAGCAGATTCGGAGCTGAAGCAAGTTATCATGAAGGAAGCTCATGATACTCTTTATTCTATCCACCCCGAAGGAACAAAGATGTATCAAGATTTGAAAGAGAAATTTTGGTGGCACAAGATGAAGAGAGAAATCGGAAGCTACATCGCCAAGTCTGACATCTGTCAAAGAGTCAAAGCAGAGCATCACAGACCCGTAGGACTGTTGCAACCATTGCAGATTCCGGAATGGAAATGGGATTCCGTTGGAATGGACTTTATCACCGGATTGCCTACTTCTAGTAGGGGAAATAACTCAATCTGGTTCATCGTTGATAGACTGTCCAAGGTAGCTCACTTTATACCTGTCAAGACAACCTACTAGAGTTCAAAGCTAGCAGAGCTGTATATTGCTAGGATTGTTAGTCTGCATGGAACCCCCAAAACCATAGTATCAGATCGAGATTTTGGTAGAAAGTTCAGGAATGATTAGGTACCAAGTTTTATTTTAGCACCGCTTATCACCCGCAAACTGATGGACAGACTAAAAGAGTCAACCAGATCCTAGAGGATATGTTGAGAGCTTGTGTGTTAGAGTATGGATCAAAATGGGAAGACTGCCTGCCTTTCGTAGAATTCTCATATAACAACAGTTATCAAGCCAGTTTGCAGATGGCACCATTTGAGTTCATATACGGAAGAAAGTGTCGTACCCCTTTGAATTGGTCTCAAGTAGGAGAGAGTCAGATCTTTGGACCCGACATTCTCCGAGAAGCCGAAGAAAAGGTGCACAAAATCTGTGAGCACCTCAAGACCGCCCAGTCCAGACAGAAGAGTTATGCTGACAAGAGAAGGAGGGACCTGACTTTCAATGTCGGAGATTTTGTATATCTCAAGGTTTCTCCATTGAAGGGAACGCAATGCTTTAGTCTGAAAGGAAAGTGAGCACCAGATATATCGGGCCCTTCAAGATTCTGAATCACCGAGAAGTATCGTATCAACTGGAACTGCCAGAGGAGATGTCAGCTATCCACAATGTGTTCCATATCTCGTTACTTCGCAAATGCCTAGAAGTGCCAGAGGAGACTGAAGTTTTCAAGAACATCGATCATCGAGCCGTTGAGATCAACAATGACCTGACATATCGTGAAGTGCCCATCCGTATCTTGGAGGAAGCTTACAGAACCACCAGAACCAGAAGTATCAAATTTCTCAAGATTCAATGGAGCAACCATACCGAAGAGGAAGCCACTTGGGAGCGAGAAGATTCCATTAGGACAGAATTCCCAGATCTCCTTAGTTCCTAGTTTTCTTTCATAAATCTCGGGATAAGATTTTTTTAAGGGGGGGAAGGTTTGTAACATCCCAAAACTCTAATCCAAGTGATCAAGATCCAAATCATCAAATTTAGAGTTAACAAAAACTTTTCCATTTAAAAATATTAAAGCATTCATATGTGTGTGCATTTAAATAGGAGTTGTTTTGAATTGCCATGATTAAGTGATCCATTGATGTTAAAACAATTCTTAGGTGAAATAAACATCATCTAGATCATTCCCAAACAAATCCCAAAGAAAAACAAATCAAAATGAATAAAATAACCAAATGGTCATTTGTGCCATTTTAACTACCATGCCTACTTTGTCTATTCCTAGAACTCAAAACCTAACAGAAACAAATGTGGATCTTTGCACCCCTTGCTAGTACAAGTAGTGATGTACCAAGGCCCACTTTGTGATCTACCAAAAACTTGCAAACACTAATTTTAAATGGCATTTGAAAATTGAATCTAGTGTAGGTATCAAGATCACACTTATTCAAAAACCACTCAAATGACTTCCATTTTCAAAACCCAAGCACACCTAGAAGCTCAAGCATGTGATCAACCACTCCACCAAATTTTAGCCCAAAATTCAAATGTTTTTCTCTTGCGGCCATTATGTCGAACACCTTGCAGACAAAATCCATTTGGCCTAACTATTACTGTTTTGATCAAATCTTGTCGAGCCATTTGGTTTGCATTGATCATTCTTGTCTCCCCTGAGCACAACCAGACCAAAACCCACCCTAGTTCTAGCCCCTGGCGCCAGTGCAATGCCGCCCCGACGCCATGCTCGCCGGCCAACGTTGCCAACGCAGCAGCAGACCGCCAGCCCCTCTCCGCCACTCCAGGAAGCTAGGCGTCACCCTACCGCCACCCACGGTCCACCCCACGGCCACTGCCAGCCACTGGACCACTCCCCAGCCTCGCCACCCATTCTCTCTACGTGCAGCCAGAGCGTGCCAAAGCGCCCTCACCGCCAGCATGCCACAGACCGCCCCTCGACCCAATACGATGCACGCCACTCTGCCTCGACCCCAGCACCCCGCTAGACACGGCCGTGTGCCGCCGCGTGACCCATAGTCGTCGTGCGCCGCATCGAGCACCGCCTCTGTCTCCCAGAGCGCGGGACGCTCCTGACCAAACGCCACCGCCCCTAGCGTTGCCTTTACCACGTAGATGACCACCAGGAGGCAGGCCACCATCCGCCTACCCAACCCATGCCTCTAGCCGCATGTATCAACGTCACCGATGAGCTCACCGTCGTGTCGTACGGTCCCCTCGTCGACCTATAAAAGGAGGCCACCCCAGCACAAACTACTCGCACCATCTCACTCCCCTCTGCCCACTGATCCTTCCACCCCAGCCCAGAGCAAGGCGAGCCATAGTTCGCCAGAATTTAGCGGGAGCTTGCCATAGCAGAGGACGAGAGGCGCCGTTGATTGCGACCACCCCAGGAGCCGTCGCGACCACGCCTTAGTCTGCCATTGACAGCACGTTCGATCGCCCCCATCGCCATGCTAGTTGGAGCCCTGGTATGCCCCCATGCACCCCACCGAGCCTCTAGGGTTAGCTCTCGTCGGCGACCTGTTCGCCGGGGACGACGATCCTTAGCCGTAGATCTTCTTTTTAATCGCACGGTCCACGTTGCCCCGTACCGCTTCGCGTTTGATGTGCCGCTGACCTGCGGGACCCCCCTGGCAGTTGTCATTCGCGCTGCGGAACGCCAGTGGCCGGCCCGTTAGTTTTCCCGCGCTAGCCCATGAATTCAAATATAGGTTTTTCTATTTTAGTTTGAACTCACTTCTGTCCCTTAGTTCAAAAAATCAATTCAGGAAGATTTACTGAACCAATTTGAGTGAATCAAATTTTGTTAGAAAGCTACTGAAAAGATCAATCCAAGCCCGTTGGATTTAATTCATTTAGAGTTAGAGATCTCTCCTAGTAAAAATAACAAGACAGAAGCTTTTGCACATTCAAACATTTTTATAAAATCAACCATAATAGCTTTTGAGTTGATTCCAACTCTCAAAAATCACAGTTAATCATACATATCTAAATATGTAATAATAGTAAGGTTTACATGCAGTGACTTTGGACTAGTACCAAAATAATGCTATATAGGCATTTCTAGTCACTTTAAATCATTAAATAATAAACTTAAACTTAATTACATGTGATCCAACCCTTAAATCACATTCCCATATGTTAGAATATATGGTGATGACATGTGTCCATATGATCCCATATTTAATTGGAGAATATTAAATCTTAGTTATTTTCAATGAGTAGAAATTACTTTTCTTAAGTGAAAAAGAATGAAGCTAGTTAATAAAACCTTGTGATGCTTGTGATGATAATAGATCATCAAATGTGTGCCCTAGAGTACTAAGTAGACTAGTTAAGTATTGTTTGGTGATTGTGTACTCCGTATGTATTTATAGACGATAGTACCGACCACGCTTTCGAGGAGGAGGAGTGCAATCAAGAGGAGGAAGAAAACTTCAACCACTGCACCAACCAAGGCAAGCTAACACTTGCAAGTATTATACTAGCAAGCCATCATTAACAATGCAAGCTATTTCTAGCAAGTTAGAATATTTAGATAACCTAAGCAAGATGCATTAGGCATGCTTTGGTTATACCACTTTGACTAGTACCTATTCCAAGTTTACTTTTAAGCTTTTACTTTCTTTACTTTACCAAAGTCCTTTACTTGTTTTGAAGGTAGCATAAAAAGTATAAAATTTGACCTATCTAGATAACTTTAGATGTCATTCTATGGCATGACTTTGATCTTAGCATACCACCTTAGTGAACACTCTTAACTTAGTAGCTTAGAGCTAGATCAAAACTTGAGTCACTTTAGATGGGAACACTTGGTGAAAATGAATTATGAAAACCTTGGAATGATGAGTAATTCTATTGAGATGTTTTGACATGTGTTGAGAAACACAAATGGTTTATGATGATGAAAATGTTGAGGCATGAGCCTTAACCTTTTTTTACAAAACTGATGGTTGGATTCGGATGCGATACCATTCCAATTTTACCGTACAACCACAATACCTGAATTGGGTAAGGCTTAGACAGAAATTTATATGCATTAGTATTAGTTCCCTCGCGGGAGAGGATTGAGCAGAGGCTACCTCTCAATGTTGTCCACCTATGAAGTGCCCAAGATGACAGATGGTCATGGTTGGGAGGCCATGCTCATAGGAGAGGTTCTTATACTAGAGTGTGTAAAGGAAAGGTTATGTTTGATTATCTGGATACTAAGTATGATGATTCAGGGTTATCCCTGATAGATGTATCGAATCTGGTGGTGAAAGTGTACCACCTCTGCAGAGTATCAAACTATTTGAATAGCCGCGTCCGCGGTTATGGATAGTTGGAGTGGCCATACTGTTTCGTTGTCAGATGTTTTCAAAATGACTTATGAATTGAATGATGAATTTTGACTTGACCACAACAGGGTTGTGACTATAACACTAGCTTCCCAACTTAAGTGATTCTAGAACTTTATTTTACCTTTCTTTGTTTCAGAACTCAGCTTAGGTTTCAAACTTAACTTCATAGTTAAACTTAGGGTTAGCATTACCCACTAGTACTATCTTACTTGTTAGTGGTAGTTTGCGAGTACTTAAAGAGTACTCATGGCTTTGTCCCTGGGTATTCCTATGGCCAGACTATGAAGGAGATTACCAAGATGATGGACAGCAGGACAGCTATGATAACTAGGACTATCTGCCTTCGTCAGCATTGCCTGTCCCCCTGAAGATGGACCCCACCGCTACGCTTATTATTTATTTCGTTTCTTGTTGTATTAAGACTGGATCGTGAGATCCTTATTTGTGTAAGGCCTTATTTATGGTTTATAATGGATGATGTACTGTGATATCCAATCTGTTATGTCTCGCAAAAATGGTAATCCTGGGATTGCGATGTATGACATAACAGGCATCTGGGATTAAAAATCCGGGTGTTGACAAGGGGCAGCCGCCGGCCGGCCCTAGTGGGCCAAGTGTGGGGGGGGCTAGGACCAGCCGGCCACCCCCTTGCCCCTTCTCCCTCTCTCTCCTTTCCCTAATGGGCCCTCTCCCCTCCGGGAATTGGCCCATTAAGCCCTTTGACCTTTTAAATTGATTTTCTCTTTATTAAATAATTATGAATAAATGATCAAATCAATATTTAACATTCATTCACATATTATTCAACCTCCGTGGCTATGGAACACTTCCACCTCCACTCCGGACATCCTTCGAACTTACCGAAACACTTCTGGTTTTCTCTCTACTATTCTTCGGTAATTCTTCCGATCCTATAAACACTCTCTAAGCATCATCAGGCCCTTAAGCGTGATACCCCACGGTCTGGGAACACCCCAGACAAGGTCGGGACACTCTCGGACCAATGATTGACAGAGGGACCTGGATGGCCATGTGACCCTTGTGCGTTCCACGAAGATCTTTTGTCGTTTGAACCGGAACAGTCGTGTCTTATTCCCTTTGTCTATCGATACTTGCATTGCCCGAGATCTGATCAATGACATCACCATGTCGTGTTCAATATCATTACCGAACAATGCTACTTGACTCGTTCCGACAAGTGATATCCCTGTGATCAAATCAGACGCTGCGCAGCTATTGGATATAACTTCTCCGAGTGGGCCCTTGAGTATCTTTCCACCACGTGGACGGACAAATCCCGCTCTTGACATATATTTCCTCTACGGTTTCCTCCGAGTACCTTAACACTGATGGGTTCGTAGCATGGAAAACAAAAAAATTCTACCGCAAGAACGAACAAAACCTAGATCTAATCTAGATAAAAGCCAAGATCTAATCTATTAGACATGAGCAACGAGATAGATGGGAACTAACCCTCGTAGATCCGAAAGCATTAACGAGATTAGATCTCGTGGTTGATGTAGTCGATCACTTGCCGATCTCAAGATCGTGTGGACGATCCTTCCGGCGTTGCGTTCCAGCAGCGCTTCCGCCTTCGGTCAAGTAGACAATCCTTCCGGCGTCGCGTTCCAGCAGCGCTTCCGCCCTTGGTCAAGTTGACGATCCTTCCGGCGCTGCAATTCGGCAGCGCTTCCGCAGTCGGTCACACGTGCGGAGTCGAAGCAGACCTTCCTCTCCCCGTTCCAGCGAGCAGCGGAGGTAGTAGATCTTCTCCACGGAATCCCAGCAGCACGACGGCGTGGTGGTGGTGGTGGAGTAGAGAATTCTGCAGGGCTTCGCCTATGCCTGTGCAGAATATGGTGGAGGAGAGAGGCGGCAGAGATTGGACGTTATGAGAGCGTTCGAGGAGGGGGCGCCCCTGCCCCTCTATTTAAAGGAGGGAGGGCGCGCCAGGGAAGGGGAGTCCTTGTAGGACTCCCCTCCTATGGGGCCGGCGGGTTGGGGAGGTGGGGAGGAATCCTCCTCCCCCACGACTCCTTATCTTGACCCAACAGGACTCCTTGATCCCTATCTTGATTTTCAAGCAAACTCCAAGATATCTTCTAGAACCTTCCGGAACATTCCGAAACCTTCTAGAATCCTCATACAAACACTCCGGAACATTTCCTATCTCATAAAATGATCTCCTATATATGAATCTTATTCTCCGGACCATTCCGGATCTCCTCGTGATGTCCCGGATCCATTCAGAGACTCCGAACAACATTCGGTCTCCAACGCACATTCCATATCTACTTAAAACAACTTCGAACCTTAAGTGTGTCACCCTACGGTTCGCGAATATGTAGACATGATAGAGACACATCTCATATCAATAACCATCAGCGGGACCTGGAGATCCATAATGGCTCCCACATACTCAACGATGACTTCGCGATCGATTGAACCATTTACATACGAAACTAATTCCCTTTGTCTCGCTGTACTATACTTATCCGAGGTTTGATCGTCGGTATCTCCATACCTAGTTCTACCTCGTTACTGATAAGTACTCTTTACTCGTTCCGTGATATGTCAACCCTTGTCACCTGGTCACATGCTTGCAAGCTAACTAGATGACATTCCACCGAGAGGGCCCAGAGCATATCTATCCGTCATATGGATGGACAAATCCCAATCTTGGTTCATGCGCTTCAACACATACTTTCAGAATACCCAATGACACTTTTATAACCACCCAGTTACGAAGCAGCGTTTGATGTCATCAAAGTATTCATCCAGTGATGGTGATTAACATAACCTCATGGTCGAAGGAATAGGTTACTATGTGTTTGAAACCTTACAGCAATACGAACTTAATGACTTGATCTTATGCTACGCTTACTATGGGTGTGTGTGTCCATCACATCATTCTCCTAATGATATGACCTTGTTATTAATCACATCCTAATGTCCATGATCAGGAAACCATAATCATCAATTAATCAACAAGCTAGTTCAACAAGAGGCTTACTAGGGACTCTCTTATGTTTACAAAACACACATGTATTAGTGTTTCCTAATAATACAATTATAGCATGGGATGTAAACATTCATCATAAACACAAAGATATAATAATAACCACTTTTATTATTGCCTCTTGGGCATATCTCCAACAAACACACCTTTATAACCACTATATTACCAAGTGGCGCTTGATGCTATCAAAGCACTCTCGGGAGACAGTGATTGATATAGCATGTTTAGGTTGGGTATTGGTTCATCATCTCATTCTCAGAATGAGTTGACTCCATTTCCAACTGGCATAAATGCCACATGATCAGGAAACATGATCATCTGTTGACCAATGAACTAGTGACTAGAGTTTCACTGGGAACCCCTGGTTGTTTGTATATCACACGTGTATTGATGTTTCCACTCAATACAGCTATAGCATGATATATAACTTAATCATAAACTATATGAAATATCATAATAGTCCTTATTACAATTTGTCTCTAGGGAATATTTCCAACACCAGGGACAACGCGGGTCGACCCGCCACTGGATCCAAAGGTGGCAGGAACTATGGATCAACGCCACCGGCATCCACCGGGACACAGTGATACACTTCTTCAAGAACGCGTGCCGGTACGAATCCCTGGTCGCTAAGATCAAGAGGGTCTACTGGACGCTCGACAACATCCCCGACCTCCTCGAGATCGCCAAGCGCTACGCGGAAGAAGACCCCAACCAGGACTCTGACGATGAGTCGGGTGGAAGCCGCCGCGTCAGCGCCCACGACAGCGGGCGACAGCGCGACATGTGCTATAGCAACACCCGCATCACCGGGAAACGCCGTGGTGACGGGCGAGTCGACTTCGTTGCCAATGCCGTCTACGGCCAACGCAGCCCAAAGAACTTCTACCGCGACGGAGGAAACTACCGCGACAGCGGAAACTACCGCGCCAACAACACGGTGAGGCTGAAATTCGACCCCGCCGCCCTGCTCAACCAACCCTACGTCTACCACAGCAGGGAGGGAAATCCCGCCACCCACACTACCGCCGACTGCCACTCCCTCAAGGAGATCGAAAAAGCAAGGCGGGCACGGGACGACCCCAACAACAACCCGCCACGGGATAACGAAAACACCAGTGGCTTCGGCAACACCGTCGGATCACTCCACACTTTCACTGGGCTTGGCACCAAGCACGAGAGGAAGGTGCTCGCCCGCGCAGTCGCCGTCAATGCAGTGACGCAGGTCGATATCCCCACTTCCTCAACTGGTCTGAGCCAGCATCACCTGGAGTCGCTAGGACCACGCACCCAAGATCGAGTACCCAGGGTGAGTCGCCCCCGTGGTCAGGCCCAAAGTGGCCGACTACTGGCTGCCTAAGACACTGATGGATGGCGAGAGCTCCATCAATATCATGTACCTAGACATGTTCAAGAGGCTCCAGCTCCCAGAATTAGCAATTAAGCCGACCCTGACAACCTTCCATGGCATTGTCCCTAGTCGGAAGGCGTACCCGATCGGAAAAGTAACTCTATCAGTCACCTTCGGCACACCAGCAAACTACCGCACCGAGTGGATCGAGTTCGAGCTGGTGAACTTCCGCAGCCCCTACCACTGCGTCCTGGGACGCCAAACGTTTTCCAAATTCATGGCGGCCCCCCACTACGCCTACAACATGATAAAGCTTCTAGGGCCAAGCGGCATCATCACCGTCCACAGCGACCCCGATATGGCCGTGGAATGCAAAGATAAAGGCGATGAGTTCGCCGACACCGTCATCGCCGTGGAGACTGACCACGCGGAGGAACTCGCGAAATAAGCGGGCAACATCAACAAGGACGACTCCACCATCCTGAAGAAGCCAATCGCCGCGAGCTCCACATTCGAGGCGACCACGCACACCCGCACCGTCGAGCTCGTCCCAGGCGACTCCAGCCAGATGGTCACCATTGGGGTGCACATGAGCCTCGCATAGGAAAGCGCGCTCATCGAGTTCCTCTGTGAGAATCGCGACATCTTCGCATGGAAACCATCTGACATGCCCGATGTCCCGAGGGAACTAGCTGAGCACAAACTCAACGCCGACGCCAAAGTGCAACCAGTAAAGCAGTCGTTGCGACCCTTCAATGAAGAGCGCCATCAGGCAATTGCCGAAGAGGTACAGCGCCTGCTAGCCGCAGGCTTCATTCGGCCAATCAAATACTCCAAGTGGCTGGAAAACCTAGTCCTAGTCCTGAAAAAGAACAACACGTGGAGAATGTGTATCGACTACACCAACCTCAATAGCGCCTGCCCGAAGGAGGAGTTCGTCCTACCGCGCATCAACCAGATCATCGACTAGATCGCCGGATCAGAGTCGTTTTGCTTCCTCGACGCGTATTCTAGCTACAATCAGATCAAAATGGCGGTCAAGGATGAGGAGAAGACGGCGTTCATCACGCCATTCGGCGCCTTCTGCTACACGGCCATGACAAAGGTGCATGTAGGAGTGCCTTGCAAGCCAAATTGGCCGCAACATACACGTCTACATCGACGACGTGGTGGTAAAGTCCACCCGCCAAGACAACCTGCTCGCCGACTTGGCTGAAACCTTCGCAAACCTGCGGAGGTACAACATCAAGCTCAACCCAGGAAAATGCACCTTCGGCGTCTCCGGACAGCTCCTGGGATACGTGGTCTCCAAACAAGGCATCGAGGCCAACCCTACCAAGATCGACACCATCGCGTGACTCGAGAAACCCGAGTGCCTACGTGATGTCCAGAAGTTGGCCGGGCGAGTCGCGGCTCTCAGTCGCTTCATTCCCCGGCTCGATGAGAAGGCAATGCCCGTCTATCGCCTGATGCGCAAGAACCCCATGTTCCAATGGGACGTGGAGGCAGATAACACACTCAAAGCACTCAAAGAAGTGCTACTCGCGGCTCCACTCCTCGCCACCCCAATCGACAAAGAGCCAATGCTCGTCTATGTGGCGGCCTCCACTCGAGTCGTCAGCACCGTGATGGTCATCGAACGGCCAGAGGAGGGAAGGGAGCGCCCCCTGCAGCGCCCCGTCTACTACATCAGCGAAGTCCTGACGGACTCAAGACAGCACTACCCGCAGTACCAGAAACTGGTATATGTGGTATTCCGAGCTCAATGGTGACTCCCACACTACTTCCAGGAGCACCCAATCACGGTCGTCTCCTCCACGCCACTACAGGACATAATACGCAATCGCGAGGCAACTGGGTGAGTCGCCAAGTGGGCCGTCGAAATCGACGTCCACAACATCAAGTACGAGCCCCGCAAAGCGATCAAGTCGCAAGCCATGGCCGATTTCCTCGCAAACTGGGAAGAAGCACAGCAGCCGAAGAAGCTCCCATACCTCCACTACTAGTCGCTCCACTTCGACGGGTGGAAGAACGCTGACGGTGCTGGGGCCGGGGTCATACTGACCTCCCCCAAGGGAGACAAGCTCCGCTACGTGCTCCACCTCAACTTCAAGCCCGGCACCAACAACATGGCAGAGTATGAGGCCCTCCTTCACGGCATGTGGGCCGCCAAGGAAATGAACATCAACCGCCTACAGTGCTACGGCGACTCCGATCTAGTCGCCGGCCAAGTCGCCGGGACCTGCGACACCGTCTCCCCGACAATGATAGCATACCGCCAAGCGGTAGACCAGCTGGGAGGACACTTCGATGGTTACTCAGTCGAGTGGATCGACAGGCGAAAGAACAAGGAGGCAGATGCCCTCTCCCGCATCAGGTCGGCTTGGCAAACGCCACCCGCAGGCGTCTTCCTCGACATCATCCACAAGCCTTCAGTCTCCCAGCCAAAGGAGATCGATGTTGGGATACCACTACAACCTGAGCCAGCCCTAGTCGCCATGATTGTGGAACCCAGCGACTGGACGGCACCATATGTCACCTTCCTCGAGCAAAAGATCCTCCCAAGCAACGAGACGGAAGCTCGAATGATCGTGCACCGATGCAAGTCCTTCGTAATCATCAACGCCGAGCTCCACAAACGCAGCGTGACGGGCGAGTTCTAGCGCTGCGTACAGCCAGAAGAAGGACACAAGATCCTCCAGGACATCCACACCGGCGACTGCGGCCATCACGCCGGTGCCAAGTCGCTGGTCGCCAAGGCCATGCGGCATGGTTTCTACTGGCTCACCGCACACGCCGACGCCACCGACATTGTCCAACGATGCGTCGGGTGCCAGAAGTACGCCAACCAGACGCATCTCCCTGGTTCAGCACTCAAGACGATCCCCATCACCTGGCCATTCGCTGTATGGGGCATGGACATGGTTGACCCGTTCAAGAAGGCCCCATCCGGCTTCACCCACCTCCTGGTCGCGGTCGACAAATTCACAAAATGGGTCGAAGCCAAGCCGATCAAAAAGTGTGATGGCAAGATGGCCACCAAGTTCCTCCACGAGCTCATATACCGGTACGGCTACCCGCACAGCATCATAACGGACAACGGCACCAACTTTGCCAAGGGCGCCATGGCAGAATTCTGCGACGAGCACAACATACGACTCGATCTCGCCTCAGTCGCCCACCCAGAGTCGAACGGCCAAGCAGAACACGTCAATCAGAGCGTCCTCCATGGACTCAAGCCACAACTCCAAGTGCCCCTCGAGTGGACCCCAGGATGCTGGGTCAAAGAACTCCCCTCCGTAATATGGGGGATCCGCACCTCCATCAACCGCTCCATGGGGTTCACGCCCTTCTTTATGGTATACGGTGCCGAAGCCATAATGCCAACCGACCTAGAGCACGCCTCACCTCGAGTCGCCCACTATGTCGAGGCGAAAAACGAGATCACCCGCCAAGACAACATCGACCAGCTCGACGAGGCACGCGACCTAGCTCGCTCCCGCACCGCCATCTACCAGCAGGGACTCCGCCGCTACCACAGCCGCTGAGTCCGGACCCGCACCTTCCAGGAGGGCGAATTGGTTCTACGATTGGCCCAGGACAAGAAAGGTATGCACAAGATCTCCCCTCCATGGGAGGGGGCATTCGCCATAGGAAGCATCCTCGATAACGACGCCTACTACCTCATCGACATACGAGGCGATGGCCAGCTTGAGGTCGGGAGGCCATGGAATGTAAACCTTCTCTGAAAGTTCTATACATAGAACTCAAACTTGTACCCAGATGATATATAATGAAATTTATTCGGATCGCACAAATTGTGTCCACTCACCATACTCTTGTGCCACTCGCACTCGTACATTAAGCAATACGCTACCTACGAAAGTCAAGCCTTGGTCGAGCGACCGGCACGGCTAAGTAGTGCGAACCAAGGGTGCTGAAAATATTCGGGCTTTGTGTCGTCCACGAACATGCCAACCCTGAGCCACCATCAGAGTCGCCCCGCTCGACTGGCTCACCGGGCTAAGACGACCGACATACGCTTCCGACAACGACATGTCCTCCCCATCCTCAATCAAAGCGACTTGAATGGTTAAGTACCATGCACGGGAACTTCGTAAACAAAAACCCTCACGCGGCTCGGGAACACACCAAGTAAGAGAGCTTCCTTAGACTTGCCACGCGACTGGCTCTCCGAGCCAGGGAGAGACGCGTTACAAACAACGCACCAACAACCCGTAATAGGCACACGCTCGTGGACTCGCCTAAAAACAACTCTACTCGCATTCGAGGACTCGCCCCTTCGGAGTCACGAGGGACAACCAACACAAAAATCCTAAGCAAACACATATGTACACAAACGAGTTATACCCCACTAAAGGGACGCACTCGGGGACTCGCTCAAACAAAAGTTAAACACACCACACAATTAAACTTGCATTGCGAGTCAATTGACTCATCTTACTCCCATACACAAATATTGTTCATATTACAAAAGTCGCCACTTGGCATATCTTACAGACTGCCTAGAGAAGATATCTATTTCGCAGGCCCCAATGAAGAAGCATCGCCACCACTCTTGACATGGACGAATGGCTGCCATGGGTTCGTTGGGTAGGTCGACAACGACTTCGACAGTGCCGACCGGAAGGGTTGCTCCAACTTCAGGTCATGATGTTCCGGCTCGGGGTCACCCGACACCACCACCGTCTCCTGGTACGGCAGCAGGCCCCCATCGCTAGCACCCGATCAGCAAAGGTGGCAGCCTTGGCGGTCAGCCTCAACACCTCCGACATCTCCACCGTGCCAGTCGCCGAAGGGTAGCCGCTGGTGACGTCGTCGAGGTCGAAGTCGTTAGGGAAATGCGCGAGCCCTAGGCTCAATGCTGTGGTGTCCCCGCGCCTGAAAGCCAAACGCGCCATCCACTCTACGACGCCGGGTACCTCCTCCAGGTACCGCCATACTTCAGTCAGACCCCCAGGTATAACCTCGGTGGGGGATGCCTTGAAGAACCGCCTAGACGCACAACGTCGAGGCGGTGGCCGCGTTCACCACCACGGTCACACACCGCGAGGCGTTGAAGGTTTGCACCACCGAATAGCTTTGACCTATTACAGCTGCAACGTCAGACGTCAGTGCCACCACGAATTCACCCACTCGAGGACTCACCTTACATGTCAAAAAGAAGAGCAACGACTCACCAAGGAGCTTCCGGCAGTGCTCGATGACGTGTTTCTCCAAGGCAGCGAGATCACTCTGCAGCCTAAGGATGATGGAGTCTGCAGCCTTCCACTCCTCTTCAGCCGCAGTGACTGCGGCCTTTGCCCTATCCTCAGAAGAGATCACGGCCGCTTTCGCCTCCTCCAATTCCTTCACCAGCGAGTCGATACGCCCATTCGCCACGTCCATCTCGGCAGCTAGAACATACCCTTCTCAGGCTTTGGCAATGGCAGCTGGAAGACCATCTGAATGGAACAAAAACAACAGTCAGCATTCTGTCAACATCAGCAGCTCACAATCGCCAAGTAAAACAAGTACTCACCGGTAGTCTCCTGGAGTCGCCGGTTTGCCTCCTGCGCTACGCACAGATCACGCTCCAGACGCTCTTTTGCGGCCTGCCGATCAGCTGACTCCCTCTGCAAGCCCTACAAGCAGAACAAAAAATTAGCAACTGCAAAAACACAAATTCAGTGTCCAGCCGCTGAAATTCAACGACTAGACACTCAGGGACTGGCGACTAGAAGAAACTCAGTGCATAGCCGCTGAAATTCAGCGACTAGACACTCGGGGACTAGCGACTAGAAGAAACTTAGTGCCTAGCCACTGAAATTCAGCGGCTACACACTCGGGGACTGGACGTACCTGAATGGCAGCACCAAGCATATTGTGAAGTTCTCTGGCGTCCGTCGAAGGGACCACAAAGGAGGTACGCCCGCGACGAGGTCCGACGTCCTCATCGACGATCTCCGGCATCTGCGGAGATTGGGTTTCCGCCACAATCGAAAAACCCCTCGCCATGAAGCGTGGGAACGACGTGGACGCCCTCGCCGGAGCACTGGTTGTTGGAGCCGGCGGTACTGTCGTTGGAGCCCCCTCACCTGGCTCCGATTGAGTGGCTACCACCTCCTCACCGCCGGTGGTAGTGTCACCCCCCCTGGCGCTGTCTTTTGCTGCAGCCTCGTCGGGCTCACCCTTCTGCTTCTTCGCGTCTTCAGCAGGTGCAGCTTCCGCAGTAGGCTTCCTCTTCCTAGGGAGATCGCCTTGCCCCGTGGTGATGATCGATGAAATTTTAGCTACCGAAGGGCGACCTATCTTCTTAGCGCCGGACCTACAAAACCTCCAGAGTCAGCAAAGAAATCATACAAAAAGTCATCCAAGAATTGGAAAGGAAACCCGAGACTTACTTGGTGACCGGAAGAACATGCAACCCCGTGCTGATGTGGGTGGGCTTATCTAGCTCCGGGCCTAGCTTGCGCGTGAGGCCTTTCTCAAAGACATCTGAAGCCCACGACACCGCGGGCCTCTTTGATGATGAAGCCGCGGTCGCAGGAATCTCCGGCTCAGAAGACGCGGTCGTCCCCGAAGATTGCGGCAACTTTGGTGCCGCAGCTTTAGCTGCCTCCTGCTCTAGCGCCACCGAAGTTGTTGGCACGATCACCGCGAGTGGAACTTCCACCGCCGCTTCTTTGTCCTCACCCTCCGATCCCATCATCGGAATCGCACCCTCCGGGATCTTGCATGAGGTCTTGGTCGCGTCGTCGTCGGATTCGCCATCTAACTCGAACACTACCACCGATCTGGACGGTGACGTCGACTTCTTCGCTGGCGACTTTGATTTACGCACGGGCTTCGCCGGTGTGGCTGTTCGCCGAGAACTATGCCCTTGCAAGATATTGTCGTCCTCTTCGCGCTCTTCAAGACTACGGCTCGCCTCGAACTCGCGATGCTTATACATGCGAGTCTTGTGGGTCACGGGCACTAGGGGAGGAACCTCCATCTCCTCCTCTTCTTCCTCAGAGGATTCTCCTTCGGCACCCTCCTCGAACTCTTGGGGGCCATCTTCGTTGAGTGGGGGGAGCCAGCCCTCCAGAACCTGGAACAACTGAGAGTGGACACGAACAAGTTTCAGACAATGCGGTTGCAAATTGCACCGCGGGAATCACGATTGAACATAAATTCGGAGAAAAAGACTTACCGTGGGAGCTCCGTTCTTCACAGGCACGTACGGGGCGAGTTCGGTCGACGTGGTTGTAAATTCCGCATCAGTAATCTTCTTCAAGGCGGCCTTATAGTCTTCAGCATCCCATGACTCCTTGCTGGTCCGGGAAGGATCGTTCTTCCCGCTGTACTCGTACATCCAGTGCGGCCGGGCCGCCAATGGAACCAGGCGCCGCCCGAGCCAGCAGTTGTACAGGTTGATCGAGGATAACCCTTGGTCCTTCAGCTTCTGGATCTGGTCCATCATTTCCGCGACGGCCATCCTTTGATCGTTGGGGAGCCTGTCCGTTGCCAGTCGACGGGGATCGCTTCTCTCCGCGACGAATTCTGGCAACACCACTTCGCTGGACAGGGTGGACTCCTTCATGTAGAACCAGCTCTTCTTCCATTCGCTTGCGGCCTTCTTCGGCAGCATGAGCTTGATGAAATTGACCTTCACGCTCGATGAGGTCGTGGAACAGCTCCAGCCATAGCGGGAAGTACGGCCTACAGCCGAGGTAGCATTCGCAGAAGGCGACGAAGATCGCCAGCTGCTCGATGTTGTGTGGGCCGAGATCCGATGGCTTGATCACATAATATGCGCAGAACCACCGGAAGAACAACGAAGTGGGGAACCCCAAGCCCCTCTCCAAATGGCTTGTGAAGCAGATGAACTCGCCAGCACGTGGCTTCGGCTCGATCTCGGAAGATGTGGGGATCCGCCAATTCCCCTTACAGAGGACCCCGACGTCCTCAAAGGACCTGAGCTGCGCCGCAGTGCATTTGGATTTTCCCCATGAACCTTTCGGAGGCGCCATCAGGAAGAAAGCCGGATCGCTTGGTGTGGAGAGTCTAGATCGAGGGAAGACAGAGGGAATGGATGCGCGAGGATGAAGAATGCGAGGAAGGATCTACATGACTAATTGGTCACTCCCCTTATAAAAGGAGTGCTACCCGCCAATCTCGGGGTAGCCGTTGCCCGCGGTAATTGCGCCGAAGTTACCATTGGACTATCCAACAGATAGTTTAACCAAGTTAATGGTTCAACTCCTTCACTCGACTCGCCTGAAATTGTGCCCTGTCCAGTCGGCGAGGCAACGACTTGGCAGCGATTGCATTCGCCAAAGCAGCGACTGGAAACCCGGTGGAGAATTTCCTTGGTTTCGGCAGAGCCCGTCGTCGATTCGACTGGGCGTCCAAATTGGACTCGCCTACTCTGACTGCCAAATGAACACCTATGTTTGAATCAACGATGGCCTCAGGAACTACTGATGGGGATATGCCAAATGGGGTATGCCCAGCGGGACATTCCGGCTGAGTCAAAGGCTTAGCAAATGGGCCTGCAGGACAGCGACTGGAATGCGAATGAGGAAAAGGCCTGGCAATTGGAGACTGGAGGCCCAAAAGCGTACTCGAAGCCCAGTTGGATTAGGTCAACACCTCTAAATCCATATCGTGTTCGGTTGTAAACTGTAAACACTAGCGAGGTGCCTCCTATATAAACCTCCCTAGGGTACTCTGAGGACTTATGTTCCATCATACACCCCTTCAAGCGACTCACTGCTTAGACGCCGAGCTTGCCACCCCTGTAACTCGCTCTCCATCAATCTAATCTAGCAGGAGTAGGTCTTTACCCTCCGGGGGTCGAACCTGGGTAAACCCATGTGCATCCGCCCCCATCTCGCACCGCAGATGGCCGCCAACTCTCGCCCCCGATTCTATCAATCGCTGCCTACCGCAGCGACTGCCGTGGCCATTTCAACGACACCTCCAATTGATATTCTCTCTCTCTCTCTCTCTCGTGACCGTGGTCCCAAGTTCGGACTGCGTGAACGAGAGACATCTTCAACGTGGAGCGTCGTCGCGCTGCGGGATTTGGATCCAGGAGCTCTACTTCCGCAATTGTTGCTGGATCGGGGAAGCGAGAGTCATCATCAGGCACCGGACGTGTGTAACTCCCCGCGAGGTGTCACACTTTAGGCACTCAAGTCGTTGGAGCGCAAGGACTTCATCATGACCTTGAGGTCGGCTTTGGCTCGTCTACATCAACCATGCTCTCCTAAGCTTTGACAATGCTTTTCGGTCTTCAAAGGTAAGTTCGCGAAAAGCCCCTCCTATTACTGCATTACTAATAGATAGGTCCTGGCAACATCAGGGGTTCAGGGGCGTAGGGTAAAAATTTATTGTTTTCATACGCGAAACCCCTACAATCTCATGACACAAGATGTATGTTATCTTGATTATTAATAACTAACAATATCATGCTAGTGATGTCTCTAACATCTCCGAGAACGTTTTAGCCCTATTGAGTTTAACCACTCTTTCATAAAACCTTGTTACTTGTTTCCATTTACTCGTTTTAATTACTTTTCTACAAACAATCAAAAACCTTTCAAACATCCTTTACTTGAGATCAAAGGTAGCTTACAAGTATCATTTGGTAGATAGTAACGAGGGGCATAAAGACCTTTACCAATAGCTCTCTGTGGGTTCGATCTTTACTTCGAAATTAGCTACAATTGATCTGTGCACTTGCAGTCATCACTCCCCATAAAACCAGTGACTCGCCAAGGGGTCAGGTCACCATCATTCGGCGTCACTAAAACATCAATGTGCCAGGTTAAAACTCTTCAGATTAACATCCATATCATGTGACCAAAAAATGCCAATGCCTCCACTGAGGCCATCATTACTGACTGCAAAACCTCTTGCCATGTGGAGGCTGCTCGCCAACTTTTCTACCCTTGTCTTACTCATCTTTTTCTCCATAACAAAGACAATATTGGGGGCGAACTACTTGACAATGTTGCAAGCTCATGAGCTGTCGCGGGATCCCCTAGCCCATGATAGTTAAAGCTCAGGTAACTCATCGCGATGGGCACAGCTGCTCTGCAGCTGTCACCGATTCAGATTCAGAAGACATCCCCCTTTGTCTTCTTAGCCTCGGGACTAGGCACTTCAGAACGAGTCCTTGGCACTTCAGTATCATCATGTTTTGCCCCGACCGATGTTGGATCAAATACGACCATTCTGCCATCTACTTCCATAGCATTCTGAGTTGTGGTACAATTGGGCTGCAAATCCAAGGGGCAGTAAGTCTGCAAGTTGCCCCGTCCTCTCGCTCTGCCCCCACGTCCTCTCTCAGCACCCCTTCCTCTTCCTCCCTACACATTGGTAGGTGGGACCGGAGGATTATTCCTATGAACGCCATCCTCCGTGGCAGCGTGACCATCCCAAGAATTGTTGTCGCTCTAGGCACGATTATACTTGTTCTTCAATTTTCTATCATCTAGAACACGTAGGGAAGGGCAATACGGCCAATGAACCAGCTTATCACGCTTCCCTGGATTCGGGCAGACCATATCAGAGTGCCATATCAGACCACGAGTGAAACAGAAGTACGGCAACTCCTCATAATCTAGCTTGTACCAATCACATGACTCCCTCCTTGACGAATCAATAGCTATGCATTTGCGCAAGGGTTCATCAACATTGATCCACACTTGTGCTCTCAACAAACCACCCGATGTGAGGCCTTGCTTGTTCACGTCCACACATACCACATTATCACTTATCTCAGCGGCAATTTTCTCACCCCGGGTTGCATTTAGCATGTTGAAGGGTAGATTACCTACCCGCACCCAGATTAGAAGCTTGTCAAAACGAATTTCAGCTGGGCATTGAAAATCCACAAAATTCAATAGGACCACCGTGTGCCTTGAGCCATTCCACGGTGATCGCTCCCAAACTCGCCCACGATCACGTTCTGTCACAAAGGTTGCGACGAACATATTGGTACCGCCATCTCGGAATAGCAGCCCCTTCGGGTTACCCCACACCGACCTTAGGATTGCCTTGATTATTTCAATGTGGAACACCTTCAGGGACAGAACCTTCCCGGCTAATGACCATGAAGGCTGGGAACCTTCTTCATGATCATAAATCACCAACTTCTTGGAGTTGGCCGTAGTGAGTTTCAGCCAGCCAATCATCTCCTCGATCATGAAGGCTGGGAACCTTCTTCACGATCATACATCACCAACTTCTTGGAACTTGGCCGCAGTGAGTTTCAGCCAGCCAATTCTCTCCTCGATCATTTCCTCCCTTGTTGGACCCTTGCCAGGTCATCGATCCCCCAGATCTGAGTCATGCCCCTCCATCGAGATCCAGCCCTAGCAAACCAACGAAGAAACTAAAACCCTGCCTCAGGGGGAAGAACACTTGGCCGAAAACAGACAGGATCTTCTCCGGAGCAAGGGTGGTAGATTTCCTCCAACTCTTCCCTCTCACGGTGAAGTGTTTATGAGATGCGCCCCGGCGGCGGCCGCCATGGGCTATGTGTTAACTGAGAACCCTAATCGCCTAGGGATTCACCTAGGAGATGAAGGGGTATTCCGGGAAAAGAAAAAGCACTCTTTTCTTGTGCTACTTCAGCATGGGAATCCTTTGTCCAACAAAATTTTTCATAGTGCACCAAAACAAGTGTACACCAGGAAATGAAAAGTAATGCAATGGTGACGTGTCTATGCCAGGTTAATTAATCCCCACGACTAGCCAAAACTCTCACAAAAAAGAGAAGCTTGCTAGTTCAGGATATTACGTGTATGTGCATGGAAAATATCACACCGGTAAATACTTTTTTAGAGCAACACACGTATTTCATTAATAGAAAATTAAGTTACGTAACGCAACATACGTGAAAACTAAAAGACAGCCCGGGATAAACTGATTATCCTGAATATGCAGATAAAATCCTAAAAAATCGAGAAATACAAAACGATCTCTAAAATTTCCTGCAACCACCATAGCCGGCGACCGTCGCCCAACTCCAGCGCCGCCAAGGCGAACACCGGGAGAGACGCCGAACCTCCACCATTGCAAGATCCGAAACCGCACAATCGCCAACGAGGCTTTGTGAGTCGATGAACAGGCCTGCTGCACGCAGCGAGGCACATGTCGATGTGGCACGTCGACCGAGGGACGTCCCCGTGCTGTCTTGCACCAAGATCCACTGCCTCCCATCGATGAAGTCGCAGAAGAACGGCAAATCCACCACCTCCGGACCAACATCCTTGCTCCAGAAGAACCATCTCGCCCCGGCCGCCAACGCCGTTGCAGATAACAACGAACGTCGGCGACACATCGAGAAACTATTCTCACTAGATCTGAAGAACGGCGGGAAGACCTAGTTATCGATCTGAAGGACGGATCAACACGCGTTGCCATCAACTCCGAGGCGTCGCTACGAAGGTCGTCGCCAGCGTGGGATTAAAGTTCAGACAGATTTATTCGCCTGGGCACCGCTCCCACCACCCCAATAGCGCACCAGAGAAGATAAAATCTAACCCTAACTACTAGGACAGAACAGAGAAACGAGGCCCCCCCTCCCCCCTGTCGCCGCCAGAGCGGCAAGCGGAGGGAGAGGGGACCAAAGCCAATGCCCTTGCCGGATGAGATCGGCAGCACCTGTTTTCTCCGCCGCCGCCGCCCGCTCGCGAGAGCAAAGTTAGAGACGCGAAACGAGTGCTGAATCTTCACCGGTAAATACTCATGCCTTCTAAAAAAGAGTTTTCGATAAAAACACCCATATTACACTGCACGGTTTGTTACACATACAACCCATTTCATCCGACGAGCATTCTTCACTTCGCTCGATCGCACAAGCACACCAACACAACTCCCACCACACACAGACGACTGTGGATTGAATTTGACTACCTACTAGCCGGAAAAGCTAGACTTACGGGCTGGAGACTTACTAGCTAGTGCTTCACTAACCAATGACCACGCGACGCAATTACGGATAGCGAAACGTACGGGCGACGGGACAGCGCTTGCACGCACTCTAGCTGATTCAGAGCGCAGATTTGATCATGGCGGGGAACATGTCGGCGACGTTGACAGCCGGGCTCAGCAGCTTGCCCATCTCTTCCACGAACTTGTCCATGGCGGGGCCGGGCAGGCACATGGGAATCACGATGCCGTCCTCGCCCTTGGCGTTCTTGAACGGGATGAGGAAGCTGGCCACGCCGGGGATGGCGCCCACGCCGCCCTTCGCCGGACCGCCGTACATGGGCCTGCCCCACCCGAAGTCCAGGTCGCCGAACCCGGCCTTGGTCACGTCCGACGCCAGGTACGCGCGCACCACCGTGAAGTGCGGCCGCCCGCGCTGCACCATCAGGTCCGCCACCGACCGCATGTACTCCACGTCCACCTCCCCCTTGGCCTCCTTCACCAGCCGCACAGCGTAGCTCAGGGGCCTCGCGCACAGCTCGCCCGCGGCCGACACAGCTACCGGGAACGCGAACGCGTTTCCGTAGTAGCCGCTCGGGATGGCGCTCTCCTTGCCCTTGCCGCCGCGGGCGTTGACGATGCAGATCATCCGCATCACCTCGTCGGCGTCGGGGGCCAGCGCCACGGTGCGACACTTCCACAGACAACCTGTGAGAACCTCGAACGTGGTAGCGCGTTTCCGGAGACCCGGCGCCAGGTGGGACCGGACGGCGGCGACCTCCTTGACGCCGAAGAAGAAGGAGCGGTGCGCCATGTCGTCGAGCGGCACGATGGTCCCATTGATGTCCGGCACTTCGTCGTACTCCCGGTGCGCGAAGCCAGGACGCGGCGGGTTCCGCGCCTCCAGCAGCTCGCGCCCCCACACCGGTCGCACCGACGGCACCGCGGCGCCCCGCGCCAGCTCCGCCACGGCGGCCAGGAATTGCACCAGCCCTTGCGCGTCCGCCATCGTGTGCATCAGCCGCACCGCCAGGATGAAGCCTCCGCACGACAGCCGTGTCACCTGCACGTACGCACGTACCACTGTTACCAACGCATGGACCGACCCAACACGCTTTTCCTTGCACGTATACACAGATGACGATGAAAGTTACCTGGAAGAGGAGGAGCGGCGTGCCGAGGACTTCAGACGAGCCAGGGACGTCGAAGATGAGCTCCTCGAGCCCCGGGAAGGGCGGCTGCAGGGCGTCACCGAAGTGCTCGAGGCGGACGTCCGCGTCAGCCTCGATGAACAGAACACCCTCGCCGGTGCAGTCGACGGCGAGCTTGCGGCCTTCGAGCTCCCTCAGCCGGCCCGCGAACGGGTAGTAGTGCACGAGCGCCCTGGCCACGGCGTCCCGGACCACGGCCCCGGGGTCCGTGCCGCTCATGGACGCGTCGCGGCGGTAGAACTGGATGACGGGGATGTGGAACCGCAGACCGTCCTGGTCGTCGATGTCCGAGAGCCGCTTCAGCTCCCGCGGCGTCGGGCCCGCCGGCGCCACCAGCTCCGCTGCCTTCCTACGCACTGTGAACTTCAACGACGCCGCCGAGCCTGCCATGAGCACTGTCTCAGCTAACGCACTAGGAGGAGGAGGAGGAGGAGGAGGAGGAGGAGGAGGAGGAGGAGGAGCTAGGATAGATGTGATCGATCGATGGTGCGGGCACGAGCTCGTGTGTTTGCTGCTGCTAGGTTTGTTGGGAAACGGAGTGGCACTAGGGCGCTATATATACACGCGCGGCTAGGCTACAAACAGACGATGACAGTGCCACTGGAGTAGCAGTTGGGTCGAAATTAGAGGGCAGTTTTCCTGATACTGATGTTTTTTCTCTTTCGCAAGGCTGTGACTTCTTTTTTTTTTTTTACTTGGAAAAGGCTGTGACTTCTTGATACAGTGTGGACTAGCAACCGGGGACATCACATCAATGACTGACTTGACGAATGCCAACGCGGTGGGTCGGGTCGGGGGGTGCGTGCTCTGCTGAGTCGCCATCCATGTGTGCGCAAGCCCCCATCGACCGCTCAACGCTCAGCAGGGCCGTTTGACTTTGAATTGGATGGCTCAGATCAAGAGATGGAGATGGGAGAAAGAGGCTAACCCGCATTCTTTCAGGGAACGTACAGATTTAATTCTCGATATTACAATCAGCTAATACACACTGATCACACATACTCCGGAACTAGGCACACCTAAGATTTATTTTCCGAGATACTCTTGTAGGCCTAAGCTCATTTTTATGGCATAATCTCCATATTTTGGTTTTCAAATTCATAGTTAAAGTCAGACGCAAGATTCTGGAAAACCTCAAACACAGACACAGGGAGTAGTTTGAAGTGCATGAAAAATCAGGATAACATTGTAAAAAATATTTGTGGTAAATCACTGAGTGGTGCACATATTGGAACTTAAGAAAGCTTGTGCAAGCCAAAGTGACCCGAGTTTTTTTCATGCAAGTAACAATAAAATTCCACCCAATATATAAGCAATGACCCAAGTATTTTTCATACAACTGAGCGTAAAATTTCACCGTGAATCCGGACAGATTGTTGAGACTATAAGGGCGGTGGAACCAAGTAAGAGCAAATTGCAAAGCAATCACGAATGACATCGGCGGTACCGCAGGTGCTGCTGGTGGCGAGAGCTAGCGGGGCCAGATCTACACGGACGGGCTTGATCTGGCTCGTGCGGGCAATGACCTAAGACCTCGGTCGCCATTGATCTCCATGATGGCGGGTGGCTGGTACACTTCCCTGGAGGTGGCATCCCTAGGCCCTGGATCTGGGCCGGGCGGGCCTAGATTTGGCGGTCGTCTGATGAACCTGTTCAAGGTGACCTATGGGCAGCACGGAGGCACTGTGTCCGCCATGATTGTCCCACCTCCACTACCCGTGTGTTAGTTGGGTTTAGGCCAGGTGGGTCTAGACCTAGCACCAGCCCCCCACGTCGGTGATGTTTGGCTTGTTTTGATGGTATTTTCTTCTTTCCTCAGTGTGAGATAGATGTCGGAGCGTCAACTCTGGAAGGTGGATTGCGCGGTCGTCTGTACAGCGAGTGACGTAGTGGTGCTGGTGCCTTTCTCTTTGGACATGTGGGCGGTAGGGAGTGAGCGGCAGGGGATCCTGGCGTTGACGGTGCTTCGACAGTGGCTGCTCCAAGATCGTGTCTTGGAGGTCAATTTTGGTGGCTGCGGGCGGTCCCTAAGTACATGTTGTGCGGTATGAAGGTTTTTTTCGGATGAATGTGTTGGTATATTGTGATCCAAATCAATAAGAAGGATAACAACGAAGCAAAGCCAGACTCGTTGCGGGTGTAGGTTTTCACCGTTATATATACCTCCTTTAAGCCGTCAGTTGAGATAAGTTGCATCTGAGAAAGCTCCCCGATATTGTGTAAACAGTCGCCATATAAGGAAGTTTCGCTAGTTAGCGCCCATTTTTTCTCTCTCTTTATTGTGGAGGTTTTTCCACATTAAACCATGTATCATCATGTGTGTTTACTTTCTTTCGTTCTTCATTTTACTTGTTGCTTTTACAATGAGCCCAGTGCTTCGATGTTATCGGCAGGGATGCCTGTGGGTATCGGGACCCACTTGGGCGTGTCATTGTGGATAGTTTTCTCACACTAGAGCCCCGGGTGAAAACCCTTGACCGTTGTTCCACCACCTGTGGCGGCAACACATGGCGTCGTCACCCTCTTGGGGGCATCATCGTCGAGCTTGGGTGCCTTTTGATATTGTATCGTTGGCACCGGAGGGCATGTGCGGATCTTATCTCGACACACTTCGAAATTTCTAGGATGGTATAAGATGTGGCTCTGTGAGTTGGGCCGATCCTGAGTGTCCTTTGACACTATATATCCACTTTGTGGGATATGTATGAGAAGAGAAACAATTCAAGAATTAAGAACTTGTTTAAAGAGAAAAACAAGTCGATGCCAAATACAGATGGTAGTTGCGCACAAGTTTATTGATACCATTAAGAGGCACGTGTTGCGGAAAAACATGACAAACTTGAGAGAGAGGATGAGGACATCATGTTGGGAAAGATGAGCTGCTAGAGGAGAAGAAGAAGTGGGATGGGGGAAAAGAAAGAGATGAAACAAGAAGTGGGATGAGGAAAAAGAAAGAGATGAAACATGATAAAAAAGGTGGGAGTACATGTTGTTTGATTTTGTGAAAGCAGGTGATGCAAACAAAGAGAAGATGAAGAAGATCAAGCAAATCTACGATGAATAAAAATCCATGTAATAGTTAGTTTAAATTTTGTATGGATTATTCTATGATACCACTTGCATGTACCAGATGAAGATGATCTAGCTAAATGTGTAGTTTGAATATGCTTTTATTTAGTTTGATCTAGCTAAATTGTAGTGTGGTTTGAATCCACCTTCTACGACGCTTGGCCGTTTGTACCAGCATTGATGACGAGGCCTTCTTAATGCCTATGGACGCCCATCTCCCACACTACATGTGCCCTTCTTCCACTCACTTGTCCCCACCGCTCGCCATGGTCGTGGTCTCTCTCAACTAGTACGAGGACGGCGAGTTTACCTTCCATGACATCCTCGCACCGCCACACACCGTGCTATCGCTGGGCTTCGATGCCAGCTTCGGCGGGGGTGACCGTCACACCGGTACCATGTGGCAACGAGCTGGCCATCAAGATCGTGGAGGAGCGTCGCCAACTGCCAAAGTGGAAGAGGGCAATACCTCGGTACGCGGCCAATAATGATTGATGGGCAAAGCGTTCAACCAAGGAGTGAAGGATGGTCCTAGCCATGTGCCGCGCGCACCGGCAGGAGTTCCCACCGCATCTGCACAACACCGAGGAGAGGCGGCGGTTTTGGTATGTGCCTGGCCATGGAATCTACGATGTCATCGCCGTGGCATGTCGTGACGCATTCATGAGGGAGGCAAATAACGTAGGGATCATGGACATCGCCTCCGGCGAGTAGGACAGGAGGAGGCTGGCAAGGACCAGACCAACGGTTCCGATGACGACGACAGCGACATCGTTGACTAGATTTAGAGTTCACTTCTATTTCTATGTAATTTATATTTAGTTTCTTTAGGAAGAATCTATACTGGGGCTGGCCGCATTGGGCTTGCTGCTGTGGGCGGCCCATCCCTATTCTCGTGTACCGTCTGGTGGCACTCCTCATAGTGTTGTGCCGACTATACCGCCCGCTACGATTTGGAAAGCGCAGTTGGAGATGTTCCTTTTATGCTTTGTCTATTTTTGGTGAGAAAAAATAACATCATGTCACTTTTGCCCCTAAACAATGAAACAATATGGCAGGCATAACAGAAAAAACACCCGGTGCATGAGCAGACAATTAATGGGTGACCGACCAACTCTGTGGTCTTGTATATCTGCTTGCAAAGCACCTACCAGTTCAGAGCCTATCGCTGCCTACCAGTTCACCACAGCCTATCGCTGCTGTTTTCTTGCTTGGAATTCGGAAACGGTCACCGTTTGTAGATCGACTAGCACTAGTAGTATCATTGCAGTTTCGGGTGAAGTCTTGTGCTTTTTCCAGGGTGACCGTGTTCGGAAAGAACCTTCAAGTTACCTCGGAGAGGACCTACGGAATACTCCTACCTCCTGCAGTCACCAGTCATCGGTCGTCAGTAGTAGTAGTGCTCAAGTAGGAAAGCACGGGGTGTGACCAGCTCAAGGTCGTTATAAAATATATCTGCCATGGAACTGGCTCTGGAACGAAACCGATACGACTTTTAACCACCCTGGAAGAACATAACCAGAACAAGTGGAGGACCGTAGAAGTTTCGAAGTCTTCCTACATTGCTTTGGAGACTGACAAGATTACTCTAGTGTGTGGGACTTAGACCTGACCTCCTTTAATTTGTGTAGACGTGGGGAAAGACGGACTTATGACCAAGGGACCAGAAGACCAGAGATATGCCTTGACAAGAAAAGGAAGACACCATCCTCGAAGTTAACTGACGAGTTGTGTTTTCCAAATGGAAACCTGCACTGCTTTTACAGGCGAAACTTCCGCATATTTTCTGTGTAGTTTGTTTCGGTTATTTTTTGGATATAATAATGGAAGAGTAACCCCTCCTAGCCTATTTACACGAAGTTACACACAGCCTAGTTACTAGTACAACGATCAAGTGTCAAAGTCTTGAACTTGAAAAGAAACAGCAGAAGCAGAAGATGACTCCAACAACACGTCTGAAGATTCAGTATCACGGAGCTTACTACTTTTTGGGCTATTTCGCGGGTGGAGAAAAGGAACTTCCACGTTTTTGAGCCGTCCGGTAACGACGATACTCTTTTTAGCTGTTCAAAGTAAGTAACGATGCTTGAATCTGGTGGGACCTCCGGCTTCGACTGTGAAATGGCGCGTTTCCGGTGAGGAACGACGAGTGGACCGACCGAGCAGCTGATGGAGACACGTACCTACCGGTCCAGTCGGTCTAGTGTTTTCACAAGATGCTCGCTACCGCCGTCTTGTTCTCTTCTGCCAATCCAAGAAACTCATGCACAAAAACTCAGATGCTCTTCAAGTCTATATCCATAATCCAACCGCTCTACCAAATCATACTATATGCTATCTATCTAATCCAGGCCTGACGTCGTCTCTTGGAGAGACTCAAGCGGCCAGGTTACATCATAATCCTTCATTGATTAGGCTTATTATACATCAAGTCAAACAGACGGCAGTGTCACCGATTTCTAATTCAGAAGGAAATGCACGGCAGCATTGAGAATATATATATCACGTCCGGTAAGGTGATGATGCAACGGTAATGTTTTCGATGGTGCCGCGTAACGATCACGCACTTTGGATTAGTGCGGACAAGCATCCGCCCTTTTTGTGTTGGACGATGATCCCCTCCCTCCCTCTGCCGACTGCCAGTGTCAATTCGTGGTGGCAGGCTGGCGCCATCCATTGTACTGTCCTGGTCGTAAACAACTTCTCGCACTACTACTCTTCAATTAAATGGGAAAGAAAGATATCTTCCACGAGAAGGGCATCTCGTTGCGCGCGCGCGCGTGCCTGGAATATGGATCCACGCTGGATATATAGCGACTATGGTTTAGTCACCACCACCAGCGTACAAAGATCACCCTCACCAACTCTATATGCGAAATATATGTTTCATCTCTTTCCTTCCGATGTCCTTGCGTTGCTCCCAAGTAACAAAATACGATGATCTATAATAGCAAACGTACAGTAATAAGTACCTTCCACATTTTATCATTTTCTTTTTCCTACCCATGAATCAAAAGAAATTTCCATCTTCGCAAAAAGGACCAATATCACAATTCACAAACAGTTGATAGAGAAGAACATAGCACACAACGGACCCTAACACCACCGCCGCCTTCCCTCCGTCTCGCCTCCGCCCGAGGAGCCTCCGGTGAAGCCTGGACAGGCTCCGGTGATGGCGGTGGCGGGCCAATCGCCTTAGGCCACCTCCTCTCCCTCTGTCCGTACCGATCGATTGAAGGAGGATCGTGGGCTCGTCTAGGATCTGCAGGATGGTGACTTGGGGCTGCGGCGATCCGTTCTGCGGGGATCATGGGCGATCGGCAAGAACATCGCTTCTTCCTCAACCGCGTCCTCCCAGTTTCCATCAGTCCTACAACGACACGACGATCGGCAAGACGGTCCCTGTGGAAGCCGGGGCATCCTACCGCGTCCTCCCAGTTTCCATCAGTCCTACAACGACGCGACGATCGGCAAGACGGTCCCTGTGGAAGCCGGGGCATCCTCGTGGCCAAGCACCAAGGATTCCTTGGGGGGGGGCTAGGTGGGCAAGCCGGAGGAATGCCAACTCGATCCGATCACCGGTAGTCGGCCGACGATGTGGGGACTACCGGATCGGCCTGAATAAGGGTGGTTTTTGGCCCTGGTTTTCTTCAAGCACAAAATTGTCGATCCACCAAGTGTGCCTCCTTGATTCGGCCACCGTCGAGTTCCGGTCTTCCTCTCGGAGATTCTCACAATTTGGCGTAGGATGCTACTAGGTATCTAGAGCAGAATCGATGCGATCATGCACACCCTTTTTGGGCGAGGCGCGAAGCTTCGTCTTCAGGTCAGTACCATGGGACATGTCTTCATATAGATTTCCTTTGGAAGAGATGGGAAAAGTTATGGTGCTGCGATCAGAGGTTGCTTTTGCCAGAGAGGATTTTGGTTATGTTTAAGAACAATGCGACACAGGTTCTCCCTGTGTGTGGGGTATTTGGCAACTTGCAGCAACAACCTTGACAAGCGGGGATGGCAAGACAAGGTGGACTGCATTTTTGTGGTGATCCTCGAGAACCGAGCCATGATTTCCAGAGTGAAAAAACAAGGTCTCGCCTTCATTGATTGTACATGGTAATGGTCTTGCGGAAAACACTATTTTGGAAACTCAGACATTCTATGGGGTGAAAACCCAAGACCTTCGATCGGGTGACGATAATGGTTGTGCATTGTTTCCTTCTTTGAGGCGTTGCTTTTGGAGAGCCTGGTTTGTAGTACAGGTGTTGTATTCGGTGGTGGTTAGAGTGTTTGTGTTGCAAGTGGTTGTACACCGTGACGGGGTATTTGTTTTTCCTTTTGTCTCCTTTTTATTTTATTTTTGTTGTGTGCGTCCCTGATATCTTTAGACATCTTGTTGGTACAGAGACTCGGTGTAATTGATATAATTTTTCCCTTTGTCAAAAATTAGCACTCAACGGACCGAAAGCTTTCTCCTTTTTTCATAAAAAATACTACGCCAAATATAGCCGAAAATCAATCAACATGGTGCACTATCACCAACAAAATATGTCAGCTTATTGCAGACTAAGCTGGCTTACATGGCGTAGAAAGAGGGAGGTCAAATTATATATACCTAATAATGATAAAAGTAACATTTCTTTGATTTTTCCCATCATAATTTTACCTTTTTTGGCCTTAGAGTTTATGGAAATTACAAAATTGTGCTACCCGTAAGTAAAAAAGCTGTTCAACAAAAAAATGCCCGTGATGAACTGTCATCCAGTAGAATTGTCGAGGGACCATAGTGACGCACTTGGGGAATTAGCGCACTGGAGCTGGGGAAGCCAAGAGGGTCCCACAATGCAAGGCATGCGGACAAGGAATTAGAGGCGGCACTAGAAACCATGGAGAAGGGAAGCGGGATGAGGCCGGAGATGATCAGGTGTTGGAGGTGGTAGGGAGGGGAACGAGGAATGGGCGGTGGGGGATGGAGAAGAACGAAGAGCAATAGAGCGAGGGAATGGGAAGCCTCCATGAACACAGTGGTGGAGCTCTCGCCGAGGCTGCACTAGAGGAGATTATGAACCTCTCGCATTGTGGTATCCTCCATCGCGAAGTTGTCACGATCTAGCAGGTGCAACTATCGGGAGGCACCAGTGAAGTGCTCACCCAAGGCCATCTCCTACCTGACATTCGATCTCATCGTTGAGGTAGACGTCGAGAGTTGGCACCAGATATTCGAGAATCTTACGCTCAACAATGACACGGGGAGGTGAACCAGGTATGGCAGGTGGGATTAGTCTCCAGGGGAGCATCGGTATACACGTTCTGGCCACCGCCAACAAGGCTGCAAAGTGGAAGCTCAACCTAGTCACAGGCGAGACCACTGCCGCCAGCAGAGGGGGCAGCATTCTCGGGAAGAAAAATGTGAGCACATATTCTTTTTTAAGATCTGGGTGGACTATTATCTGTTCATGTTCAAGTTTTTCATTTCGTTTAGATTCTTACTCTTCCCCTTGAGTCACTTCGCAATCCAAACTCAGATCATAGTATAAAAAAGGCACTCTCTATGCAAGAACCTAATTCCGGTCTAATTTATAGGGAATAAAACTCTATCAAGTCCAGAATTTCATGCTGCCAAATTCATAGGGACAATTTTCACCTTTTAACTAAATTTTAAGTTTTTAATTTAATTTCTACAAGAGTGTGTAACTGTAGCTATTGAGGTGCCTTTACTGCAATGAGTAAAGAGAAGTAAACCACATGAATCAGTTATGTATGCTGATGTAGTGGCAAGAACATGGAAATACCATCAATTTTGTACGCTTGTAATGGGTACCGCATAGAAATGGTGTGTGTTGTCATGTGAAATGTGACCTAATTAACTTGTATGTTTTGTTTGAATTAGATTAGAGATGACTTAAGCTATATTATTTTCTGGTATGTTTACAGTCCGTCGCACATGGGTTCTTCTGTTCGGTGCACTTTGACATTTTATATACTCGAGCTGAATCTATCTTGCATTCCTAGATATCTTCCTATCCCGAGGGACTTTTAGCATGGATCAGTCTAATTGTTGATAGGTACATCTGCATGTTTATATGTGGCATTAACGTAGAAGTTTTCTAATATCATGAAGTTATGTCGTAACAAAGAAATCCATCTTTCTTTAAAAAATAAAATTCAGTAAAGCTTCAAGCATATTGAATTTATCATGTTGCGGTAATTTTACTAAAACATCCTTATTCTTACCATCTTGCTTTCTCTTGTGGACACATAAAATTCTAAATGTCGTGAGTTGGGGTATTCTACTTCTCATGGGAGGCATAGTTACTAGATACCTCAAGACATTAAAATCATCCGACCTGCGTGGTTTTACCTCCATGTGGCTTGCCAACTGATTGGTTATGATGTGGGATTATTTGGCAGGCCACTGGTATTCATCTGGGCAATCTGTCCAAGGAAATTACCTACTCCTTCACATGAACATTTGGATCACAGTATTTGCTCTAGGTACATTGAAGAAATTTATATGCTCCACAATTTTCTACATCAAACATTTTCTCTCCCATTGCAATCGCACGAACATGTTTTCTGTAAAGGCCAAATGAACAAACAACCAAGTCATATATACAAAATGATGGCAATCAAGAAAGAGGTGTTGAATGCTGTCCTAATAACAAAAGAAACAAAGTTTGAGATACCCCACTTACGCTTTGATAATTTATCCCTGGTCAAGAAGAAGACTTAAAAGAGGTAACAATAGAAATCTTGGCCTATAATAGTATATATAGGTTTGGCATGTACCAAATGTGACTACAAAAACCATACATAATTAAGGTGTTAGGGCATCTCTAGCCGATACCTTAAAAGGGTTTAGAGGAGTAAAAATTAGAGGAAGCGACACCTAACCAAACTCCTAAACGGTTAGAGGAGAGAAAATTATAATATTCGGCCCCAAAAGGAATCCCAAATCTCATAAATATACTCCTACAGAGCCACCTCGGGTATACTTCGGTCACTTCCCGCCATTCCCCCACCCCTATCTCCATCCCTATCTAGCACTAATGACCTCGACTCTGGTCGGAATGGAAGCACCACCCTTTTTCGCACCCCTAGCCACTCTTGCTGCCTCCACCGGCTCGACAGTGCTAGAATCAACCATCCCGCTAGCACCTACCAAGGGGAAATAATGGAACAACCAATGTGGTGTGGGTCATTGCAACGTCGACCAAGGACGCAACATCCCCAGTGATGGAACCTCATCCTCCTATAGCTCTAGTCATCGACCAATGGGAGAGAAGGCTAAGAACAGCGAAGCAAGCACTTGTCGAGGCGGAATCAAACAAGAGGAACATGAATGCAATCACGTCTACACCGAAGGCCACTCAAACTTTGGTACCTTGCCCTACGTCTCAGGACACCTCTATGCCTCATCATGTCACACGTCCAACCATCACCGCTACCACCGTCACCCATGACCTCCAAGAGCTCGACGGAACGGCAGAGAGGTAAAACCTTATTTTTTTCCACTCGCCCGAGATTTTGGTGATGTTATGGACCATATGGTGATGATGTTGTTGGTGTTTGCGGTTTGTTGTGCGGTGGAGATTGAGGTGGTCGACTTCATGTGTTAATTGGACTCATCACACAATGAGGGCCTCAATGATATCGACTTCATGGCTCAACAAGAAGAGGTTGCTGAGGAAGAAGAATGATTAGGTGGAGGATAATCAATGAAGCATTAAGAGGTCAAGGACACAACGATATTGCTCCGATGAAGACATTGTCTTGTGCCATGCTTGGATGAATGTGTCACTTGATGCTCTGGTGGGTACAGATCAATCCAAGGGTAGATTTTAGAGTAGGATCGAGGACTACTATGTCCACATAGTCACCCATTCCATCCAACCGCACACAAGGCTCTCCTTCGGACACTGATAGGCACCATTAAAGAGCAATGCAACCATTGGTCCACTTGCGTGGATCAAGTAAACAATGCACCACCGAGTAGGGTACCCGTGTAGGAGTATTTTCCTATCATACAAGAGATCTACATGTAACACAACAATAAAAATGGTTGCAATCTCTTCCCTTTGCACCATTGCTATGAGGAGGTAGGAAGCAATGATAAGTGGGTGCGAGTAATTGGGATACCACACCCAAGAGGTCACAAATTAGCATATACATTGAAATCGATGATGATGAGGAGGAGTGCCATAAGAGGACGGAAGGACAAAAGATTGTTAAAGAGGAGAAGAAGAGAGGAGGCGTCGGTGCCTACAAGTATGAGCTATGTGCTATGATTGAGGCCAAGAAAACTATGTGGCCAAACGCAAAGAAGAGAAGGCGGTAAGGTGGAATGAGCTCAACACTATGGAGGAGAAGAAGTGGGGGTGCAAGATGGTCGCCGAAGCAAGGAAGATGAAGGAGGAGGATCAGACGCTTGCACTCGATGAGCAAATGTTGGTGAAAGAGAAGGCGGTCGACGACCGTGCTATCAGTTCATGGACCCAAACACCATGGATGCCACAACGAGGTATTTTTGGGAGCTCACTCGTAAAAGAATCATCGCCCAAGTGAAGATCTCTTGTTGATGGTGGAGGTGAGGATGATTTCCTTGGTGGTGATGGAGGTGAGGATGCTTGAGTTCACGTAGTATGCTAGAGTTTGTGAGGTAGCCTTTTGGAGATGGTATGGTGCAATTTTTTGGATGAACATGATCGACGTGGTTCCTTTTGGATGAACTTGATCAATGTGGTGATTGTTCGATGAGCTATATGCATGTTTTAATTTGATTTGTTTAGTATGAGTAACTATGGGTGTGTTTGGTTTAGTTGCTATCCAGTGGATGGTGAGGGATAGCCACTTTTTCAGTGGATGGCCTTTGTTTTTTGGAGGATGGAAGGGATGGGGATAACCAGATTCTGGGAATATTCCCTCAAAAAACTGGTTGAACTCATCCACACAAATTGGTGGGATGAGGCCAACCACTTTTAGCTGGCGCCCCGAAAACTATTAGGACCCACATGTCAGCTTCACCACATCGATTTTGGATGACGCCGGTACAGAGCTAACACCACCGCCACCCCTCCTTCAATACTGGACACCACATCGACGTGCTCCAGGCGGCGCCACCTGTCGCCCAGCTCCTCCCTATGTCTGTACAGACACCTAGCGAGCTCCACCACCTCCTATTCCTATCATTCTCAAGCAATTGATGCTAGAAGCCGATCGATGTTCATATGCATCTACCGCTTCTCCTTGTTTCTCGTCCTCGAGCTAATACCTGACATCGTTGTTGATCTGCAACCTCATCCGCTGCCGGCAACCATAGGTTAACGCACCACCGTCAGCCATGGCAGGGCAGAGGAGATGGGTCTAGGGAGGAGAGCCAAGCGACCATCTACTCGTCCAGGCGCGACAGGGGCTGGGATGGGAGACAACCAAGAGAAGAAAAGATATGACGGATGGACCCCAACCACCTAGCCATATCTCATCCCTCCAACCAAACAAAAAATTGGCTATCCCTAACCACATATCAACAAAACAAAAAATCAACTATCCCTCACCAGGTGGCTGGGGATATCCTCATTCCATGAATCATATCCTCTGAACCAAACAATCCCTATATGTATGTCTATTTCTAATTGGTGTGTATGTTCTATTTGGCTCATTCCTATGTTTGATCAATTATCGTGCAACTGTTTACAATAATTATGTCAAAGGCTAGAAAAATTAGATAGAAAACGACTCCTCTAAATATAGGGGTTTCCTAGTGCCACTCTTTTGAGAAGTCGATTTACTTCTCTAAAGTTTAGATCGGCTAGACATACCCTTACATGAGATATTTTGGGTTGATGAATATCACATCACATCTTAGGACATACTCCCTCTTTCCCAAAATATAGGGTGTCTATGGATTAGTCAAAAGTTAACGTTTTCTATATATAACCAAGATTATACACAGAAATATAAAAATTTACAAAACTGAATCAGTATTAATAGATTCACCATAAAGTATATTTTATTAATGTGTCCATTTAATATTGTAGATATAGATTTTTTTCTAAATATTTGATCAAAATTAGTAAAATTTGACTTTTGATCGATCCTTAGGCACATTATATTTTAGAACGGAGGGAGTACTTTTTTATCATTAAGACGTGCGGTTGCTAACTTCTCACATAGCCATCTGGTGATGCCTTGTTCTCTTATTGTCGTATCTGATGTAGTTGGCCATTTGGCCATTTTTAGAAATATAGTTTATTTTAGATATAATTTGGTGAGTAATTAAATAATTTTGCTGAAATCATGTGAAAAATCATATAATTTCGTTTTAGAGCTTGAGCTACACAGCCTTATTTAGAAAAAATAGAAAACAACATTTCGAAGTTTCAAAAAAAAGATGTAGATAATGATGTCAAGTTTGGGGAATGGAAATTTTGGGTTATTCACATATTCTCAAAATGCTCTACCAGCATACAGAATCTCAACCCAAACTTCAAATATTGTTGGGTTAATAAAAATGACAAAATCTCACATAATTTGGGGGATCGAAATTTTGCACTATTCGCACTAATTGAGACATCAAGTTTTGTCATTTTTTGTGCAGACCAATATACGGGATATTTCGAGTTGACATTTTTTTCAAGTAGGTAAAGTACCTTGTTTTTTACATCTAATTATTTTTCTCAGAATTTTTTGAAACTTCAAAATGATTTTTTGAAGAAAAAGAGCATCTGAGTGTCCATGCCAGTCAGGTTAACACCAAGTAGATCTCAAAAAAAAAAAGGTTAACACCAAGTCTCTGTCTCCATCTCTCGATCTGAGCCATCCAGTTCCAATTCAAACGGCTCTGGACGTTGAACGGTCCATGAGCCTTTTCCTAAGACCACGCAACCCTCGAGGCCTCGACCCACCGCGTTGGCCTTCGTCAACTCAGTCACTGATGTCACCGTTGCTCGTCCACACTGAATTACTACTAGCAACAAATCATAGTCCGCGAAAGAAAAGAAGAAGAATAAACCAGTGTCAGTAAACTGCTCCCTAATTTCGACCCAACTGCTGACACACATATCTTACTGTCAGCGTGTATATATAGCCTCCCCGTGCCACTCCTTTTCTCCACAAACCTAGCAGCGGGCAGCAGCAGCAGCAGCAGCAAACACACGAGCTCGCGCCCACACCATCGATCGCCTCTATCCTAGCTCATACTCCTCCTCCACGTGCATTAGCTGAGACAGTGCTCATGGCGGGGTCGTTGAAGTTCACGGTGCGTAGGAAGGCGGCGGAGCTGGTGGCGCCGGCGGGCCCGACACCGCACGAGCTGAAGCGGCTCTCTGACATCGACGACCAGGACGGTCTGCGGTTCCACATCCCAGTCATCCAGTTCTACCGCCGCGACGCGTCCATGAGCGGCAGGGACCCCGCAGCCGTGGTCCGGGACGCCGTGGCCAGGGCGCTCGTGCACTACTACCCGTTCGCGGGCCGGCTGAGGGAGCTCGAAGGCCGCAAGCTCGCCGTCGACTGCACCGGCGAGGGTGTTCTGTTCATCGAGGCCGACGCCGACGTTCGCCTGGAGCACTTCGGCGACGCCCTGCAGCCGCCCTTCCCGGGGCTCGAGGAGCTCATCTTCGACGTCCCTGGCTCGTCTGAAGTCCTCGGCACGCCGCTCCTCCTCTTCCAGGTAACTTTCATCGTCATCTGTGTATACGTGCAAGGAAAAGCGTGTTGGGTCGGTCCATGCGTTGGTAACAGTGGTACGTGCGTACGTGCAGGTGACACGGCTGTCGTGCGGAGGCTTCATCCTGGCGGTGCGGCTGATGCACACGATGGCGGACGCGCAAGGGCTGGTGCAGTTCCTGGCCGCCGTGGCGGAGCTGGCGCGGGGCGCCGCGGTGCCGTCGGTGCGACCGGTGTGGGGGCGCGAGCTGCTGGAGGCGCGGAACCCGCCGCGTCCTGGCTTCGCGCACCGGGAATACGACGAAGTGCCGGACATCAATGGGACCATCGTGCCGCTCGACGACATGGCGCACCGCTCCTTCTTCTTCGGCGTCAAGGAGGTCGCCGCCGTCCGGTCCCACCTGGCGCCGGGTCTCCGGAAACGCGCTACCACGTTCGAGGTTCTCACAGGTTGCCTGTGGAAGTGTCGCACCGTGGCGCTGGCCCCCGACGCCGACGAGGTGATGCGGATGATCTGCATCGTCAACGCCCGCGGCCGCAAGGGCAGGGAGAGCGCCATCCCGAGCGGCTACTACGGAAACGCGTTCGCGTTCCCGGTGGCTGTGTCGGCCGCGGGCGAGCTGTGCGCGAGGCCCCTGAGCTACGCTGTGCGGCTGGTGAAGGAGGCCAAGGGGGAGGTGGACGTGGAGTACATGCGGTCGGTGGCGGACCTGATGGTGCAGCGCGGGCGGCCGCACTTCACGGTGGTGCGCGCGTACCTGGCGTCGGACGTGACCAAGGCCGGCTTCGGCGACCTGGACTTCGGGTGGGGCAGGCCCGTGTACGGCGGTCCGGCGAAGGGCGGCGTGGGCGCCATCCCCGGCGTGGCCAGCTTCCTCATCCCGTTCAAGAACGCCAAGGGCGAGGACGGCATCGTGATTCCCATGTGCCTGCCCGGCCCCGCCATGGACAAGTTCGTGGAAGAGATGGGCAAGCTGGTGCGCCCGGCTGTCGACGTCGCCGACATGTTCCCCGCCATGATCAAATCTGCGCTCTGAATCAGCTAGAGTGCGCGCAAGCGCTGTCCCGTCGCCCGTCCGTTTCGCTATCCGTAATTGCATCGCGTGGTCATTGGTTAGTGAAGCAGTAGCTAGTAAGTAGTCAAATTCAATCCACAGTCGTCTGTGTGTGGTGAGAGTTGTGTTGCTCTGTGGTGTGCTTGTACGATCGAGCGAAGTGAAGAATGCTAGTCGAGTCGTCGGATGAAATGGGTTGTATGTGTAACAAACAGTGCGGTGTAATATGGGTGTTTTTATCGAAAACTCTTTTTTTAGAAGGCATAGGTATCAGTTTTGCTAGTTCTCATGCGCCCGAGAACTTCTTAGGTCTCAGTCGACTCTTTCATCGTTTGATTTACCTCGTGATTCGTTAAAGTAAAAGTTATATATGAGTTATAACTATGATGTAACTGAGAATTTAATGAGTTACAACTAGATTACAACTGAGAATTAGTATAAATCTTATGAATTACAACTAGGTTGCAACTGAAAATTAGCACAAATATTAGTATGACATCAGCGACTTAGACTTAAGGAGTTCTTAGGCGCCTGAGATCTAGGCACTCCCCATAAGTATGTACCGGTGCGTGTGATATTTTCCATGCACATACACGTAATATCCTGAACTAGCAAGATTCTTTTTTTTAGAGTTTTGGCCAGCCATGGGAATTAACATTACTTTTCATTTTCTTTCATGGTGTACACTTATTTTGGTGCGCTATGAATTTTTTGTTGGACAAAGGATTCCCACACTAGAGTATCACGAGAAAATAGTGTTTTTTTCCGAATACCCCTTCGCCTCCTGGGCGACTCCCTAGGCGATTAGGGTTCTTAGTGAACACATAGCGCACGACGGCCGCCGTCAGGGCGCATCTCATAAACACTTCACCGTGAGAGGGAAGAGTTGGAGGAAATCTGCTGCCCTTGCTCCTGAGAAGATCATGTCTGTTTTCAGTCAGGTGTTCTTTCCCCTGAGGAAAGGTTTTAATTTTTTCGTTGGTTTGCTAGGGCTGGATCTCGATGGAGGGGCACGACTCACCTCCGGGGGATCGGCGACCTGGCAAGGGTCCAGCGAGGGAGGAAATGATCGAGGAGAGGATTGGCCGGCTGAAACTCACTGCGGCCAAGTTCCGAAGTTGATGATTTACGATCGTGAAGAAGGTTCTTAGCCTTCATGGTCGTTAGCGGGGAAGGTTCTGTCCCTGAAGGTGTTCCACATTGAAACAATCAAGGCGGTCATGAGGCCGGCGTGGGGTAACCCGAAGGGGCTGCTATTCCGAGACGGCGGTACCAATATGTCCGTCGCAACCTTTGTGACGAGACGTGACCGTGAGCAAGTCTGGGAGCGATCGCCGTGGAATGTCTCAAAGCACACGGTGGTCCTATTGAATTTTGTGAATTGCCAACGCCCAGCTGAAATTCGTTTTGACAAGCTTCTGATCTGGGTCCGGCGAAGGGCGGCGTGGGCGCCATCCCCTGTGTGGCCAGTTTCCTGATCCCGTTCAAGAACGCCAAGGGTGAGGAGGGCATCGTGATTCCTATGTGCCTGCCAGGCCCCTCGATGGACAAGTTCGTGGAGGAGATGGGTAAGCTACTGCGCCCGGCCGTCGACGTCGCCGACATGTTCCCTGCCATGATCAAATCTGCGCTCTGAATCAGCTACAGTGCGTGCTTGCGTGCGCTGTCCCGTCGCCCGTCCGTTTCGCTAGTACTAGTAGTGAAAATTAATCCGCAGTTGTGTGTGGTGTGGTGGGAGCTCTGTTCATCTGCGGGCGGCGGGCGTGCATGGCTTGTTACATAAGTACATAGAGTAAACCAACCCTGCAGTGTAAGTGTATATGCGTTCACAATAACTTCAGAGCATTGTCATAGTACTATTTGAACGGAAGCATATCGTACACAGTTATTATTTCGAAAAGGAAGCATACCATATTTCTGTTGGCTGTTGCTGTATGATGTTGAACTTGCAATCCTGCTGTCTCCAGCGCAGTCTTGGGTGTTGGGCTGCTTGCCTCCAGCAGCCTTTCTATTTGGCAGATGTGGCGGAAGCCCAGATTGCCGCGCGATGCAGCGCGTGCTTCTGCTACTGTCGTAGCCCATAATGTTTCATCCGGTGCTTTCGGAGAGGAGAATTTCTCACAACAATTTAGCCCAAAGCTGAAAGCCCCGCCACAGCGTTGCAGCGTAACCCGAATTGTTACGGGCCATGCTAGGCATCCCTAGGGATTCCAGCTCCCCGGTAATTTAAATAGAAATAACTCAAACTCAAAACAAATTTAAATAATAAACCTATTCCAAAACTATTTCACAGCGAGTAACCCTTTTCTGCCACTCCCGCCCACGCGGCGCTGCACACAAGCCTGCGGCGCCACCGCCAACGGCGCCGCACAGAGGCCACGCTGGCCCCGTGGGCCTTGGCGCCGCAGCGAAGGCTCGACCTTGCAGCGCCAGCCACTCTGGCGCCGCACATACCCCTGCTGCTCCCGTCGGTGCGGCGCGGCAGCCCGTGCCACGATGGCGCGTGGCCCCCTGCAGCGTTAGTGCGGCGCCACTCGGGCCGACGTCGCACCCTAGCCTGTCGTGCCGCCGCGCACGGCGCCACACAAGCAGCAGCACTAAGACGCGCGGGGCTCGGCCTGGTCCGACCCTCTTCTTCCTTTTGTCCCATTTTCACCCGAGCAAGAAGGTGGTGGTGGCGGCTCTCTCTCTCTCCCCTAGTCCAATCTCCACCAAAAACACAAGATTCGAAGGAAAACTCGGAGGATTTCTTGTCCAATCGTTTTCCCAAGGTATTCTCCTCTACTTCCCCCAGTTTCACCCACAAATTTTAAGTTATTTATTCATATTTTGCAAAATTCGTCAAAATCTAGAACCTCATTGGATATGTAAATTTGTATGGAGCAATGGTATGTTTGGTAGATATCTAGAGTTAGTATTGGTGTAGGATTGGTATACTAAGCCTTCTTGTGTAGGTAGCTAAGATTTTTAAGATAAGGGTTAGGGTTAAGATAAGGGTTATGGTTAAGATAAGGGTTAGGGTTAAGATAAGGGTAAGGTTTTGGTTTTGGTTTTGTGAGCATGTTGTTAGTGCAAAATTTGGTATAGGTACTTATTGAATTTATTACCGTTGTTTTGTTATACTTGTTTTAGGTATGGCTAGAATTGTGCATGTTCATCATACGGACAAAGATGGATTCTTGAGAGGCAATATTGAGCCGAATCCGGATGAGATTGACCTAGTGTTCGAGCATAGTCCTACCTATCCCGAGGTGTTGCACCAAGTTTGAGTAGATTTGAATTGGGTTGATCCTAATGATGTTGTTGAGTTGGAAGGTAGGCACAATATTGGATTTGGGATGCACAATCGTTGGAAGACAATGCGTATTAGCTCTGAGCAATGTTGGGTTGCATATAAGGAAGTGGTGGCCGAATCACAAGGCAAAGCTCTTGAACTATTTGCCACAAAAAAGGTTGATACTAATATGCAAAAGAGTATCATACAAGTTGCCTCCCCATATGAAGCTCGGAGTCCTTCACCCATTAACCAAGAGGAATTTATTGAGCCTCCTTTGACCCAACAACATGAAGTGAGGACATGTGTGAGCCCCGTTTCAAACAACCAAGATGAAGCAGTGGGAGAGGACAATGATGAGTATGAGGACAGTGAGGACGAGGTGGAGCTCAATGACAACACTCTTGGAGATTTGGACCTATATCTTACACAAGAGAACATGGATCACGACATCCCATATTCTCGAATGTATGCATCGCACTCGGATGAGGATGGCCCTGATCAAGAGGGTGATGAATAGGGGTTCACGAAGGATGAGGTCGAAGTGCACAAGAAGGTATTGGGAAGGGATCCTCGGATACCCTTGATGTGCAATCTCAGTCTAGCGGATGAAGCCACGATTGACGGTGGCAAAGGTGTAGTGCTTGGACCAAGGCGAACTTCGTTCCGGGATGGTAGCCACGAGAAGAACGGGATTTCAAAAGGACTTAGGTTTGCCACATTGTTGGAACTTAAGAAATGGATCAAGGACTTCTCTATTAGGTATCATCGGCCATTCACGGTGGTACACTCGGATGTGAAGAAGCGTTACACTATTAAATGCGAGGATGATGGATGCCCTTGGATTGTGCGGGCAAGACCATACAAGGGAGGGCCCGATTAGCGCATTTCAAGCTGTGTGTCAACACACATGTGCCATGGCAAAATGGTGGATGGCAAAGATGTGAAGCACGAGCACTGCCAGCTAACCTCCGAGTTCCTCGCCTATAGGCTTTCGAACCAAATTTCATCACTTCCTACAATGACCATCAAGATGGTCATGGAGATTGTAGAAGCTCTATTTAACTATGAGGTGAAGTATGGGAAGGTCTGGAAGGAGAAGGAAGCCGCATTCAAGATGTTGTATGGTGGTTGGGAAGAATCATACAGCCGAATCTCTGGGTTGTTGTTAGCAATGGCCAATGCTAACCCGGGCATGGTTCACGTGGTCGAGCCATATGGCCCCGAAACAATGGTTCGTAATGGAAGAAATGTTCGAGTATTTGGGCGTGCTTTTTGGGCGTTCGAGCAATGTGTAAGGGGCTTCTAACATTGTAGGCCGGTAATCTCCATTGATGGCACCTTCTTGACTAGGCAGTTCCGTGGCACTCTCTTGATTATAATTGGAAATGATGCAAATAACCGGTTGCTTCCCTTGGCTTTTGCTTTGGTTGAGGCGGAGAACAATGTTAATTGGGAGTGGTTCTTACGTATTTTGAGAACCAAGGTATTACCGCTTGATAGGGAAATATGTGTCATCTCGGATCGCCATCAAGGAATTCTCAATGCGGTGACGATCGACATTCCCGGTTATCCTCCTTTGCATCACCGATGGTGCATGAGAGATTTTGTTTCCAACTTCTATAGGGCATGTAAGAGCAAGGAGTTGTCTGATGATCTTCAAGATTGTTGTCTTGCTTTCACGGACCAGCGTTTCACAAACTTATATCTCAAATTGTTGAACAACAAAAAACTCGATTCGAAGGGTCAAGAGTTTCTCGGTAGGCCTGGAGAAGTGCGGCGCCACACTGGCCGATGCTGCACTTGTGGCTACAACGCCTACCTGGCCCCTGGTCCGGGTTACCCCGTGATTCGGCCTGCCTTGAGGTGACCCGGCCAGCATTCGCTTTGGCCTTGCCGAACCTCGGCTAACTCGGCCTTTATACCCCGGCGTGACCCTACCCGGGGGTATCCCCCCAACATTAGTCCCCGAAGCTGGTGCGGTCTTAGCTGCCTTGGCCGCTAAGGCCACATCAGGTTCAATTCTGAGCTCTGGTCGTTATTTCCGAGTTACCTCTTTATCTTGGATTATATGGATTTACGTTCCCTTCGCACATTCCAAGTTTTCACTTGCCGGCCGGGTTACCACTTTAACTCGGACCTCATGGTTTTACTTTCCCTCTGCACATTCCAAGTTTTCACTTGCTGGCCGGGTTACCATGGTTCCATCCGGGTCTTGCTTCCTTCTCTCGTACGCCAACCCATGTGGAGGCTAATCATTATGATGTCTTATTTTAAGGGCCAGCATAGTAACCGCCGCAGTGATTGTCAGTTATCACTGTGCGCGGGTCACGTCACGCTTGCCTCCTCGTTTACCGCATCCACGCGTCACGTCATGGGATCAATTTCGTTTTGTGGCCTTCTGTGTGGCTTCGTGCTGATTGGTTGATGCGGGTAATACACGGCCACATCGTGTGGCGCGCCTGCAGGACACGATCCCACTTTCCCCTCGTGGGAGAGGTTAAATAGGGGAGGGGCGCACTCCTTAGGATTTTTCCCCTTCCGCGCCCCTCTGCCCCTTGCTCTTCTTCTTCTTCTTCCCCGCGACAGCGCTGCCGCCGCACCTTTTCCCACACCTCTGTATCTTCGCCACCGCTTAGCGCCTCCTCCACCACGGGTCGTTGCCAATCTAGGCCGCTGCCCCCCACCGCCGCTAGCGCCAGCGAGGGCAGCGAAGACCAGATGACGAAGGAGGAGCTCGTCGTCGCCGAGCAAGAGATGGAGGAGGACTCCGCAGCGGCGGACCGTGGTGCGTGGGCCGGGTCTTGGGTCTGCCAGGATGACCTGGATTGGCTCTACCGCACCAGGCGCATCCCCGTCGGCGTCGCCGCTCGCCTTGCCTCCGCCGAACTGGCCTCCTCACCCAATCCGGGTGAGTATGTCGTGTTCTTGTCCCACTTCCAACGGGGGTTCGGTTTGCCGGTCAGTGACTTCTTCCAGGATTGGCTTAGCACTTACGAACTCCAGCCGTACCACCTTCCTGCCAATGCCATCACTTCTCTTTCCGCTTTTGCTTCTACGATCGAGGGTTATGCCGGACTATGGCCCACGAAGGAGCTATGGATCCGGTTTTTTGGCCTTCGTCGTAATGTCATCCCAAACATCCAACTCGATCCGGAGGACAAGCAGCTCACTCAATTTGGAGCTGCTTCCATCTCACCCCGGAGGCTTTCTGTTTCCCCCGGGTCACCGAGCTAGAGTCCTGCAAAGGGTGGGCCCGGACTTTCTTTTATGTCCGGAATACATGCACTGAAGATTTAATCCGGCTGCTCCCCTATACTCTAGGTCCACCTAACCCGGAACTGTGGGACATCGTTCCCAAGAAGCCCACAACGTTGGCCAATCAGGTCAACAAGAGGTTCGCGGAGCTGAAGAAGCTGGGGTTGCGCAACGAGGATGCTATGATCACGTTCGTGCGCAACCGAATTTCGCCCCTCCAGAAGCGCACCCACAAGGTGTGCCACATGTGCTTCGTCCGCGACCCCAACCGGACCTCATCCTTTGAGTTGAGCAACACGGAGATATATCGCCGGGTTAAGGCTCTCTTCACCACCCACAAGGACTTCTCCTCTGAGTGGACTTGGGGAATTGAGCATTATTGCCGTGACAAGCTTCCTCCCGCGGTAAGCTTCGTGGTGCAAACTTACTCCGGACTAATCATATATCGGTTATTGTTGCATTTTTGACTCTGCTTGTTCATTCTTTTTATCAGCTATTCCTTCAGCAGACCCTCGAGGACGGCACAGATCCGACCCTTAAGTGGGCGCCGGACCGGGAGACCCCGGATGAGGAAGAGCCGGACCAGGAGATGTTCCTCCCGATGACCGACGCTACAAAGCGACCCATGGGTAAATCCTCTTCTATTAGAGATTGGCCCCGATGATGAAGATGGCTCGGATGTCGAGGTGATTGAACATGTTGATGCTGTCCCCCTTTCTTTTGCTTTTCCGGCATCAGCTAATCCCGGTGGGCATATCCAAGAGGACCCTCCCCTTGCTACGGGCGAACCTGTTCCGGTAGCACCGAAGAAGAAGCGCGGAGCGGCACCAAGTTCTTCCTCCGGACCTTCTCAGCCCGCCAAAAGGCGAAAGAAATCCGGAGACAAAACTGCCTCCAAGCCAACAGGCAAGGCCCCAGCACGAAGGGCTCGGAATCCCAAGGAGCCCCAAACCTCGGATGCGTAAGTCTTTTTTCCTTTTGCAACTTGCTTTTCCTTGCATTGTTGTAATTTCTCTTCTGACATTATTTGATTTGGCAGGGCTGCGGTGGAGGTCCCTCAGAGTGGATCTAGCATCTCTTCGCCGCTCCGGCCTAGCTCTTCTCCTCCTCGTGACGACGAGTCATGCCCGCTGATCCCTATTCCTGAGGGTTCCGCGGCTGCTCTGGGTTCTGTTCCACCTCGCCAAGAGGAGGGTAACCTTGGAGCGGGGGAGACCGGCCCAGCCGAGGCGACAACATCTACAACTTCGGCTTCGCCGCAACCAGCAGCCACCGAAGCTACCTCGGCACCAGCTCCAGCACCAGTAACCGAACCAGCACCGGCACCAGTTCCGGCACCAGCACCAAGTCCGGTAGCAAGAAAATCATCAGCTGCACCAAGTCCAGCAACAAGAACACCAGCGCCAAGCTCCTCTGCCTCATCCGAGTCTTCTCAACCTCGGCGAGGAACTATCCCGGCAGCTCCTAAGGGAAAATCCGCTGCAACCACTTCCTCTTCTCAGCAAGCAAAGGGCAAAAAGGCTCCTGACACTACCAAATCATCATTCATCGAGGCTGGGCAGCATACCCTCGCATCAATGCTTCCCAAGAAGGCTCCAGCAGCGAAGGATGCCCCCGCCGAGCCAACCGATGCACAATAGATGGTTCTGCACACCAGCCCAACCCTTGCTTTGGTTGAGAGGAAAGAGGCGCACGCGAAGGGCTTGGTGGCACCCCATATGCCCACCGGCGAGCGGTACCCTCCGATGTTGATTGAGTTTGTCAACAATTGGAACAAGGCTGAGTTCGTCCATGACGATGATCTCCCGGAGAGGTTCGGCCCCGCCGTGTTTTCCGCCCAAATGAATACAGCCGCTAAGGCAATCAACCTCGTGGGTCGGATGATGGAGGTACGTCGCTTCCCCTTTACATGCTATAGATAATGATGGTATAACCATTAGTCCCCGAGCCTCCGGGGGAGTAACCTGTTACTCGGTCGGATGCTCCTCAGAAAATTAACGTATCTCCGCGATAACTTCGAATATGCACACACCTAGAGCCGGGTTAAGTTCCACTTGGCCCGGATTTTTGTACACTTCGAATATGCACACACCTAGAGCCGGGTTAAGTTCCACTTGGCCCGGATTTTGTACACTTCGAATATGCAGACACCTAGAGCCGGGTTAAGTTCCACTTGGCCCGGATTTTTGTACACTTCGAATATGCACACACCTAGAGCCGGGTTAAGTTCCACTTGACTCGGATCTCGCACACTTCGAATACGCACCAAGCTAATTTATGTTTCTGTACTCCTTTCAGGTGACCACCAATCGCCGGAGTGCTGAATTCCAACGTCTGCTGGATACCCACAAGATGCTACGCGCAAAGCAAGCTGCACTTCTCGCGGAATACGAGAAAAGGGGTAAATTTCTTCCTTGGCGCTTCTTCGTTTTTCTTCATCTTCCTCTGCCGAACTAATCTCATCATTCGGTTTCTGCAGCTGGGGTGGAAGCTGAGAACAAGATTATGTGGAAGAATCTGGAGCAGATCAAGGGTAAGTCATTTTTGTCTGACCTTACAGTGCTTTCCATTTCCTTTTCTCCTTGGCTCGGCAAACATTCATACCTCGGCTCTGCCGGGTCAACACACTATTTCAACATCGCTTGAAGATAGTGTGCCCATGCCTGATATGATGCTGCATTTTCTCGAACAAGCAGGGCAGCATCAAGCCGAGCTTAAGAAGAAATATGATGAGCTCGCCCTCCTCCGGACCAAGGATGATGAGATCGCTAGGCTCAAGGCTGAGATGGAGAAAATGAAGGCCCAACACCAATCCGAGCTCCAAAAGGTTGGCCAGGATTACATAGAAGAGCGCGAGCGCCTCCATCTCCAGATCACCAAGGACCAGGATCTACTCAAGGAGTCCGGCATCCAGCTTGGGTCGGTGAATGCTAAGCTTGAGCAGCTTCGTAAGAGACGTGATGACTGCACCAGGGAGTTGACCCGGATCCTCAGCCATATATCACGTAAGTTCCTTTCCCTTATCCGACCTACTTCTCCGGGTTACTTCATATGTCTTTTATTTACCTTCTTCCTTTGTCTTGTTTCCAGGAAAATTTCCGGAGGGAACTGCTAGTGCGAGCGCAACAGTCGCAGACTTCCGCCGGGAAAGGTGTACTCCTGCCGCTCCTGACGGTGAAGAGATTCCCTATGACATGGAGGACCTGTTGGTCAGCTTGTCATCTCGCGTGGAGCTCATCAAGAATTATGGCAAGGACATCCTCGACGTTGCAGTTCGCATCTTCAACACGTTCTGGCCCGGAGAAGATACTCTGGAGACCACCGAAATCCTCGTTGAGAAGCTAATGGAAACTGAGACTCAGCTCGACCTCTGGAGAGAGTTCGCTGGACGTGCCGCAGCTGATACCATTCTTCACCACATACTCACGTGGTATGAGAAGATCGATCTCAACCTCCTGACACGCCTGCGTACAGGATCCAGATGGACGAATGACACGGAGTGGGTAGCTCGGCGCCAGGCTTGCGCCCATAGCCTCATCGAATACGCTCCCATTCATGAATGGGCTGAGGGACCGAGCTTCCTGGAAATCGCTGGGGACGAAGAGGTTGAGGACGATGAAGATGGCTCGGATGGTGATGGAGAAGATGACGCCTCGGATATCGAAGATGGCAAAGATGATGCCGAACTTCCTCCTCCTGCTGCTCCTTGAGCGGAAAAACCTGAAAATTTATCAGATCCCCGGTATGCCAGGTGGAGTTGTATCCCATATACATGTGATATTTTGCTACTAAGTTCTTATGCCGGATTAACTTGGGCGTAGTCCCCGAGTTTCTTTTTCTTGTTCGTCCAATCTTTTGGCCCGGCTCGTGTCTACCTTGATTCGGTTTTACGACTTACGAATCCGAGCTTCAAAAATTGTCTTAACAATACTGGGAAACTTTTAGACTTAGCTCAAAAATAAAACTGCATAAAAACTTGAAAATAAATACAAAATTAGTCCGAAAAACAAACGTCGACTCGAATAAATTCTTTTCCTTAGTCGTTTTTCATGTGCTACGCAATTCCAAACTTGTTCTCTTGCTTGCCATGAAGCCAATTCTTGTTGGACAGCAGCAAGTCGAAGAGTTGGGTTCTTGGTGCTCACACACTACTGATCCGAGTTAAGTAGAACAACTTATTCCAGCTAACATGCAAAAGACAACAAATATTATTAAGGCAGTCCCCGAGTTACTGCTCGAGGTGCCAACATTTCATTGATAAGCTCATTGCCGACATACATACCGACATATGAGAAGACTCGGATACATACACTTCTTAGCTAAGTGTAGAAAGGACGAAGTAGAGCTATATTCCATGGTCGCTTAGATTCCTCGCCGGACCTGTCCGCCTTGTTCTTTTCCTGTAGCTTTGCATCTATAAGATAATAAGAATCATTGTGCAATGCCCTGCTCACGATGAATGGCCCTTCCCATGGGGGATAATTTATGCATGCCAGCAGTACGTTGTACCAACCGGAGCACCAGATCGCCTTTCCGAAAGACTCAGGGGCTTACTTTCCGGCTATGATAGCGTCGGAGATTTTGCTGATATATGGTGGATCTAGACAATGCCAGTTCTCTCGCTTCTTCCAGTAGATCAACATCATTTTGCCGGGCTTCTTGCACTTCGGCTTCTGTGTATTGGGTGACCCTAGGTGAATCATGCTCTATGTCGGCTGGTAATACAGCTTCTGCCCCATATACCAGAAAAAACGGCGTATAGCCCGTTGATCGATTCGGAGTTATTCTTAAACTCCACAGTACCGCTGGTAGTTCTTCTATTCAGCACCCCGCTGATCTTTGCAGCGGCTCAATGAGCCGGGGTTTTATCCCGGATAGTACTAATCCGTTGGATCTTTCCACTTGTCCGGTCGATGCGGGGTGGGCTACCGAGGCTATGTCCAGCCAGATCTTCTTATCCCGGCAGAAACGCGCAAATGCTCCTTCCGCAAAATTTGTGCCATTATCAGTTATGATACTGTGAGGATAACCGTACCTCAAGATGATATCCTTGAGAAATGTTACGGCCGTAGCTCCATCACATTTTCTTATAGGTTTTACTTCAATCCACTTCGTAAACTTGTCCACCATTACTAAAATGTGAGTCATATTTCCCCTTGCTGGTTTGAACGGGCCGACCATATCCAAGCACCATACGGCAAATGGCCAAGTAATTGGTATGGTCTTGAGTTCCGACATTGGCATATGCGTCTTGGTAGCGTACCTCTAACAACCGTTACATTTTCTTACCAGATCTTCTGCTTGCTCTAAGGCACTTGGCCAGTAGAATCTGTGCCGGAAAGCTTTTTCTACCAAGGCTCGAGATGAGGCATGATGCCCGCATTCCCCTTGATGTATATCTCGGAGGATGTCAAGCCCTTCTTCCGGGTCAACACATCGCTGGAGGACATTGGTCACACTTATTTTGTATAGTTCAGAATTGATGATCGTGTACGCCTTTGCCCTCCTTTGTGTTTGCCTGGACAACACTTCCTCTGTGGGTAACGTTCCATCTTTCAGGAACTGAAATATAGGTAGTGCCCAAGCTGGTATTGCTCGCACAGGGAACACATCCTCATCGATCTCCATCTGATCCACCGGCATAACTTCAATCGGATCATGCTGAGCAGTCCCCGGGTCTTGCGAAGCAGTCCCCGGGTTCACTGAAGCAGTCCCCGGGTTTGCCGAGGCAGTCCCCGGGTTTCGCGCACCACTTCCCATGTTAATATCCATGGGCACAGCTCCGGATTCCATGTCCTCCGGGACATAGATTGAGTCGGTTTCTAGGGAGGGCCTGATGGATGGTTTCCTGAGGTGCTCTAATGCTACACCCGGTGGAACTGCTTGTCGGGTTGACCCGAGCTTCGACAACATGTCAGCTGCCTCATTTTCCACCCGGGGTACATGGTGAAATTCGCATCCCTCAAAGTAACCAGATATTTTCTGCACATGAAATCTGTACAACGCCATGTTTGGATCAAGGGCGTCCCACAGTCCTGACACTTGCTGCACCACCAAATCCGAGTCGCCAAAGCATATGATCCAGCGTATCCCAATCTCTTTTGCCACCTTGAGCCCGTGCACAAGTGCTTCATACTCAGCGACATTGTTTGATGCTGCGAAATGGATCTGCAACACGTATTTCAACTGGTCCTTCTTTGGCGAAGTAAGTCAACTCCGGCACCTAGCCCGGTTTGGTTTTTGATCCGTCAAAGTGCATTCACCAATAGTTCGGATCTGGGAGTGGTGGTTCGTATTGCACCTCGGCCCAATCCACGAAAAAGTCCGCCACAGCTTGAGATTTGATGGCTTCTCTTCTGTCATATTGCGGCGCATAAGGAGCTAGCTCAATTGCCCATTTTGCAATTCTGCCACTCGCATCCTTGTTACTCATTATCTCGGATATGGGGGCCTCACATATGACCCTGATGGGATGCTCCTCAAAGTAGTGCTTCAGCTTCTTAGCGGCCATGTACACGCCATACGCCACTTTTTGATAGTGTGGATAGTTCTGCTTTGAGGCTGACAACACCTCACTCAAGTAATCCACTGGCCTTTGCACCAACTTACCTTCCTCGTCGCGCTCCACCACTATCACTACACTTACAACTCAGTTGGTTGCGGCTATATAGAGCAACATTGGCTCCTTTGATAGTGGTGAGGCTAATACTGGTGCAGTGGCTAACATCTTGTTCAAGTGGGCAAAGGCTTCATTGGCCTGCGGTGTCCAAACGAACTTATCCGACTTTTTCATGAGTTGGTAGAGAGGCAATGCCTTTTCTCCCAACCGACATACAAACCGACTTAACGAGGCCAGGCAACCTGTGAACTTCTGGACATCGTTGAGACACTTCAGCTGTTCCATTCGTTCGATGGCCCGGATTTTGGTTGGATTAACCTCGATACCTCAGCTGGAAACAAGAAAACTGAGCAATTTCCCAGCCAGGACACCGAAGGTGCATTTTTCCGGGTTAAGTTTCATCCGGAACCTCCTTAGGTTCGCAAACATTTGCCTGATATCGTCAAGGAGCGTTTTGCTTTCCTTGGTCTTGATAACCACATCATCCACGTACACTTGTACATTTTGACCGATTTGGTCGTGCAAACATTTTTGCATACATCTTTGGTACGTTGCCCCTGCATTACGTAAACCAAATGGCATGGTGCGATAGCAATAAGCCCCATACGGGGTAATAAACGCCGTCTTTATTTGATCATCCGGATTCAGAGGTATCTGGTGGAAACCAGAATATGCATCAATGAATGACAACAATTCACATCCAGCAGTTGAGTCTATGACCTGATCTATTCTTGGCAGCGGAAATGGATATTTTGGACACGCCTTGTTCAGGTTCGTGTAATCGATACACATTCGCCAAACCACTGCCACGGTCGGATCATCCTTCTTCTTCTCCACCAGCACTAGATTAGACAGCCAATCCGGGTAAAGAACTTCCATGATAAATCCTGCAGCTAGCAACCGAGCTATCTCATCCCCGATGACTTTCCTCCTATCCTCGGCGAAGCGGCAGAGAGGTTGCTTCACTGGCTTAGCTCCGGGTCTTACATTCAAAGAGTGCTCTGCCAACTCCCTCGGAACACCTTGCAAGTCCTGTGTGGACCAAGCAAAAATGTCCCGATTCTCACGGAGGAAGCTGACGAGCTCGCTTTCCTATTTATCACTTAACCCGGCACCAATTGTTACGGTGCGCTCCGGGAACATGTCATCAACAGGAACCTTCTTGGTATCTTTCGTGGCCTGGAAGGAGACACTTGCATGCGGGTTACTCAGCGCCGGCATATACTGCTGCGCGGACTGAGCCAATGCCGCCACCTCTTGAATTTTCCTTTTTTCATGCGCAATCACAAGTGACTCGGCTAAGTTAGACCCGGCCGACGCACATTCCATGAAACGTCGGAAATCCCCAGCAATGGTAATCACCCCGTTTGGTCCGGGCAACTTCATCTTCAAGTAACTAATATGACAGCTCGCCATGAACTTGTTCAGCGCTGGCCTTCCGAGTAACGCGTGGTACGCACTTTCTAAGTTCACCACCTCGAACTCCAAATTTTCGGTTCGGCAGTTATCCCTCGTGCCGAACAATACGTCAACCCGGACCTTGCCTATGGGCTCACAAGAAATGCCGGGCACAATACCATGGAAAGTTGTCCTCGTGGCCTGTAGCATGTTTTCCGAGATACCCAACTTGCGCATTGTGTTCGCATACATGATGTTAATGCTGCTGCCATTGTCGACCAGTACCTTTGAGAACATTACGTTAATGCTAGGTCCAATGAATGTCGGATCCAGCACCAACGCATACGAACCAGGGCTTGGCATAAGCTTGGGATGATCCTTGATGCTCCAGGTGATTTCTTGGTCAGACCAAGGCATATACCTAGTCACTGCAAGCATCACTGCATTCACCTCCATATGTCGGCGCTGCATGCTCTTTCTATCTGTTTCCTCAGTGGTGAACACACAATAGCTCTGATGATGCTCTCTGTACTCATTTCTCCCCTCATTTCCGGGGTACCTCTGATCCGGCTGATGCTGATTTTCCACTTGATGCACCACATCCCTTCTCTCATTATTATCATACCTCGGCGGAGGGGGAGGCAACATTAGCTGTTGCGTGTTCGCTCTGGAGAGCAATTGCTGCCGGGGTAACTCCTGCCGAGGCTGATCATTCCGGGGTGCCTGAGCATTCCCCGAACCACCTTGTTCAATCTTGTGCATCCACTCACATTGCCTCATCGTATGACCCGCTGGGTTACTCGGATTTGGCGTGTCAAACTTACACGGCTGGTCCAACATCGACTCATAAGTATACCTCAGACGGTCTTTCTTTTCTTGCCACTGTTTCTTTTGCTCTGGTGTCCAAGTTTTCTTGCCATCGTTTCTCGGAGTCCACTGCCCTCCAGTTTTCTGGCGTTGACTGCCCCCTGCTCTGGGCTGATCTTGATTCATAGCCGCAACATGTTGCGAACCGTATTGATGATCCGGTTTGTCATCTCTCCTTTTCCCTCTGTAGCCATTCCTCCGGGATGACCCGGCTCCATCTCTCTGGTAATGCTCATCGTTTGACTCATTTGACACGAGCCTAGGTTGGGTCGGATCACCCAGAGCATACGAATCAGCAATCTGGATCATCTTTGCCAACGTAGTTGGCATTTTCCTTTGCAACTTCTGCCACAGCTCGCTTGCATATCTGCATCCTTGCGCAAACCATGCTATGGCCTGCGATTCTATCATGCCTTCACACGAGTTTCTCATTGTACACCACCGGATTAAAAACTCCCGATCTATCTCATTTGGTCTTTGCTTGCACATAGCTAGGGTCTGCGGCCTATTTGGCCTCTGATACGTACTCGAGAAATTGCTGATGAACATTTCCTCGAAATCTATCCAGCAGTTAATGCTTCCGGGCGGCAAATTGTTCAGCCATACCCTTGCTGGCCCCTCCAACATCTGGGGTACATATTGTATAGCCCATCTCAAGTTGCCAGTGGCAATTTTCACAGCTGTAGCATAATTTATCATCCAATCCTCCGACTTTGTACTGCCGTCATACGTCTTCGTGCCCCTGGGTAGCTGGAAGTTGGGTACCGGTGGCTCCTTCATGATCCGGGGTCCAAAGCACGCTGGACCCGGTGGACCTTGACATTCAATCTGTTCCGACCTATACAGTCGATCCAGTTTCAACCTGGCATCATCCGGCATCAAATCCCTGCTTCCCAATCTTGACCCTATCACATGATAGTCCGGTCTTGGGTATCCCGCGTTTGCCATTTCCGAATCTCCATCATTTTACCTGTCTTGCTCTCGTGGAGCACCTTTCTGTTGCATACCTCGGCCGACACTTTGCTCTTGCCTTGGTATATTCCGCTGCTACGGTTGTCCTGCGCCTGCCGAGTTTCGCTGTCCGGCATTGCCGTTGACGGCGTTCCCTTGACCGGCATTGCCTTGGTCGTGGTTACCTCGGCCAGCTTCACCTCGGCTCACACTCCGTCGATCATCATTTTTCTGCGCTTCTTTTCCTTTCCCTGCCCACGTTGGGTCATACGGGACGATCTGTTTGTTCCATTTGGCCGAGGTTACTACCTCTTCTCTCCTTGGACCACCATGAGGAGACGATGCGGCTCCAGCAGATTTCTTCGGGTTACCCATCCCCGAATGGACGATCTTGGAGGCTCCAACTCTCTCCGGGTTAGCTCTGAGTAGTTCTTCGTTTTGTCTGTTCACGATCCGAACCAGCTCGTTAACCCTATCTTGTTGTCTTTGCCGAGCCTCACCCGTTAGACCCTCTAACTCGGATGCCGCTGCATCCACTGCTTTGAGGTTCTTTGCCGGGGTACTATACCTCGGCAGCCCCACGGACAAACAGTTTTCTGATTCCTCAATTCCAGTATCACCTTCTCTGTTCATCTCGCTCATGATATTTCTTCCCTTTAGTTTTACAGCGTCAACTTTGTTCGCCTTTGCGTACTCACGCAGCGTCATATTCAACGACTGTTGAGCCGCGGCTATCTTTTTTGCACCCTCTAGTATTTTTTGCCTAGTTTCTTCTAACTCGTCCTGCGCCCGAGCCGAATCTACTGCTGCTACCATAGGGTTTGCCAAGCTATCCATTGCTTCCCTCAACACGTTCTTTGGCCTCTCTAGTGGAGGACATCTACCTTTCCTTGGTGCCTTAGGCGTTACCTCCGGATCTGGCGCCGGATCCTTGCTCGCGCCCGCACCAGGCGCAGTTATCATCACCTTTGCATGGTCCGGGGAGAGAGTGATACGCGTCCCGGAAACCACGGTGAGGGGTGGCTCCCCTGCCTCGACGACGTGGCGCGGATGAACACACGACACGTCAACAACAACGTAGACCTTGTGTGCGCCGAGCTTGACGAAGAGGCCATTGCGCGGAAGTGGGCGCGTGCCGAAGCAGCCAGCGTTGTCGCTGACGAAGTATAGCGCTCCAAAGCGCTGAACGAGCCCGGAGACGATGCGTTCGCCGGTGCCGATGAGGTTTCCCGTCCGGATCTTGACCCCTGCTAGCGCCGCCTCCCCCAAGGTGGGCGCCAACTGTCATGGTGGTGTCACGGCAGATGCCATGGATAGGCTAATGGTGGGGACTAATACACGCTAGGGGAATCCAGGGAGGGATAGTGAAGTGGTTCTTCACACAGAAGTTTGTATTTGCTTTGCTTCCAAGATTACAAGTGCTCCTAGAGCTGTATTGGCGAGAGGAGGAAGAAGGAGCTCTCTTACTCTCACACACAGATCACACTTAAAACCCTAGCCAAATCAGAATAGCGGAACCCCTTCTACTGAGAACCTAGCCCTCCTTATATAGAGGGAGGTAGGTCTCTGCTTAGGGCATACGTGGAGGCATATTCCTAAGAATATGCCTCCTCCCAAAGTAGTAAGCCGACAGGGGTGCTTTCCCCCCGCGTCACACATGCAGAGGCTACGCGAGCCTCTGCGGCTCCCGCGTCAGCCGACATGGGCGTCGTCACCCTTATCGGCCACATGCCGGTGGTCCTGCCCTTGTTTGCTAGCGAGATTCCTTCCTTCTCCTAGAAGCTAGACGTGACCCGGATCATAGTTGATCTGGCCACACCCGTTCCTGCATACAAGTAAAACAGGTATTTCTGACTTACTCCTTAAGTCGGTTGAGACTTAGTTAGGCGAACGCCCCTGGTCCGGGTTACCCCGTGATTCGGCCTGCCTTGAGGTGACCCGGCCAGCATCCGCTTTGGCCTTGCCGAACCTTGGCTAACTCGGCCTTTATACCCCGGCGTGACCCTACCCGGGGGTATCCCCCCAACAATGTACCATGGGGAACGCTTTTAACATTGCACTTATTATTCAGTTGATATCATGTTCTTTTGTTTATGGATCCCGGCGGTGTGAAATAAAAGGGGAGCTTGTAAGCTCATGGAGTTTATATATGTGTTAGAGAAAATGTCTGGGTGGCTAGCCTAAGCCATGCCTAATCATGGTGGAAACTTAACCATAGTGAGCATTCTGTGAAGCATCCTTAATAAAAACCTATGCAAATAGCAAATAAAATGATCGCTGAGATGCTCTTGTCTATTGTCTTGTCGTTTTGATATGGGATAGCTCCTGTATCATGGGGAAAGGGGTACCCCGTTGGTGGTTCTCTATGATACACATGTACTTACAATGACAAGAACTTACTCGTGACTAAAGTTGAGTAGCATGAGGTTTGGTACTCGTAAGCATGGGGTATGAGATTTTCAACTTATAACTTGTCAAGCATATGCTCATATTTGTCTCACTTTAACCTTAATCACCTCAAGATGCTTATGATAGGGGCAATGAGAGCTGAAAGCTAATAAGTATCATAATTTTTGGAAGATCTTTATGAGACTTGAATCCATGCTTACATCTACGAAGGGCCTTTCTTTTTTACTTTTATTTTGAGTCTCCATCTTCTATCTTTATGCACCTATTGAGAGAGCATAGTGGTCATTCTTAGTTTAATGTGCATTGTCCCAAAGCTTTTTGATTGATTCATAACTTTGATATTGCTTGTTCTTAAATTATTTGTATCTAGTCATCCTTATGAACTTTTAAGGTGTCTTATGCATTTATGTTTTGCTATACCATGAGGGACAAGCTGAATACCACTCTTATTATGTTTTCTATATGTGAAACAAACAAACGTCTTTCAATGCATTGTTATTCATGATCTTTTGTTTGTACCTTTTCATGTTACAACATAGTTTCTATGTCTTATTGTTAGAACTATATCTTTCATGTTCATGTTTAGAGTACTATGATCCCAACTATCAATGTTTTACAAATACCTTGATCAAGATTGTGATGGTGCATGTCACCTCAAAAATTATTCTTTTTTTCACTTACCTACTCGAGGACGAGCAGGAGTTAAGCTTGGGAATGCTTGATACGTCGTAAACGTATCTATAATTTTTGATGTTCCATGCTTGTTTTATATCTACTTTCTTATGTTTTGTTCACAATTTGGGGTATTTTTATACATTTTCTAGAATAACCCTATTAACAAGATGCCACAGTGCCAGTTTCCTATTTTCTAGTGTTTTTGGTTTCAGAAAAGCTAGTAAGGAAATATTCTCGGAATTGGACGGGACAAAAGCCAAAGTCAATATTTTACCCGAAGCAACACGGAGTCTAGAGGGGACATGAAGTGGTGCACCAGGGCAGCCACACCTGGTGACGGCGTGGCCAGTCCTAGGTGCGCCACCAGGGGGTGTGGGCCCCCTGGTACTCGACCGACCTTGCCCCTTCGCCTATAAAAGCCTCCCGGGACGAGAACCCTAAGTACCCGATCAGAAATCCACGAAAGAGTATGTAGCCGCCACCATCTCCATCCCTAGATTGAGAAGGATCTGAAGCTCTTCCCGGCACCCTGCCGAAGGGAGAGAGATCACCCTAGAGGCCTTCTTCATCACCATGCCTGCCTCCGGTGTGATGCGTGAGCAGTTCATCCTTGGACCATGGGTCCATGTAGTAGCTAGATGGTTGGTTCTCCTCCTTTGTGCTATCATGTTTAGATCATATGAGCTTCGTTCATGATCAAGATCATCTATTTGTAATCCTATATGTTGTTTTTGCGGGGATCTGATGGATATTGAAATGCTATTTTAGATTGATTATTGATTCTATCATGTCTATGTTATTTGTGATCTTGCATGCTCTTCGTTGTTAGTAACTATCTTGGCCAAGTAGATGTTTGCAACTCCAAGAGGGAGTATTTATGCTTGATAGTGGGTTCATGCCTCTAGTAATCTGGGGAAGTGACAGTAATCTCTAAGGTTGTAGATGTGCTATTGCTACTAGGGAGAAAACAACAATCCTTTGTCAATGGGGCAATCGTATTGTTTACTTTACACACTTTACTTAATAGAATTATCTATTGCTTGCAACTTAATACTAGAAGGGGTTCAGATGATAAACTGAAGGTGGATTATTAGTCATAGATGCAGTTGGATTACGGTCTATGTATTATGTTGTATGCCCAATCAAATCTCATAGGAGTCAAGATGTCTAGTATATGCATTGTATGCTTTCTCGAATCTGTCAATTGCCCCGCTGTAATTTGTTCACCCAACATGCTATTTATCTTAAGGAGAATCACCTCTAGTGAACTATGGACCCCAGTCCATTCTTTTACTATTGATATCCATCTACTGTTTACCGTTTACCGTTTACTTTCTGCAAGCAATTACTATCTTCCACACAATACGTTTAATCCTTTGTTTTCAGCAAAACCGGTGAGATTGGCAACCTCACTCTAGGTTGGGGCAAAGTTCTGTGGTTGTGTTGTGCAGGATTCCAAGTTGCTAGTAACACCTTGGAGTTGTTTCCTTGCTCCTACTAGTTTGATAACCTTGGTTTCATAATTGAGGGAAATTTCCTGATGTGCTTATCATACTGTCCTCTTGGGGTTCCCAACGAGCTCGAGATATCTTGAGCCATCACCTGGCCCTACTATTGATCATTGATTCGAGATTGTTTCGATCATGTCTGTGACATTTCCGAACCGTAGGGCAACACACTTAAAGGAATTACGATGCCTTGAGATTATTCTGGAATTGATGGAATCACAGGAAGAAACAGAAGAGAGAAATTGTAAGTGTTCCGTGCGAGAACCAGAATCGTTCCAGGAGGATCCGAAGTTGTTCGGAATGAACCAAAAGGTGTTTTAGGTAAAAGAGAATTTACTAATATGTATTTAATATTAATTATTGGAACTAATACTGAATAAATATATAAATTATATTTATTTAGGCAAATTTTCCCTAATGGGCCAAGTCCCCAGAGGGGACAAGGCCCAAGAGGGCAAACTGCCCAAGGAGGGGGGTCGTGACTGCCCTAGTGGAGGAGTGGCGGGTGGGCCTTGGCCGCGTGGGGCCCATGGCCACCACGGCTGGCCGACCACCTCCCTCGTTTAGTCCCACATGGGGGAGCCCTTGCGAAAGGAACACCCCCTTCCCCTATATAAGGAGGTGCCTATGGGTGGGAATAAACACACCAATTACCAGGCATTTTCCTTAGAGGAAGAACTCTCTCTTTCTCTTGTTGCTTTTTGCGGTAGCACGGTCCCTTGAAGGACTATACACGCAAGAGACAACATCGCCGCGACACGCCATTGTGCTGCGGTTATTCCGGATAGGAGATCTACTTCCGCAATCTTGGGAGGGATTAGAGATCCGGGAGTCGTTGTCTTGCACTGTACATGTGCGATACCTCAAGGGTGCTACCACTTGTGGCACCAGTCCATCATACAAGGACCAGGACACATGTGACTTGTGAGGAGCTTCGCAACCTTGAGGTTGGACGAGTACGACAACATCATCTGTGTTTTTCATGAGCGGTAAATGCTTATGGTCTACAAGGGTATGTTACCAATATCTCGCTCTATTACTACATTACTCCTAGATATATCCTAGCTAGGTGTGTTTAGCCATAGGAAAAAATTGGTTTCTGCCTCGGAACCCATTTAGTGGTATGAGAGATAATATTTGTGTAGTATGCTTGTATGGATAGAACACATGCTAAGTGTGGGCATTTATCCTCTAGTTGTGACCCTCCCACGTTTATTTGTTTATATCACTACACTGTTTGATGAAGCGACCTGGACCGACCATACGTGTAATCCTAAGCGAGATTGGTTCCACGCTCGACATACCGCTTGTATCATATAAGTGGCTAGCGGGTGTATGTCTCTCTCACAGTAGGTTATATAGCATCTACAACAGAGGGCCCCGAAAGAGGTGTAGTATAGATAATTATTGGATCCATGTTGTGGTTTTAAGTTCGTAGGTAGATACGATTCTATTGCGAAATCCTAACATCCACGTAAAGCTTGCAATAGATAAAGTAGATACGTCTAACTTTATGTTGCGGGAAGGCTTGTGATGTGATATGGTTATGGTCGTGATTAAGGTAAAGTAGTTTACTTTCATGTTACTAAGTTGTATATAGTAGTCATCGCTATGATGAAAGACAAGACTAGTGGCGTTATGGACTTGGCGTCGTACTGGTGGCAAGATGGAGATTGTGCCGGAGCACCTGATGGAGATCAAGGATCATAAATATAACCATGTCATATCACATATAACTTGCATGTGATGTTAATTTTTGTGTGCATCTTGTTTGTTTAATAGTATTAGATACACAATCACAACATTAAATAAGATGATGCATAATTAATACCAATTTTAGTGGTCTCCATTAGTCTGCACCACCAAGAAAGTCCATCGTTATGTAGCAGGCTGTGATGATCGGGTGCTAGACATATCGACGTTCACATTGAAGGATATATACCCTAGAGCCAATAATAAAGATGTTTTTATTTACATATATCATTAGTTCATAACAGTTTTTTATCATGCTAGAACTGTATTAAGTGGAAATATCAATACAAGTATGGTATATAAACAAACCAGGTCCCTAGTATCCTCTAGACTAGTTCGTTGGGCAGCTGATGATCGAGGTTTCCTGATCATGGACTTTACACGGCAACTGACAACAAGGTCACTTCATTAGATGAATGAAGTGATGGACAACACCCAACCCTAGTATTACAATGTGATCCAGTCACAAAGTTCAACATTTCCATATCTAGCAAAGTGTAGTGATTTAGTCCTTTGACCATGAGATCATATTAATCATCATCTCCCGAGGCTACTTTGATCACATCAACTGTCATGACCATAACTGGGTGACTATAAAGGTGTGTATTGGGTATTCTAGAGAAACTTTTGAGGCCTATGTATCAAGACCAGGATTTTCCTATCCGAGTGACGGATAGATACCCTAGGTCCACTTGGTGAGATTACATCTACAAGTTTGCAAACATGTGACTAGGTCACGAGGATGTAGTATCACAGGAGCGAGTAAATATGTTTGTTGGTAACAATATCAAACTAGGTATGTTGATACTGAAGATCACATCTTGGAAAAATTAGGTATCGCAGAGCAAAGGGAATGAGACTCGACATTCAAGGTTCAAGCGATCAAGTTATTTGTGGAATGCATGGGGGGTCATCATGTATTTCCAGATACCGTTGTTGGTCATTGATCACAGAGGTGTATCGATCATGTCTATGTATTCCTGAACCGTAGGGTGTTACACTTAAGGGTAGATGAACTTAGGGATTGATCCAAGATCGTAGGAGAAAACAGAGAGAACTCCATAATAGTTCTGGCGTAATACCAGAATGGTTACAAGGATATCCGATGATGATCGTAGGGGTCCGGAAGGTGTTTCAAAGTGGTAGGTATTAAATAATATGTATTTAATATTAATTAAATGAATTAATATTAAAAATATTATTTAAAATCGATTTATGGGGTAGCCCACCTAATTGGGCCTCACATGAAGAGGCCCAAGAGGGGGACGCGCCCTAGGGAAGGCCAAAGGAGGGCCATCGGCCCTAGTGGGCCCTCCTACCACGTGGGGTCCATGTCCCTTCCACCTATATAAAGAGGAGCACCCCTCTCCCCAAATCCATCCCATCAATTGGCTTTGCCTATTCTCTCTCTCCCTCTTCCTCACATGTGGTTCCCAAGATTAGAACTGCATACGGGGATAGGGATATCTCCACCATACACATGTCGTCGTGCTACTGGACTCGGTCCGGATCAATCTTCTTCCGCTGCTTTGCTGGACCGGACCCCGAGAGATGTCTCTACACCGTATGTGTGTAAGGCCACGAGGCACCGCCACTTGTGGTGATTTTGCTTGGAGCTTGGAGCTTGTACTTCGACTTGACCTTGAGGTTGGCTATGTCGTACAAGGACCAGGGGTGACTTGTGAGGAGCTTCACGACCTTGAGGTCGGATGAGTACGACTACATCATCCACGTTCCCCTCGGAACATTAACTGCTTTTGGTCTTCAAAGGTATGAACATATAATCCCCTCTCATTACCTTACATATGCATAGATAGATCTTGGCTAGGTGTGTTCACCATAGGATTTTTTTGTACCACAGAAACCCTTCAGTGGTATCAGAGTTGACCTATGTGTACATGTTTGGTACGAGTAGAACACATGTCGATTGTGTGGGCATTAATTTTCTAGTTGCTACCCTCCACATGTACTTTTTCATATCGTGGAAATGACGGATGAAGTGGCCTAGATCGACCTTACGGGTAACCTTACGCGAGACTGGTTACACGCTCAACATATGGCTTGTACCATATAAGTGACTAGCGGGTGTATGTCTCTCAGACATTAGTAGATATGGAATTTGGAAACTAGTCAATTCATGTTATGGTTGGAAGTTCGTAGGTAGAAACAGTTCTATTGTGAAAGCCCTAACAACCGTGTAAAACATGCAAATATAAAATAGAGGCGTGTAACTTTATTTTGCAAGGGGATTGTGATATGTATGGTGGAGGCAAATGTTTATGAAATGAACCGCCAAAGGCAAGGTGACACCATGAACCTGGTGCAATGCCAGCGCACTCGAAGGAGATCAAGGCGCGAGGACCATATCATATCGCATAAATTGTTTACATTTGTAGTTAATTGGTTGTGCATCTTATTATGATAGTATTAGACTTACGATAGTAGCATTATAAGATGATCCCTAAACTTAATTCCAATATGTGTGTTCTTCCCTTTGTGTGTACCACCAAGAAAGTCCGTCGTTGTGGAGCAAGTCGTGATGATCGGGTCCAAACACATGGACATTCGCATACGGTGGATGTAAGCCATGTATGCACTGCAAATACACTAAAGGTTAATGTTGGCGAGCCTAGCATGTACAGACATGGCCTCAGAACACAGATGACTGAACGGTTAATCATGAGTCTCATGGTGATGTAGTCGATATGTTAATATCTACCCTGAAAGTTGTATCAAAGTCCGTGATGACCGGGGTTGATACGGCGTAAAGGGATCGTGTAATCACTAAACGAATGTTGGGGGATGTTTGTTTGAGTGGGAGTTCTGGTAATAAACTCATATTATGAACTAAACAATCTAAGTGAATTTGCATAGTTGTTGTAGTTAGCATCCGTTATAATCTACCTTGCGCTTAGTTGTAATTGAGATAATAGAACTATGGTATTCTAGATACTTACTTTACATACTAGTATCATATTGTTTGTGTGTCAAATTATAGATAAAATTGCTAAAGTAGACTTTCAAGTAAACGTTACTTACTCCATAAGGGTTAATAAGTGTATTAATCCTAGAGTAATAGATTCCAAAGTTAGTGTCTGATCATGCTTGCCTCCATGATACTTGATATTAGAAAGTAAGTTCTAGTATCAAGATTATCTAGGAGCTGAAAGATTCATTTCATAGATCATCTTGTGTAAAAGATATTTTGATATTTGAAACACTATTTGATTACAGTATGATAAAATATAACTTAGTCAGAAACAAATTGTTATAATGGATGAGCATTTCCGAATGATGGTGATGCTATGCGTACCTATCAACCAACAAGTTTGGGAACTAAATTTATATAAACGTTCGTCTTTATGAACTATAGCAGTTCAATCATGAGAGTTGTCATGATAGGATGAATAAGAAGTATAGGTAAAATGTTTACTATACTGAAAGATCACTAATAAATGAATCCGGAAGAACACGGATCATGTGATGATTGTGATCCACTTCAAAAGTGTAAGTTTGAGAGTATAGTGTTTTACTAATACACTTGGACCAAGTATCATGAGATTTGTGCCACTCTTGATGTTGATTGATTCTTCTGAAAGAGAAGAAAATGTTGAAAGAGAATCCATAAATATAATTGGCAAAAATTAATGAACTAGAATTGTCCATCTCAGATATATACAAGATATACATGTTATGAATGTATATTCTTTGCTTGTTAAACCCATGTAATTCTTTGATATTAGATACTGGATTGGTTGGTATGAAATGTCATACAACAACTCAATATGAGAAATACATTGGTCTGAATAACTAGCAAAAGAATATGGTAATGATATTCATCGATAAACAAATAAAGTGTTATTATGTTTGTCATCTACATCAAAGACCAAGCCGTCAAGATTTATTTTGGTAATTATTATCTAGTTCCAGTATTTTGAGAACAAACTGTTGTTCAAATAATTATTGTATTCCATAGTTGATGGATGGACCATTATGAATCTTGTTGGTGTAATAAAAATTCATAAAACTAAATGCTAAAGTGTAGCGCGACAAAATGATAGGAATTTCACTTAAGTGTGACACCACTGTTTAAGTTATATTGAAAAGAAAGACATGAAGAATGTTCATCTTGATGGAATTTTGGAGTCAAGTTGTTTTCGAACGAATTGACGCTTGTAATACTTTCCTATAGATAACTAAAACTTTGTTCAAAGGGCAAAAGTTGAACGGACAACTAAGTTAGTGGAAGTAGTACATATTGATGTATGCGGTCCATTATGTAAAAATCGTGTGTGGTGGATTATTCTACTTCATATACTTATGTCGAGGACTTGAATAGATATATGAGTACATTTGTTTAATGAGGAAAGGTATAAGACATTTGAAACATGTTCAAAGGTTTTAGCATGAAGAGGAAATCATCCAGATTCACGGTGACATGGGTATGCCCTACCGGTGCCTTAGATTGGCCTACCTGGTTTTAGCCCAACAGAGGCCCACAAGATGAGCTGTGTCTGATATTGAAGCCCATGAAATCTTGGGTGGTCTAGGCCCATGGAGGACGTGAAGGATACGGCAAAGAATAGATAGAAAGTTTAAAGGAAACCCTAATTTGTAATTGACTCGGTGGTATCCTGAGACCCGACCTCCTCATATAAAGGCTAGGAGGGAACCGCGAGAAGGGACTACCCAAACCTAGCACATACACCCGCCATATTACATCTACGCACCATCGCCATCAAGGTAACCTTGTAAACTTTGGTTCTTATTCAATCAAGAGCAGACAAGCAGGAGTAGGGTTTTCCCTCCGAGGGCCTGCACCAAGGTAAACATGATGTCCCCGCATTACTTCTCTGTTAGCCGGTCGAGATCTCCAGCGCTCCCCCTTCCTCAAAACTCAAGTCCATAAACTATGGGCATTGACGTGTTAACCCCACGTCAATTAGCGCCGTTTGTGGGAACTAGGCACGCTGATGTTGCGACCTCAATGACCACATCACCTGCCATCTTCGACTCTTCCCTGATGGAGGGGTGCCTCAGAATCGGCTCTTTCGACTTCACCATCCACTCGCTGGCCACGCGCTTGGCCTTCAGCTTCCAGACCGGCCGGACCTGCACCCTGCATGTCCCGGAGTAGTCAACCATACCAATGATTGCACCGGCTTCGTGGATCGCACCGCTGATCGGGACCCTTAGTGAGTTAAATGCCAGCTCCTCGTCGTACAGCCCGGACAGCAGCAACAACTACAATTCCAATCTGAGCGATATGCTCGGGGATGACCATGACGTTGGATCCAATCTAGAAAGCTCAGGAAGAAACACCTAGACCAACCGCTACTACTACACCTTTATCAACGCTAACACCGGCGGTACCACCAGTAACAGTTTCGACACTGGCGCTGACCCTGAAGCTGGTAATGGGGATGCCCGCGATAACAACAACAACAACTGTAGCCACATGTCATAGATCCATCTCATCGATGCAGACTAGGAAAGGGTCCAGCAGGCCCTGACGGGTGGCATGCCTCTGCCCCCAGTTCATTGCAAGACATGATAATGGCTTACCATTGGTACTTGGATAAGGAGTTCCGCCGCTAGTGGACGGTTGTAGCCCAGATCAAAGAACGACGATGACTCGCCGATGAATCAAGTGCTCGACGGGCGAAGCTCTCTTTGATTGGCGGGTCCTCCTCGAAGGGGAACCACAACATTGGGGCATCCAAAAGACACCCTCGAACGGACTGGATGGACGAGGAAGCCATACACAAAGCCACTAGGTGACTAGACTTCTCATTCATGTCCATAGATGGGCATGACAACATGACACCCAATACCCCACAAGACGCCATCATGGCGGCCACCACCCATTTTCTGTCCAACCCACCATAGGTGGGGGATCCACATACTACCATCCATCAGTCCACCCTTGCCGGACTTGGACTAGTTGAGGCTACACTCGCGGGAGAACCGGCCCTAGGGCCAAAGAATACATCCGCGAAACTTGCAAGAAGACGATTCCCGTCATACAACAAAGATTACTAGCTGCAGCGGCGTCATAGCCCGCGACGGAGGGACCGCGACTACGATGCCTGTGATGTGATCACACAACACAAAGTCGACAAGTTACACACCAAGCGCGCCTACTCCTCCGAGTTTGAAGATGAGGACATAGAACTCTGTGGTGCTAGATGCTTCAGCTGCGCCATACGGAAAACATCGATGCCTAAGGGCTTCAAGCTGCCCTCGGATAATCCAAAGCTCGATGGCTTCTAGGAGCCAAAGATCTAGCTAGACGACCATAAGTAGTCCGTAAAGTGTCACAGTGGATCCAAAGAAACATCCATACAATGCCTGTAGTTGCAACTGCAAGGCGCCGCATGGGCCTAGCTAATTAGCCTCCCCTCTAGGTTGATCCGCAGCTGGGAAGAGTTGGTGTATAGTTTCGTATGAAACTTCAAAGGCACCTATAAGTGGCCAGCCTCAATCAAAGAACTTCGAGCATGCTCCTAGAGGTCTGGAAATTCCCTCCGCTCATACATCCAGCAATGGTCCATCATCAAGAACACCGTAGAGGACATTTCTGAGGAGCAAGAAATCAATGCGTTCAAGGCCGACGTACGCTGTCGAGAGCTCATGGAGGAGCTCAGATGCACCAAGCCCATTACCATCGACCACCTGATGGACATAGTGAATCGCCGGGCAGACGACAAAGATGCCCTCTAAAATAGCCTAGCACACTCGGATGACGAGGATGATCTAGGCTGCAGGCGTGACCGCCGAGGAAAACGCAGACATCATGGTTACAAGGACCGCGATGAAGTCGACATGGTCGCAGCTGGCTACACTGACAAACATGACGACGGCAACTGCAACAGCGGATATCATGGTGGCAACTACCATGACAACGGAAAAATAGACCAGGTGTGGAAGCGTCACACCAATGATGGCGCTTCAAATGCGATGGTGTGACTATCAGGCCCCTGCAACATCCACTACTACATCGACAAGTAGGATGGCAAGAGGAAGTCAAGTCACCTCCTCAAACACTACCACGAATTCCAGAAGCTTCAAGATGCTTATGCGCAACTTCATCACGAAGAAACAAGTCAAGGGTACAGAGCGGCCGCAGGTCCCATAGTATACGGAGCGCCGCCACCACCACCCCTTCTAACTAACAAATCACCACCACCAGCAGATCCAGTGGTGCCCAACAATGGAGGCGAGCCATACCCCTATCATGTGGGAGCATGATGATCCAGAAGGGATGTCCTTCCAACAGGATTTAGAAGACCAGGACTCGACGAGTCAACATGGCGGTGTCATCGCCCCCACAATCCTTAAGTACCTAGCGGGTATGAATCCTGCATCACATTCAACAGGTCCGACTGCTCGTGTCAAATACCATGCCCAGGCCACGTGTCCCTGGTGCTTGAGGCCCAGATCGGTGGGTACGAGATGAGCAGAATCTTCATGGAAGAAGGCAGCGACACCAACCTCATATTCGCCAGCACCTTATGTGCCATGCGCATCCCACTATCTAGCTTGGACGCATCCGACACCACCTTCCACGGCATTGTGTTGGGCAAAGGGATTTACCCCCTGTGAAAAATCCACCTCGACATCATCTTCGACACCCCAAGAAGTTTAGGCGAGAGAATCTCGAGTTCGAGGTGGTCGACTGGCATTCCCAGTATCATGCCATACTCAGTCGCGTGGCATTCACATGATTCTTGGCCGTACAGCACTACGCGTACCTCATGTTGAAGATGCCAGGACCAAATGGTGTCATCACCATCCAAGGAAGCTTCACAAGGTTGGATAACCATGACAGGGAGTTCAACAGAATCTCCTAATCTTTCGACATGCAAGAGGAGCTGGAAAGGCTCAAGGAGTCGACGGATAATAGTCTTCCTCCTTTGAGCAGGCAGAATGCACCTGACCAGTCTTTCGACTTCACGGTCAACACCAAGGAAGTTCATGTCCACCTGACGGACCGAACCAAGACGTCCCTAATCGCCAACAACTTGAGTTCCGCACAGTAATTCACGCTCGTCGAATTCCTGTGTGAGCATTGGGAAATATACGCCTGGTGTCCTACAGACATGCCATGAGTTCCTAGGGAATTCGACGAACATGCACTCAATGTGTACCCTGATGCACGACCAATCAAGCAGCCACTGCGGTGACTATCTAAAGAAAAAGGAAAGTATATAGGCATGGAAGTCAACAGACTCCTCGACGTCGATTTGATCCGTGAGATCAAGGAGAGTACCTGGGTAGCTAACCCCGTTTGGTGCCAAAGAAAGACATATATATATACTGTGGATGTGTGTAGACTTCACGTCCCTCAACAAGCACTACCCGAAGGACCACTTCCCCTACCGCGGATCGACCAAATCACCGATTCAACCGCACAGTGCGAACGTCTCTCCTTCCTCGATGCCTACTCAGGCTACAATCAGATCTGGATGAAGGAGGAGGACTAGTAAAATACGGCCTTCATCACACCATTCAGCGTGTACTGCTACAACACAATGCACTTCGGACTAAAGAACGCGGGGGCCACCTATCAAAGGTGCATGCAGGCCTTCCTGAAAAACCAAATAGGCTGCAACATCCAAGTCTATGTCAACAATATAGTGGTCAAGACAAAAAAGCATAACAATGATCGATGATCTCCGTGAGAACTTCGACAACCTCGACCGCTATAGAATCAAGCTAGACCCGGAAAAGTGCGCCTTCAGCATCCCATCCAGGCAACTACTCGGGTACCTCATCTCAGAGGAGTCGAGGCAAACCCGAAGAAAATCAAGGGTATACTAGCCATGGATAAGCCTAAGAATATAAAAGGCATCCAACAACTGGCTGGGCGAATTGTGGCCCTCAGCAGGTTCATCAGTCGGATGGGCGAAAAGTCCCTTCCTTCTACCAACTCCTCTGCAAGACGAAAAAGTTCGAGTGGACTGCCGAAGCACAAGAAGCCTTCCATGACCTCTAGCGCCTGCTATCAACTTCACCGGTCCGGGTCACTCCGCGGGAGAAGGAACCCATGCGGCTCTACATATTTTTCACACACAAGGTGGTCAACATGGCGCTTGCCATCAAAAGGGCTAAGGAAGGCAAGATACACGGGGTGCAGCGGCCCGTGTACTACCTCAGTGAGGTGCTAAAACCCACCAAGAAGCGGTACCCGCACTACTATAAGCTAGCATACAACATGTTCATGACAGCACGTCAACTGCGCCACTACTTCATGAAGAACCCGATAGTGGTAGTCAGCGACGCCCCGCTTATCCCACGTCATCAACAACCCCAATGCAACGGGGAGAGTTGCCCTCTGGGCATCGAGCTATCCCCACGGGACATCACCTACGAGCGATCCACAACAATAAAGTCACAAGTGCTCCCGGGTTTCCTGGTCCATTGGATGGAGCTGCAACTGCCTGACACCCTAGACATGTCAAGTGTCTAGACAATGCATGTAGACGGATCCAAGCGTCGAGAAGGAGCAGGTGTCGGTGTCATCCTGACATCCCCACAAGGAAACAAGATGCGGTACGTACTGCGGATGAAGTTCCGAGCATCAAACAATGAAGCAGAGCACGAGGCCCTTATCCATGGGATGCGAATGGAAAAGCCTGCTGCTCCACATGACTGACGATATATGGTGAGTCCTACCTCGTCGTACAACGAACTATGAACCAGTGCGACGTCATCAATGACAACATGGTCACCTATCGTGACCTCTACAACTCACTCAAGAGTGACTTTGATGGCTGTGAACTCCAGCACATTGGCCATGAAAGCAATGAGGAGGCCGACCAATTGGCCAACATCGGCTCCACCTACACCCCAGTACCACCTGGAGTATTCTTAGAGCAAATATGCGAGCGCTCTATCAAGATCAAGCTACCAACTGGGCCACCAGAACCTATGATGGACTCGGGGGGCTACGCCACCCGCCAAGCCAGAATCACCAGCCGATGCAGAACTGGCACTCGAAGGACCCATGGAGGTCATGCTCATCGATCCATCCTGGACTCAGCCATACATCACATACTTTCTCAACCAGAACCTGCCGGATGACCCGACTGATGCACGACACATTGCCCGTCGCTCAAAGGCCTTCACCATCATCAACGGCGAACTATACAAGTGTAGCATCACCGAAGTCCTTCAACGGTGTGTCACCAATGGTGATGGCAGGAGCATCCACCTCTACATCCACGAAGGAACCTGTGGGCATAACGCTGGTAGCAGCGCGCTCGTCGCCAAGGCTCTGCGATCTGGCTTCTACTGAACAACCGCAATGCGCGACACCAAGCATCGTCACCAAGTGCAACACTTGCCAAAGGTTTGTGGACAAACCTCACGCACCCGGCTCCGAGCTAAGGCCAATACCACTGGCATGTCCCTTCACATAGTGGGGACTCGACATGGTCGGTAAGTTGCATAAATCTTTGCCCGGGGGATACGTCTTCCTCCTTGTAGCAATCGATAAGTTCACCAAGTGGATCGATGAAATGCCCATCACCAACCAAACCGGCACTAGTGTTGTCAAGTTCTTCGAGTCCATCATCTACCGGTTTAGGGTGTCACATAGCATGATCACCGATAATGGAACAAACTTCACCTCGAAGGAGTTCTGGGACTTCTGCGAGAAGATGGGCATCAACATCAACTATTCCTCCGTGGTGCACCCTTAGACCAACGGTCAAGTTGAAAAGGCCAACTGCCTTGTCTGCAACAGCATCAAGAAGCGACTCCTCTGGTCTCTCGAGCGAGCCGTCGGAGCATGGGCCGAGGAGCTCCCATCAGTGTTATGGAGCATGCGCACAACTCAGAACAACGCCATCGGCTACACACCTTTCTTCATGGTGCACGGTGCTGAGGTGGTATTACCCACCAAAGTACGATACAAGGCCCCATGGGCTATCACTTTACAGCGAAGCCGAATCCATGGTAGCACTCGAAGAAAATGTCGACCTCCTCGACGAGGCACGCGACATCGTTGTCGCATGCTCAACGATGTACCAGCAAAGCCTTTGCAACTACCATAGCCGACGACTATGTCCAAGATCCTTCGTCGAAGGAGACCTCGTCTTAATACTCAAGCTGAAAGGGCATTCAAAACTTGTGTCCCCTTGAGAATGTCCCTATATAGTCACCGATGTGATTCCAGGTGGCGCCTATCGCCTCAAGGACATATAATCTGGAGTCGACTACATCAACCCTTGGAACGTCATCCAGCTATGATGTTTCTATCCTTAAATGTTTTTACCTTTCAATAAGGCTACTCAGGCAGGCTACTTAGCTGAAACATGTACCTTCTACCCTTTGATAAATAAAGCTAAGTTTGTCAACCATGAGTTTATTTTCCCCTTTTATTCTTTTCATACACGACGCACTCAGGGGCTACGCCCCCTCGAGAAAATAATCTACTGCCTACGCCCTACTAGCTGACAAAACCCGCAATCGAATCCTTGAAAACCCCAACCCAGTTGCTATATAACTAACAGGTTAGCAAGGTACTGAGACTCGTCGGCGTCAGGCTAACAAAAAGGCGTGGCACTAACGCCCTCGCACCAACACATACAAACATACAATGAAGTCACACAGGCCAGAAAGCCCTATCAAGTAACATAAATTTTACATCATGTACATGTCTTGCACGAGATAACTTTTACTGTTGTCGCTGAAGCAGGACATTGGTGCGCTTGTCGAACAACTAAATAATAATCTCCACAGGATGGGAAACAGCCTGGTAGTGCGACCACATATTCCACGCCATGCCATCCGGAGGCGCTAGTGGCCCTTCAACGATGGCCTCCTAGTCCATATCCGGATGCTGCATATGAACAAAGGCTAGGGTAGCCTTGGCACCCGCAACAAGTTGATGGTGCACGCACTCGCGTACAACACCCAAATCTTGAAACCTCCGCAACAACTCCAACAGTATAGAAGTACCTTCGTCCAGCAGAAACATCACCCTAAAAATGTACTTGAAGGAAGATTGGGCCTTCTTCAAGTAGTGCAGCACTTGAGCAACGCGATCTTGCAATGTCGCCAGCACGGTCGCCCGATCTCGATCAGCCTAGAAGGACCCACCAGTCTCTAGTTCTGCTTGAGTGAGGCAGTTGAGTAGGATACTCACACGCTCTTTCTCCTCCTGCAGAATGAGATTGACAACTACACCAATAAAGTGATGAGACTCAAACTACAGGCACCAAGCAAGAACCCAAAAGGACAAAATCAGCCAAGGGTACTTACACTGCAGCTGCTCACTTATTTGGGCTACCTTGCCAAGGAGGTACTTCTCCCATTCGAGTGCTTTCTATGTCTTTGACTTTCATACATCAGCATGGCCTCGGATGATGGAAACAGTCTTATCCATGTTGTTTACACGGTCACGAAGCACTGGGATATGAGCCAGTTCGTCAACCCTCGATCGTGGGGAAGGCGCGGGAATCGCAGAAGATGGAGCGTCCAACACATCACCCGAAGAACCCTATAGAAGCAAAAAATTGGCAGATGAGAACATCATTCGACAAGCGACAAATAGACGTACTTCACACAAAGTAGCACCAGCACCAATATCAATAGACAATCCAAAATATCGAAGTTTCAGGGAAGCCGCACAAGTACTCACAGCCATCATCTGACAGGCTGCCAACAGAACTACAAAAGTCTTGAACACTATACAAAAGACAAAAGTAAGAAACAATGTAGCATCCTTTATGCGGTGGCATCCGAAGGCTTTGTGGTACCCGTAGCAGCCTCCGACACCGTGGTTTTGTCGCGTCCAGTCGTCTCTGCTCCGTGGAGTACTTCACAAGAAGATCAATGAGCCATCAGCCATATTTTTTGCGAAGATTTGCAAATGGAGCGAAAGCCACCTCTTTGCCTTCCGTTGTCACCGGCATCCTGCAGGTGATCCTATTGAGGTCCAAGTTGGCGTCGTGGGCATGTGCCATCACCAGCCCGAGGGATGCACCCGCCGCCTTCTACGTCTGATTGTACTCCTGGGGTGCATCTCCCGTCAAGGCTTTTGCAGGGCCATCAACATTGTCTATTGCCATAGCCTTTGGAAACAGCTCCTGGTGGAAACTCCCAAGGGTGGTCTTCGCCTTCAAAAGGACGTCCCTGGCGTATGTGCTGTGGTCTTCGACCACAGCAACGACACTAGCCAACACATAATCACGCTTAAGCACCTGGCGATTGAATTCCATGCAAGCAACATCTCCAGTTGCATGGCTATTGATCACCAATCTAGTACAAGACAAAATTAGAAGCACACATACCAGCATCATGGTGACCAAGACTTACCAAATAGGGCCTGGGTGGCCACCATAAGTTGCTCGACCAAGGTCTTCTCGTGCTCCAATACGGTAGCCGCCTAGTCCTCCTCGCGCTTCTTTGACTCGGTCTTAAAGAGCTCGAGGGATTCCATCTTGTTTTTCTCCTTTGTTTCTGTCGTGCCAATGTTTTTTCAAGAGTTTCCAAGCGACGAAGAGCTTGGTTAATTTTCTCTGGGAAAACAAGCATGGTGTTGTTTATCAGCAAGCTCAAGCACTTCACAATTCAAGAAGTACGGATAGAAGCATCTTACCTTGAAGTTGTTTGAAGTCTGAGTCCAAACGCACATATTGCTGACCCATTTGTACCATGTTTCGAAGAATAGCTGCATGGAATCATCTGTGGTTAGAATAGTAGACTCGGGGGCTGCATCACATGGAAGGCACATGAAACTTACATGGTCACCCAAAGATTCTGTAAGATCCCGCGTGGCTGTTCGGGTAACAATTCTACGGTGGCCTAGTTTGGAAGAGATCGAAGAACTATCACCATCATAAGCCGTTGCCGTTGGCGAAGGGATGGATACTTTAGCACTCATGGCTTTTGAGTCCATGTTTTTATATTCCGTTTCGTCCCTCATGGCCTCATTCGAATCTCTATCAACAAGGGCAACAAGTGTGAGCATCAATAAATGAAAGCAAGAATTGTACATAACAGGCGAAGACTGTTGTGTGCCAAAGTGATCTAGGTCAAAGAACTACGCATCCTTCTTCTGTTTCTTGGTCGGAGGAGGAGGCGGTGTAGTCCGAAGAGGTGTCGCTGGAAATGGCTCAGTAGCACCTTCTTCGGGAGTAGGATCCTTCGGCATCTCTCACGTGGAAGCATCCGAATCTTCACTGTGCCCTCTCTTGCAAGTGCCATCATCGCTGGACTCGGGGGCTTCTTGTGACTGCGCAACATGGACAGTCGAGTCCGACTCATCTAGCTCTATGCCTTTAGGAGCGTGCAAGCTTTCAGGCAAGTGAGGCATCATACCTTCAACTTTATGATCCTGAAACAAAGGCGATAACACCATCAGATCTTTATTAAAATAGTCACAAGGTAAAGAAAACATAAGATAGAGCATTACCACTGGCACAAGATTGGTGGCACTGAACGACTCTGTCACCATATCCGCGGGGAGAGGCTCATCAACAGTAAGTTTGGTCAACGACCTAACCTTCTTTTCAAGATCCATTGATGACAGATATTTAGAAGAAAGACGTGTTGGGTCTGACCTACCAGCCCACAGGAACATTGGGTAGACTATAACCTACAGTGGATGCACTCGATGTCACAAGAAGGCTCGGAAGATGTCAACACCGGTGATCTCCTTGCCTCGGATAAGTTGAAGATCCCGCACTCACTGGTACAAGGCCTCGACTTCGTCTGTTTCACCCAGCATAACTATGTTCTTCTAGGATAGTTTCTTCTTCATCTCAGCGCTCGCATCAAACGGAGCTAGGCCATATTTATGGTCTCCTAGTTTCTAATCACGGGTTTAGAACCATTTGTCCCTCCATCCTTGGGCATAGTTGACAAACTTGAAGCTAGAGTATTGGATGTTAGGGCTAATAGATATTCCGCACTCGCCAACATCGTACGCAGCTGAATTAGAACCCGACTGCCTCTTCACATTGAAAAGCTTCTTGAAAAGGCCCAAGTCTAGCTCAATGTCGAGCCAGCACTCGCAAAGGGTAATAAAACAGGATATGTGGAGAATTGAGTTGGGAGTCAGCTAATGAAGCTTAATCCCATAGAAAAAAGAAAGCCACGTACGAACTCGTGGAGGGGAAGAGGAAGTTTGTGCAGAAGAAAGGCAATGAACATCACCCGTAATCTGGCGGCAGGATTGGGGATTACCTTAGGTCCTGGAATCTTGCAATCGGCCTCGTCCACTGGAATAAGGCCGGCTTGGTGGAGGGGCCACATGTCGTAGTCCCTTACCAAGGAGCGCTGCCACGAGCCATTTGGTGACACGAGTTCTAGCACCCTTCTTCTTGGGGGCGGCGATGGCGGCGCTCGATCTAGCACCGACAGCTTTCTTGCTTTTTCCCATCTTCCTCTTCCGATGAGATCGCAATAACACACTTGGAAATACTCGAAGTATGTCTAGCGCAAGGAACTAAACCAAGAGCAATGGTGAAGTGTGCAGGAAAGCAAAGGCAAGGGCGTGAGGAAGAAGATGATGAAGAAACAAGATTGTTACTGTGGTAACCTACTACTTAAATAGAGAAGAGATGCAATCCAAAGGCTAAAACTCCACCCTCTGACACGTGGTGAGCATCGGTGCAAACGCGTGGCGGCACGCAAAATGCACTGTCTCACACGATCCCCCACTATGGTCGGAAATTGAGGAGATGTGGTTAATACCCCAATCTACGCAGTGACCAGTCAAATCTCGGTTAGCTTTTGGGGCCCACAGTGACATGTCCCATCACACTATTCACACTGACGGTCGAGCTCACTGTCTGTCATCGGTGATGTCATCACCACAAAAGAAGAACTTACAATAGCTCTTTCTTCGGTTGATGGGTAACTACTCAGTTTTTGTTCGAGTCTGCGACTCGATCAAACACTCGGGGGCTACTCCTAATAGGAGTGCTGGTGGTGCACCCAATGTAATTCTGGGCCTAGTGTATAGTCTCACAATATTATGTTTCGACTCCTCAAATCAATGATTCAACTACGGACTCGAGGGCTATTGCCATAGGGAGCACTAGCAGCACATACGACAAAGTACAACGGCTGATTCCATTCACACGGTTACATGACTATAAAGTCCCTGTCTGAGTCTATGACTCGAACAAGCACTCGAGGGCTACTCCCATAGGGAGCGCTGGTTGTGCACCCTATGGAAACAAGGAAATATGAGGGTATTCATTCACCCGAATCTCTGCATCGGCTGTGTTCGCATCACGGGTTCAACAATCGAAACTCTTAGTGAATCCACCTAACTATGACATCCAGCTCAGAGATAACATATCTTGGGCCACCCGAATCACCTCTGATGTGCCAAAACATTCGCATGCTACATTTACAATGTAAAGATAAGACCTCTAGATATCATCTTCTGGCCTGACACCCGCATCCACTGCGTTCTACCAGATAAGTACCGTACTAACGGGTATGATGAAAAATCCCGACGGACACGTTGGATACATAATCATTATCACTGGAATTCGACTCAGTAAGACCTTTGCGGCATGAGTCGAATTACACCAGCAATTTCTGAATTCGAGTACGGGGACTCGAGTTTGAGTAGATGACGTTGTCTTTGCCCAAGAGAAATTAACTGGTCCCGATCAGTCAGACGAGCCATGCACGTACATAAGCAATCCCTATGACCTTAACAATGCAACCCGATAATTCTTTTGGATGAAGAGCACCTACTTCAGGCAATCGAAGACTTCATAGTCTCCACTTGAATCTATGATTCGAATGGACACTCGGGGGCTACTGATATTTGTATGCCCTACAAGTGCCTTAGATTGGCCTACCTGGTTTTAGCCCAGTAGAGGCCCACAAGAAGAGCTGTGTCCGATATTGAAGCACATGAATGCTTGGGTGGTCCAGGCCCATGGAGGATGCGACTCCTTGCAGGATACGGTAAAGAATAGATAGAAAGTTTAAAGGAAATCCTAATTTGTAACCGACTCGGTGGTATTCTGAGACCTGGACTACTCTTATAAAGGCTGCGAGGGAACCGTGAGAAGGGACTACCGCAAACCTAGCACATACACCTGCCAGATTACATTTGCGCACCATCGCCATCAAGGCAACCTTGTAACCTTTGGTTCTTCCTCAATCAAGAGAAGACAAGAAGGAGTAGGGTTTCCCCCCGGGGGCCTGAACCTGGGTAAACATCATGTTCCCGCTTTGCTTGTATGTTAGCCGAATGAGATCTCGAGCGCTCCCCTTTTTCTCAAAACCCAAGTCCATAAACTATGAGTTGACGTGTTAACCCCACTTCTCATAGAAACAACACCATAAGAGTTATGGCACATTCGAGTTTCTATAGACTTTGATAAAGTTGTTCTGAATGAAGAAATCATCATAACAAGAAAATCAAGAGTTTATGATTGGATCATAAAAGAAGAGATTTGAGTTGCAAATTTAGCAAACATATGTAATTGTTTCATAAACTTTAGTTTCCCAAAACACCATAGGACTATGGAATATTTTGAGAATATAATCAAACCTAGTTTGACTTGGTGAGATCAAATATAAAACTACCATTGTGATTTAAAAGATTATGCTATGGTGACATGCTGCTTTTACACTGAAAAGAGCAACATCATGATCCATTGAAATGGCAAGGGATAAAACCTAATTTGTCTTTTCTGAAATTTTGGTATGCAAGGAATATGTAAAATGTTTACCAAATTTGGATACACACGTCTTTGTAGGTTATACCGAAGTAATTGTTGGAATTCTTCCACCGTAACACTAAAATACAAAAGTGTTTGTCGCTAAAATAGTAAGATCTTTGAGAAGGAACTTTTCATGAAAAATTTAAGTGGGAGGACAATAGAAATGTTGATAAGGTTTTTGAACCTAAGTGACATGATCAGAGTAGGTCAACACCAGAAAGTGTTCTGGAGACTTCTACAATGCTCATGGCTACTGTTTCTACAAATCATGTATGTTTCGGAAATCTAATTTCCTATTGAACCATGTGGATCGGGTGAGAATCAAATATCAAGATTTGAGGACAAGTTACATTGTTAGACAATGATACCCCGAATACATGCAAAGAAGCCATGATGAGCCCTGACTCTGATAGATGGCTAGAGGCCATAAGAATTTGTGATAGTATCCATATACAAAAATCAAGTTATGAAATTGGTAGACCATCAGGAAGGCGTGAAGGTTTTTAGAGCCTAAATAGATCTATAAACAAATAGACACAAGATGTTTACATTTGTGAAATGTTCGACTTGTCGGAGAGTAGTTTACGACAAAGTTCAAAAGTTGGCTGTGAAAAGATTGGGATCTTCCACAGCGACATTTAGTCTGTACGGATTATTGTAGCAACCACTAGATATTGAGATATGATAGTTGAATAAACAAAACAATGTTCTTCTAAAAGAATGGTTACCTAGAATGTGTGCATGACACATTCCAAAGGGTTTTGTTACTTTGAAGGATGCTAGAATATGAAAACTTCAATGGTTGAAATATGCATAGTGGAGCTAGAATCTTCACCGTGATGAATCTATTAAAGAGTTTAAGTTCATAAAAATGATGAAGATGCTTGTGTTTACAAGAAAGTAGGTGGGAGTGTTAAGACATATTTCCAATACTTTATGTGAAGGACATTGTGTTGATTAGAAATGATATATCTTTAATTTTATGCGAATTAAGAATTTCATTGAAATTGGATTTTGATGAAAGACCTAGGCAAAACCAGAATGTTAGACTAGTCTATATAGATAGATTGAAATGCTAATGTGGTTATGCCAAAGTAGATAAATGAAATATTGAATTATTTCAATATGGTGGTATATTTGAGTGGGACCTATGTGAGTTTCTTAGTCAATAGTTGATAAGAAAATTTCTTGCAACATGGTAGCAAGTTCAATTGTGTTGACAATTGATAATTGAAACCTTGTGAATGATTTGATTAATCATGAATGCCATGATATTTACATATCTAGATAAGTCCTATGATCTAAGTGTTAGGAGCATACACTAGAATGATTCATAAGATCATCATTAGACAATAGTGAAGATATTCTTGTGTTACTTTGGAAAAAAACAAGAATATGAAATGTATAAAGAAGTGACAAAATAGTTCAATGTAATGTGTTACATTGATGTGAGTTTTTATCACATATACAAATGAAGTTTATCTCAATTAGGCTATGTGTTAAGAAATAAGGTGGTACAGTGTAATGGAAGAAAGTTCAATTATGGATTTGGATTAGTTCCAAAGTTATAACGTTGTGACGTATACTACAACGATGGCTGAGATTTTTGATAGCTTTAAAAGCAGCATATCGATGGTTTTGTGTAAATAGTTTTGTCATCAAAACTAGGTACAATTCCAAGTGGGCTATACTATGAAGATCTATTATACCACAAGAGTGACAACATAGTTCTGGATTAAGGATTTGAGGTCTTACGAGATGACTTAATTTATACAATGACCATCTCATTCGAGAATGAGTAATGCATAGTGACACATAGACATGCAAATACACATAGAGCTGAAAGTGTCAGTTCTAGAGATTCGCTTTACCACAAGCAACGTGTGTGTATAACCCCGGAATGCCATAGGTGTTAAAATGCATAACTAGATTATTGACTCTAGTGCAAGTGGGAGACCGAAGGAGACATGCCCTAGAGGCCAATAATAAAGATGTTTTTATTGACATATCTCATTAGTTCATAATAGTTTTATATCATGCTATAATTGTATTAAGTGGAAACATTAATACATGTGTGGTATATTAACAAACCAAGTCCCTAGTACCCTCTAGACTAGTATGCTCGTTGGGCAGCTGATGATTGAGATTTCCCAATCACGGACTTTACAAAGCAACTGACAATGAGTTCACTTCATTAGATGAATGTAGTGATGTACAACACCCAACCCGAGTATTGCAATATCATCTAGTCACAAAGTTCAACATTGTGATATATAGCAAAGCGTAGTGATTCAGTCCTTCGACCGTGAGATCATATTAATCACCGTCTCCCGAGGCTACTTTGATCACATCAACCGTCATGACCATAGCTGGATGACTATAAAGGTGTGTATTGGGTATCCCAGAGGAACTTTTGAGGCCTATGTATCAAGACCGAGATGCCCATCCGAGTGACGGATAGTTACCCTAGGTCCACTCAGTGAGATTACATATACAAGTTTGCAAACATGTGACTAGGTCGTAGAGATGTAATATCATGGGAATGAGTAAATATCTTTGTCTGTAACAAGATCGAACTAGGTATGTTGATACTGAAGATCAGATCTTGGACAAACTAGGTATCATAGAGCAAAGGGAATGAGACTCGATCTTCAAGGTTCAAGCGATCAAGTTATTCATGGAATGCATGGGAGCCATCATGTGTTTCCAGATACAACTATTGGTCATTGATCGGAGAGGTGTATCAATCATGTCTACGTATTCCCGAACCGTAGGATGTCACACTTAATGGTAGATGATGCTTAGGGTTGATACAAGATCGTAGGAGAAAAGAGAGAGAACTCTAGAATATTTCTGAGGTAATACCGGAATGGTTTCGAGGATATCCGATGATGATCAGAGGGGTCTGACATGGGTATGACTTATTGGGTTCCTATAATTGGTATGTATAGTACATACTTAGACAACAGCCCAAGGCCCACAAAGAAATAAAGAGTCCTAGAAGCATCCGAAGCCTAGGAACCAGATGCGTTAATCAATATAGAGATACAACCCGCCGTGAGTTATATTGCATCTACCGAATCGATGACTTTGTAATCATCTCTTTGCAATAAAGCTCAGACAGGAATCGACTCCCTTGTTTGTCTGACAGGCCAACAAAATCACCAACACTCTCGTTTCCATCAAATCCAAGTCCATAACTATGGACATTGTTGAGGTTACCCCTCATCAATTGGTGATGTCTGTGGGAACTCTGAGCACTAGAGTCATGAATTTGGTGGCTTCAACTGCACCAAGCAACAACCCGACGATTGAGGTCAGCGAGATCTGTCATGATTCCGTCAATTTCGATTCCCGCCCACCCACCCCTCTGCCAGAAAATTTCGACGAGACAGATCTCATGATCGGAAATCTCCACTTTTGCATCGGAAAAAAATAAGTTTTTTGTCTTTTGGATTCGATATTTTCGTGTCCATTGGCTCCAACCTTAGCACCTAAAGAAACACTAGCATCTTCTATCAGCTCCACTAAAGGACCACCTCGCATCCGACAAGCGTCGAAGACAATAGTGGCCACGTCAAAAATCTAGGGGACTTGATAGATCTCTATGATGGACTCTCCTTTGGATTTGACTCTGAAACTCCATCACCCATCACGGCAAACCTGACAAATGGTAAATATGAGAAACACATCGACTCTAGAATTAAAAAGCAGATTCATACCTAGAGCAAAAACCTACAGGATCTCACTTGTCCTCAGGACAGTGTCTCCTCCAGCTCTAACAATTGCAGCAGCAAATCATACATGAGGCGCCACCAGGTGTGCGTGATCATAGGAGCTGCAGGAGTAGACGAAGGAACCTCAGCACCACGTGATGAAAACGGTAACCCAATTACCCAACCTAATGATATTGTTTCAGAAAATGAGGCAACTCCACATAGGAACGGATGAGAACCACCACCGAAAAATGTGTCATCCAAGGAGGAGGCGGACCACGAACGGTGAACGTATAGTTGTTCGGCTGCCACCAGATTCTTGGGAGAAGGCAAGAAATACCATCTCTGGTGCATTAAAGGAGGCAATTGATCAAGATGCAAAGGGGCCTAGAAGAGCAAAAAGGAAGAGCCGTTGAATCAAGCATGTGACGGGTGCAACTCTGGAAGCATTACAGGAAGACCACAACCAGGGAGGGACAGATCTCGATTAAACAATATACCTGAAGCCGACAAACGTGACATCACCCGAGATCTAAACCTATCATTCATGTCCGTAGATTCAGCAGACCATATTAGGTCCAAAATGGCGCAAGCCGCCCTCATCGCAACTCAAACATACCTGCCTACAACTCAACCGACAGGCGACGATCTGCGGGCAGCTATTCATCGTTATGCCCCGATGAACCTCGGCATTCTCGGGGCAACACTCGCAAAAGGGGACTAGGAGATTGTTCCGTGATCCAACAGACCACCACACCATCGTAGCAGCCCTCGATAGGTGGCAAACACCTGAAGATCCAGGTCACCATACCACACACTCTCTCCGCACGGCTATGACACAAGGGACGATATCATAGAAAGCAAAATTGATAAAGCTCAGGAAAGGCGCAGAAGATACTCAAACGAGGAAAGTGAGGATGACCTCGAAGCATGTGGCACGAGTTGATTTACCCATTGGGTTTGCAAGACGCCAGCACCCAAGGATTTCAAGCTGTCGCAGGATCGCCAAAAGTACGATGGCCTCCAAGAGCCAGAAGTGTGGCTGGTCGATTATCTACAAATAGTGAAACTTCTAGGGGGATCGAAAACCACGACTATGCAAATCTTGCAGCTAAAATTAAAGGGAGCCGCACGGTCCTTGCTACGGCCACTACCTGAAGATATCAATCAGTGGTTGGGGTGACCTAGAAGGAAAACTCATCCGAAACTTCAACTCCATAATTAAGCGACCCACATCCATTGAGGAGCTACAGGTGTGCAAGCAGAGATCAGGAGAATCAATACGCTCATTCATACAGTGATGGAACATCATCAAGAACTCAACCGAGAACATCTCCGACGAGAGGCAATCGATGCTTTCAACGATGGTCTGTGCCGAAAAGAATTCATAGAGGAGATGGGTTGGGTCAAGACGAAAACAATTTCCTAGTTGATGCACATGGCGAATCAATGGGCCGACAACGATGATGCAGTAAACAATAAGTGGGGATGCTCACTCGAAGAGGATAATGATAGGAGAAACAATGACAACAGGAGAGAACACAACTACGATGGCTATGGAGGGCCAAGCCATGTTGCGGCTGGCTACATCAGCAAGGACAACCACAAAAGTGATAATTGCAGCAAATGATATCGGGGCAACCAAGAGGAAGCTGGACCAAGTGGAACAACACATCAGTATCGACCGAGGCAGTCGAGGGAAGCCCCAAACAGTTGTGCAGATGTTGGATGGACCATGTCACATGCATTATTACGTTGACTTCGAAGGAAGAACATGATCAAATCACCTCATGAAAGATTGTGGGACATTCCTGGAACTCAATCGAGCATTTAGCATCAAGATAGCTGAGGCAATGCTGAATGCAAGTGCACAGATCGTTTGTAGCTAGTTTTGAAATAAAGATATCGATCCCATAGGGAGCAGGAGTCTAAAGTCTAATAACTCTTGAAATAAATATTACACTAGTAATGCTAAATAAAGTTCTAAGTGACAAGATAAAATGCGACTATTGTGTAAAAAGGTGTTTTTGGGGTTCTGGTATAGGAGAAACAATACGTAAAGTAAAACAACTGAACATAGAAAGTAAGTATTTCGTATGTATGTGAGATTGGAACTGCAATAGGGAAAAGGCGTTCTCAGGGAGTAGCAGATACACCACTAGCATTATAAAGAGTTAAGGTAAAGATTATTATCATGAACATTCTCAACTGAGTATGTGTGGGAGGAACTCCGTATATGGACAAATAGGCAGCAAGCGCTGCTCACATCATCCTCATAACCACAACAGTCAGCAATCGATATCAATTGATTTACTACACTATTAAGGGATTTAATCCCGTAGGACGTATCCCATGGCATGGATAGTGTTCCATGAGTTTCCTCGGTTCCCAAGTTGATACGTAAGGAGTGCCAACAACTTTATAGTCACTGCAAGTGCTAACACACCTCCGTCTACCAACAAGTAGTTCCCTCCATCAAGTCCCCATAAGAGGCAAATATTGAGAGGTCGACTTCTCCCAACATCAAGATGAAGACAATCTAACACATGGTCACAGCGATGAATATCATAATAAACTTTATCTTATTTCAATCTCATACTAGGATTTCTCCATCTCCCCAAGAACTAATGATCTACTCAGACATGGAGGAAATCAATATCATGGCAATAACAATGGAATCTATCATAGATGAATAGTACTTGTATAAATTCACAACGTGTACGGGAATTACAACAAGATCTAGACAAGATGTAGATGGGGTGGATGGAGATAGTGGTGATGATGAAGATCGATGCCTTAGCCTCCTGGATCTACGCAAGGCAAAGATGGATCCCCGGTGGATAAGGTCCCCCTCCAGATGCCTTCTGGAGGTGAGGTTTCGGCGATTTCTGGGTGTTCTATATGTCGTCTCTCCGATCGAGTTGCACAGGGTGAAACCATTTGAGGAGGCGGTGGCGGCGCCAACTATATGGCGGGAACTATACGACCGGAAAATTTATTCCTGTCGTATTGCTGGTCGTTAAACCGTCTGTAAGCCTTGTTCGCTTTGGGTTTTCTCCTAGTATTATTAATATCTCCCAAATAAGCGATTTATGTTGTTTTTGACTCCTTTTATCCTTAGTACAACTGCTTCAAGAATTATATCTATTCTATCCATCATCTATCCTGATCCTGGTGAAAACAGACATAAAATGTGCGCGGGAGCACCGCAAAATACCAAGATCCTACATCTACAATGCAAAATAACAAAATAAAACATGATGCAAATATGCACTCATCAACTTCCCCAAGCTTAGACTCTTGCTCGTCCCGAGCAAGTTTAGCTTCATGGATGTGATCCTCATATTCATGAAGCTGAGTCAATAAAATAAATGAGCAGTTGCAGCATGTGTTTAGCATATATGATACATCGAAATAAGTTCATGAATAGTACCTTACTCGAACCATGTGAATAGTATTAGTAGGCTTCCACACCTTAGTGATCAACAGCTCACAAAGATGAATCTCAACATAATATAAAAGTATCTGGTTTAACCGAATGAGTTAGCGAGGTAGTCCTAAGTGTTTCAGTATTAACATATTCACTTGGGATTCAAAATCTCAAAAGTGTCTCTTTATCATACTACAATATAGTTGTGTATGCCTATTTGCTCTTTGCACATTCGCTCTTTTTCTTCTTTCTTTTCTTCTCTTTTGTTTATATGCTCACACTTTTTTAAGTGTTGTGCAAAGGAGCTAGCCATACATTCCACTTCATGTAGGAATTCAAAGTTTAACGATCTCAATTATCAAATTCCAATTCTATATGAAGCATTTTTATGACTTGAAGATTCTACCTCGACTTGTTCTCACTCTATTTTGATAGCACTTTTATTTTCCTTTGTTCAAGGTTTCTTTTTCAATTTAACTGCATAGATAATTTTCTTTGTAAATCAAACCGTAGACTTAAAACATGTCGATCAAATTATCTCTATATGTTCTATCAATACCAATGGTGTGGAAGACTCCTATTGCTATCATCAAGTGCAAGTAAAATTATACTCAAGCCATTCATATATCCAATAAGATAAACACAAACTCAAAATTGCTCCATATATAATAATAAACTCGGAATTTCATAAATGGGATCGACTATTCCTGAAGGGAATTATAATGATGCAAACTTTATTTCTAGTTTGAACTAATGCGAAAATAGTAATAAAAACTTATAAGATGTATTACAAGGTCTTAAAGATCTCCCCAAGTTTGGAATCAAGTCAGGAAGATCAAATAATCCCTCGCAATTATTTGATACCGTGATTATTGTAGATCACTGTGGTGCCATGGCACCCAGTATCTTCTCTTCACGGGACAGCCTAAGATGGAGGGATTGATTGACAGCTTCTAATTCTTTAACACGCAGCTTGTAGAAAATATTATTCCTCTCCAGCACTTTGACTTGTTCTGTAATGAACTCATTGTTATCCTTAAGGGTTTGTAGCGCCTTAAGACTCATAGAAAAACCTGCTTCAATTGTCTACTTAATATCTTCATCAAGTTTGTCAAGATAAAGTCGCAACAACCGAAGATGTTTGGGTGTCCCTGGTGTCTCCCTGTCCATCTCTTCAATCTTCAGTTCGAGGACCTTCAAATCCCTCTTCCGGCGTGCGTTAACGGCATCGAGGAACTCCATAGGGATGATCTTGATCTCCCTGCGTTGCTCACTATTGTTCCCGATCTCCATGGGAACCTTTCTTCTTGGATTATGTCCCTCGGTTGCGTGTCCTCACGTGTGAATTAGAGGTGGATTGGTTTCTGGAAATTATGATTAGAGAGAGACAATGGCAGTATATAAGGGGGGTCAGAGGTCGGTAAAACTCGCGGGAAACACCAAATTGTCGCCCAAGAAAAGAATCTTAATGAAACAGGGAAAGAAATCACGGATTTGGAAGAGTCCTTCCACGTAACGACCAACTATACGGGCGTGACCCGTATAGCTCCGGACGTATAGTTGGTTCCGGGCAGATATTTCCAAATATCTCGAGTCCAGGTCAGTTAAGTTATGACTCGGAACCGACAATAACGTTTTTTCAAAATAAATGAAAAACATCTAGTAGTTTAACGACCAACTATACGGCCGGAATATTGGCTCCAGTCTTATCGCTGCGACCGTATAGATACAAACACCAAAAATTGAAAGTGCCTGAGAGTTTAACGACCAACTATACGGCCAAATTTTTTAGCTCTGGTCGTATAGTTGTGACCGTATAGGTCCAAACATCGAATACAATTTCACGAAGAAGATACAGAGAGTTTAATGACCAACTATACGGTGGGAGATTTCTCTTCGGTTGTATAGTTATGCCCGTATAGTTGGTAAAAACCCTCAGAAACTTCAGAAAAACATGAGGAATTCGAAGGCAAAAATTTCAGATGTAAAATTTGTGAAAACGAATCACTTATTTGAGTAAGAACACTCACCTTGAACTTACCGTTTGCTTATTCTAGGATGAAAAGATCCTCCAACAACAAAGACTTCTTCTCTTTTGGAGGAATTAACCTTAGTTCATTGAAATAATTCTCATAAACGAAAATCACCGAGACTAAAGTTCCTCTCAACAAGATTGGTGTCTTGCTGGGCAAACATGGACACTTCATTCAACATCTTTGTTTCCTATCTCTACACAATCTGCAACTCAAATTCTTTAAGTAAAAGAATCCAACTGATCAGTCTTGGCTTATGGTCTTTCCTCTCGAGGAGTTCTTTTAAACCATCATGATCCGTATGAACTCTTACTTTTGCATCAACTATATAAGAATGAAATTTATCACAAGATAAAAATATAGAAAACGGTTCATTTTCTTCCCTAGGATAATTATTTGGAGCACCATTAAGAGTTCTATTAGCATGATGTATAATATTAAATCTGCGACCAATGTGTTGTCCTAGAGTTACTCCTACAACATCATCACTAGCTTCACATATTAAGTCAAAAGTCATATCCCAGATAGGAGGTTTAATAATAGGAGCACGGGATAAAGCATTCTTGAGTTTATCAATGGCTATAAGACATTTATCATCAAAATTAAATCTTACTCCCTTTTGCAAGAGGTTATTCAAAGGTTTAGATATTCCAGAGAAATTTCTAATGAACCTTCTATAAAAACGCACATGACCAAGGAAACTTCATATACCTTTTATATCCCTAGGTTGTGGCATTCTCTCTATGGCCTCAACCTTAGATCTATCCACTTAAATTGCCTTACCTGATACCTTATGTCCAAGGACTATACCTTCTTTGACCATAAAATGGCACTTCTCCTAGTTTAGAACAAGATTGGTTTCTTTGCAATGTTGCAAAACTCTTTTGAGATTATCCAAGCAACTAGTAAATGAAGTTCCATAGACAAAAAAGTCATCCATAAATACTTCCATTATCAGTTCTATGAAATCCACAAAAATAACAGTCATGCATCTTTGAAAAGTAGCTAGAGCATTAGATAAACCAAAAGGCATACATCGGTAAGCATGTAAACCATAAGGACTAATGAAAGTTGTTTTAAGATGGTCGTCAGGATGAACAGATATTTGAGAAAAACTAGAGTATCCATCTAAGTAGAAAAAATGAGTGTGGTTTGCTAACTTTTCTAAAGTTTGATCTATGAACGGTAAAGGATAATGATCTTCCTAGTTTCTTTATTCAATTTCCTGAAGTCTATGCACATCCTATGCCCAACAATAGTTCTAGTAGGTATCAATTCATTGTTTTCATTAGGAACAACAGTAAAACCGCCCTTCTTAGGGACACAATGAACATGACTTACCCATTCACTTTCTTTAATAAGATAGATTATACCTACGTCAGTAGGCGTATAATTTCTTTCCTTACCACTTCCTTCATTTCAGGCTTCGATCTTCTATTAAATTCCACAATTGGTTTAGCATCTTCTTCCATGAATATTCGATGGACGGTTATCATGGGACTACTGCCCTTCAAATCATTCATCGAGTACCCAAAGGCCTTGCGATGCTCCTTGAGTATTTTTCATGAGTTCTTCTTCTTCTTCTCCTGAATGTTTAGCACTGATAATAACAGGAATTTTTTTTGTATCATCTAAAACCTTTATTTGAGATTATCTGGTAGAGTCTTCAACTCTGGGGGTGGTAATTCTTGTCCCCTCTCCTTTCTGGCTCTTCAAAAGCCTCATCAGTTGGAGGCCCTATAATGGGAAGTGAATCGAGTTAATCTTCTAGTTCTTCTAGGGTCTTGTCCTCCATAACTATTTCTTCATAATTTGAGTCTTCATTTATATCTTCTTCTTGATTACTAAAGAAAAGAGCTGACATTTCCTCGACAATTTTCTCTTTCTCTTCTTGTATTTGTGGAGGCCTGTCTTTGAATTTGGAAAAGTGGAATTGTTTTTCTGCTCCCCCAAGCTTAAGAGACACAATCTCCTTTTTGAAATCAACATAGGCACCTACATCACTTAAAATCTTTCTTCCAAATATAATTGGGCAAAGAGTGTCAACAGGCATATCAACAACTACAAAATCGATGGGAATGTTTTTGTTGCCAATTGTGATAGTTGCATCTTCAACTACTCCCATTGGAATTCTAAGATTTTTATTAGCTAACATGATTGGCATATCAGTATTTTCAATTGTAGCCGGTTCTGTTTCTTTTTTTATTTCTAAATAGAAATCATAAGGTATTACAGTTACTTTGGTGCCAGGTTCACATAAACCATAATGCGAGGTTTCCTTAAAGATGTAGGGAAGAATAGGCTTACCCACATCTTTCACCTTTGTTTTACCTTCAACCAATACAGAAGTCTCTTCATCAAGTTCAACTATGTTACAATGCACATACATAGCCAAAATTGCTTCCTTGGTTACTTCTTCATCTTTGTTTTCTTCCAGATGTTCTACAACTTCTGGTATAATTTCCTCTTCCTTCTTCTCCTGTAGTACTTGAACCTATTCATATTCAGAAATATGCTTTTTTGCAATGTTAGGGAAAGGTATCTCAAATGTTGGTTCTAGGGAGGCCAATGTTGCTTTAACTTCTCTTTTCTTCTCAGGTTTGGGTGGTGGATCATACTTGACCAAACCCTCTTTTGGAGCTTTGATATGTTCTATAATAGCTTTAATAACTTGCAACACAAGATCTGAATCCAAATAAAGTTGTTTAGATAATTATTTAACATGGCCTTTTTTATTGTAGTCATGAATACAATCATGTTTTATTTCTACGCCTCCTTCACTTCCTAGACCAAAATTCCATGAAACTCTATGATTGCGAATTCTATTAAGTAAAGCTCAAGCTTTAGTTATAGGAAGATTCATAAAGGCTCCTTCCGCGAAAGAGTCTAGTTCAATTTTATTAGGTTCAATTAAATCGCCATAAAAGATATGCAATAAATACCATTCGGGCAAATCATGATGAGGACATAGGCGAAGTAAATCTTTAAATATGATATAGGCTCTTACTAGTCCTTCATTAGAATGGTTCCTCCAAGTCATTATAAGATGCCTGATTCCAAAAGATTTTGACAATGGATAATATTTTGCTAGAAATTCAGAAGCTAGATTATCCCTAGTTGTAGTGGCTTCTGGGGGTAGAGATCTATACCATGAGAGAGTTGTACTAGTCAAAGTATGACTAAAAAGTTTAACCCTTACCTCATCAGCAGTATATCCTGTCAATTTAAAAGTGCCACATATATCTTTGAAACATGCAATATGCGCAGAAAGATCAGGATCTTATTCATCTCTAGTAAATTGTTTCTTGTGTAGAATACCAAGTAATAGAGGAATTATTTCAAACCCCCTTGTCTTCTCATTGGAGTTGTCTCTTTTATAAATATCATAGGGCTTCCCAATGTGGCTGAGTGGGTTAACACTAGTCATATGCTCAAACTCCATCATGTTGGTGGAAACCTATAACTCAAAACAAAACTTAGCAAGACAAAAATAAATAAGCAAAAACTAAAAGACCTATAATGCTTAGCTCCTGGGCAATGGCGCTAGAAAATAGCTTGATGACTGCAAGTGCACATATCGTTTGTAGCTAGTTTTGAAATAAAGATATCGATCCCACAGGGAGCAGGAGTCTGATGTCTAATAACTCTTGAAATAAATATTACACTAGTAATGCTAAATAAATTTCTAAGTGACAAGATAAAATGCCAGTATTGCGTAAAAAGGTGTTTTTGGTATAAGAGCAATAATAAGTAAAGTAAAACAACTGAACACAGAAAGTAAGAATCGCGTACGTAAGAGAGATTGGAACTGCAATAGGGAAAAAGCGTTCTCAGGGAGTAGCGGATACACCACTATCATTATAAAGAGCTAAGGTAAAGATTATCATCATGAACATTCTCAACTGAGTATGTGTTGGAGGAACTCCGTATATGGACAAATAGGCAGCAACCGCTGCTCACATCATCCTCATAACCACAGTAGTTAGCAATCAACATCAATCGAATTACTGCGCTATTAAGGGAATTAATCCCGTAGGATGTATCCCATGGCATGGATGGTGTTCTGTGAGTTTCAACGGAGCCCAAGTTGATACGTAAGGAGTGCCAGTAGATTTATAGTCACTGTAAGTGCTAACACACCTCCGTCTACCAACAAGTAGTTCCCTCCATCAAGTCCCCATAAGAGGCAAATATTGAGAGGTCGACTTCTCCCAACATCTATATGAAGACAATCTAACATATGGTCACAACATGAATATCATAATAAACTTTATCTTAGTACAATCTCATACTAGGATTCCTCCATCGCCCCAAGAACTAATGATCTACTCAGACATGGAGGCAATCAACATCATGGCAATAACAATTGAATCCATCATAGATGAATAGTACTTGTATAAATCCACAACGAGTACGGGAATTACAACAAGATCTAGACAAGATGTAGATGGGGTGGATGGAGATGGTGGTGATGCTGCGGTTGATGATGAAGATCGATGCCGTAGGCTCCCGGATCTGCGCAGGGCAAAGATGGATCCCTGGTGGACAAGTTCCCCCTCCAGATGCCTTCCAGAGGTGAGGTGAGGTTTCGGTGATTTCTGGGTGTTATGTATGTCGTCTCTCCGATCTAGTTGCACGGGATGAAACTATTTGAGGAGGCGGTGGTGGCGCCAACTATATGGCAGGAACTATATGGCCGGAAAATTTATTCTCGCCGTATAGTTGGTCGTTAAACCGTTTGTAAGCCTTGTTCACTTTGGGTTTTCTTCTGGTATTATTAATATCTCCCAAATAAACGATTTACGTTGTTCTTGACTCCTTTTATCCTCAGTACAACTACTTCAAGAATTGTGTCCATTGTATCCATCATTTGTCCTGATCCTGGTGAAAACAAACATAAAATGTGCGCGGGAACACCGTAAAATACCAAGATCCTACATCTACTGACATGGGTATACCCTGCAGGTACTCGAGTCTTGTATATACGGTCCAGATACAGTGGAGGCCCACGGCGTTTCCACGGCCCAATAAAGACTTCGAGTGGCCTACGGACTATCGATAACTTGCGAGACAAGAAGGAGTCTAAAGATAGAAAGTTTGAAGGGCAAACCCTAAACTGTAACCGACTCGACCTACTACCTGAGACCTAGCCTATCTATATAAAAGGCTAGGAGGGGGCAGCGCGGAGAACACACGCAACCCTAGTTTCCACAACCCTCGCCAGATTGCATCTGCGCACCATTGTAATATTCGATTCCTTTGTTAATTCCAAGAGAAGACAAGCAGGAGTAGGGACCTCTACGAGGCCTAAACCTGGGTAAACCTTGCGTCCCCGTGTGCTTGTTTGCTAGCCAATTGATGCTTCCAGCGCTCCCTCCTTCTCCAAAACCCAAGTCCATAACAATGGGCATTGATGAGTTAAACCCTCGTCAATTGGCACCGTCTGTAGGAATTGGGAGTGCTGATGTTGCGGCTTCTTCGGACTCATCAACCGCGATCTACAACTCTACAACAGCGTAGATTCGCCAGCTCTTCGGCATATTCGACTTCACCATCCACACGCCAGCCACTCGCCGAGCTTTCGAGTCCGTGGGCGACGGAATCAGCCTGGCGCTAGGGAGCTTCCGCTTCCAAGTTGGTCAGATGGGCACGCTTCGCATGCTTGAACAGCCGATGGCATCCGCGATTGCTTCAGCATCGTGGTTCCCGCCACCAATTGGCACCCTCAGTGAGCTCAACACCTCAGCAACAGCTGAGAGCACGGACAGCGACAACAGTCACGAATACGATCTGGGTGCCTTAGCAACGGAAGATGGAGCCTATGGCTCCGGATCTGAGAGTTGCGGGAGCAACAGCTTGCCCAACCACTTCATGTGGGTCGTCATCAACACTAGCGACTCCACCGCTAATCGCGAAAACGGTGGCAACGGTTCTGACCCACCTAACGGTGGCATACCCAACAACGGACCTCCCAATGGCGGCCCCACCAACAGTGGCAATGGCGCGCCCATCAACAATGGAGGGGCAATCGAACCCCCAACCATGGTGAACGAGCACACTAGCGAACGCGTCGTGATCAAGCTCAACGATCTTGAGTGGGCTCGATGCCGAGACGCCCTGCGAGGCAATCCTCTGCCCCCAGGCACACCGCAAGAACTGCTGATGGGCTATCATTGGCTGTTGAAGGAGGAGTATAGACGCCAGCTACAAACAATCGAGCAACTCGAAGCGCGTGAAAAGGCGGCAGACGAGTCGAGCCTTCGAAGGGCCGGGCTCTTCTCCCACGGAGGATCCTCCTCCAAAGGCAACGAGTACGTGGCCAACAAGAGACGATCTCGAATGGCCCATCTCACCGAGCAGGAGCGCATAGAAGCTGCAAAAGTCCTCGACTTCAGCTCTATGATAGTCGACACCCAGGGCAATGTGGTCCCAAAGACGCCACAAGCAGCGGTGACAACGGCCACCATGTACCTTCTCAACAACAAGCCGCCAGCTAGAGATCCCTAAGCTTCCATGCACCGATCTACGATCACAGGCTTGGGGCTAATCGAGGCCGCTCTTGACAAAGAGACAAAGCCGGAGCCGAAGAAAAGCAAGGCTCTGGCAAAACGCTATTCCTCACCCTCCTCCAGCGACGACAGTCACGATCTGTCTCGACATCGCCGCTCACGGCGACACGACCACGACTACGACGCGTGTGATGACATCACGCAGCGCAAAATCGACAAGTCAAGGGCACGACACGCCCAATCGACTGATTCAGAGGACGAAGACGTGGAGCTCTTCGGCGCCCGATGCTTCAGCAGAGCCATCAGGCAGAAGCGAATGCCCAAGGGGTTCAAACTCCCCTCGGAACACCCAAAATTTGACGGCCTGTAGGACCCGAAAATCTGGTTAGAAGACCACATCTCCTCCGTCAGGCTCCATGGTGGGAGTCGAAGCATGGCTATGCAGTGTCTACAGCAGCAGCTGCAGGGTGCCGCCCGAGCATGGCTAAATAACCTCCCGCGCGGATCCATTCGCAGTTGGGATGAGCTGGTCTACAGCTTTGTGCGCAACTTCAAGGGTACCTACAAAAGGCCCGCATCAATCGTAGAGCTGAGATGCTGCCAGCAAAGGTCGGGCGAATCGCTACGCTCGTACATCCAGAGGTGGTCCATCATCAAGAACTCCACATAAAATATCTCGGAGGACCGGGAAATCGATGCATTCAATTGCGGCGTTCGCCTCATAGAGCTCAGGGAGGAGCTAGGCCGCTCGAAGCCCAAAACCATTGACCACCTAATGGAAATCATGAATCGGTGGGCAGATGGAGAAGACTCGGTGAAAAATCGCGTCCACTCCGATGACGAAGCTGAGCTCGAGCGCCGACGCGATTGCCGAAGCAAATGTCGAATGCACATCTATAATGACCGCGACGACGTCAACATGGTCGCAGCCGGCTATGCTGACATGCACGACGACAACTACAACAGCGGCTATCGCAGCAGTGGACACCGCGACTCCGAACCACGCAAGTATGGCATCGCCGCACTCACGAAGAGGCACCCACGTGCATTTCTACATCGACAAGCATGACGGCAAGAAGAAATCCAGCCACCTCCTCAAGGACTGCCGCGAGTTCCTCAAACTCCACGAGGGTCAGGCGCGGATGAATCGCGAGGCCGTCAACTAGGGCTACGGAGTCACCCCAGGCGCTATAGCACATGGAGCTCCTCCTCCACCACTTGGAGGGCCACCACCCGCGGACGCACCGATCCATGATCAAGGCAGCGAGCCATACCCATGGGGTGTGGGCCACATGATGATCTAAAAGGGACGCCCCTCGAATCGGGTGCAGAAGGCCATCACTCGCCAAGTCAACTTGGCGACAAACTCACCACTGTCCACCACTGAGTACCTCAGTGGAAGCGACTCCTGCATCACCTTCGACAAGCGCGACCACCCGTGTCAAGTACCTCGCCCAGGCCATTGACCCCTCGTACTCGAGGCACAGATCGGGGACTTCAACATGAGTCGCGTCTTTATGGATGGTGGAAGCGGCATTAACCTTATGTTCGCGAGTACCCTGTGAGCAATGAGGATCCCTCTGACCAGCCTAGAGGTCTCGGACACGACATTCCACGGCATCATCCCAGGCAAGGGCATATACCCCCTTGGCAAAATCAACCTCGACGTCATCTTCAGCACGCCGAAAAACTTTCGACGTTAACGCATCGACTGGCCCTCACAGTACCACTACATCCTCGGACGTGTCGCGTTCGCCAGGTTCATGGCAGTGCCGCACTACGCCTACCTGCAGATGAAGATGCCAGGTCCCAACGGTGTCATCACAATCAACGGGAGAGATCCGACAGTTGTGACAGAGAATTCAACATAATTTCCTAGTCCTTCGGCATGCCAGACGAACTCGCAAGATTGAAGGAGTCGACAGACAACAGTCTGCCTCCCCTGAGCCGGCCAAGTTCACCCAACCTGTCCTTCGACTCGTCGGTGCACACGAAGAAAGTTCAGGTCGACCCATCGGACCCGGCCAAAATGGCCCTCATCGCCAATAATTTGAGTCCCGCATAGGAACTCACGCTCGTCGAATTCCTCCGTGAGCACTGGGAAATCTTTGCCTAGTGTCTAGCGGACATGCCAGGAGTTCCCAGGGAATTTTCCAAGCATGCACTCAATGTCAACCTAGACGCAAGACTAGTCAAACAAACAATTCGCTGACTATCTGAGCCAAGAGCAAAAGCGGTCGGAATGGAGATCAATAGACTCCTCGATGCCAAATTCATACGCGAGATCAAGGAAAGCATTTGGCTCGCCAACATGGTGCTAGTACCAAAAAAGGACACAGATATCCTATGGATGTGCGTGGATTTCACCTCTCTGAATAAGCACTACCCAAAGGATCACTTCCCGATGTCGCGAATCGACTAGATCATCGACTCCACTTCGGGATATGAGCGCCTCTGCTTCCTCGACGCCTACTCAGGCTATAATCAGATTCGAATGAAGGAGGAAGATCAAGAGAAAATGGTGTTTACAACGCCTTTCGGTGTGTTCTGCTACAACACAATGCCCTTCGGGCTAAAAAATGCAGGAGCAACCTATCAGCGGTGCATGCAGGCTTGCCTCAAGAACCAACTTGGTCGCAACATCCAAGTCTATGTTGAAGACATCGTAATCAAGACCAAAGAGGAAGCCTCGCTAATCGACGATTTACGTGAAACCTTCGCCAACCTCGACCGCTACCGGATCAAGCTCAATCCGGACAAATGCGCCTTCGGCGTACCATCTGGGAAACTACTCGAGTATCTCATCTCCGCGAGAGGGATCGAGGCAAATCCGAAGAAAATAAAAGCCATATTGGCCATGGAGAAGCCAAAGAATGTAAGAGGTGTCTAGCAGCTGGCTGGGCGAATTGTGGCACTCAGTCGATTCATCAGTCGAATGGGTGAAAAGGCACTTCCCTTCTACCAACTCCTCCACAAGACTAACAAGTTCGAGTGGACCAATGAGGCACAGGAAGCATTCGAAGACCTCAAGCGTCTACTGTCTACCTCACCAGTACTGGTGACCCCATGCGAAAGGGAACCACTATTGCTGCACTTTTCCGCCACCAACCAGGTGGTCAGCATGGTGCTCGTGGTGGAACGAGCCGAGGAAAACAAGGTTCACGAGGTACAACGCCCAGTCTACTACCTCAGCGAGGTACTCACACCAACAAAGCAACGGTACCCACACTATCAGAAGCTGGCATATGGCGTCTTCATGATAGCCAGGCGACTGCGCCACTACTTCCAGGAACACCCAATCGTGGTGGTCAATGACACCCTGCTTGGACATATCCTCAACAACCCCGACGCCACTGGATGAGTCGCGCTTTGGGGAATCAAACTGTCTCCATGAGACATTACATATGAAAAGCGTGACGCAATCAAGTCACAAGTTCTCCCTAACTTCCTCGTGCACTGGATGGAGAATCAGCTCCCTGAGAAACCAGATATGTATTACCTCTGGACAATGCACTTCGACGGATCCAAGCGAAAGGATGGAGCTGGCGCGGGTGTCATAGTGACATCGCCCCTGGGAGACAAGCTGAAATACATCCTGCAAATGCAGTTCACCGTCTCCAACAACGAAGCTGAATACGAGGCCCTATTGCACGGGATGCGGATGGCAAAAGCCTGCGGCGCCAAGAGGCTAATAATCTACGGCGACTCCAAGTTGGTCATCAACCAGACAATGCACGAGTGCGACACGCTGAACGACAATATGATCGCCTACCGTGATCTCTATGATACACTCAAAGGGGACTTCGACGGCTACGAGCTGCGGCATGTAGGCCACTAAAGCAATGAAGAGGCAGACGCACTCGCCAACATTGGCTCCACCTGCGGCCCTGTACCACCTGGGGTATTTCTCGAGCGTATCTGCGAACGCTCCATCAAGCCAAAGGCCACAGAGAAGAAAACAAGCGCAACAACGGACTCGGGGGCTACATCACCCAATGAGCCAATGGCACTCAACAACCCAGAGCTCGACACAGGACTCGAAGAACCCATGGCGATCATGATGATCGAACCCTCTTGGACTCAACCCTACATCACATACATTCTCAGCAAGAGGCTGCCGGACGACCCGACCGATGCACGAAAAATCGCACAATGATCCAAGGCATTCGTCCTCATCAACGGCGAACTATACAAGCGCATCATCACAGGAGTACTCCAACGATGCGTCTCCAACAATGATGGAAGAGCCGTTCTCCTCGACATCCATGAGGGAACTTGCGGGCACCACGCAGGCAGTCGCACCCTCGTTGCCAAAGTTCTACGAGCTAGATTCTACTAGCCTACAGCCATGCGTGATGCCAAGGACATCGTCCAAAAATGCAATGCTTGCTAGCGATTCGCGGACAAACCACATGCACCTGGTGTGGAGCTCCGTCCAATACCATTGGCCTGGACCTTCGTGCAATGGGGAGTCGACATGGTCGACAAGCTCCCAAAGTCCTCGCGTGGAGGTTACGTCTTCCACTTGGTCGTAGTCGACAAATTCACCAAGTGGATAGAGGCCATGCCGGTGACCAACTGATCCATTGCAAATGTATCTATAATTTTTGATGTTCCATGCTTGGTTTTATCCACTTTCTTGTGTTTTGTTCCAACTTTGGAGTACTTTTCTTATGATTTCTTGGACTAACCTATTAACAAGAGCCACAGTGCCAGCTGCCTGTTTTCTACTGTTTTTGGTTCCAGGAAAGTCAGAAAATGAATATTCTCAGAATTGGACGGGACAAAAGCCAAAGTGCCTATTTTCCCGGATGTCACCAAGTGCCAGAATACGAGACTGAGAGGGGCCAGGGGGCCACCACACCACCTGGCCGTGCGGCCAGGCCTGGCCCGCACCAGGGGATTGTGTGGCCGCTCTCGGCACCCCCTCGGCCTCTCCTTCCGCCTATATATTGCCCTCGGAATGAAAACCCTAAGTACCCCATCAAAAATCCACGACAGAGTCTGTAGCCGCCATCATCTCCATCCCTAGATTGGGAGGGATCTGAAGCTCTTCCCGGCACCCTGCCAGAGAGGGGAATTCACCATGGAGGCCTTCTTCATCACCATGCAAGCCTCCGGTGTGATGCATGAGTAGTTCATCCTTGGACTACGGATCCATGTAGTAGCTAGATGGCTGGTTCTCCTCCTTTGTGCTTTCATGTCTAGATCTTGTGAGCTCCGTTCATGATCAAGATCATCTATTTGTAATTCTGCATGTTGTGTTTGCAGGGATCCGATGGATATTGAGATGCTATTTTAGATTGATTATTGATTCTATCATGTCTTTGTTATTTGTGATCTTGCATGCTTTCCGTTGTTAGTAGCTATCTTGGCCAAGTAGATGCTAGCAACTCCAAGAGTTAGTATTTATGCTCGATAGTGGGTTCATGCCTCTGGTAATCTGGGGAAGTGACAGAAATCTCTAAGGTACTAGATGTGCTATTGCTACTAGGGATAAAACAACAATCCTTTGTTCATAGAACAATCATATTGTTTACTTTACACGCAGTTTGTAAAGCAATAATCGGTTGCTTGCAACTTAATACTGGAGGGGGTTCGGATGATAACCTGAAGGTGGATTATTAGTCATAGATGCAGTTGGATGGCGATCTATGTATAATGTTGTAATGCCCAATCATGTCTCAAAGGAGTCAAGATGATTAGTATATGCATGTATTGCTTTCTCGATGTTTGTCAATTGCCCCGTTGTAATTTGTTCACCCAGCATGTTATCTATCTTAAGGAGAGCCACCTCTAGTGAACTATGGATCCCGGTCCTTGTATTTTACATACAATCTACAAACTGTTTACTGTTTTGTGTTTACTTTCTGCAAACTTTCACTTCTTTCCATTCGATACGTTTAATCCTTTGTTTTCCGCAAAACATGGTGAGATTGACAACCTCATCGCAAGTTGGGGACAAAGTTCTGTGGTTGTGTTGTGCAGGTCTCCACGTTGCTACTAGCACCGGTAGTGCACCCAGCCAAAGCTCAGCTAGTAACACCTTTGGGGTGTTTCCTTGCTCCTACTGGTTCAATTAAACCTTGGTTTCATACTAAGGGAAACTTGCTGCTGTGCTTATCATACCTTCCTCTTGGGGTTCCCAATGATCTCTACATCAACACCGCCATCAAGCATTTTTCTGGGCGCCGTGCGTTGAGCCATCAGGCATTTTTCTAGCGCCGTTGCCGGGGAGTCAAGGACATCTTCACAAGGGGAGTCCCTCATAACCAATCTTGATGGTTGCAACATCTCTGAAGTTATTAAGTTCCTACAAAAGCTTGCTAAAAGTCCTAATGCTAGTGCAATGAACATGGCCTTTACAAAACATATTACTGATGCTCTCATAAAGATTAAAGAAGAAAATATGAAACATAAAGCTTCTATTCCTCTAAAACAAGAAGATGGTTGGGAACCCATCATTAATATGAAAGTGAATGACTTTGATTTCAAAGCTTTATGTGATCTTGATAGTAGTGTTTCTATTATGCCTAAAAGGATTTATGATATGCTTGATTTGCCTCCACTTGAAGATTGTTATTTGAATGTCCCACTTGATGATAATGCTAAAAAGAAACTGATGGGGAGTCTTAATGATGTTCTTATTATGGTTAACAATGCCTATGTCCCCGTTGATTTCTATGTTTTGGATGTCGAATGCAATGCTTCTTGTCCTATTACTTCGGGAAGACCTTTTCTTAGAACTGTTGGTGCCATCATTGATATGAAAGAAGGCACCATTAAATATCAACTCCCACTCAAGAAAGGTATAGAACACTTCCCTAAAAAGAGAGAAAAGGTTTCTTTTTCTTCTCCTATGAAAACAAAATTTGGTCTTAATGCTTCTTCATTTGAGAACACTTGATTCTTTTTCTTGCTTCTTATGCCTAACTTAAAGGCGTTAAAGAAAAGTACTTATTGGGAGATAACCCAAAAGTTTTAGATGAGTCTTGGAAGTTATTACCTCTGTAATAACATCTCCTTATCCTTTTTATTTGCTTTTTGTGCCAAGAGTAACCTCTAATGAGAGAGAAGTAATGATTGAGAAAGTTGTTGTCCCGAAACAGATTTTTGTGCTTCACCGTAAAAATTCGTGTAAAATCTCTGTATGTCTTTTTGAGGCGTGCTTTTTTGTGCTTATGCCCCAAGTTGTTATCTAACTTTAGTTAGTTCAACACTTTTTTGATTTGAGCAACAGAAGGTCTTCGAAAAAATTCGTCTTTACCTGCTGGTCTGTTTTGACAGATTTCTGTCATTTTCTGCATTTGCTTCTTGTTGGTTCCTTTTTGAGTTCTTTTGGGGAATTGAGCTTTTTGAGGGAAGTGCTACAGTAGCTAGTATTCTAATGGAAGTTTATTTGGTGTTAGAACTGAACCTTAAGACTTATTTATCTTGATTGCACTAATGTTGCTAATAAAGATTGTGTGAAGTTTTGTATGAAGGAAAATTTTCAGGTGTATGGAAGGAATGAGTAATGAGATGAAGGATGGACTAAATCTCAAGCTTGGGGAAGCCACGTGTATCACCCCAAAAAATATCCAAGAAGTACAAGAGTCAAAGCTTGGGGATGCCCAAGGCATCCCCTTCTTCATCAATAAAAATCCCAGGTTTCTTTCAAACGCTTCATTTTTATTGTTTCATGCACAGTTGTGTTGTTCTTGGAACGTCTTCTTTTTCGTTTTTGTTTTGGTTTTTCGTTTTCTTGGTTTGCTTAGTTTTCTGAATAAATTGGTTGGACCCCCTCTTTCATACATTGGTTTGCAAATAGTTTGGTTTGGTTTGGAAAAGAGTAGGAAAGTTCATGCTTATGTGGTAAAAAGAGCTCGTTTTTGACTGTGGCCTATGCTTTGTCATGCCATGCTTGATATTTTTTTGGGTTTATGCTTAGTATTCTTTGCTGTAGCATGACTTGTTATAAACAATTGAGATTGCTTAATGTGCCTTGGATGAATCATGCGTTGTTTTAGCATATTAAAGCATAGTATAGTGGTATTCTCCTTTGATGCTTTATTTGGGTTGACTTGGCACATGCTCACACCATGTTATGACTATCTCAAGTCACCATAGCCTTTGTGATCCTTTAGTTTTCAACTTGTAGTATCACTTTATGCTTTGATCAATGATGCTTTGTTGCTCTGCATGATTATGGCCATTATTGCTCTCTTAGTTTGTCGCTCCCAGTCTTTTGCTAGCATCCACCACCAAGTATGAGTTCCACTCATGCATCCAACTCCCTAAACCAAGTTATTCCAAAGAGTCCACCATACCTACCTACTAGCTTATGCTATTCCAAGTATATTCATGCTTTTGTTTACCTTCCAAATTAAACTTGTTATGAGAAAACTAGTGATTAAAGCTCTCACAAACTTGATGGCACACTTCACTTTACTTGCCCTTAATAAACTCGAACCATTGTGTCTTCTATGTTGTATATGCTTGCACTTATTTGTTGGGAATTAGCAGAACCATGCTTTCATGGGAAACTCTTTCAACATTGCACTTGGTACTTGTACCTAGATGATATCATGCTCTTTTGTATATGCATGTCGTCGGTGTGAAATGAAAGGGGAGCTTGTAAGTCCATGGAGTTATGTATATGTGTTAGAGAAACGCCTGGGCCGCTAGTCTAATCCATGCTGACATGGTGGAAACCTGCAGCGTAACCATAATGAGCTGTCTATGAAGCATTCTTCTTATATAAAAAGTGTCCTATATTGAGAAAAAAAAGATGAAAAGAGGAAAGAGTGAAAAAGCACCATATTCCCATGGTAAATAAGAAGAATGCTGAGATGCTCGTTGTCTGCTTGCCTTGTCATTTTGATATGGGGATTCTTCCGTATCATCGGGCAAGGGGTACCCCGTTGGCGGTTCTCAATGATACACATATACTTACAATGACAAGAACTTACCGGTAACTAAACTTGAGTAGCATGAGGAGCGACCCTCATATACAAGGGACATGAGATTTCTAACTTATATTTCGTCAAGCATGTACACCATAGTTTGTTCACTTTAACCTTAATCACTTCAAGATGCTTATGATAGGGGCAATGAGAGTTGAAAGCTATAAGTACCATAATTTTTGGAATCTCTTTATGAGACTTGAATCCCTACTTCCTTTTACAAAAGGCCTTTCTTCCACCATTACATTGAGTCTCCACTTTCTATCTTTATGCACCTACTTTAAGAGCATAGTGGCCATTCTTAGTTCTATGTGCATTGTCCCAAGACTAGTTGATTGATGCATACTTTGATATTGCTTGTTTTAAACTATTGTATCTAGTCACTCTTTTGAACTTTGAAGGTGTCCTATGCATTTATATTTGCTACTCTATTGAGGGACAAGCTGAATACTATTATGCTATGTTTTCTTTATGTGAAACAAACAAACGTCTTGCAAAGCATTGTTATTCATGAATCTTTTGTTTGTGCCTTTTCATGTTGCGTCATAGTTTCTTTGCTTATTGCTAGAACTATGTCTTTCATGTTATGATTGAAGTACTATGATCCTAGCTTTGAATGTCTTACAAATACTTTGATCAAGTCTTTGATGGTGCATGTCACCTCAAAAATTATTCTTTCTTTTTATCACTTACCTACTCGAGGACGAGCAGGAGTTAAGCTTGGGGATGTTGATACATTGCAAATGTATCTATAATTTTTGATGTTCCATGCTTGGTTTTATCCACTTTCTTGTGATTTGTTCCAACTTTAGAGTAATTTTCTTATGATTTCTTGGACTAACCTATTAACAAGAGCCACTGTGCCAGCTGCCTGTTTTCTGCTGTTTTTGGTTCCAGGAAAGTCAGAAAATGAATATTCTTGGAATTGGACGGGACAAAAGCCAAAGTGCCTATTTTTCCGGATGTCATCAAGTACCAGAATACGAGACGGAGAGGGGCCAGGTGGCCACCACACCACCTGGCCGCGCGGCCAGGCCTGGCCCGTGCCAGGGGGTGGTGTGGCCACTCCCGACACCCCCTCGGCCTCTCCTTCCGCCTATATATTGCCCTCGGGACAAAAACCCTAAGTACCCAATCAAAAATCCACGAAAGAGTCTGTAGCCGCCATCATCTCCATCCCTAGATCGGGAGGGATCTGAAGCTCTTCCCGCTGTTGGAGATATGCCCAAGAGGCAATAATAAAAGTGGTTATTATTATATCTTTGTGTTTATGATGAATGTTTACATCCCATGCTATAATTGTATTATAAGGAAACACTAATACATGTGTGTTTTGTAAACGTAAAAGAGTCCCTAGTAAGTCTCTTGTTAAACTAGCGTGTTGATTAATGGATGATCATGGTTTCCTGATCATGGACATTGGATGTCATTAATAACAAGGTTATATCATTAGGAGAATGATGTAATGGACACACACCCATAGTAAGCATAGCATAAGATCAAGTCATTAAGTTCGTTTGCTATAAGCTTTAAAATACATAGTAACCTAATCCTTTGACCATGAGGTTATGTTAATCACCATCACCGGATGGGTATTTTGATGACATCAAACACCGCTTCGTAACTGGGTGGTTATAAAGGTGTCCTTGGGTATTCTGAAAGTATGTGTTGAAGCGCATGGACCAAGATTGGGATTTGTCCATCCATATGACAGATAGATATGCTCTGGGCCCTCTCGGTGGAATGTCATCTGATTAGCTTGCAAGCATGTGACTGGGTCACAAGGGATGACATATCACGGAACGGGTAAAGAGTACTTGTCAGTAACGAGGTAGAACCAGGTATGGAGATACCGACGATCAAATCTCGGATAAGTAAAGTATCGCGTGACAAAGGTAATTGGTCTCGTATGTAAATGGTTCTATTGATCACGAAGTCATCGTTGAGCATGTGGGAGCCATTATGGATCTCCAGGTCCCGCTGATGGTTATTGATAGGAGATGTGTCTCTGTCATGTCTACATATTCACGAACCGTAGGGTGACACACTTAAGGTTCGAAGTTGTTTTAAGTACATATGGAATGTGTATTGGAGATCGAATGTTGTTCGGAGTCTCGGATTGGATTCGGGACATCACGAGGAGCTCCGGAATTGTCCAGAGAATAAGATTCATATATTGGGGATCATTTTCTAAGTTAGGAAATGTTCCGGAGTATTTGTATGGGGTTTCTAGAAGGTTTCGGAATGTTCCGAAAGGTTCTAGAAGATTTCTTGGAGTTTGCTTGAAAACCAAGAAAGGATCAAGGAATCCTTGTGGGGCAAGACAAGGAGTAGTGGGGGAGGAGGACTCCTCCCCCCCTCCCAATCCGCCGGCCAAGGGAGAGGGGAGTCCTACAAGGACTCCACCTCCCCATGGCGCCTCCCTCCTTTAAATAGAGGGGTGGAGGCGCCAACCCCTGGCCCCTCCACTCCAAACCTCAGCCGCCTCTCTCCTCCTCATGTCTTCTGCTCAGGCTTAGGCGAAGCCCTGCAGAATTCTCTACTCCACCACCACCACCACGCCGTCGTGCTGTTGGGATTCCGTGGAGAAGATCTACTACCTCCGCTGCTCGCTGGAACGAGGAGAGGAAGGTCTGCTTCGACTCCGCACGTGTGACCGACTGCGGAAGCGCTGCCGGAACGCGGCGCCGGAAGGATTGTCCACTCGATCTTGAGATCGGCAAGTGATCGACTACATCAACCACGAGATCCAATCTCGTAACGCTTTCGGATCTACAAGGGTTAGTACAGATCTATCTTGTTGCACATGTCTAATAGATTAGATCTTGGCTTTTATCTAGATTAGATCTGGGTTTTGTTCGTTCTTGCGGTAGAATTTTTTTGTTTTCCATGCTACGAACCCATCAGTGGTATCAGAGCCGTGTCTATGCGTAGATCTGTTGCACGAGTAGAACACAATGGTTTTGTGGGCGTTGGTGCTCGTGCCGTCTTTTGCTTTGTGTACTTTGCATCTTGCGGTATGGTGGGATGAAGCGGCTCGGGCTAACCTTACATGTCATCGCACATGAGACTTGCTCCACGCTTGACGTGTAACTTGCTTTGCACAAGTGGCTTTGCGGGTGTCTGTCTCTCTCACCATAGTACAGATCCAATTTACACTTTGCACTTGATAGCACTTGTATCAACGTTGTGGTTCAGTTTCGTAGGTAAGATCCATTCTTATTCGAAAGCCCCAAACCACGTAAAACATGCAAAGAAAATTAGAGGCGTCTAACTTGTTTTTGCAGGGTTTTTGTGATGTGATATGGCCATCATGTGATTATGATTGTATGCAATGATCCTTGTTGTAATATGGCAACCGGCAGGAGCCTAATGGTTGTCTTTAATTCTGTTAAGACCTGCGTGTCTATTCATCTTGTAATAGCTTTATTCCAAGTAGTTGTAATAGTTGCTAGTGATGATGGACAACCATGAAGCGGCGCCACTGACCTTGACGCAATGCTGGTGATGATGGAGATCATGTCCGTGCTTTGGAGATGGAGATCAAAGGCGCAAGAAGAAAGGGCCATATCATATCACACTGATTATGAATTGCCTGTGATGTTAATCCTTTATGCATCTTGTATTGCTTAGATCACGACGGTAGCATTATAAGATGATCCCTCTCACTAAATATCAAGTAATAAAGTGTTCGCCCTTAGTTGGCACCGTTGCTAAGACTCATCATTTCGAAGCATCTCGTGATGATCGGATGTGATAGATTCTACGTGTGCATACAACGGGTGCAAGCCAGATTTGCACATGTGGAAACTAAGGTTAATCTTGACGAGCCTAGCATGTACAGACATGGTCTCGGAACACGGAAATACCGAAAGGTAGAGCATGAGTCATATAAATGATATGATGAACATGAAGATTGTTCGCCGACGAAACTACATCTTCTCTCGTGAAGATCAGACTTGGTGTAGTGGACATGGTTCGTGTAATCACTAAGACAATGTGAGGGATGTTGTTTTGAGTGGGAGTTCACCTAGTTAATTTAAGAATTAAATTTGAACTCAATTTATCATAAACTTAGTTTAAACTACTTGCAAATTTGTTGTAGATTATGGCGACCCCCTCCATCAATTTCAATGCGTTCCTAGAGAAAGAAAAGCTTAAGAACAATGGAAGCAATTTCACGGACTGGTTCAGTGGACTGAAGATCGTCCTCAGGGCTGGTCAGTTGACCTATGTGCTCGAAGCACCGCTAGGTGACCCACCTGCAGAAGATGCCACCGATGACGTAAAGAATGTTTACGCCACTCAGAAAAATCATTACTCCACAATTCAGTGTGGCATCCTGTACGGTTTAGAAGCAGAGCTTCAGAAGCATTTTGAACACCACGACCCGTTTGAGATCATTAAGGAGCTCAGGCTGATTTTTGAGACTCGCGCGGCCATGGAGAGCTATGAGGCCTCCGAAAAGTTCTTTAACTGTAAGATGGAAGAGGGTAGCTCCGTTAGTGAGCACGTGCTCACCATGTCTGGGTACGCAAACAAGCTCCAAGAGTTGGGGATATCGATTCCTAATGAGTTAGGGATTCACCGTCTCCTCCAATCACTGCCACTGAGTTATAAGAACTTTGTGATGAACTACAATATGCACTGCATGAACAAGACGTTGCCTGAACTATCGTCCATGCTGAAAACTGCTGAAGTGGAGATCAAGAAGGAGCACCAAGTGTTGATGGTCAATAAGACCACCAATTTCAAGAGACAGGGCAAGCCTAAGAACAAGGGCAACTTCAAGAAGGACGGCAAGAAAGCTGCCGCACCTGCAAAGAAGCCCAAGGCTGGTCCCAAGCCTGAAACTGAATGCTTCTACTGCAAGGGTGCTGGTCACTGGAAGCGTAACTGCCCCAAGTACCTGGCGGATCTGAAGAATGGCAACATCAAGAAGAAAGGTATATTTGATATATATGTTATTGATGTGTATCTTACTAGTAATCGTAGTAGTGCCTGGGTATTTGATACTGGTTCGGTTGCTCATATTTGTAACTCGAAACAGGAGCTGAAGAATAAGCGAAGACTGGCGAGAGACGAGGTGACGATGCGCGTTGGAAATGGCTCCAAGGTTGATGTGATCGCCATCGGCATGCTCCCTCTACATCTACCTTCGGGATTAGTTCTAAATTTGAATAATTGTTATTTGGTGCCTGCGTTAAGCATGAACATTATATCTGGATCTTGTTTATTGCGAGACGGTTACTCTTTTAAGTCCGAGAATAAAGGTTGTTCGATTTATATGAGTAATATCTTTTATGGTAATGCACCTGAGATGAATGGTTTATTCTTACTGAATCTCGATAGTAGTGATACACATGTTCACAACATAGAAGCTAAACGAACAAAATTGAATGATAATTCTACATACATGTGGCACTGTCGTCTTGGTCACATTGGAGTGAAGCGTATGAAGAAACTCCATTCTTATGGACTTCTTGAATCACTTGATTTTGAATCACTTGAAAGATGCGAATCATGTCTGATGGGAAAAATGACTAAGACTCCATTCTCTGGAATAATGGAGCGAGCTACAGACTTATTGGAAATAATACATACCGATGTGTGCGGTCCAATGAGTGTAGCATCGCGTGGTGGATATCGTTATGTTCTCACTTTCACGGATGACTTAAGTAGATATGGGTATGTCTACTTTATGAAACATAAGTCCGAAACTTTCAAGAAGTTTAAGGAATTTCAAAGTGAAGTAGAAAATCATCGTAACAAGAAGATTAAGTTTCTGCGTTCTGACCGCGGAGGTGAATATCTAAGTTATGAGTTTGGCATGCATTTAAAGAAATGTGGAATACTTTCGCAGTTGACACCGCCGGGAACACCACAGCGTAATGGTGTGTCCGAACGTCGTAATCGAACTCTCTTAGATATGGTTCGGTCTATGATGTCTCTTACAGATTTACCGCTATCGTTTTGGGGCTATGCATTAGAGACAACCGCATTCACTTTAAATAGGGCACCATCTAAATCCGTTGAAACGACACCGTACGAATTGTGGTTTGGTAAGAAACCTAAGTTGCCGTTCCTTAAAGTTTGGGGTTGCGAAGCATATGTAAAGAAGTTACAACCTGATAAGCTTGAACCCAAAGCGGAGAAATGCGTCTTCATAGGATACCCTAAAGAAACAATTGGGTATACCTTCTATCATAGATCCGAAGGCAAAGTTTTCGTTGCCAAGAATGGATCCTTTCTTGAGAAGGAGTTTCTCTCGAAGGAAGTGACTGGAAGGAAAGTAGAACTCGATGAGGTTACTGAACCTTCTCTCGAATTTGAGAGTAGCGCAGCACGGGAAGATGTTTTTGTGCCGCCTGCACCAATTGGAGAGGAAGCTAATGATGATGATCATGAAACTTCAAACGAAGTTACTGCTGAACCTCGCAGGTCAACGAGGGTTCGTACCACTCCTGATTGGTATGACTCTGCCTTGAACGCCATGTTGGTGGACAACGCTGATGACCCTGCGACGTATGAAGAAGCTATGGTGAGCCCAGATTCCGACAAATGGCTAGAAGCCATGAAATCCGAAATGGGATCCATGTACGAAAACCAAGTGTGGACTTTGGTGGACTTACCGGATGGCCGTACGGCTATCGAGAACAAATGGATTTTCAAGAGAAAAACAGATGCTGATGGTAATGTTACCGTCTATAAAGCTCGACTTGTCGCGAAAGGGTTCCGACAAATTCAAGGAGTTGACTATGATGAGACATTCTCACTAGTAGCGAAGCTAAAGTCTCTGAGGATTTTGTTAGCAATTGCTGCATATTTCGATTATGAGATTTGGCAGATGGATGTCAAAACGGCGTTCCTTAATGGTGACATTGAGGAAGAGTTGTATATGGTACAACCCAAGGGTTTTGTCAATCCTAGTGATGCTGACAAGGTATGCAAACTTCAGCGCTCCATTTATGGACTGAAGCAAGCATCCCGGAGTTGGAATCAACGTTTTGATAAAGTAATCAAAAACTTTGGATTTATACAAACTTATGGAGAAGCTTGTATTTACAAGAAAGTGAGTGGGAGCTCTGTAGCATTCCTAGTACTATATGTAGATGACATATTGTTGATTGGGAATGATATAGAACTTCTTAATAGTGTCAAAGCCTATTTGAATAATAGTTTTTCAATGAAGGATCTTGGTGAAGCGGCATATATTCTAGGCATCAAGATTTATAGAGATAGATCAAGACGCCTAATAGCGCTTTCACAAAGTACATACTTAGACAAAGTTCTAAAGAAGTTTAGAATGGAAGACAGCAAGAAAGGGTTCGTGCCCATGTTGTCAGGTAAGACCTTGAGTAAGACTCAAAGTCCAGCTATGGCAGAAGATAGAGAGAAAATGAATAATATTCCCTATGCCTCGGCCATAGGTTCTATCATGTATGCCATGCTGTGTACAGGACCGGATATAGCACATGCTGTTAGTTTGACTAGCAGATATCAAAGTGATCCTGGAATGGAACACTGGACAGCGGTCAAGAATATCCTGAAATACCTAAAGAGGACTAAGGATATGGTTCTTTCTTATGGAGGTGATGAACAACTTTTTGTAAACGGTTACACCGATGCTAGTTGGAACACCGATCCGGATGACTCGAAGTCACAGTCGGGATACGTATTTATTTTGAATGGTGCTGCAGTGAGCTGGAGGAGTGCCAAGCAAAGCGTTGTGGCGAAATCTTCAACTGAATCGGAATACATAGCTGCTTCGGAGGCTGCACAAGAAGCCATATGGATGAAGGAATTCATTACTGAACTTGGCGTGGTTCCCAGTGCGTTGGACCCGATGGCCATCTACTGTGACAACACAGGTGCCATAGCTAATGCACAGGAGCCAAGGTCACATAGCAAGCTGAAGCACATCAAGCTACGTTTCCACGCTATTCGCGAGTATGTCCGAGATGGTGACATAAAGATTTGCAAAGTACACACTGATCTGAATGTGGCAGATTCGTTGACTAAACCTCTCCCTAGAGCAAAGCATGACCAGCACCAGAACACCATGGGTGTTAGGTATATTACCATGTAATCTAGATTATTGACTCTAGTGCAATTGGGAGACTGTTGGAGATATGCCCAAGAGGCAATAATAAAAGTGGTTATTATTATATCTTTGTGTTTATGATGAATGTTTACATCCCATGCTATAATTGTATTATAAGGAAACACTAATACATGTGTGTTTTGTAAACGTAAAAGAGTCCCTAGTAAGTCTCTTGTTAAACTAGCTTGTTGATTAATGGATGATCATGGTTTCCTGATCATGGACATTGGATGTCATTAATAACAAGGTTATATCATTAGGAGAATGATGTAATGGACACACACCCATAGTAAGCATAGCATAAGATCAAGTCATTAAGTTCGTTTGCTATAAGCTTTAAAATACATAGTAACCTAATCCTTCGACCATGAGGTTATGTTAATCACCATCACCGGATGGGTACTTTGATGACATCAAACACCGCTTCGTAACTGGGTGGTTATAAAGGTGTCATTGGGTATTCTGAAAGTATGTGTTGAAGCGCATGGACCAAGATTGGGATTTGTCCATCCATATGACGGATAGATATGCTCTGGGCCCTCTCGGTGGAAGTCATCTGATTAGCTTGCAAGCATGTGACTGGGTCACAAGGGATGACATATCACGGAACGAGTAAAGAGTACTTGTCAGTAACGAGGTAGAACCAGGTATGGAGATACCGACGATCAAACCTCGGATACGTAAAGTATCGCGTGACAAAGGGAATTGGTCTCGTATGTAAATGGTTCTATCGATCACGAAGTCATCGTTGAGCATGTGGGAGCCATTATGGATCTCCAGGTCCCGCTGATGGTTATTGATAGGAGATGTGTCTCTGTCATGTCTACATATTCACGAACCGTAGGGTGACACACTTAAGGTTCGAAGTTGTTTTAAGTAGATATGGAATGTGTGTTGGAGATCGAATGTTGTTCGGAGTCTCGGATTGGATTCGGGACATCACGAGGAGCTCTGAAATTGTCCAGAGAATAAGATTCATATATTGGGGATCATTTTCTAAGTTAGGAAATGTTTTGGAGTATTTGTATGGGGTTTCTAGAAGCTGTCGGAATGTTCCAGAAGGTTCTAGAAGGAGTTTGCTTGAAAACCAAGAAAGGATCAAGGAATCCTTGTGGGGCAAGACAAGGAGTAGTGGGGGAGGTGGACTCCTCCCCCCTCCCAATCCGCCGGCCAAGGGAGAGGGGAGTCCTACAAGGACTCCATCTCCCCATGGCGCCTCCCTCCTTTAAATAGAGGGGTGGAGGTGCCAACCCCTGACCCCTCCACTCCAAACCTCAGCCGCCTCTCTCCTCCTCCTTTCTTCTGCTCAGGCTTAGGCGAAGCCCTGCAGAATTCTCTACTCCACCACCACTACCACGCCGTCGTGTTGCTGGGATTCCGTGGAGAAGATCTACAACCTCCGCTGCTCGCTGGAACGAGGAGAGGAAGGTCTGCTTCGACTCCGCACGTGTGACCGACTACGGAAGCGCTACCGGAACATGGCGCCGGAAGGATCGTCCACTCGATCTTGAGATCGGCAAGTGATCGACTACATCAACCACGAGATCCAATCTCCTAATGCTTTCGGATCTACAAGGGTTAGTACAGATCTATCTCGTTGCACATGTCTAATAGATTAGATCTGGGTTTTGTTCGTTCTTGCGGTAGAATTTTTTTGTTTTCCATGCTACGAACCCATCACCCGGCACCCTTCCGGAGAGGGGAATTCACCCTGGAGGCCTTCTTCATCACCATGCAAGCCTCCGGTGTGATGCGTGAGTAGTTCATCATTGGACTACGGATCCATGTAGTAGCTAGATGGCTGGTTCTCCTCCTTTGTGCTTTCATGTCTAGATCTTGTGAGCTCCGTTCATGATCAAGATCATCTATTTGTAATTCTGCATGTTGTGTTTGCGGGGATCCGATGGATATTGAGATGCTATTTCAGATTGATTATTGATTCTATCATGTCTTTGTTATTTGTGATCTTGCATGCTTTCCGTTGTTAGTAGCTATCTTGGCCAAGTAGATGCTAGCAACTCCAAGAGTTAGTATTTATGCTCGATAGTGGGTTCATGCCTCTAGTAATCTGGGGAAGTGACAGAAATCTCTAAGGTACTAGATGTGCTGTTGCTACTAGGGAGAAAACAACAATCCTTTGTTCATAGAACAATCGTATTGTTTACTTTACGCGCAGTTTGTAAAGCAATAATCCGTTGCTTGCAACTTAATACTGGAGGGGGTTCGGATGATAACCTGAAGGTGGATTATTAGTCATAGATGCAGTTGGATGGCGGTCTATTTATAATGTTGTAATGCCCAATCAAGTCTCATAGGAGTCAAGATGATTAGTATATGCATGTATTGCTTTCTCGATGTTTGTCAATTGCCCCGCTGTAATTTGTTCACCCAACATGTTATCTATCTTAAGGAGAGCCACCTCTAGTGAACTATGGATCCCGGTCCTTGTCTTTTACATACAATCTACAAATTGTTTACTGTTTTGTGTTTACGTTCTGCAAACTTTCACTTCTTTCCATTCGATACGTTTAATCCTTTGTTTTCCGCAAAACACGGTGAGATTGATAACCTCATCGCAAGTTGGGGAGAAAGTTCTGTGGTTGTGTTGTGCAGGTCTCCACGTTGCTACTAGCACCGGTAGTGCGGCCTGCCAAAGCTCAGCTAGTAACACCTTTGGGGTGTTTCCTTGCTCCTACTGGTTCGATTAAACCTTGGTTTCATACTGAGGGAAACTTGCTGATGTGCTCATCATACCTTCCTCTTGGGGTTCCCAACGAGCTCTACATCAACACCGCCATCAAGCATTTTTCTGGGCGCCGTGCATTGAGCCATCACCAACTAGTCAGGAGCCAGCGTAGTAAAGTTCTTCGAGTCCATGTTCTATCGCTTCGGAGTGCCACACAGCATCATCACGGACAATGGAACAAACTTCACCTCTAAAGAGTTCCAGGGTTTTTGTGAAAACCTAGGAATCAACGTAAGCTATGCCTTCGTAGCTCATCCGTAGACCAACGGTCAAGTCGAAAAGGCCAACGGGCTCGTCTATGGCGGAATCAAGAAGCGACTCCTCCGGCCACTTGAACAAGCCGTAGGATGCTAGAAATACGAACTACAATTGGTACTCTGGAGCCTACGCACAACCCCAAGCAGTGCCACGGGGTACACCCCGTTCTTCATGGTGCATGGTGTTGAAGCGGTGCTACCCGCAGAGGTACGATACAAAGCACCACGAGTGGTCGCTTACAGCGAGCAAGAGTCAACTCTTGCACTCGAAGACTCCGTCGACCTCCTTGGTGAGGCGCGGGAAATCACAGCAGAAAGATCGACGATCTACCAGTAGAACCTACGCAATTACCACAACAGAAGGCTATGCCCCAGGTCCTTCGTCGAGGGAGACCTGGTCCTGCGAATGAAACAACAAGGGCACCTCAAGCTCGAGTCCCCCTAGGAGGGACCATACGTGATTACAGAAGTAATCCCAGGTGGCGCCTACCGCCTCAAAGATTTCGAGACAGGAGTCACATACTGCAACCCCTGGATCATCGCGCAGCTGCGGCGCTTCTACCCTTAGTCGTTTTCCCTTCTTTACATTGCAAATCAGGCTTTTCAGCCAGGCTACTTAGCCATACATTGTACCTCGTACTATTCTATGAATAAATAAAGCTAAGTGCCCCAAAATCTGCATTTTTCTATTATTTTTTCACCATCTATATACTCGGGGGCTACGCCACCCTTTACACATCTGTTCTACGAACCAATCGCAATATCCGGAGTAGCTGACGCACTAATCAAACCCTTGACAAACACCAACCCAGCTGCAACGCACCTGATAGGTTGGCAAGGTGCTGAGATAAACATAAGTCAGGCTAACTAAAAGGAATTGCATAGTGCAACGCAGTCGCAAAAACATACAAGCTAGCAAGCTCCTTTCATATCAATATTAATCAATTATATACAACATACATACGAACTTTACAACACTGGTATACCTATGTGCATGATACAAACTAAACTACTGGTGCAACAAAAGAACGTTTGTCTGCTCCTCGAAGAAGTCAACAATTTCCTCCGATGGGCGATCCACCGCCTGATAATGAGGAACCATGTTCCAGGTTGAACCTGCTGGTGGCGCCGGCGGACCAGCAGCAATCACTGCAATGTCTACATCAGGCCTATGCAGTCGCACCAGCGATAGAGCGGCCTTGGCGCCAACCACCAACTATTGCCGCACACACTCGCGGACTCCACTCAAGTCTTGAAATTTAGCCAGAAGGGCCAACAAGCTCGAAGGAATGACGTCCAACAGGAACATCGTCTGATAAATGTTCCTCAAACACGATTGTGATTTCTTTAGAAAATAAAGCACCTGCGAGGCACGATCCTACATGGTCGCCAGTGCGATTGCACGATCATGATCCACCCAGAAGTATCCACTCGCTTGAAGCTGCTCTTGGGTCAGGTCGTTCATGCGAATGGCGATTATGTCCTTCTCATCCTGCGGATGACGCGTGCTGATAACTATACCAAGCAAAGGCAAAAGTATGAAGACAACGAACTACCACGAGTGGCTACAAGAAAAGATAAGGAAACTTAAAGCTAACACTTGAATTGGTCGCTCAGCTGCGTCACCTCCCCTAGCAGATATTGCTCTCGGGCAGTGGCCTTCTCTGCCCTCAACTTCCATACATCCGTGTTACCACGGAGGATGGGCAGTTTGCGCTCCAGCTGCTTAACACGGTCACGCAGTCGCGAAAGAAAAGAAAACTCATCCACTCTTGAGCGCGACTACGCTAAGGCATCATCAGTGGAAGGTAGAGTCTGAGGCTCACTCGAAGGACCACTCGATGTGCCCTATCACAAGCCAAGCAAGAGATAATAAGAAGACCAAGCAATACATGGACAAAAGCTCAAAAGCATTCAAGCATAAAAAAGTATCAACATATACACCTGCCAACGACATATTCTAAACAAAAGAGTTCAAGCTATTAACTATTACAAATATGACTACTGAGGAGCAACTGGCTTCTTCGACTTGGATTTCGGCTTCGGGGGCCTCATCAAGTCTGTGGCAGTATTAGACGCCACAGACTTCCCGCCGGCCCCTGACGCCGCAGCCTTCGCTGCTTTCTTGGCTCGCTGCAGCTCCTCAGAGTACTTCACGACTGTGTTGATGAGCTGCAGCCCGTACTTGCCACAGGCAGTTGCAAAAGGAGCAAAAACTACCCGTTGACCATCCGCGCCGACAGGCATCGCTTTGGAGACTGCGGCAGGATCCACCTCGACTCCATGGGCTTGAACCATCGCGAGTGACATAGAAGCGCCAGCCGCACAAAGCGAGTTCTTGAAGCCTGCGAGAATGCCTCCAGCAAGGGACTCCACCAGATCGTCTATGTTTTCAATCAATTCAGCTTTGGGCGCCAGCTCCTCACGGAGGCGACTGAGTACACCCTTGGCTTTTGTCAACGTCCCTTGGATGGAAGCACTGCGATCTTCGACTGCCGCGATGGCACCCGCCAAGGCATCATCACGACGAAGCTCCTAGGCGTCGAAGCTCAGACCGCCGGCATCTACATAGAGCAAAGTATTGGCAAAAAGGTCAGCACAATAACAAATTCGAAAGAAAGGACACGACGGAAATACAGACGAAGGAATACCTGAAAGAGACTTGGCAATCGAGAAGAGCTGTTCTTCGAACAACTTCTCCCTCGCAGTGATGGAGGCGCACAAATCCTCTTCGCGTTTCGTCAAGCGCGGCAATTGCCTCATCGCGACCCTTCACCGCCGCGCCGAGCATCTTTTCGAGGGAAGCAGAGTCGCGAAGAAGCGCATTATGCTCAGCTGCAAAACAAACAAAGATAGACCGTCAGTCGAGTATATCACAATGATGAAGAAGAAGAAGCAAAAAACACTCACTTTCAACCACGCGATGGCGATTATCCAGCATTGCATGCTGGCGACCCATGGCAAGCACTTGCTCTGCCAGACGAGAAGTTTCCTTCACAATAAGCTGCAATTGGAGAAACAACAAAAGGATCAGCAGATAACACAAATAATTAATTTGACTACAAGAAAAAAGCAACATCACACATACGTGATCCTCCAATGACTCCGAAGTTGATTACCACGCAGTCGTCCAGACAACCATCTGGTGCTCCACATCGCGTGGAGAACTTGATGAATTGTGCCTGGAGTGGGCCGCCAATGGAGGGGAAGGAGTCCGCTCAGCCACTTCCTTGGCCTTGGAGTCCGCGACTCTGGATTCTTTCAAAAATTGGACGTCGCCAGAAGATGACGACACCGATTGACTACGGAACAAAACCAATATCAGGAAAATGCAACTCCAAAAACAAAGAACCAAGAGAAGAGATGTGTAATTACCAATTAAAATTGTCAAAATCGAAGGTTTGGCCTTTCGACTCCGACGACGACTCCTTCGGCAGCCGCATCTTCTTGCAGGAAGATGGCGCCACAGTACTCATAGGAACGGCAGGTATCGGCGACTCCTCACCAATAGCTGGGCCTTCCAGAGTCGAAGGAGACAACGCGTCCGAGTCTTCGCTGCGCGAACGCTTGCGAGTGTCTGGACCGCTGGACTCGAGGGCTTCCTCCTCCTCTTCAAATGGGACGGTCGACTCCGACTCGTCCTCCTCATCTACTTCGCGAGGAATAACCCCCTCAGGTAGGGGGCAAACTAGGAGACACCTTCCAATCCTGCATACAGAAAACAAGTCAGCGCAAGTTAAGAAAAGGAAGCATTCGACAAAATAAAGCTACTTCGTAGCACAATCATACCTTAGGAGGAGGGTTAGAAGCATCAGAAGGAGGCATGACTGGCTCACTGGGAAGTACATCCTTGGCGGTGTACTTGGTCAGCAGCCGCACCCTCTTATCTACTTCACTCGCGGAAATGCCATCGGCAGATACGCGAGTGACATCGTCCGCGCCAGCCCACTGGAACATGGGGTGGACTCTGGCCTGCAGGGGCTAGACGTGACGGCGCAACCACGTGCGAATGAGGGCACAACCTCCTTCTTCTTTACCCATGCAACTCTCGAGGTCGCAGACACGCTCGTACAACACATCTGTCTCCTCGGCCTCGTCGGGCATCACCACATTCTTCCAGGAGCGCCTCCTCTTGCATGGCACCGCGGGATCGAAAGGCGCGAGTCTGAAGTGGTCTCCGTCGGCCTTCTGGTCGTGGATGTAGAACCACTTGTCCCTCCACCCTTGGATGGACACCATGAGCTTGATGTCAAAATACGTGACGGAGGAGTCGACATGGATACTGTAGCCTCCTACATCATAAACTATGGAGCCAGATGCTGACTGGCACTTCAGCTTGCAGAGACGCTTGAAGAGACCAAAGTGCGACTCAATTCCGAGCCAGCACTCGCAAAGCGTAATGTAGCAAGTAATATGGAGGATAGAGTTGGGGGACAGCTGGTGTAGCTGGAGCCCGTAGAAACAAAGAAGGCCCCTGAAGAAAGGTTGCAGGGGCAGAGAAAGACCATGGATGATGAACGCTAGGAACATCACCCGGAAACCAGCAGGTGGACAAGGGGTTATCTCACCACTTGGGACTTGTGAGTCACCAACGTCAAAAGACAGAACTCCGTCTTGGCGCTGAAGATGGAGCTCGGACGACTTGATGATGGATGCGTGCCACACGTCATTGGTGATGCGAGTGCCCGCGCCCTTCTTCTTCCCGGCGACGGCGGCGCTGGTGCTCGCATTAGTGGAGCCGCCCTTCTTCTTGGCAGCGGCAGTGGCGGCGGCGGACTCAGCGGCAGCACCTCCCTTCTTCTTCCCTACCTTGCGGTGGCGATGAGAGCAAAGAAAATAACTCGGGAAAACCCGGAGTTGGGCTAGCGCCGCGAATGAAACGAACTCTTGGAGGCAAAGAGCAGTAACAATGGAGATGGAGGCACAAAGTAGAGAAGGAACATATGAGAAATTACCGCAGCGGCACTGCTACTTAACCCCCTGGAAGATGTAATCCAACGGCCAACAGAAACCCTATCAGATGCGTGGCGCACATCGCGATCGACACATGGAAGACCTGAAGCACGAACCGTCCCCCACTACCCCCATTACACGCGGAAATCGAGGAGGCACAGTTAAAACAAAAGATTACGCACGCGCGGTCAAGTCAGGGTCATAAAATGGGACCCACCGCTCGTCACGTCCCGTCAAAGCCGCTCACGTGAGCAACTGATATCATCACATCATCAGCACTGATGTTATCAAAGATTGAGCAGTAGAAGACTTCGACTACTTTAGTCCTTGCTCGAGTCTTCGACTCCACCAAGCACTCGGGGGCTACTCCCATAGGGAGCGTTGGTCGCGCACCCTATGATTATTTTTCTTTTCTGAAGGAATATGGACATTCGAAGCATACCCAACCACTCGAATCTACAATTCGACTATGGACATGTGTTACTCCCATAGGGATCACCGAAAATAAATTCGACTGAAACAAGCAAACAAAAGACGACAGCAGTCACAAAAGTTGTTTAGTCCCTACCCGAGTCTTCGACTCAACCAGGCACTCGTGGGCTACTCCCATAGGGAGCGCTGGTCGCGCACCCTATGATGTTTGTGCATCACACTGTGTGTTGATAACATCCACACTCGAAGTCTATGGCGACACCGCCTCATATTTCTCCCTACAAAGAGACTGCGTCTCCTGGGTCACCCAAATCATCTCCGCGATGACAAAAAATTCGGATGCCGCGCTTGCAGCGTGAAGATAAGACCTGAATAAGGTTTGGCAACGCATTTGCTGCGCACTACCAGAAATTTATCTGTACCTACAGGTGCGATGAACATGCCTTGATGGACGTGTCGAGTGCTCACACCCATATACTGGAATTCGACTCCTGTAAGACCTCCGCGGCTTGAGTTGAATTACACCAGCACTTTTCCGAATTCGAGTCCGGGGACTCGAGTTCGAGTAGATTGCGTTGTTTTTCCCTAAGGTAGTTAACTGATACCGATACATCGGTTAAATCAGGCACGCACATCAATGATCCCTATGACACAAACAGAGCACTCGAAAAAATACTAAGTCATGCACTCGAAAGGCTTCATAAAGTCCCCAGTCGAATCTACGATTCCACTGGACACTCGGGGGCTACTGACATGGGTATACCCTGCAGGTACTCGAGTCTTGTATATATAGTCCAGATACGGTGGAGGTCCATGGCGCTGCCATGGCCCAATAAAGACTTCGAGTGGCCTACGGACTATGGATAACTTGCGAGACAAGAATGAGTCTAAAGATAGAAAGTTTGAAGGGCAAACCCTAAACTGTAACCGACTCGACTTGCTACCTTAGACCTAGCCTATCTATATAAAGGCTAGGAGGGGGTGGCGAGGAGAACACACACAACCCTAATTTCCACAACCCTCGCTAGATTGCATCTGCGCACCATTGTAATCTTCGATTCCTTCATTAATTCCAAGAGCAGACAAGCAGGAGTAGGGACCTCTACGAGGCCTGAACCTGGGTAAACCTTGCGTCCCTGTGTGCTTGATGTTTCCAGCGCTCCCTCCTTCTCCAAAACCCAAGTCCATAACAATGGGCACTGATGAGTTAAACCCTCATCATCTACAATGCAAAATAACAATATAAAACATGATTCAAATATGCACTCATCAGGCAACAAATCAGGGATACAACACTGCTCCCGCAACTTTGGCGCTAAACGCACCACCACCAGGTCCACCACAGGTAGCTGTAGTAGTTCAGCAATAACCTGAAGAAAATAGACGGAAGAACGACGAGTACCCAAGATACAGAGGAGCAATGAACATGATCCATAAGGGGTATCCATCTAATATAACACAAAACTTAATCACCCAACAAGTTAACATGGCGATAAGGACGCCACCAGCTACACCTGAATAGCTTCACTAGTCTGAGCAAGAGATCACCTTGAGCAGAGTTGATCACCCCCATTGGGTTTCCCAACCGGGTCATTTGGCATTGATATTTGAAGCACAAATCAGTGGGTTCGACATGAGAAAGGTCTTCATGGACGCAGGAAGCAGTATCAACCTCATTTATGCAAAGACAATACGTGCAATGAACTGCTCCCTGACCAATCTTCCTCCAACCGACACTTCTTTCCATGGCATCGTCTGGGAAAAGCCAAGGTCCCCTTAGGCAAAATCTACCTTGATGTTGTTTTTGGAACCCGAGTAAATTTAAGAAGAGAAAAAAATCAAATTCGAGGTCATGGACTGGCCATTGCAGTATCACTCAATCCTGGGATGATCAACATTTGCAAGATTCATGGCAGTACCACATTATGCGTACCCTGTAATGAAGATGTCAGCACCCAATGGAATTATATCTGATGAGGGATTAACTCATCAATGCCCATCGTTGATGGACTTAGGTTCGAGGAATTGGGGAGCGCTAGAGGCATAGATTGGCTAGCAAACAAGCACATAGGGGGACATGAGGTTTTACCCAGGTTCATGCCTTGAAGAGGACCCTACTTCTGCTTGTTTTCTCTTGATTATCAGGAGTCGAAAGTTACATGGGTGCACAGATGCAATCTAGCGAGGTGTATGCTAGGGTTGTGGATTGTTCTCCTCGCTGTCCCCTCCTAGACTTTATATATAGGGAGGCTAGGTCTCCGGATAGCAGGCCAAGTCGGTTATAGATTAGGGTTTTCCCTTCAAGTTTCTATCTATTCTTTGCCATGTTCTTCAAGAAGTCGTGTTCCTGTTGGCCACCCGAATCCTTATTGGGCTTCATTTGCACTGTGGACTCCTCTTGGGCTGGACCGTATAGGCTAACCGCGAGTACTTGTAAGGTATACCCATGTCAATATCTATTAGAGGAAGTTTTGCCCGCTTAGACAACTATCATTGAAAGTTCAATAAAATCTCGAAATCCTTCGGCATGGAGACGGAGTTCGCTCAACTGAAGATCACCGATGAACACAATGTTATGCCAGAAGCAACAAGTTCAATACGGGACCAATCCTTTGATGCAGCAAAGGGCATAAAGAAAGTGCAGGCTCATCTGACGGACCCGAAGAAAATAGCTGATGCGGTTTCTAAAACTAGTCCCGCATAAGAAAGCACACTCGTCGAGTTCCCCCGTAAGTGCAGGGAAATCTTTGCACATTGCCTCCAAGACAAGAAGACCAGAGTCAAAACACTCCAGCCCATGGAATGTTGTGTAGCTATGACATTTATTCACCTAGGAAATTTATTTCCCACAATTTACTTACAATAAGGCCAATGGCCAGGCTACTCAGCCAAAAGAATTTTGTTTACTTCCAATAAGGCCAACAGCTAGGTGATTACGCCAAAAACATGTACCTCCATACCTGATATAAATAAAGCTAAGTTCTCTCAATAGAGTCTACTTTTTGTTACCTTATTATCTATTACACTCGATACTCGGGGGCTTAGTGATACATTGCAAATGTATCTATAATTTTTGATGTTCCATGCTTGGTTTTATCCACTTTCTTGTGTTTTGTCCACACTTTCGAGTACTTTTCATATGATTTTTTGGACTAACCTATTAACAAGAGCCCTAGTGCCAGCTGCCTGTTTTCTGCTATTTTTGGTTCCAGGAAAGTCAGAAAATGAATATTCTCGGAATTGGACGGGACAAAAGCCAAAGTGCCTATTTTTCCAAAAGTCATCAGATGCCAGAATATGAGCCGGAGAGGAGCCAGGGGGCCACCACACCACCTGGCCACGCGGGCCAGGCCTGGCCGCGCCAGGGGTGGTGTGGCCAGCCCAGGCACCCCCTCGGCCTCTCCTTCCGCCTATAAGATGCCCTCGAGATGAAAACCCTAAGGGCCCAATCAAAAATCCATGAAAGAGTCTGTAGCCGCCGTCGTCTCCATCCCTAGATCGGGAGGGATCTGAAGCTCTTCCCGGCACCCTGCGGGAGAGGGGAATTCACCCTGGAGGCCTTCTTCATCATCATGCAAGCCTCCGGTGTGATGCGTGAGTAGTTCATCCTTGGACTACGGATCCATGTAGTAGCTAGATGGCTGGTTCTCCTCCTTTGTGCTTTCATGTCTAGATCTTGTGAGCTCCGTTCATGATCAAGATCATCTATTTGTAATTCTGCATGTTGTGTTTGCGGGGATCCGATGGATATTGAGATGCTATTTCAGATTGATTATTGATTCTATCATGTCTTTGTTATTTGTGATCTTGCATGCTTTCCGTTGTTAGTAGCTATCTTGGCCAAGTAGATGCTAGCAACTCCAAGAGTTAGTATTTATGCTCGATAGTGGGTTCATGCCTCTAGTAATCTGGGGAAGTGACAGAAATCTCTAAGGTACTAGATGTGCTGTTGCTACTAGGGAGAAAACAACAATCCTTTGTTCATAGAACAATCGTATTGTTTACTTTACGCGCAGTTTGTAAAGCAATAATCCGTTGCTTGCAACTTAATACTGGAGGGGGTTCGGATGATAACCTGAAGGTGGATTATTAGTCATAGATGCAGTTGGATGGCGGTCTATTTATAATGTTGTAATGCCCAATCAAGTCTCATAGGAGTCAAGATGATTAGTATATGCATGTATTGCTTTCTCGATGTTTGTCAATTGCCCCGCTGTAATTTGTTCACCCAACATGTTATCTATCTTAAGGAGAGCCACCTCTAGTGAACTATTGATCCTGGTCCTTTTCTTTACATACAATCTACAAATTGTTTACCGCTTTGTGTTTACTTTCTACAAACTTTTACTTCCTTCCATTCGATACGTTTAATCCTTTGTTTTCAGCAAAACACTGTGAGATTGACAACCTCATCGCAAGTTGGGGACAGAGTTCTGTGGTTGTGTTGTGCAGGTCTCCACGTTGCTACTAGCACCGGTAGTGCGCCCTGCCAAGGCTCAGCTAGCAACACCTTTGGGGTGTTTCCTTGCTCCTACTAGTTCGATTAAACCTTGGTTTCAGAACTGAGGGAAACTTGCTGCTGTTCTCATCATACCTTCCTCTTGGGGTTCCCAACAATCTCTACATCAACACTGAGCCATCACTTAGTCAAAAAAAATATTACATGATCATACTCCGATACTCGTGGGCTTTGGTACTAAGCACAAATTCAAAAAATCTTCGTCCTCGCCATGAAATACGTCCAAAAACTTGCTTTGACCCAAGTAGATGATTCATTCCAAAGGGCATCAGGATAACGAAAAGGTTTCACATAGGGCGCAACCACAATAGCCATCGGCGAAAATTCATTAAATTACAAATAAACAACAGTTATATTCTCGGCTGAGACATATACATAGTTTACATATCCTTTCTCTAAAAGTTCACTATCTTAATTATATGGTCAAATTTAGGGGGAAATCTTGATCTACATCAAGGCACCGGTGGATAATTCAGATGGCGCGTTCTTGAGCAGCAGCATAATGGGGAGCCATTTCTACCTCACCACCATCCGGAGGAGCCGGAAGACTTTTGGACACAACATCTAGATCCAACATCGGATGATGAACATGTACCCAAGCAAGAGCAACCTTAGCACTTGCAATAAGTTGTAGCTTGATAAAGTGTTGGATCACCTCACCACGTTGGAACTTCTAAATCAATGTGGCCAATCCCTGCGGCTGTGGGTCTCTAGGAAACATAGCATTGTATACTATAGCCAAAGCAGAGGGACAACACTCAACAAATTCCCCAACCTCTGATACCCGATCTTGAAGCAGCGCCAAAGTATACCCCCACCGGTGGTTAGTCCATAAATCCATGCCAACACCCGATGAAGCATCCATCAGAGCACTCATCCAATCTTTAAGATGTTGCGACTCCTCTACCACACTTAAGCGAATACCTACAGAGGGAAAAAAATTTCAACACTAAGAAAATAAGAAGATTCAAGAACTCGGGGGCTCTGCAAGAAAAACTCAAATAACATATTATCGCTCGCCCTACAAATTTCTTCAAGAAGATAAACCTCGCGATCCATTTTTTCCTTTGGTTTGTAGAGCATGGCACCTACCTTGGCTTTTATCACCCGAAGTTCCCCTTCTAGCTATTTGATCTGATGGATCTTGTCAGAGTACAGGGAAGGATCAACATATCGAGTGATGGTCATAACATTAGTGGGTACATCCTTTTCATCTTGGGAAGTTTGTTGATCCAAAGGATCAGGAGAACTCAAGCGAATAAGGGCAGCTAGTGAAACATGAACAACTGAAGGACCGTCCAAGTCAAAAGAACTCTAAGGAAAGGAAATGCGGGAAAGAAATCAGGAAGAAAAATCCATTAGACTAACTGAATAATTGATCTTATCAAATTAGCTAGGGGTGCAAAATATCAATATCCTCCGCAGGACTACAAAACTATAAAAATAACATGGTTCATTACAAGCACTTCAAAATAGCCAAACAAACTAGAACTAAACTAGGTGGCACCGCTAGCAGCTGTAGGAGTACTAGTATATGGGGCAACAATAGAAGTCTTGGTAGATGGATCAGTGATGAGTGCAAATATGATGCATGTTTAAGCATACAAATTATTCATATTGTCACTCATCACATGATATATCTAGCTACAACTATGAACTTTATGCATGATTACTAGTTCTCACTCACTTTCATAAGGACTTTGCACAACGAGTAGTTTTAGTAGTATTTTATTACCTTTTCCTTGTCTTTGACTTGTGTATAGGTACTATGAACAATCATGGATAAAAGGAGCAAAGAATATTCAATATGGAGAAGTTATAGGCACCAGACTTAGCCATATGAGATGTGGAAAAATCATATTTTCTGTAATCTCATATTTCTAATGCAAGACCATTGTGTTGTATTCCTCGTCCATACAAATCCAACGAGCCAAAGAACACCTCAATCAGAGTCCGTATAAAGAAATGGCAGCCAAAACACTACAGACATCACAGGGTTTAACGACCAGTGGTACGGGCAGAGCCCGCCCATACCGTATAATTGTACCACCCTCCGATGGCTTTGTTTCGTCAAAATAAAAAACCTTTGTGAAGGCCCAATGGGCATATTCGGCCCCGATCTCTGTTGCTTCACAAAATTGACCTCCACAATGCCTATTTAATGAGGGGAACCCTAGACATCTCCATCATCCATCCATTCACACCTTAGGGGCGGAGCCCTACCACTCCGCCGCATCCATAGCCACCACACACAATATCTCCACTCCCACACCACTCAATGGAAATAGGAGACTTGCATCTTGAAGGGCTACACATCGATCTTTATCAACATCGTCTTCAACATTGACCCCCTTTGTTTACTCTATTGTAATACAATTTCTATTGTGGATTTGCACTTGTATTAAATTGTACCTTCATATTTCATCCACACTATTGCCATGATGTTGATCCCCTTCATGTATGAGTAGTTGCCTTGTTCTTGGGGAGATATGGTGATACCCTAGTATTATTATGCATTGAAATAAAGATGATCTATAACTTTGGTCTTTGATCTTTTGATTTATGATGTTGTGTCAGATCTCTCTCTTTAGATGGTATGTGAAGTCGGCCACATATCATTTTTCTTCGGGACTAAATAGAGGGAGATACTCTTTGGACGTGTATGGGAGTATGCCTAGTGAAAAGTGGTGACAGTAAACATTCGCTTATAACCTGCATGGTCAAAGGGGGAATTAAGAGAGACTCACTAAGCTTATTATGATATCCATGGGGAAACCCTTAACTATGGGTCTGTAAGAGTGATTGCTCGTAGGCATCGCACTGGTTATTTAGAGATGACCACAATACCTTACTCAATAAAGCAACTACCCACGAGTCTTGTAGTGAACATCTTATTATTGAGCTCTCTCCACACATGTCATGAAGAAAGACATAGATTATCCTAATCATACATAATTCTCCCATGCTAGCGGTGAATCCTACACTCCTCGAGAACCCCTCAATTACATTGCACAACACTTCATAAAACTCTCTCTAGCTTTAGTTTATTTTTGTTATTTACTTTGTTACTAGTTACTTTAAACCTCACTTCTTCATTGCCATTCTAGCAACTTATAGTGTAGACTATTTCCAAACACCATTTTGGGTGCGAACATGGCCTCACTAACAATGTGGCTGCGAGGTTGTGTTGTTGGCATTTGCAAAGCTTCCATGGGACGAACTTTCTAATAAATAGTTGCTGCTACTGATGGCCCAAAATATATCGAGCTTGTTGGGGAACCCCAAGAGGAAGGTATGATGAGCACAGCAGCAAGTTTTCCCTCAGTTATGAAACCAAGGTTATCGAACCAGTAGGAGCAAGGAAACACCTCCAAGGCGTTGTTGCCAACTTGGAATCCTGCACAACACAACCACAAAACTTTGCCCCCAACTTACAGTGAGGTTGTCAATCTCACCAGTTTTTCCGAAAACAAAGGATTAAATGTATTGTGTGGAAGATATTAATTGCTTGTAGAAAGTAAACAGAAAACAGTAAATAGTAGATTGTAGATTGATGGTAAAAGAAAGGACCAGGGTCCATAGTTCATCTTGACTCCTTTGAGATTTGATTGGGCATTACAACATTATACATAGACCATAATCCAACTGCATCTATGACTAATAATCCACCTTCAGGTTATCATCCGACCCCCCTCCAGTATTAAGTTGCAAGCAACATATAATTGCATTACGCATTGCGTGTAAAGTAAACAATACAATTTTTCTATGAACAAAGGATTGTTGTTTTCTCCCTAGTAGCAACAACACATCTAGTACCTTAGAGATTCTGTCACTTCCCCAGATTACTAGAGGCATGAACCCACTATCGAGCATAAGTACTAACTCTTGGAGTTGCTAGCATCTACTTGGCCAAGATAGCTACTAACAACGGAAAGCATGCAAGATCACAAATAACAAAGACATGATAGAATCAATAATCAATCTGAAATAGCATCTCAATATCCATCGGATCCCCGCAAACACAACATGTAGGATTACAAATAGATGATCTTGATCTCGAACGGAGCTCACAAGATCTAAACCTGGTAGCACAAAGGAGAAGAACCAACCATCTAGCTACTACATGGACCCGTAGTCCAAAGATGAACTACTCACACAGCACACCGGAGGCTTGCATGGTGATGAAGAAGGCCTCCAGGGTGAATTCTCCCCTCTGGCAGGGTGCCAGGAAGAGCTTCAGATCCTTCCCGATCTAGGGATGGAGATGATGGTGGCTATAGACTCTTTCATGGAATTTTGATCGGGTCCTTAGGGTTTCTGTATCGGAGGCATCTTATAGGCGAAAGCGGAGGCCGAGGGGGTTCCCTAGGCGGCCACACCACCCCCTGGCGCGGGCCAGGCCTGGCCGCATGGCCAGGTGGTGTGGCGGCCCTCTGGCCCCTCTCCGTCTCGTATTCTGGCTTCATGTTCCCCTCGGTGAAAAACTGACTTTGGCTTTTGTCCCGTCAAATTCTGAGAATATTCATTTTCTGACTTTCCTGGAACCAAAAACAGTAGAAAACAGGCAACTAGCATCGTGGCATCTTGTTAATAGGTTAGTCCTAGAAAGTGTATAAAAAGTACTCCAAAGTGTGGACAAAACATAAGAAACTAGATAAAAACCGAGCATGGAACATCAAAAATTATAGATACGTTTGCAGCGTATCAGCTACAAGTACTGTAATTACCCTATTGTTGATCGCAGGAACCCAGACATCAAGCAACAACAGGAATTTTGGAGAAGCGGGCAGCAAGTACAACATCTTGTTTTTTTGGATATGTCAAGAAGCTCCCTAGAGAAATTCTTGATTTTCATAAAATATGGCTCGAGGTTGACCTCTTTGCCTGAGCTAGTGACTGGGAGTGAGGAGCTATCCTTATCCGAGTCGACATTTTTGCCATGCGCCAAGGCTAGGGCCATCGCACTCTCTTCACCTGAATCAACCCATACCCAGCAAGTCGATTTGGGCCCGCATTGAAAACCTTGATCAGGGTGTTGAGATCTAGCGACACATCTTTGTTGGGGAATATTTCCGCGTGAAGACTCGTGAATGTGCATCGGGAGCGTATCAGCAAGTTGCGGCCACAAACACTATTACCCTCCAAGATGCTTAAGGCATCCGATAGAGGAGCAACACGTTAGTCCTCATCTAGAGAGCCTAAATAATTGGTGATCTCTACAAATAGAAAGGAAGCACAAGAGTTACAATCGGCACAGTCAATAAAAAATTCCAAAGTTACATGACATGATAAAAAACTTACTGGTAAGGGAGGAGTTTGGCTCGTTAATACTTTTCCGAAGATCCTCTTCCTGTCCTTCCATAGAGGCAGCTTCGGCTTCTTGCTTCTCCAGCATGGACTTAGCTGCTTCCCGAGATTTTTTGAGTTCTGCCTCGACAACCTTCAGTTTAGCTTCGATATCATCCGCCCGCTTTTAAGGAATCTTCACGAATAATTTCAAACTTAGTAGCAGCAACAACAGAAGCAGACGAAGTTATTCAATAAGAAAAAACTATAGGAGTAAAGTATTCATAGGATTCGTGTTGAATACCTTTGATAGCAGAAGCTTCATCTTGAATCTTTATAAAGCGACTAGCCATTTTGATCATTTCATGCATTATCCACTGAAAAGAGAAAGAAATAAGCTCAACACACTTGGGGGATGTGCAGAAAAAATGGGATCTAAAAAATAAAATTGAGGTAACCACTAACAAGATTCATATTTGGCTCGGACCGGTTCTCTAACAAGACTATGCCTTTGCTAGCATCCTTCGACTTCTTACGAGGATAAGCTTTGAGGATCATCTCAGGAAGGTCACCCGCAGTTTCTCCTTGCGGGTTTGCCGACTCTGTCATTTTCGTGGGTGACACAATCAGAACACCCGCCCCAATAGTTGCATTAGCAATAGGCAGATTTGGAGAGGTTTTCTACTCCTCATTTCCGCTAACCCAATAAACAAAGAAGTTTTGGTAAAGAAGTACAACAAAAGAATGTTTTGGAAGAAAAAGAACAAGGATGAGTACTTACAAGCCTATTCTTTGAGCAAAATTGAAGAAGCCCCCTTTTTCCCGGGAGGAGCTGCCCTGATTAGTGGAACTAGTTTCGGCTTGGAGGCACTGGAGTCATCTGAATCTTCGACATCCTGGATATCCATTTCTTTGTGTTTCCTTTTTCCTTGACTAGCAACAAGCTTGAAGGAATCGGAATTCACGGAAGGAACAACTTCAGTAGGACTATGCGAGGAATGAGAAACATAATTTTTATCATATTTCTCAATATCCCCGATAACATCATCCTCAGGAAATTCTTCGAATACAGTCATAGTGGCAGGCAATTCACCCTTTTCACGCAAAGGGGGAAGGGAATCTAGATGATCATGGCCCTATGAAAGAAACACGACCATACGAACAAAAATGAGATCAAGAAAAGGCAGAATCGGGAAAATTAAGGACCGAGGAAGCAAAACTTACATCTAGAAGAAGGTTCTTCTTGCCATAAGGCTTGAGTCGACACTCTGATGGCACAACATCTTTGTGAGTGTAGTGAAGGATCTCACCCTTCTTTCAAGATCAGCAATGGGCAAATTCTCTAGGGAAATCCTCATTGAGTCCTTCTTCCCAAAGTATGTCCACGTACCCGACAATCTAGCTTGAATAGTTTGGATGCGGATTTGAAGGAACTGTGCAATAATTTGCACACCCGACAGTTCCTGCCCAGCCCGGGTGCGTAATTGGTCAATTCGGTCCAACAGCGGCTTTATCTCCTTCATTTCCTCTGCACTTGGGCACTATTCCGAGGAACTAAGCCTTCGACAAGTCTTCTTTGGGTCAAAAGGTGCTAACCCAAAGGACTGACCCTCAACCTGCTGGTCCTTGACATAAAACCACTTCGGCCACTAACCTTGGAGAAAATCCGCAAGCTTGATATCAAAGTAGTCAACGTCTAGGTGGACAAAGATTAAATCACTACCAACCTCGTGGACTACAATGTTGGTGGCATTTCTACAGACACAGAACAAGTGTTTCCATAGGCCCAGTGGGGATGGATCCCGAGGAAACTCTCGCAAAGAGTGATGAAGACAGTGATGTGGAGGATGGAGTTGGGCGTGAGCTGATAAAGCTGCACTCCGTAAACAAAGAGAATCCCACGAAGAAACTCATGGGTAGGAAGGGAAAGGCCGCAAAAGAGAAAGGACAAGAACATTACCGGCCATCCCTATTTGGGTGCAGGAATTTCTTCGTTGCCGGGGACTTTGAAGGAGTTCTCGGCGAGCACACTGATCTTGTGGGCATCACGCAATTCTCAAGTAGAGCACCTTGAGGGTCCCCACACCCAACGGACCACAGCTTGGTAGCCGTAACATCAGCAGCGGAGGAAGCACCTTTCCTCCTTCCCATGGCGATAACATTGCAGGTAGCGTCGCACAAGAAGCTAAGTATGGGAGCGAGGAAAACGACGATGCAGAGCGAGATGGAGCGCAAGGAAGAAGAAGACTAGCGGCGGAAGGGAGGATGAGCATTAAAAATTCACCCCTCTGCTCTTATAAAGCAATCCTCCAGATCCAGGACCATTGGATCCAGAAGGCATGGCGTCATGATGAAACATAATGACACCATGTTTCCATAGTAATAAAGGGATCATCCATAATGGGAATTAATTACTATGGTAATTTCAGAGAAAACCACGTGGTGCCTCGATTCCCGTGCAAACGTGGGGTCATGCGGTCATCATGGTCCCACCACTTAAACGTCCCATTGGGAGCACTGAGACGTGGCTAAGGCACGACATCATCATTAGCAATAACATCATGGAAAGCGATGGAAAAACTTCAGATGTCTTCAACAAAAAATTTGAGAAAACAAACTTCAAAACCTGAGTTGGAAATTTTTCTCAGATCAAGACTTGAGCCTATGCTCGAATGTAAGCATTCAAACATAGCCTCGGGGGCTACTCCCATCGGAGCGCTGACCGCGCACCTGATGAAAAAATATGGATGGGACCGATAAAATGCACACTCATGTAAAATACAAACAAGACCCGAGTAGGTTACCTCCACGGATGAAGATGTTTTGAGCCTACACTCGAATACAAAATATTCGACTGTAGCCTTGGAGGCTACTCCCATCAGGAATGATAGTCGTGCACCCGATAAAATATAGACAAAATCCTCCAACAGAGACGAGACCTATGAGCATTATATAAATGTATCATTAGACAATTACTCCCATTGAGAGTGTTAAACAAAAATAGCCAAACAAGCTAACAACTTCCGCAATAGCCAAACAAGGCAATCGATAAAATCTCAAAAATTCTCGGACCGCATCCACCGCGATAATATGTCTGAATGTTGTGTCTCTCGACATGAAGGTAAGACCCTAGGATCCATCATGTGAGTCCTAGTAAACGCACCGGAATGCACCCTACTAGTTATTATACGTATCCATGATGCAACGAAAAATCTTGATGGACACGTTGGGTACCCACAAAATATGATCCTGGAATTTAATATTCGATAAGACCTCCGCGGCCCGAGCTGAATTATGCCAATATATACTGAATTTGAGTCTAGGGACTTGACTTTGAAGTAGGTTCATGATGTTTTTGCCCAAGAGCAATTAACTGGTTCCCAATTCGTCGGATGCACCAGACTTGTGTTACCCAAATCCCCATGACATGAATATCTATAAATAAAAATTTCTATTCCAATAAATCTTCGGGTCCATGCATCAAAAATGTCTTTGATACTCAACCCGAACCTACAATTTGGATGGAGTCTTGGGGGCTACTGACATGGTTATTACTTATCGGGTTCTTATAATTGGTATACTTGGTACATACTTATACTACGGCCCAAGGACCACAAAGAAATAAAGAGTCATGGAAGCATCTGAAGCCCAGGAACCAGACACATTAATCAAGATAGAGATACAAACCGACATAGTCGGGTAGGTGTAATCAAACTTGTAACTGATCCGTATTTTGACTCTGACACCCAGCCTCTCATATAAGGGTTGGGAGGAGCCAACAAAGAGGACACCGTAGCTTGGAGTAGACACAACTCGCCGTGAGTTAGATTGCATCTATCTAATCGATGACTTTCTAATCATCTCTTTGCAATAAAACTTAGACATGATTCAACTTTCTTATTCGTCTGACATGCCGACGAAATCACCAGCGCTATCGTTTCCATCAAACCCAAGTCCATAACTATGGACATTGTCGAGGTTACCCTTTTCAGTGTCCAAAAGGTGTTTCGGAGTGATAGGCATTAAATAATATGTATTTAATATTAAACAAATTAATATTAAAAATATTATTTAAAATGGATTTATTCGGCAGCCCACCTAATTGGGCATCACCGGAGGAGTCCCTAGAGGGGGCCACACGCTAGGGATGGCCAAAGGGGGGCCGCCAGTCCTAGTGGGCCATCCCACCTCATCTTTTGTTTAGTAACACCCCAGGACTTTGAGGAAGGTAGTACCTCCCTTCCACCTATATAAAGAGGGGCACCCCTCTCCTCAAATCCATCTCATCAATTGGCTTTGTCTATTTTCCCTCTCTCCCTCACATGTGGTTACCAAGATTGGAACTTCATACGGGGATAGAGGTTTCTCCACCATACGCATGTTGTCGTGCTACTAGACTCGGCCCGGATTAATCTTCTTCCGATGCTTTGCTGGATCGAAGCCTGGGAGATGTATCTGCAATGTATGTGTATAAGGCCTTGAGGCATCGTCACTTGTGGTGATTTTTCTTGGATCTTGGAGCTTGGACATCGACACGGCCTTGAGGTCTGCTATGTCATACGAGGACTCGCGGTGTCTTGCGAGGAGCTTCATGACCTTGAGGTAAGGTGAGTACTACTACATCATCCACGTTCCCCTTGAAACATTAACCGCTTTCGGTCTTCAAAGGTATGAACACCTAATCCTCTCTCGTTACCTTACATCTTCATAGATAGATCTTGGATATGTGTGTTCATCATAGGAATTTTTTGTTTTCTTCCACGGAACCCCTTCACACATACGCTGGGTGCAAGCCATGTATGCACTACGAATATACTAAGTTTGAGTTGGCAAGCCTAGCATGTATTAGCCCACCCTAGCAGTTGTATCAAAGGCCATGATGATTGGGGATGATATAGTGTAAAGTCATCATGTAATCACTAAACTATCTTACGCATGATAGTTTTAGTGGGAGATCATTTGTTAATATGATACAAATTTGAACTCGTATTATGGACTTAGTCTAAGTGACGAGGGTTCAACTCGTCAATGCCCATTGTTATGGACTTGGGTTTTGGAGAAGGAGGGAGCGTTGGAGGCATCAATCGGCTAGCAAAAAAGCACACAGGGACGCAAGGTTTACCCAGGTTCATGCCTCGTAGAGGTCCCTACTCCTGCTTGTCTGCTCTTGGAATTATCGAAGGAATCGAAGATTATAGGGGTGCGCAGATGCAATCAGGCGAGAGTTGTGGAAACTAGGGTTGTGATTGTCTTCCTTGCCGCCCCTCCTAGCCTTTATATAGATAGTCTAGGTCTCGAGTAGCAGTTCGAGTCGGTTACAGATTAGGGTTCGCCCTTTGAACTTTCTATCTTAAGCTTCTTCTTGTCTCGCAAGCAATCAGAGCGTCTGTGGGCCACTCGAATTCTTCATTGGGCCTTGGCAACGCCATGGGCTTCTGCCGTATCTGGACCGTATATGACAAACTCGAGTACCTGTAGGGTATACCCATGTCAGTAGCCCCCGAGTGTCCAGTGGAATCACAGATTCGACTAGAGACTTTATGAAGTCTTTCGAGTGCATGCCTAAGCATCTTTTCGAGTGTTCTATTTGTATCATAGGGATTGTTGATATACGCGCCTGATTTACCCGATGTATCGGTATCAGTTAACTCCCTTAGGGCAAAACAACGCAATCTACTCAAATTCGAGTCCCTTGTCTCGAATTTGGAAAAGTGTTGGTGTAATTCGACTCAGGCCGCGGAGGTCTTACAGGAGTCGAATTCCAGTGTATAAGTGTGAGCACTCGACGCGTCTGTCAAGGCATGTCCATCGTACTTGCAGGCACGGATATATTCTTGGTAGTGTGCAGCAGATGCGTTGCCAGGCCTTATTCAGGTCTTATCTTCACACTGTAAGCGCGGCATCCGAAATTTTTAGTCATCACGGAGATGATTCGGGTGGCCTAGGAGATGTAATCTCTTTGCAGGGAAAATATGAGGCGGAGTCGCCATAGCATTCGAGTGTGGATGTTATCAACACACAGTACGATGTACAAATAATCATAGGGTGCGCGGCCAGCGCTCCCTATGGGAGTAGCGCCCAAGTGCCTATTCGAGTTGTAGACTTGAGTGGGGACTAAAAACATTTTGTGACTGCTGTCGTCTTTAGTTGCTTGTTTCAGTCGAATGTGTTTCTAGCGCTCCCTATGGGAGTAACCCGTAGTTCACAATCGGATTGTTGATTCGAGTGAAGGGTTTATCTTGAATGCTCATACACCTGCATAAAAAATTCTTTCGGGTGCGCGGCCAGTGCTCCTGTTAGGAGTAGCCCCTGAGTGCTTGGTTGAGTCGAAGACTCGAGCAAGAACTAAAGTAGTCAAAATCTTCTGCTGCTGGAATCGATGACGTCAGTGCTGACGATGTGATGACCTCAGTTACCCGCGTGAGCAGCTTTGACGGGACGTGACGAGTGGTGGGTCCCACTTTCTGACTTCGATTTGACTAGGCGTGCGTAATCTTCTGTTTTAACCGCGTCTCCTCGATTTCCGCGCGTAATGGGAATAGTGGGGGACGGTTCGTGGTTCACCCTCGCCACGTGTCAATGGCGATGTGCACCACGCGTCTAGTAGGGTTTCTGCTGGCCGTTGGATGGAATCCATGAGAAGGTTAAGTAGCAGCGCAGCTGCGGTAATTTTCCCTCATCTCTCTTCTTTCTCGTGCCTCCGTCGCCATTGCTGTTCTCGCTGCTTCCTTGCGCGCTTCCTCTTAGTGGCACTGGACCAGCTCCGTGTTTTACCCAGTTACTTTCTCCGCTCGTATCACCATCGAAAGATGGGCAAGAAGAAGGGAGGCGTCACCGCTGGATCTGTGTCCACCATTGCCACCGCCAAGAAGAAGGGCAGCACCACCGCCGTAGGCACCAACATCGCCACCGCTGGGAAGAAGAAGGGTGCAGGCACTCGCGTCACCAACGGCTCCTGGCGCGCGTCCGTCATCAAGTCTTCTGAGCTGCACCTCCATCGTCAAGATGGAGCTCTTCCGCCCACGGAAGATCACTCGCGAGTGCATGGCAATGAGGTAATCCCTCGTCCTCCTCCAGGTTTCCAGGAGATGTTCCTCGCTTTCATCATTCGAGGTCTCTCTCTTCCCCTGAATGCTTTCTTCAGGGGTCTTCTTTGTTTCTATGGGCTCCAGCTGCACCAGCTGTCCCCGAATTCCATTCTCCACATCTCTTGCTTCATCACACTTTGCGAGTGCTGGCTCGGAATTGAGCCACACTTTGGTCTCTTCAAGAGGCTTTTTAAGCTTAAATGTCAGTCGGCGTCTGGTTCGGTAGTCTATGACATAGGAGGCCGCGGAATCCATGTCGACTCCTCCACCGTCTACTTCGACATCAAGCTCACCACATCTGTCCAAGGGTGGAGAGACAAGTAGTTCTACATCCACGACCAGAAGGCCTACGGAGAGCACTACGGACTCGCGCCCTTCGATCCCGCGGTGACTTACTAGAGGAGGCGCTCCTAGAAGAATGTCGTGATGCCTGGCGACTCTGAGGAAACGGAGGTGTTGTATCAGCGCGTCTGCGACCTCGAAGGCCGCATAGGCAAAGAAGAGGGTGGTGTCGCTCTCATTCGCACATGGTTGCGCTGCCGCGTTCAGCCTCTGCAGGCCAGAATCCACCCGATGTACTGCTGGGCTGGTGCGAGCGATGTCACTCGCATATCTGCGGAAGACATTTCTGTGGGTGAGGTAGACAGGAGATTGCGATTGGTGACCAAGTACACTTCCAAGGAGGTTCTCCCAGGAGAACCAGTTGTGCCTCCTTTCGACACCTCTAATCCTCCTCCTGATGTAGAACTGTACTATGAAGTAGTTTTCTTTGTTGATTACCATGAAGTACTTGATATATAATGATGTATCTTCTAAATGCAGGACTGGAAAGTTGATGACCCACAAGTATAGGGGGTGTATCACAGTATTTTCGATAAGTAAGAGTGTCGAACCCAACAAGGAGCAGAAGGTGCTGGCTAGTGGTATGGATCAGGAATTCTCTGCAAATACTTACCAAACAGATTTTTAGGGGTTTTTGATAAAGCAAGTAAACAAAGTACGAGTAAATAAAAGACAGTAGGAATAAATGCAGCAAGTGGCCCAATCCTTTATGCAACAAAGTACAAGCCGGTTGTATTACTTAAGATGACCAAACGTTCTCGAGGACACATGGGAAGACTGTCAAGTGCTTTCGCTTCATATAGCTGATTAATCTTCTCTAGCTTGCTAAGTGTTGTGTGGGTGAACCTGTGATAATGTACCGCCCCATCCAAGACTAATACATACTTGTGATTATACCCCTTGCAAACATCCGTAAGTACAAGAAAGTAATTAAGGTAGAAACCTAACCACAGCTTTAAACTCTAAGACCCTTACGTCCCTTGTGCAATGGTTTCCTAATGGGGGTTCAGGTTTCTGTCACTCCGGCAATCCCTACGATTAGTAGCCAAATACACAATGCATTCCCCTAGGACCATATAGGTGAAGTGTCATGTAGTCGATGTTCACATGACACCACTAGAAGAAGTACACCACAACTTAACTAACAATCTATTGAATCTTTCTCAACGCAACTCCACTACTAACAACAAGACTTCTCGCATGTCCTCAAGAACAAAACGAACTACTCACAAGACATCATATGGATCATGATCAGAGATGGAATAATGATGTATAACAATCTGAACAGAAACAATAATTCAATGGTTCACTCAATAGCATCAACTACAAAGAGTAATCAACACCGGGAAAGTTTCCCCTATGAACTATGCAAGATTCAACTCAATTGTTACAGCAATATGGAGATGGTGATGAGGGTGCTGATGGTGATGATGGTGGTGATGACGATGATGATGATCCCGATGAAGTCCAGCTTGATGGTGGTGTTGATGGCGACAATCTCCCCTCTCCGAGAAGGAATTCCCCCGGCAGAAATCTGTCTGCCGGAGAGATCTTTCTCTCTCGGTGTTTTCTGCCCCGCGAAGGCGGCGGAATCTTTCTATGGTTGCTCCCCGAGTCTTAGGGTTTCGGGAGGATAATATACGCCAGAGGGGAGAGGCTGGAGTGGGCCAGGGTGGCCACACCACATCCAAGCACGACCTAGGGATGCCCGCGCCATGGGGTGGTGTGGACCCCCTGTGGCCCATCTCCACTCCATCTTCTGGCATCCTTAGTCTTTTGGAAAAATAGGATTTTCCGTATATTTTCCCGGATTTTCTGATCTTCGCGAATTTTGCCTCCAAACAGCACCTTTTCCATCAGAATCCTGACTGCAGCAGTCCATGCTCCAAAAGTCATCAACCATGCAAAAACAGATGAAATAACATAAGTATCACCTCTAAATACGAAATATATCAATGAATAATAGTGAATTAAGACATAGAATAGTGATGCAAAATGGACATATCAACTCCCCCCAAGCTTAGACTTCGCTTGTCCTCAAGCGAAACTGAGCTCAATAAACATGGCCTCAGGTTTATGGAGTGAAGAGTCGATAAAAGAATACGGACAAGAAGCATCACATTCATCAAAAGCATAGATCATAATAGAAGACAACTCACTATTACATAACTCAACTTGCAATGAGTAAAGGAAACAGAATAAAGATACATAAAGTGAATCATAATTGGTAATGGCAAACCTAGCTCTTGGTCGAAGAATAGTTGATAATTTGCTGGAGTTCACAAATAGCTAGTTTTTCAATGATAGCTTTCAAAGTAGTAAACTTCAAGATAAGAGCAACGTGCAAAGCAAGGAACATAAGAAACATGATTGAATAAATCATCATATGAATGAATGAAACACATCAACTCAAAATACTTGCTGAGATAGAAGGGAGTAGGTTTACTGGCTCAACTACAAGGTAAGAGAAAGGCCCTTCGTAGAGGGAAGCAGGGATTAAAAGTCTCATAAAGAGCTCCCAAAAATTATGATACTTACTAGCTTTCAGCTCTCATTTCCCCTATCATAGGCATCTTTAGGTGATTAAGGTTAAAGTGATCAAAAATGAGGATATGCATTGACAAGTTGTAAGTTGAGAATCTCATGTCCCTTGAATACGAAGGCTGCTCCTCATGCTACTCAAGTTTAGTCACCGATAAATTCTTGTCATCGTAAGCATATGTGTATCATAGAGAACCGCCAACAGGGTACCCCTGATAATACAGAAGAATCCCCATATCAAAATGACCAGGCAAGCAGACAACAAGCATCTCAGCAATCTTCTTATTTACCATGGGAATATGGTGCTTTTTTCTCTCTTTCCTCTTTTCATAATATCTTTTTTTTTGTTTTTCTCTTTTTTTCTCAATATCGGAATCCTTTTTTATAAGAAGAATGCTTCATAGATACTCGTTATGGTTACGCTGCAGGTTTCCACCATGTCAGCATGGATTAGACCAACGGCCCAAGCGTTTCTCTAACACATATGCATAACTCCATGGACTTACAAGCTCCCCTTTCATTTCACACCGACGACACTCATAGACAAAAGAACATGATATCAACTTGGTACAAAGTACCAGTGCAATGTTGAAAGCGTTCCCCATGACAGCATGGTTCTGCTAATTCACAACTTACAAAGCGCAAGCATATACGCAACATAGGTGAGCACAATGGTTCAAGTTTATTAAATGCAAGAATGTAAAGTGTGCCATCAAGTTCGTGAGAGCTTTAATCACTAATTTTCACATAACAAGTTTAATTTGGGAGGTAGATAAAACAAGAATTTACTTGGAATAGCAATAATGCTACTAGGTAGGTATGGTGGACACAAATGGCATGGGTTTGGTTTTAAAGGAGGTGGATGCACGAGAAGAATACCCTCTCAGTACAAGTTTTTGGCTAGCAAGGCTGGGTAGCAAGCATAAGAGTTGAAGGAAACAAACAAACATACAAGTGATAAAGACAAACATGCAATCTTCCTTGGAAGCACAAAAGATCTTAACTAGAGAATACTAGACTTATGAGCAAATCAAGAAAGAAAGATGATGAAATTATTATTTTCTCTAGAGTACTTCTATATTTTCTTTCAACTCTCTAAAATAGTGTGCTATTGACCGAACCGGGTTTGCCAAAACCAACTAAATTAACTCAATGATCCCAGAGTGCTACCAATACTAACAACAAGATCAATCATATAACCACGAATTGAAAACTAATATAGGCTATGCAAAAGAGTGAATGATAGAACTTCTCATTAATATTCCATAACGGCAACTCACACCAAGGGATACATATCTAACGAGAGAGGGGACACTTCCATAATGCAAACCATACTACATAATAACTCCTCTATTCATGATATGACTCTACTAATAAGGTAAAAAAATAGAAGATAGTGATATGATACCGCGGCACTCCCCCAAGCTTGGAACAAACCAAGGGGATGCCAAACCTGATGACGAATTACTCCTTAGGTGGTGGTGGTATCCTCTCATCTTCGTCCGTCTTCCAAGGTAAAGGCTTCCCTTCAACAAAGGACATCGTGGTTTCCAACATCCTGAAACTTGCAGCAGCACTTATGAGTTTAAATCTAGCCTCATACTCATAGTTTTGATTTTGAACATCATAGAACTATGCTTGCAGTTCGTTGGTTGTTTGGCAGAGTGAGAGGACTTTGTCTTTGAGTTCAGCAGTCTCTTTTGGTGCTCGGTGATGAGTTCGGAACAAATCTTATGGATGATATCCACTTCGCGCTCTGCCATCTTCTTGTACCTAAAGACTTCTTGTTCCAATGCTTCCATCCTGTCCTCCAGACTTCCTTCACCTTTAGGGCCTTGAAACTCTTTAATCCGAACCTCCCCACCTTCGAGCAATAACTCCTTGGGATGAATCTTCAATTCTCTCATGTATGGGTTGATGATATCTTCCAAGGAATCTCCCTTAACTGATCAAGTGGAAGACATTGAGGCTACAAATCTGAGATTTTTACCTGGCAGAAACAGATCGAAACAAAAACACGACGAAAACACGATATATGGACCTCGGGGGATCGGGGGGTTATATATTACGAAGTTTCATATCAAAAGGAAGGTACTGGGTGAAAACGGGTTGGAGGCGGAGTCTTGGGTGGCCTCACCACCTGGTGGCCCGGCTAGGGGTGGGCCCGTGCCACAGGGTGGTGTGGGCTACCCCGGCTCCGGTTCCGTCCCTTTTTCGCTTCGTAGCTTTCTTTATTGACTGAAAACTGCAAAAATATAGTTGGATTGTATTTTCGCGGAAGTTTTCTTACCATAACTGTTACCTAGTTGGAAACGGACTCTGCAGGTCTCTGAATTTGGTATTTAGTGGATCCTTCCGGAGTCACACCTTGAATCATCAATATCTTCATCTTCATACACTTATTACTTGAGTCATAAAACCCTTCTCTTCCTTATTACACCATTGTCTCCATTTCCTGGAAATTTCTTTCACACAAAACTTCACACAATTCTCATTAGCAACATTAGTATAAGTGAAGTGATAAAACCTTTTGAGTCCAACTTCAACTGAAAACCATCAAAACAAAAGCTACTGTAGCAACTCCTTCCGAAAACCCAAAAAGAATTCAAAAAGGAAATCGAATGAAGAAGCAAATGCAAGATTGGCAAAATCTGTCAAAACATACCAGCAGGTAAAGATCAATTTTTTCGAAAATCTTCTGTTGCTCAAATCAAAAAGTGCAAAACTAACGAAAGTTAAAAGACAACCTGGGGCAGAATCACAAAAAATTACAGCTCAATCCGACATACGGAGTTCTCTCAAGAATTTGTATGGTGAAGCACAAAAATCTGTTTCAGGACAGCAACCTCCCCAAATATTACTTCTCTCTTATTAGAGGTTGATCTTGACACAAAAACCAAACAAAACGAATAAGGAGCGGTTATTACCGAAGTAATAACTTCCAAGACTCAAAGAAATAAAAACAAACTAAAAGCAAAAACGAATTGGGTTGTCTCCCATAAAGCTCTTTCTTTATAGCCATTAAGATGGGCATGATAATTCTGAAGAAGCTCTCATAGGGATATGGATTGAAGTGAAAGAGAGCATTAGGAAGCAAAAACACACACACATTTAAGTCTCACCCACTTCCTATGCAATGGGATTTTGTAAACAAACGAGTTATTGAAACCAGAGGCAACTTGCATAAGAAGGCAAAAGAAGTGCAACATAAAAACTTTCAGCATAAAACGAGGAAACTTGATATTATTGAGACGCATAAGAACACTTTTACCTCTCTCATAGTAGCTTTCAGTATCATGCATAAACTTAACAATATAGCTATCACAGGACCATCATAGCAATGATCACTTATTCTAACAGAAAACACGAGAATATTAGCTCTCATAACACTACTTTGTGAAACAATATTAGAGGTATCCTTACAAAGGATAGTGTGTCCTTCTTTTTCATATTTAGCAACAAAGTCTTTCACATTTGCTACAATAGGTTCATCAACCATTTGTTTATCAGGTTCAACAGCTTTATTCATACTTTCATTAACCATACTAGCTATCATAGAATGTTCCTTTACCTTAACTGGGAAAGGCATTTTCTCAATGTAAGGTTTGGGTAAGACATGATTAGCAGTATAAACTTCAGTATTTCTTGCAGGAACACTCTTAGCAACATCTTTATAAGGTTCATGATACTTATTCCACTTCTTTTTAGGCACTTCAACGTAGGAAGCAAAAGCCTTAAAATAAGAAGCAATAGCTTGAGAGTCTAGACCATAAGAATTTTTAATATTTTGGAAGTCATCAGTTCCCATAAAAGTTTCAATGCATTCATAATCATAATTTATACCTGACTTTCTACCTTTGTCATTCTCCCAAGCTTCAGCATTGTCTTGAATACGGTCTAGAAGGTCCCATTTAGCTTCTTCTTCCATGCGAGTGAATGATCCAGCACAAGAAGCATCCAATAAATCTTTATCATGTAGAGGGAGCCTTGCATAAAAGTTATTGATAATAATATTGTTGGGGTGCTCATGAATGGGACATTTGAGCATTAGTAACTTCAATCTCCTCCAAGCTTGAGTTGTACTCTCTCCATCAAGAGGCCAAAAGTTGTATATTTGATTCCGATCTTTATGAATCTCACTAGGAGGATAAAACTTTGAATAAAAGAGAGGCACTATTTCCTCCCATTCCAGAGCTTGACCATTCTTCAGTAGCTTATACCATTCCTCAGCTCTTCCTTTTAGTGATAATGAGAATAACTTCTTCTTAACTTGATCTATAGTAATACCTGCACACTTGAACAACCCACATAATTCGTGTATAAAGAGTAAATGATCACCGGGATGGACAGTTCCATCCCCAACATAGTAGTTATCCATAACGCGATCAATAATTCTTGTAGGTATTTTGAAAACATCATTCTCAGCAGGTGGTGGCTTATCTACTACCTTAGCAGTGGTAGTAGCATTACCAAATAAGAAACTCAGCGAATTATCCATCACGAAAATAAAGCAACTAACAGAAGTAAACAATACTCATAGTAGAAGTTTCCTTTACCAGTTCCACTCTCCAATAGCGCTTCACTCCCCGGCAATGGCGCCAGAAAATAGTCTTGATGACCCACAAGTATAGGGGGTGTATCGCAGTATTTTCAGTAAGTAAGAGTGTCGAACCCAACGAGGAGCAGAAGGTGCTGGCTAGTGGTATGGATCAGGAATTCTCTGCAAATACTTAACAAACAGATTTTTAGGGGTTTTCGATAAAGCAAGTAAACAAAGTACAAGTAAATAAAAGACAGTAAGAATGAATGCAGCAAGTGGCCCAATCCTTTATGCAGCAAAGGACAAGCCGGTTGTATTTCTATAGATGACCAAACATTCTCGAGGACACATGGGAAGACTGTCAAGTGCTTTCGTCCCTTGTGCAATGGTTTCCTAACGGCGGTTCAGGTTTCTGTCACTCCGGCAACCCCTACGATTAGTAGCCAAATACACAATGCATTCCCCTAGGCCCTTATAGGTGAAGTGTCATGTAGTCGACGTTCACATGACACCACTAGAAGAAGTACACCACAACTTAAATAACAATCAATTGAATCTTTCTCAACGCAACTCCACTACTAACAACAAGACTTCTCGCATGTCCTCAAGAACAAAACGAACTACTCACAAGAAATCATATGGATCATGATCAGAGATGGAATAATGATGTATAACAATCTGAACAGAAATAGTAATTCAATGGTTCACTCAATAGCATCAACTACAAAGAGTAATCAACACCGAGAAAGTTTCCCCTTTGAACTATGCAAGATTCAACTCAACTGTTACAGCAATATGGAGATGGTGATGAGGGTGCTGATGGTCATTATGGTGGTGATGATGATGATGATCCCGATGAAGTCCAGCTTGATGGTGGTGTTGATGGCGACGATCTCCTCTCTCCAGGAAGGAATTCCCCCGGCAGAAATCTGTCTGCCAGAGAGATCTTTCTCTCTCGGTATTTTCTGCCCCGCAGAGGCGGCAGAATCTTTTTGTGGTCGCTCCCCGAGTCTTAGGGTTTCGGGAGGATAATATACGCCAGAGGGGAGAGGCTGGAGTGGGCCAGGGTGGCCACACAACCTCCAGGCGCGTCCTAGGGCTGCCCGCGCCATGGGGTGGTGTGGGCCCCCTGTGGCCCATCTCCACTCCATCTTCTGGCATCCTTAGTCTTCTGGAAAAATAGGATTTTCTGTATATTTTCCCGGATTTTCTGATCTACGCGAATTTTGCCTCCAAAAAGCACCTTTTCCATCAGAATCCTGACTGCAGCGGTCCATGCTCCAAAAGTCATCAACCATGCAAAAACAGATGAAATAACATAAGTATCACCTCTCAATACGAAATATATCAATGAATAATAGTGAATTAAGACATAAAATAGTGATGCAAAATGGACATATCAAAAGTGTCTTCCAATTTTCCCCCTCGACCTGAAGGGATTATCCCTCGCGAAGCGGAGTAAGAGGACGAGTCGGAATCAACCGTCCCAATTGAAGAAGAAGAGGGAGCTGATACGTCCAAAACGTATCTACTTTCTCGAACACTTTTGCTATTGTTTTTCCTCTAAACTTGTGTGATTTGGATACAACTAACACGGACTGGCGCTATTTTCAGCAGAATTACCTTGGTGTCTAGTTTTTGTGCAGAAAATCAACTATCAGGAAAAATCCCGGAAAATATGCCAAAAATCCTATTTCACCAGAAGACTCAAGGAGCCAGAATACGAGAGGGAGAGGGGCTGGGGCCTAGCCACACCACCTGGCCGCGCGGGTTAGTCCTGGCCGCGTCAGGGGTGGTTTGGCCGCCCCAGGCACCCCCTCGGTCTCCCTCTTCATCTATAAGTTGCCTCTTGACCTAACAATCTAGGGGGGTTCGACGTTTTTCCAGAAAGAGTTCCGTTGTGCCGCCACCACCAGATTCTGCGATTCAGAACCAGAAACTCCGTTCTGGCACCCTGCTAGGACGGGGAATTGGAGGAGACCGTCTCCATCATCATCATCATCACTTCTCCATCGACCATCCATGTTTCCCCATCTATGAGCGAGTAATCCCCCGATGTAGGCTATGGGGATGGTAGGGATTGGATGAGATCGTTCATGTAATGGCATCAGGTTGTTAGGGCATTGTGCCTAGTATCTACTATTAGTGCTTTTTGACTTTGTTGCAACTTGTTATGCTTAATGCTCGTCACTAGGGCCTGAGTGCCATGATTTCAGATCTGAACATGTTATTGATTCATTATGATAGTATTGTTTATGGTCTTACCTGCAAGTTGTGTACACACATTGTTGTCTGGAACCAAAGGCCCCGAAGTGACAGAAATCGGGATAATCGGAGGGAATGGCTTTGATGTGAGGATCACATGTGTTCACGGAGTGTTAATGCTTTGCTTCGGTGCTCTATTAAAAGGAGCACCTTAATTGCCAGTAGTTCCCTTGAGGCCCCACTACAAACGGGCTCGCAGGACAAAAGATGTTGTGCAAGTTCTCATTGCGAGCACGTATGACTATATATGGAACACATGCCTATGATTATTTAGTACTTGGATGCTTTATCTTATTTATCTGCAAATGCCCTATGTTCTGGTTGCCATATGAATTGTCTTGTCCATGCAACGCCCGTCCATCCATCCCTATGCCTACCACTTTTTAATCCTACTGTTTGCTGCAATTGTTACTACTGTCTTTACTTTTACTACTGCTATTACTTTGCTATTGCTACTACAAAACTGTTGCTATTGATAAACTGATGTGAGCAAGATTGTTTCCAGGTGTAGCTGAATTGACAACTCAGTTGTTAAGGCTTATAAATATTCTTTGGCTCCCCTTATGTCGAATCAATAAATTGGGTTTCACTTCCCTCGAAAATACTGCGATACACCCCCTATACTTGTGGGTCATCAAGACAATTTTTCTAGGGCTGTTGCCGGGGAGCATAGCTTTATTTATCAAGTTCACTTGGATTCACTATTGTTCGTTGCCATCCCTCCATCATGGGTAAGTCTCGTGATGGCAAGGTTCCTATTTTACCATCCACTACAAGAAGAGATACGGTTCTGAACACCTCTGTTGCTCTTGATTCACCATCTGTTATGAGTAAGTTCCTTACACCACCACATACACATGCTACACACACTTCTACTACTGCTGAATCTGAAACTTCTGATACTTATGATGCTGCTTCTACTATGCTTGCTAAGAGTGGTTCATTAGGTCCTTTCCTAGATGCTATGATTGCTAGAACTATAATTTGAAATACTGAAACTCCTAATGAAGACACTACTACACCTGTCAGTTCACCTGAGTCTAGAGAGAGCTATGATATTGAAGAAGGATATATAGAGATGACCGATGAATTTATTAAAGAACGTCAAAACACCCATGATAGGAGTGCTATTAAGAGTCTCCTTGAGAGGCGTACTATAAAACCCAAATTGTCTCCTAATGCTAAGTTTGCTGCATCTCCCATAAACATTAAAGATAAGGATTATGATATCTCTCTTGATCTATCTTACATAGCTATTGTTGAGAAAGAACCTTTTTGTGGGACTAAGAATGAAAGTGCGGTAGCACATATGACTGAGCTTTCTACCATGAGTGGCTTGTTTTCTGATGATATTAAGATGCGCACCTACTTTGTTACTAAAATTTTCCCTTTTTCACTGAAAGGAGAAGCTAAAACTTGGTTTAATAATTTACCTCCTGGATCAATTGATAGTCCTGATTGCTTGATTAGTACTTTCCTGCAGAAATATTTTCCTCCTAGTGCCAGACATGCTATTTTGCAGGAACTTTTTGATTTTAAACAGGGAGAAAAAGAGGTATTGCCTGAATCTTGGGCAAGGTTTTGTGTTGGATTCATGCACATGATGGATGTCCTTTACCTAAGAGTTAGCTTCTTGATATATTTTATAATGGACTAACTTAAGAATCTAGGACATACCTGGATAGTTGTGCTGATTGTGTTTTCAGGAATAGGACTCCCAAGGAAGCCGAGGAATTAATGGGTAGAATAAGCAAGAATTATGAAGACTGGACTCCTCCTAAACCAACTATACCTATGCCTATTCCAAAATTAAAGAAGAGGGTAGTTATTGAACTAAATGATGAAGTGATGAAGGAAGCTAAGAAATGTCTTAAGGAGAAGGGAATTAAAGCTACAAATGTGAAGAATTTACCTCCTATAGAAGAATTACGTAAGCCAATTCCCCACTCATCCACTATGGAGGTACACTCTCTCCAACATTTTGATGAAGGTGATATCCCTTACTCTAAACCTCCTGATCAATGCTTAGAAGAATTCGATATTTTTATTATTAAGCAAGATAATTTTAATAAAAGGGTGCAAAATCATTTAATGGAAAACTCTAGAGCTATTGTTGAGTTAAAAGATATTGTGGAAAGAACCTCTAATGATGTTAAAATGCTTGTCAAACATTTTCAAATGGTTCAAACTCAAATTGATCAGCTTATTAAAGTGCAAAAAGACTTGCTAGTTAATGCTGCCAAAGAAAAACATGCTTATAAAATTAGAACTAGAAGTGGTGCTGCTACCCAGGATCCTCTATATCCTGAGGGGCATCCCAAAAGAATTGAGCAGGATTCTCAACAAGCTGAAAATAGTGGTACTACTCGTAGGAAAAGGAAAAAGAAACATAAAACTATTGTAGAACCCTCTGAACCTGCTAAACATTGTAATAGTATATTTGTGTCTGATGCTGAAACTAAAAGTGGTAACGAAGAAAATGATGCTCCTGATAAAGAGAAGGTTGAGGAAGAACCTGAAAGGCACACTAAGAATACTAAATACACTAAAGAAGATTTTGTTGATAAGAAACACGGTAGTGAAAGAGAGCCTTGGGTCCAAAAACCTATGCCTTTCCTTGATAAGAAACACAAGTCAAAGGAAGATGAACACTATAATAAGTTTTGTGAGTGGATGTGATGAGGGTTTAACTCATCAATGCCCATTGCTATGGACTTGGGTTTTGGAGAAGGAGGGAGCGCTAGAGACATCTATCGGCTAGCAAACAAGCACACGAGGGACTCGAAGATTTACCCAGGTTCAGGCCTCGCAGAGGTCCCTATTCCTACTTGTCTGCTTGTGGAATTATTGAAGGAATCGAGGATTACAATGGTGCGCAGATGCAATCTAGCGAGGGTTGTGGAAACTAGGGTTGTGTGTCTCCTCCTGGCCGCCCCCTCCTAGCCTTTATATAGATAGGCTAGGTCCCGGGTAGCAGGTCGAGTCGGTTACAGGTTAGGATTTTCCCCTTTGAACTTTCAATCTTTAGCTTCTTCTTGTTCGTCAAGCAATCGAGAATCCATAAGTTACTCGAGTCCTCTATTTGGGCCTTGGCGACACCGTGGGCTTCCGCTGTATTCAGGCCGTATATACCAAGCTCGAGTACCTGTAGGGTATACCCATGTCAGTAGCCCCCGAGTGTCCAGTGGAATCGCAGATTCGACTAGGGACTTTATGAAGCCTTTCGAGTGCATGAATGAGTATATTTTCGACTGCTCTGTTTGGGTCATAGGGATTGTTGATGTGCGTGCCTGATTTAACCAATGTATCGGTATCAGTTAACTACCTTAGGGTAAAACAACGCAATCTACTCGAACTCGAGTCCCCGGACTCGAATCTAGAAAAGTGCTGGTGTAATTCGACTCAAGCCGCGGAGGTCTTACATGAGTCGAATCCCAGTATATGGGTGTGAGCACTCGACGCGTCCGTCAAGGCATGTTCATTGTACCTGAAGGCACGGATATATTTCTGGTAGTGCGCAGCAAATGCGTTGCCAGGCCTTATTTAGGTCTTATCTTCATGCTGTAAGCGCGGCATCCGAATGTTGTCATCGTGGAGATGATTCGGATAACCCAGGAGATGTAGTCTCAATGTTGGGAAAAATATGAGGTGATGTCGCCATAAACTCCGAGTGTGGATGTTATCAACATGCAGTACGATGTACCAATAATCATAGGGTGCGCGACCAGCGCTCCCTATGGAGTAGCCCCCGAGTGCCTGGCTGAGTCAAAAACTCAGGCAGGGACTAAATAACCTTTGCGACTGTTGTCGTCTTTTGTTGCTTGTTTTAGTCGAATTTGCTTCCGGCGCTCCCTATGGGAGTAACCCATGTCCATACTCGAATTGTGGTTCGAGTGGTTGGGTTTGCTTTGATTGTCCATGTTCCTGTAAAAAAAGAACAAAAAATCGTAGGGTGCGCGACCAGCGCTCCCTATGGGAGTAGCCCCCGAGTGCTTGATGGAGTCGAAGACTCGAGCAAGGACTAAAGTAGTCGAAGTCTTCTGCTGGATAATTTTGGATGACGTCAGTGCTGACGATGCGATGACCTCAGTTGCCCGCGTGAGCGAGTTTGACGGGACGTTACGAGTGGTGGGTCCCATTTTCTGACTCTGATTTGACCAGGCGTGCGTAATCTTTGTTTTAACTGTGCCTCCTCGATTTCCGTGCATAATGGGGGTAGTGGGGGACGGTTCGTGCTTCAGGTCCCCCACGTGTCAAACACGATGAACGCCACGCGTCTGATAGGGTCTTTCTTGGCCATTAGATTCCATCTTTCAGGGGGTTAAGTAGCGATGCGGCGACAGTAATTTTCACATCTGCTTCTTTTCTCTGCCTTTGCCTCCGTCGCCATTGCTGCTGCTCCTCTGCTCCTTTGCATTCCTCTCTTTCGCGGGGCTAGACCAGCTCCACGTATTTCACAGCTACTTCCTCCAGTCACACTGCCGTCGCGGAATGGGGAAGAAGAAGGGAGGTGTCACGGCCGATTCCGCCGCTGCCACGGTTGCTGCGAAGAAGAAGGGTGGCTCCGCCGCTGTGGGCACTAGCACCACCTCCGCCGGGATAAAGAAGGGCACGGGCACTCGCATCACCAATGGTGCGTGGTGCGCATCCGTGATAAAGTCTTCAGAGCTTCGTCTTCTAGGCCAGGACGGAGTTTTGTCTTCCGCAGCGAGGTAATCCCCTCTCCTCCTGCCGGCTTTCGGGTGATGTTCCTAGCATTCATCATTCGCGGTCTCTCGTTGCCACTGCATCCTTTCTTCAGGGGCCTTCTCTGTTTTTACGGGCTCCAGCTCCATCAGTTGTCCCCAAACTCCATCATCCACGTAGCTTGCTACATTACTCTCTGTGAGTTCTGGCTCGGAATCGAGCCGCACTTCGGTCTCTTCAAGTGCCTCTTCAAGCTGAAGTGCCAATCAGCGTCTGGCTCCGTAGTCTACAATGTAGGCGGATGCAGTATCCACGTCGACTCCTCCAGTACATACTTTGATATCAAACTCACAGCGTCCATCCAAGGGTGGAGGGACAAGTGGTTTTACATCCATGACCTGAAGGCTAACGGAGACCACTTCGGACTTGCGCCCTTCGATCCCGCGACGCCATGCAAGAGGAGGCGCTCCTAGAAGAACGTAGTGATGCCCGGCGAGTCCGCGGAGATAGATGTGCTATACGAGCGCGTCTGTGACCTCGAGAGTCGCATGGGCAAAGAGGAGGGAAGCTGCGCCCTCATTCACACATGGCTGCGCCGCCGCGTCCAGCCCCTGCAGGCCAGAGTCCACCCTATGTTCTAGTGGGCTGGCGCGGATGATGTCACTCGCGTATCTGCCGATGGCATTTCCGCGAGTGAGGTAGATAAAAGGGTTCGACTGGTCACCAAGTACACCGCCAAGGATGTGCTTCCTAATGATCCAGACGTTCCTCCATTCGATGCTGCTAACCCTCCTCCTGAGGTACAATTATGCTACATAGTAGCTTTGCTTTGTCGACTACTTTTTTGTTGTTGCATGACTTTGTGCTAAATTGTTTTCTGTATGCAGGATTGGGAAGTGTCACCCTGTATGCCCCCTCTTCCCGAGGGGTTATTCGTCGTGAAGCCTTGGAAGAGGACGAGTCGGAGTCGACCGTCCCATCTGATGTGGAGGAGGAAGCCCCCGAGTCAAGTGGTCCGGACACTCCCTAGCATTCGCGCAGTGAGGATTCGGCTGCGTCGTCCCCTTCGACTCCGGAAGGTGCAGGTGTTGGTGCAAAGTCGCCGATACCTGCCATTCCTATGAGTGCCGTGGCGCCATCCTCTCGCAAGAAGATGCGGCTGCCAAAGAAGTCATCGTCACAGTCGGGGGATCAAACCTTCGATTTTGACAAGTTTGATTGGTAAGTATACGAGTCTTCCTTTTGGTTCTTCTTTGGGGTTGCCTTTTCTTGATGTTGGTTTGGTTCTGTAGTCAGCCGGCGTCGTCGTCTTCTGGCGACGTCCAATTTTTGAAAGAATCTGGTGTCGCGACAGCCAAGGCCAAGAAAGTGGCTGAACGCACTCCTTCTCCTGCATTGGCGGCCCACTCTGGCCATAATTCATCGAGTTCTCCGCACGATGTGGTGCACCAGATGGTTTGCCGGACGACTATGAATCCATCGACTTCGGAGTCTTTGGAGGATCATGTAAGTGTAGTATTTGTTTCCTCTATTTTTGCAGTCAAATGTATCATCTTCTGTCATCTTCTTATCCTTTGTTGTTTTCTCCTGTCACAGCTTATTGTGAAGGAAGCCGCTCGCTTAGCGGAGCAAGTTCTTGCGATGGGTTGCCAGCATGCAATGCTAGATCCTCGCCACCGCATCGTTGAAAGTAAGTGTCTTGCTTCTTCTTCGTCCTCCTTCTGATATATCCGGCTGATAGCCTATCTTTGTTTGTTTCATAGCTGAGCATAATGCACTCCTCCACGACGCCGCTTCCCTTGAAAAGGCGCTTGCCACGGCGGTAAAGAGTCGCGATGAGGCAATCGCAGCACGTGACGAGTCGCGGAAACACGAAGAGGATCTGCGTGGCTCCATCGTGGCTAGAGAGAAGTTGTTTGAGGAACATCTTTTCTCGATTGCCAAGGCTCTCTCAGGTATTCCCTTATCTGGATTTTCATTGTTTTTCTTCTTTCGAATTTTTCATTGGTGCCGACCTTCGTGCCCATGCTTGGGTTCTATATAGATGCCAGCGATTTGAGCTTCGACCCTCAGGCACTCCGCCGTGACGATGCCTTGGCGGGTGCCATTTCTGCAGTCGAGGATCACATCGCTACCGTTCAAGGGACGCTCTCCAAGGCCAAGGGCGTGCTAAGTCACCTCCGAGAAGAGCTGGCGCCCAAGGCTGAGGTGATCGAGAATATGGACGAGCTGGTGGAGTCCCTTGCCGGGGGCGTCCCTGCAAGCTTCAAGAACTCGCTCCGTGCGGCTGGCGCTTCGATGTCACTCGCAATGGTTCAAGCCCATGGAGTCGAAGTTGATCCTGCGGCGGTCTCCAAGGCGATGCCTGTCAGCGCTGATGGCCAGCAGGTAGTCTTTGCTCCCTTCGCGACTGCTTTTGGCAAGTACGGCCCACAGCTGATCAATACAATTGCGAAGTACTCTGAGGAGCTTCAGCGAGCCAAGAAATCTACAAAGGCTGTGACGTCAGGGGCCGGCGGGAATTCTGTGACATTTGATACTGCCACAGACTCGATGAGGCCCCCAAACCCGAAGTCGAAGTCGAAGAAGCCAATCGCTCCTCAATAGTCGCATCTTGTAATAGTTAAATAGCTTATGTCTTTTCTCAAGAACATGCCTGTTGGCAAGTGTATCTGCTGATACTTTTGTTAATCTGGAATGCACTCGAATCTTTTGTCTATGCCTCGCCTTAGTCCTCTTATTGTCTCTTGCTTGACTTGTGATAGGGCACATCGAGTGATCCTTTGAGGGAGCCTCAGGATTCGCCGCCCCTTGATGACACTTTGGCACCGCCGCGCTCAAGGGTGGATGAGCTTTCTCTGCTCTCGTGACTCTGTGACCGCGTGAAGCAGTTGGAGCATGAATTGCCCGTACTCTGCGGAAATGTGGACGTATGGAAGTCGAAGGCGGAGAAAGCCGCCGCCCGAGAACAATATCTGTTAGGGGAGGTGACGCAGTTGGGCGACCAATTCAAATGTTAGTCTTCTTTCTTCCTGTCATTTCCTTGTAGTCACTCGCAGTAGTTCGTTGTCCTCATATTTTGCCTTTGCTTGGTATATTTGTCAGCACGCGCCATCCGCAGGATGAGAAGGATCGGATTACCATTCGCATGAATGACCAGACCCAAGAGCAGCTTCAGGCGAGTGGGTACTTCTGGGTAGATCATGATCGCGCAATCGCATTAGCGACCCTGGAGGATCGTGCGTCGCGAGTGCTTTACTTCTTGAAGAAGTCACAATCATGCTTGAAGAACATTTACCAGACGATGTTCCCGCTGGACGTTGTTCCACCGAACCTGCTGGCCCTTCTTGCTAAATTCCAGGACTTGAGTGCGGTCCGTGAGTGTGTACGGCAACCGTTAATGGCTGGTGCCAATGCTGCTCTGTCGCTGGTGCGACTGCATAGGCCTGATGTGGACATTGCAGCAATTGCGGCCGGACTGCCTGCACCGCCATCGGGTTCGACTTGGAACATGGTGCCGCACTACCAGGTAGTGGATCGCCCGGCGGAGGAGATCGTCGACTTCTTCGAGGAGCAGACCAATGTTTTTTTGTTGCAACAGTAGTTTAGTTTGTATCCTACACATAGTTGTACCAGTGTTGTAAAGTTCATATATATGCTATTTATAATTGATTGACAATGATGTGTAAAAGAGCTTATTAGCGTGTATGTTTTGTGAGTGCGTTGCACTATGCGATTCCTTTTCGTTAGCCTGCGTGTGTTTATCTCAGTCCCTTGTCAACCTGTCAGGTGCGTGGCAGCTGGGTTGGTGTTTATCAAGGGTTTCGATTGATGCATCAGCTACTCAGGATATGGCGTTAGTTCGTAGAACAGATGTGTACAGGGTGGCGTAACCCCCGAGTGGATTAATTGCAAAAATAAAAAGGAACACGGAATTTTGGGGCACTTAGCTTTATTTATTCACAGAACAGTACGAGGTACAATGTGTGGCTGAGTAGCCTTGGCTGAGCAGCCTTATTTGCAATGTAAAAGTAAAGACGACTAAGGGTAGAAGCGCCGCAGCTGTGCGACGTTCTAGGGGTTGGAGTATGCGACTCCTGTATCGAAATCTTTAAGGCGATAGGCTCCACCCGGGATTACTTCTGTAATCACGTATGGTCCCTCCCAGGGGGACTCGAGATTGAGATGCCCTTGCTGCTTCAGTCGCAGGACCAGGTCGCCTTCGACGAAGGACCTGGGGCGTAGCCTCCTGCTGTGGTAGTTGTGCATGTTCTGCTGGTAGATCGTTGATCTCTCTGCGGCGATTTCCCTTGCCTCGTCAAGGAGGTCGACAGAGTCTTTGAGTGCAAGAGCTGACACCTGCTCGCTGTAAGCGACCATGCGCGGTGCTTTGTATCGTACTTCAGCCGGTAGCACCGCCTCAGCTCCGTGCACCATGAAGAACGGGGTGTACCCTGTGGTGCTGTTTGGAGTTGTGCATACGCTCCAGAGTACCGATTGCAGCTCGTCTAGCCAGCAGCCTGCGACCTGTTCGAGTGGTCTGAGGAGTCGCTTCTTGATGCCGCCACAGACAAGCCCGTTAGCTTTTTCGACCTGGCCGTTGGTCTGTGGATGTGCTACGGAGGCATAACTGACGTTGATTCCCATATTCTCGCAGAATTCCTGGAACTCTTTGGATGTGAAGTTTGTCCCGTTGTCCGCGATGATGCTGTGTGGCACTCCGAAGCGATAGACGATGGACTCGAAGAACTTGACTGCGTTGTATCCTGACTGATTAGTTACTGGCATGGCCTCTATCCACTTGGTGAATTTGTCGACTGCGACCAGGAGGTAGACGTAGCCTCCCCGTGAGGACTTTGGGAGCTTGCCGACCATGTCGAGTCCCCATTGCACGAAGGGCCAGGCCAATGGAATTGGTTGGAGCTCTATGCCAGGTGCGTGCGGCTTGTCCACGAATCGCTGGCAAGCATTGCATTTTTGGACGAAGTCCTTGGCGTCGCGCATGGCCGTAGGCCAGTAGAATCCAGCTCATAGAGCTTCGGCGATGAGGGCGCGACTGCCGGCGTGGTGCCCGCAGGTCCCTTCGTGGATGTCGAGTAGAACAACTCTTCCATTGGCTAGGGAGACGCATCGTTGGAGTACTCCTGTGATACTATGCTTGTATAGTTCGCCGTTGATAACAGTGAATGCCTTGGAGTGCCGTGCGATGTGTCGGGCATCAGTCGGATCGTCCGGTAGCCTCTTGCTGAGTAGGTACGTAATATATGGTTGGGTCCAGGATGTCTCGATCATCATGACACTCATTGGTCCCTCGAGTCCTGTGTCCAGCTCTAGCTCGTCGAGTGCCATTGGCTCATTCGGCAGCGCAGTCCCCGAGTCCGTTGTTGCACTTGTTTTCTTCTCTGCGGCCTTGGCTTGATGGAGCGTTCACAGATGCGCTCGAGAAATACCCCAGGTGGTATGGGGGCGTAGGTAGAGCCTATGTTGGCGAGTGTATCCGCCTCTTCATTTCTTTTGCGACCTATGTGCTACAGCTCGCAACCGTCGAAATCCCTTTCAAGTGAGTCGTAGAGGTCACGGTAGGCGATCATGTTGTTGTTCAGTGCGTCGCACTCGTGCATTGTTTGGTTGACGACCAGCTTGGAGTCGCCGTATATAATGAGCCTCTTGGCACCACAGGCTTTTTCCATCCTCATACCATGTAGCAGGGCTTCGTATTCGGCTTCGTTGTTGGAGGCGGTGAACTGCATTCACAGAATATATTTCAGCTTGTCTCCCTGGGGCGATGTCAGTATGACACCTGCACCAGCTCCGTCCTTCCGCTTGGATCCGTCCAAGTGCATTTTCCAGAGGTAGGACATATCTGGTTTTTCAGGGAGCTTATTCTCCATCCAGTGCACGAGGAAATCAGGGAGAACTTGCGACTTGATTGCGTCGCGTTTTTCATATGTGATGTATCGTGGAGACAGTTCGATTCCCCAAAGTGCGACTCGTCTGGTGGCGTCGGGATTGTTGAGGATGTGCCCAAGCGGGGCATCGTTGACTACCACGATTGGGGGTTCTTGGAAGTAGTGGTGCAATCGTCGGGCTGTCATGAAGACTCCGTACGCCAGTTTCTGGTAGTGCGGGTACCGTTGTTTTGTTGGCGTAAGTACCTCACTGAGGTAGTAGACTAGGCGTTGTACCCCGTGGAGCTTGTTTTCCTCGGCTCGTTCGACTACAAGAACTATGTTGACCACCTGGTTGGTGGAGGAGATGTACAGCAACAATGGTTCCCTTTCGTGTGGGGTCACTAGTACTAGCGGGGTGGATAGTAGGCGCTTGAGGTCTTCGAATGCTTCATGTGCCTCATTGGTCCACTCAAACTTGTCAGCTTTGCGGAGGAGTTGGTAGAAGGGCAGTGCCTTTTCACCCATCCGACTGATGAATCGACTGAGCGCCGCGATTCGCCCAGCCAGCTGTTGGACACCTCGTACGTTTTTTGGCTTTTCCATGGTCAGTATGGCTTTTATTTTCTTTGGGTTCACTTTGATCCCTCTCGCAGAGATAAGATACCCGAGTAGTTGCCCAGATGGTACGCCGAAGGCGCACTTGTCTGGATTGAGCTTGATCCGGTAGCGGTCGAGGTTGGCGAAGGTTTCGCGCAAATCGTCGATTAGTGAGGCTTCCTCTTTGGTCTTGATTACTATGTCGTCGACATAGACTTGAATGTTGCGAGCAAGTTGGTTCTTGAGGCAAGCCTGCATGCACCGCTGGTAGGTGGCTCCTACATTCTTTAGCCCGAAGGGCATTGTGTTGTAGCAGAACACACCAAAGGGTGTTGTAAACGTTGTTTTTTCTTGATCTTCCTCCTTTATTCGAATCTGATTATAGCCTGAGTAGGCGTCGAGGAAGCAGAGGCGCTCGCATCCCGCGGTGGAGTCGATGATCTGGTCGATTCGCGGTAGCGGGAAGTGGTCCTTCGTACATTGCTTATTCAAAGAGGTGAAGTCCACGCACATCCGTGTCCTTTTTTGGTACTAGAACCGTGTTGGCGAGCCAAGTGCTTTCCTTGATCTCGCGTATAAATTTGGCGTCGAGGAGTCTGTTGATTTCCATTCCAACTGCCTTTGCCCTTGGTTCAAACAATCGCCAAATTGTTTGTTTGAGTAGCCTTGCGTCTGGATTGACATTGAGTGCGTGCTCGGCGAATTCCCTAGGAACTCCTGGCATGTCTGCTGGACACCAGGCGAAGATTTCCTAGTGCTCATGGAGGAATTCGACGAGCGCGAGTTCCTATGCGGGACTCAAGTTGTTGGCGATGAGGGACGTCTTGGCGGGATCCGATGGGTGGACCTGAACTTTCTTTGTGTGCACCGATGAGTCGAAAGATAGGTCGGGTGAACTTGACCGGCTCAGGGGAGGCAGACTGTTGTCTGTCGACTCCTTTAGTCTTGCGAGTTCTTCCTGCATGCCGAAGGACTGGGAAATTCTGTTGAATTCCCTGTCGCAACTTTCGGACCTCTCAAAGCTCCCGTTGACTGTGATGACACCATTAGGGCCTGGCCACTTCATCTGCAGATAGGCGTAGTGTGGCAATGCCATGAACCTAGCGAACGCGACACGTCCGAGGATGCAGTGGTACTACGAGGGCCAGTCGACGACCTCAAAGTCGACACGCTCGCGCCAAAAGTTTTTCGGCATGCCGAAGATGACGTCGAGGTTGATTTTGCCAAGGGGATACATGCCCTTGCCTGGGACGATGCCGTGGAATGTTGTGTCTGAGGCCTCTAAGCAAGTCAGAGGGATCCTCATTGCTCACAAGGTACTCGCGAATATAAGGTTAATGCCTCTTCCGCCATCCATGAAGACGCGACTCATGTCGAAGCCTCCAATTTGCGCCTCGAGTACGAGTGGACAATGGCATGGACAAGGTACTTGGGGCAGATGGTCGCGCTTGTCGAAGGTGATGCTGGACTCGCTTCCGCTGAGGTACTCAGTGGTAGATGCTGGCAAGTTTGTGGCCAAGTTGACTTGGCGAGTGATGGCCTTCTGCACCCGATTCAAGGGGCGTCCCTTTTGGATCATCATGGTACCCATGGCCCGTGGGTATGGTTCGCCTCCGTGGTGCTGGTCCGGCGCAGCTGTATTTGGGGGTGGCCCAGGCGGTGGTGGCAGAGCTCCATGTGCCACGGCGCCTGGGGCGGCTCCGTAGCCCCTTTCGATTGCATTGCGATTCATCCGAGCCAATCCCTCATGCAGTTTGAGGAACTCGCGATAGTCCTTGAGGACATGGCTGGACTTCTTTTTCCGTCGTGCTTGTCGATGTAGAAGTGCACAGTGCATGGCCCGGACAACTTGTCTTCAATGGATGTTGCGGGTGCCTCATCGCGATTACGGCGCTGCCATACTTGCGTGGTTTTCCCGGAGTCGCGGTATCCACCGCTACGGTAGCCGCTGTTGCGGTTATCGTCACGTCTGTCGGCGTAGCCGGCTACGACCATGTTGACGTCGTCGCGGTCGTCATAGATGCACATGCGGCGTTTTCTTCGGGGGTCGCGTCTACGCTCGAGTTCTGCTTCCTCGTCGGAGTGAACGCGATTTTTTACCGAATCTTCTCCGCCAGCCCACCGATTTGCGATTTCCATCAGGTGGTCGATGGTCTTGGGCTTCGAGCGGCCTAGATCCTCCCTGAGCTCTATGCGACGAACCCCGCCTTTGAATGCGTCGATTGCGTGGTCCTCCGAGATATTTTCTGCGGAGTTCTTGATGATGGACCACCTCTAGATGTACGAGCGTAGCGATTCGCCCGATCTTTGCTGGCAGCACCTCAGCTCTTCGATTGACGCGGGCCTTTTGTATGTGCCTTTGAAGTTGCGCACGAAGCTGTAAACCAGCTCTTCCCAACTACGAATGGATCTGCGTGGGAGGTTATTGAGCCATGCTCGGGCGGCACCCTACAGCTGTAGCTGTAGGCATTGCATGGTCGTGCTTCGACTTCCGCCGTGAAGCCTGACAGAGGAGATGTGGTCCTCTAACCAGATTTTCGTGTCCTATAGACTGTCAAACTTCGGGTTCTCTGATGGGAGCTTAAACCCCTTGGTCATTCACTTTTGCCTGATGGCCCTGCTGAAGCATCTAGCGCCACAGAGCTCCACATCTTCGTCTTCTGAGTCAGTTGATCGGGCACGTCGCGCCCTTGACTTGTCGATCTTGCGCTACGTGATGTCATCACGCGCGTCGTAGTCGTGATCTTGTCACCGTGAGCGGCGGCGTCGAGATAGGTCGTGGCTATCATCGCTGGAGGAGGGCGAGGAATAGCGTTTTGCTAGAGCCTTGCCTTTCTTCAGTTCTGGTGTTGGCTCCTTGTCGAGGGCGGCCTCGACTAGTCCCAAGCCCGCGATCGTAGATCGGTGCATGGCGGCTCGGGGATCCCCAGCCGACGGCTGGTTGTTTAGGAGGTATGGTGGTTGCCGTCACTGCAGCTTGTGGCGTCTTTGGGACCACATTGCCCCGTGTGTTGATTGTCATAGAGCTAAAGTCGAGGACTTTCGCAGTTTCTATGTGCTCTTGTTTGGTGAGATGGGCCATCCGGGATCGCCTCTTGTTTGCGATGTGCTCGCTGCCCTTTGAGGAGGTTCCTCCGTGGGAGGAGAGCCCAGCACGTCGAAGACTCGACTCATCTGCCGCCTTTTTGCGTGCCTCGAGTTGCGCGATTGTTTGTACTTGGCGCTTGAATTCCTCCTTCAGGAGCCAATGGTAGCCCATTAGCAGTTCTTGCGGGGAGCCAAAGGGTAGAGGGTTGCCCCGTAGGGCGTCACGGCAGCGAGCCCACTCGAGTTCGTTGAGCCTGATCACGACGCATTCGCGAGTCTGCTCGTTTATTATACTTGGAGGTTCGACTGCTCCCCCGTTGTTGACGGAGGCGCCGTTTGGCGATGGTCTGCCGTTTGGCGGTGGTCCGCCGTTGGGTATGCCGCCATTTGGATGTTGGCTCCATGGCCGCCATTGCCTGTGTTGTCGCGATTGGTGGAGGTGTCTCCTGCGTTGATGACGGCGCACATGAAGTGGTTGGGGAAGCTGCTGCTCCCACAACTTTCAGATCCGGAACCGTAGGCTCCATGTTCAGTTACCAGATCGCCCATATTGGATTTGCAACTGTTGTTGCTGTCCGTATTCTCGATTTTTGTCGAGGCATTGAGTTTGCTGAGGGTGCCGATCGGCGGGGGAAGCCACGATGCCGGAGCAATCGACGGTATCATCGGCTAGTCAGGCATACGAAGCATGCCCATCTAACCAACTTGGAAGCGGAAGCTCCCGATCGCCAAGCTGATCCCATCGCCCACGGACTCGAAAGCTGGGCAAGTGGCTGGCGTGTGGACGGTGAAGTCGAACGCGCCGAAGAGCTAGCGGATCTCCATTGTTGCGGAGTTGTAGATCGCAGTTGATGGGGCCGAAGAAGCCGCAACATCGGTACTCCCAATTCCCACAGACGGCGCCAATTGCCGAGGGTTTAACTCATCAATGCCCATTGTTATGGACTTGGGTTTTGGAGAAGGAGGGAGCGCTGGAGACATCTATCGGCTAGCAAACAAGCACACAAGGGACTCGAAGATTTACCCAGGTTCAGGCCTCACAGAGGTCCCTACTCCTGCTTGTCTGCTAGTGGAATTATTGAAGGAATCGAGGATTACAATGGTGTGCAGATGCAATCTGGCGAGGGGTGTGGAAACTAGGGTTGCGTGTCTCCTCCTCGCTGCTCCCTCCTAGCCTTTATATAGATAGGCTAGGTCCCAGGTAGTAGGTCGAGTCGGTTACAGGTTAGGGTTTTCCCCCTTTGAACTTTCTATCCTTAGCTTCTTCTTGTTCTTCAAGAAATCGAGAGTCCATAAGTTACTCGAGTCCTCTATTTGGGCCTTGGCGACACCGTGGGCTTCCGCTGTATTCAGGCCGTATATACCAAGCTCGAGTACCTGTAGGGTATACCCATGTCAGGATGAAACCTTTATTCTTGCAAATTCCTTTGACTGATGCTATTAAATTGCCTCCTTATTCAAAGTATATGAAGGATATTGTCTCGAATAAAAGGACGACCCTGATGAAGAAATTTTTACTTTGCTTGCTAATTATTCCTTTAATGGTAAGGTTCCAAAGAAACTTGGAGACCCCGGGATTCCAACTATCCCGTGTTCTATTAAAAATAGTTATGTTAGAACTGCTTTGTGTGATTTGGGAGCAGGAGTTAGTGTTATGCCTTTTTCTCTCTATAAGAGACTTCAACTAGAAAAACTAATACCAACTGATATATCTTTGCAAATGGCTGATAAATCTACTACTATTCCTGTCGGTATATGTGAGGATGTACCTTTTCAAGTGGCTCATAATTGCTTGATATTGACTGATTTTGTTGTGCTTGAAATGCCCGAAGATGATAATATGTCTATTATTCTTGGGAGACCCTCCAGTGTCAATGCCATATCAACTACTACAGAGAGACAGACACCCCCCTAAGCCACTTTGATTTGTGGACCAGTTTCATGAATCACCACGTGAGGTCGGTTGGGGGGCGCTTCATCAAACAATGTCGCGAAATGAACAATAACATTAAAGAGGGTAGCAACTAGAGAATCAATGCCCACATATTGCTATGTGTTCTATCCGTATGACATGTCTACCCATAGACCCGCTCTGATACCACTGAAGGGTTTCGTAGCAGAAAACAAAAAATTTCTATCTACTCGAACACTAATACCAGGATCTATACTATGTAGACATAAGTAACGGAGAAGGAATACAATATTCATACCTTTGCAAACAGAGGCACGCCTTACGCAGGAAGGCGTATATTGATGAAGACGAGCAGCACCCCAAGTGTGGTGCCTCTGAAGTTCGTCACACGTCTGGTGTAGGAGACATCAACCGGACTCCGATCCAGCCGAGCAGCGGGAGAAGTAGATGCCAGATCGCAGATCACACGATGGTAATGTGAAGGTGGAGACCTCAACTACGAGGTCCTCCCCAATATTACGGAGAAGTCCTCAGCGGATGAGACAGAGAGAGAATGAGAGGAATGGGTGATTCCAAAGGGGGAGGGGGAACCCCTTTATATAGTGGGAGGGGGCACACCACCCAGGGGCCAGGCGGTGTGGGACTAATCCCCACACCCTCCGGCCACCTAGGGGTAGCCGCTGGCCCTAGATAGGCCCCATTGGGGCGGCCCACCAAGCCTAGGCCGGCTGGCCCCCACTCCCTAGGCGCCTTGGGCCTCCCTTCGGTTGAGGCCCATTAGCAATATGGAGCCTTTAGAAATAAAATAAAATATATATTTAATATTAATTCTCCAATTAACATTCAAATACACATATTATATTATTCCTTCACTCCGGAACAACTTCCGGACCCCTTCCGATCTCCATCGGATGTTACCGAAACTATTCTGGTTTCTCTCTATCTATTTCTGATACGATACCTCATCTACCCCACGTGTCCCTACCCTTAAGTGTGACATCCTTTGGTTCGGAAACACTCCGGACATGATAGAGACAACTCTCACATCAATGATAAACAGAGGGACCTGGATGGCCACGTGACCCCCGCGCGTTTCACGAATACAATCGCTCGAACCATGAGATAGTCGTTCCTCGTTCCCTTTGTCATTCGATGCCTAATTCATCTGAAACTTGATCTTCTATATCTCCATACCTTAGTTCGATCTCGTTACCGATGAACTTGTTTTCTCGTTCTCATGTCGTTGCATTCAGTGACCTAGTCACATGCTTGAAAGCTTCATTAATGCAACGTCACCGAGATGGCCACATGTATATGTCCGTTACATGGACTAGACAAATCCTGGTCTTAATATGTACTCCTCAATGCATCCCTTTGGAACACCTAAGTGGCACTTTTTTATCACCCTTTTACGAGATGATTCTTGATAACCATCAAAGCTTCTTTCGGAAATGTTGATTTGCATTACCTCACAGTCAAAGGATCAGGTTGCAAGGTTCTTTGTATTTTATCATCAATGGTGAACTTTGTAACTAGATCTCATTAAGATATAATGGTCAGGTGTTTGTCTATCATGTTATTCAACCAATAACATGACCTCATTGTCAGTTGGCATAAATGCCCATGATCTTGAAACGCAGACCATCCTCATGACCAATGAACTAGTTTACTAGAGGTAACTAGAGACACGGTTTCGTATGAACATATAGGAGATATATCAAATAATACACTTTATTATTTGCCTCTAGGGCATAACTCCTTCAGTCTCCCACTTGCACTAGAGTATAAAAAAACTAGTTTACAATAGGCAGGAACCTAACACCAATGGAATCTCGGTGTTGTTCGTGCTTTTCCTGATGGAGAGCTTTAGTCAAAGGTTCTGCCACATTCAGTTCCGTATCTACTTTGCAAATCTTGACTTCACCTTCATCAATGTTCTGCCGGATGACGTGAAATCTAAGCTTGATGTGTTTGGCTGTGGAATGAGTTCTTGGTTCCCTTGCGCTTGCAATAGCACCCGTGTTATCACAACAGATCGTCACGGGGTCTTGCGCATTGGGAAAAACTCCTAGTTTGATGATGAAATTCCTTAGCCAAACAGCTTCATTTGCTGCATCAGCCGCATCAATATATTCAGACTCCATTGAAGATTGTGCCACCACCAGCTGCTTCTTGCTCTTCCAGCTTACCGCCCCACCATTCACCAGGAACACAAATCATGTTTGAGACTTTGAGTCATCATGATCTGAGATCCAGATCGCATCCAAGTAACCCGTTACGTTTAGAGCTTCATCACTTCCTCCATAGATTAGGATATTCTTGACAGCTGTCCAGTGATCCGGTCTTGGATTACTTTGGTATCGGCTCGTCAAACTAAGAACCAATGCCACATCAGGTCGCGTACTTAACATTACATATATGATAGACCCTATGGTTGAGGCATAGGGTGTGAAATCCATCTTCTTTCTATCATTGTCCGTTAGAGGACATTGAGTCATACTCAATTTGCAATTCTTCATCATGGGTGTAAAACCCTTTTTGGTGTTCTCCATTTTGAACCTCTTCAAAATTTTGTCTATGTAAGTACTCTGACTCAATGCTATTAGGTGCCTCGATCTATCTCTATAGATCTTGATTCCTAATATATATGCAGCTTCACCTAGATCCTTCATGGAAAATTGGTTACTCAAATATGCTTTCACGCTTTTCATAAGATCCACATCATTTCCCATGAGTAATATGTCATCCACATATACTACTAAGAAAACAACTGAGCTCCCACTGGCTTTCTTGTAAACACAGAACTCTTGTTGGTTTTGGACAAATCCAAAACTCTTGATCACTTGATCAAAACGTTGGTTCCAGCTCCGAGATGCTTGCTTCAATCCATAAATGGACCGTTGAAGCTTGCATACCTTTCCAGCATCCTTAGGATTAACAAAACCTTCCGGTTGCATCATATACAACTCTTCATCAATGTGACCATTGAGGAATGCGGTCTTGACATCCATCTGCCAAATTTCATAGTCGAAATGTGTAGCAATTGCTATTAAAATCCTGACAGCCTTAAGCATCACTACGGGAGAGTAAGTCTCGTCGTAGTCAACCCCTTGAATTTGTCGAAACCCCTTTCCGACAAGTTGAGATTTGTGAATGGTCACGTTACCATTCACATTTGTCTTCTTCTTAAAGATCCATTTATTTTCCACGGCCTTGCGACCTTCTGGAAGATCCACCAAGGTCCAAACTTGGTTTTCATGAATGGATTCTATTTCGGATTTCATGGCTTCTAGCATTTCTCGGAGTCAGCACTATCCATAGCTTCTTTGTAATTTGCAGGTTCTTCCTGTTCATCTAGGATGACAGACATTACAAGGCTAATGTACCAATCAGGAGTGGCACGAACCCTTGTAGACCTCTGAACCTTAGGAGTCTCGATGTCATTGTTTTGATCATCATTAATGGTCTCTTCCTCCATGTTAGAGAGCGGTTTCGGAACAGCTTCCGTTGCACTACTCGGAATTTGGAGAGAAGGGTCAACAATTTCATCAAACTCAATTTTCCTTCCACTCACTCCTTTTGCAAGAAACTCTTTCTCGATAAAGGTGCCGGTTTTTGCGACAAGTGTCTTGCCTTTAGCTTGATTGTAGAAGGTATATCCAATGGTTTCCCTTGGATATCCTATAAAGATACATTTTTCCGATTCGGGTTCGAGTTTGTCAGGCTGTAGTTTCTTACCGTACACCTCACATCCCCAAACTTTCAGAAAAGACAACTTCGGCTTCTGCCCATACCATATCTCATATGGAGTTGTCTCCACAGATTTGGATGTTGCTCGGTTTAAAATAAAAGCGGCGGTTTCTAATGCGTATCCCCAGGAAGACACAGACAAATTAGTTAAAGACATCATGGATCGCACACTATCTAATAGGGTTCGGTTACGACGTTCCGACACACCATTACGCTGTGGTGTCCCGGCTGGCGTAAGCTGTGGGATAAACCCACAGTCCTTCAAGTGCATGTTAAACTCATAACTCAAATACTCTCCTCCTCGATCTGATCAAAGGTGCTTGATTTTCTTGTCAAGTTGATTCTCTACCTCTTTCTGAAATTCCTTGAACTTTTCAAAGGTTTTAGACTTGTGCTTCATTAAGTAGATATATCCATATCTGCTTAAGTCGTCAGTAAAGGTAACAAAGTAACGATAACCATTGCATGTTGAGACACTCATTGGTCCACATACATCTGTATGTATGATCCCAAGCAGGTCTACAGCTCTCTCCACTATTCCGGAGAATGGTGTCCTAGTCATCTTGCCCATGAGGCATGGCTCACATGTATCAAGGGATTCGAAATCCAATGATCCAAGAAGCCCTTCTGAATGAAGCTTCTTCATGCGCTTTACGCCAATCTAACCAAGACGAAAATGCCACATAAACATGGAATTATCGTCACTGTGCTTACAACGTTTAGCATCAACACTATGGATGTGTGTATCACAATCAAAATCAAGTAAGAATAAGCCATCACATACAGGAGCATGAACATAGAAAACATCATTCATATAAATTGAACAACCATTTGTTCCTGATTTAAATGAATAACGGTCTTGCAGCAAGCAAGACCCACTCACAATATTCATACTCAATGCGGGTACGTAATAGAATTTATTCGAAACCAATAACAACCCTGATGGTAGACGGAGATGCAGGGTGCCGATGGCCATCACTTTGACTCTCGAACCATTGCTGACGCGCATCGTCACCTCGTCCTTCCTCAGGCGCCTCCTACTCTGCAGATCCTGCTGAGAGTTACAAATGTGAGCAACAGATCCGGTATCAAATAGCCAGGTGTTACTCCTGGCGCTCGTAGGGAATACATCAATAACATGTATATCATATATACCTTTTTCCGGGATGGCTATCTTGACAGCTCGCTTGTCTTCAAGGTACTTGGGGCAGTTGCATTTCCAATGCCCATCCCCTTTGCAGTAGAAGCACGAAGTGTCGGGCTTAGGGCCAGGCTTGGTAGTCTTTGAGGTGCTGGGAAGAAACCTACCATCCCTCTTAGACTTCTTACCCTTGCATTTCCCCTTTTGCCCCGGTTTCTTAAAGTTGGTGGTCTTGTTGACCATCAGCACCGTGTGCTCCTTCTTGATTTCAACCTCAGCAGTTTTGAGCATGGCGAACACCTCAGCAAGGGTCTTAGTCATCCCTTGCATATTGTAGTTCATCACAAAGCTCTTATAGCTAGGGGCAGCAACTGCAACACCCTATCTATAGCGAGCTCCTCCGGGATTTTGCAATCCAGGGAGTTTAAGCGCTTAACATAGCCAGACATTTTGACCACGTGCTCACTAATACTGCTCTGCTCTTCCATTTTAGCAGAGAAGAAGAGCTCGGAAGCATCATACCTCTCTGCACGAGCCTGTGGAGCAAAGACGGCCTTGAGATCCTCAATGATATCAAAGGCATTCATCTTCTCAAAATGCTTTTGAAGCTCTATCTCCATGGCATAGAGCATTCCACTCTAGATGAGGGAGAAATCGTCCGCCTTGGACTACCAGACATTCTTTTAGTCCTGGGAGGCGGAATCTGTAGGCTTAGCTGGAAGCTCAGCCTCGATGACATAAGTCAACTTGTAGGGGACTAGGAGGATCCTAAGATTGCGGAACCATGCGGTGAAGTTGGTTCCATTAGTTTTCAGCTTGTCCTTCTCGAGGAAAGTGCTAAGGTTGAAGGTGGGTGGGCGAGACATCTACAAAGGATTTGCAAAGTGTTTAGACTCTGTTCATAATAATGAGTTCAAGTTTTAACAAAGGAACTCCCACTTAAACGAACATCCCTCTACTCGTGTAGTGATCACATGATCCCTATCCCCTACACCTCCCCCGATCATGACGACCATCAGTGCATTATCAAAGGTGGACATTCCCTAATGTCGATCACATCAACTATGTGATTCATGCTCAACCTTTTGGTCTCTTGTCTTTCGAGGCCATGTCTGTACATGCTAGGCTCGCCAGTTCTAACTCATGTGTATTCGCAGTGCAACATGGCTTACACCCACTGTATGCGAACGTAGATATGTCTGACCCCCGATCATCACGGCCGGCCTCATACCGAAGAACTTTCTTTATGGTGCACACACAAGGGGAATACGATAACTGGAATACTATGAGGGATTATCTTATTATGCTACTGTCTAGTAAGTATACTAGCACAATAAGTAATACTTCAAAAGTAAAGTGTTATGACATGGTTGTAGCTTTATGATCATCATCAATAGCTTTAATGAGAGTTTCACAAACTCCTCATTGCCATGTTATAATACTTGCCCCTATGCAATAATGAAGATAGACGCTTCTATATTAACTATTGCATGTTTTACGCGGCTTTAGGGCTTTCGCAGTGGAACCCCTTCCCACCTACGAATGTCGAGCCACAACATGGATTCAATGATTACCGTTCTTCTTCCCTTTCCAGGGACCTCTAGTGTCAATGCCATATCAACTACTACAGAGAGACAGACACCCCCCTAAGCCACTTTGATTTGTGGACTAGTCTCGTGAATCACCACGTGAGGTCGGTTGGGGGCCGCTTCATCAAACAGTGCCGCGATATGAACAATAACATTAAAGAGGGTGGCAACTAGAGAATCAATGCCCACATATTGCTATGTGGTCTATCCGTACGACATGTCTACCCATAGACCCGCTCTGATACACTGAAGGGTTCCGTAGCAGAAAACAAAAAAATTCTATCTACTCGAACACTAATAGTAGGATCTATACTATGTAGACATAAGTAACGGAGAAGGAATACAATATTCATACCTTTGCAAACAGAGGCACGCCTTACGCAGGAAGGCGTATATTGATGAAGACGAGCAGCACCCCAAGTGTGGTGCCTCCGAAGTTCGTCACACGTCCGGTGTAGGAGACGTCAACCGGACTCCGATCCAGCCGAGCAACGGAAGAAGTAGATGTCGGATCGCAGATCACACGACGGTAATGTGAAGGTGGAGAACTCAACCACGAGGTCCTCCCCAATATTATAGAGAATTCCTCGGCGGATGAGAGAGAGAGAGAATGAGCAGAATGGGTGATTCCAAAGGGGGAGGGGGACCCCTTTATATAGTTGGAGGGGGGCGCACCACCCAGGGGCCAGGCGGTGTGGGACTAATCCCCACACCCGTCGGCCACCTAGGGGAAGCCGCCGGCCCTAGGTGGTCCCCATTGGGGCGGCCCACCAAGCCTAGGCCGGCTGGCCCCCACTCCCTAGGCGCCTTGCCCTATTGGGCCTCCCTTCGGGTGAGGCCCATTAGCAATATGGATCCTTTAAAAAAATATTTAATATCAATTCTCCAATTAACATTCAAATACACATATTATATTATTCCTTCACTCCGGAACAACTTCCGGACCCCTTCCGATCTCCATCGGATGTTACCGAAACTATTCTGGTTTCTCTCTCTCTATTTCTCATATGATACCTCATCTACCCTAAGCGTCCCTACCCATAAGAATGACATCCTTCGGTTTGGAAACACTCCGGACATGATAGAGACAACTCTCACATCAATGATCAACAGAGGGACCTAGATGGTCATGTGACCCCCATGCGTTTCATGAATACAATCACTCGAACCGTGAGATAGTCGTTCCTCGTTCCCTTTGTCATTTGATACCTAATTCATCCGAGACTTGATCTTCGGTATCTCCATACCTTAGTTCGATCTCATTACCGATGAACTTGTTTTCTCGTTCTCATGTTGTTGCATTCTGTGACCTAGTCACATGCTTGCAAGCTTCATTAATGCAACATCACCAAGATGGCCACATGTATCTGTTTGTTACATGGACTAGACAAATCCTGGTCTTGATATGTACTCCTCAACGCATCCCTTCGGAAAACCTGAGTGGAACCTTTTTGATCACCCTTTTATGAGATGATTCTTGATAACCATCAAAGCTTCTTCCGGAAATGGTGATTTGCATTACCTCACAGTCAAAGGACCAGGTTGCGAGGTTCTCTGTGTTTCATCATCAATGGTGAACTTTGTAACTAGATCTCATTAAGATATAATGGTCAGATGTTTGTCTATCATGTTATTCAACCAATAACATGACCTCATTGTCAGTTTGCATAAATGACCATGACTTGAAACGCAGACCATCCTCATGACCAATGAACTAGTTTACTAGAGGTAACTAGAGACACGGTTTGTTTACATACCACACGTGTATTAACATTTCGTATTAACACAGTTATAGCATAGTATGAAACGTATTATGAACATATAGGAGATATATCAAATAATACACTTTATTATTTGCCTCTAGGGCATAAATCCTTCGAATAGATGTTAAAATTTCAGAATAGAAGATGAATGAGCATCAACTCAACCAACATGAACTGAGGGTGCCTGAGGTTATGAAGGTTCATCGAGAGGAGGAGGTTTTTCCTTCCATCTATCCCTGCCTCGAATGAGGAGGAGTCTTCATATCAGCAGCCTACCTATGATTGGGGAGCTTCTTCTTCTTCCCAAGGGCTTAACTACGATCATTATTACAATGACCTGCCTACTTGGAACCCTTACTCGTATTTGGATTGATACCCACTTAGGTCAAAAGCCTAAGCTTGGGGGAGGTACACCGACATCACACTCATCTCCATATCATGTTTCATCGGTACTTTGTATATTCATGTTTTGTTCTCTTTTTAGTTTTTGTTCTCTCTTTGTTTTTGCTTCCTAAAACACAAAAAGACCAAAAATATTTCTGTTGTTTGCTTCTTCTTATTTTTGCCTTGGTTTGTTCGAACTATCCGAAAAACCCAAAAAGATTTTTCTTTGTCTATTCTTCCTTTTTGGTTCTTGTTTTAAAAAATCGAAAACACCAAAAATATTTGTTGTTATTCTTTGGTTTTGTGAGTTTGTTGCAGGGTTCAGTAGTCCTCGGTGGAATTTGGTTTCATGTTATTATTCAAGCTACACAAGTGAAGGGCAATAATGAGGATTAATGACAACTTGAGGTGTGGTAAGAGGCTGGTAACGAACTCTATTTGTTTTCATTTTTGTACATATACTCATCATTGTGGGCATGCTTAGTATGGTCATGTAGGGTGTATGTTATAATGTATGCTTAGTAGTTCCTGCTTTCTTATTATTAGCTCCAGCTTGCTAATAGTTTGTAGCATGTCGTATGAATGTTTGCTTGCATTGCTCTATTCATAACTTGGTATGACACATCTTCCTCCGAATTTTTCACTTGAGTTGACTTGGCACATGCTCATGCATGCATATGACTGAAACAATAATCAGTTAAGCCTCGATGAATTATTTTGCCTCAGGGGTCTTGAATCACTTTCATGCCATGATTAGTCATGTTTTGTTGCAAGCATGATTATGACAGTTATTGCTCTCTCGTTTGTCGCTCCCTTACTATTGCTAGCCCTCACTTGCACTGAGTATGAGCTCTACTCGTGTTTCCAACTCCCTTAAACCAATATAGCCGAAAGTGTCTACCTATTAGCATTATTTGATGTTCCGTGCATATTTAGTATGCCTTGTTTTCTTCCAAATAAAATGTTTGCTTGTTATGAGAAAGTTAGTTAGTAAAGCTCTCACGAGCTTGATGGCACACTTTATTTTCTTGCACTTAATAATGTTGAACCATTGCGTCCATCTTTGTTACATATATGGTTGCGCTTTATAAGTTGAAGTTAGTAGAACCATGTATCATGGGGAACGCTTTCAACATCGCACTGGTACTTTGTACCTCGTTGATATCATGATTCTTTTGCTTATGGATCCCGGTGGTGTGAAATAAAAGGGGAACTTGTAATAGCATGGAGTTTGTATATGTGTTAGATAAACGCCTAGGACGCTAGCCTAAGTCATGCCTAATCATGGTGGAAACTTGCAGCATAACCATAATGAGCACTCTATGAAGCATCCTCAATAAAAACCTATGCAAATAGCAAATAAAAAGATCGCTAAGATGCTCATGTCTGCTGCCTTGTCCTTTTGATTATGGGAAAGCTCCCGTATCATGTGCAAGGGGTACCCCGTTGGCGATTCTCTATGATCCATATGTACTTACAATGACAATAGCTTACTTGTGACTGGAGTTGAGTAGCATGAGGTCTGGTACTCGTAAGTAAGGGGCATGAGATTTTAGCTTATAACTTGTCAAGCATATCCTCTTAGTTGTGTCACTTTAACCTTAACCATTTAAAGATGCTTATGATAGGGGCAATGAGAGCTCAAAGCTAATAAGTACCATACTTTTAGCATTTCGAAGCCTTTCAAACTATTCAAAACCTTTCTATGAGTACCATTTCTTTGTTGAGTCTCCACATATTCTATGAGCACTTGCTTGAGAGAATAGTTGTCATTCTTAATGTAATATGCTTGTCTCAAAACTTGATTACTTGTGTTATGACTTTGATGCTTGTATCGTTGACATCTTTACTTCTAGTCTTCACTTGAACTTCAGAGGTGCCTTGGCATTTATGTTTGCTCTACAATCAAAGGCAAGCGAGATACCACTCTATCATACCTTTTTATGAGCAGTACAATGTTGCTTATGTTTTTCTTTCATGCTACTTATTATTTTTAAGTTGGGATCTTCATAGCTTGCATTGACTCTTAAGTAAACTTAGTTGCATACTCCTTATTATGAATTTCTTGAGTAGCTGATCATATGCTGAGAATATATACATCTTATGAAGCAAATGTGTTCATGAAAGTTTCTTTTATCGCACTCAGTTTTCAACTAAATTGCTTGAGGACAAGCAATAAGCTAAGCTTGGGGGGAGTTGATACGTCCAAACTGTATCTACTTTCCCGAACACTTTTGCTATTGTTTTTCTCTAAACTTGTATGATTTGGATACAACTAACACGGACTGACGTTGTTTTCAGGAGAATTACCTTGGTGTCTAGTTTTTGTGCATAAAATCAACTATCAGGAAAAATCCCGAAAAATATGCCAAAAATCCTATTTCACCAGAAGACTCAAGGAGCCAGAATACGAGACGGAGAGGGGCTAGGGCCTGGCCACACCACCTGGCCGCGCGGACTAGGCTTGGCTGCGCCAGGGGTGGTCTGGCCGCCTCAGGCACCCCCTCGGTCTCCCTCTTTGCCTATAAGTTGCCTCCTGACCTAAAAACCCAGAGGGGTTCGAACCGCTGCGCCGCCACCACCAGATTCCGCGATTCCGAACCAGAAACTCCGTTCTGGCACCCTGTCGGGACGGGGAATTGGAGATCAACGCCATCATCATCATCATCACTTCTCCATCGACCATCTATGTTTCCCCCATCTATGAGTGAGTAACCCCCCGCTGTAGGCTATGGGGATGGTAGGGATTGGATGAGATCGTTCATGTAATGGCATCGGATTGTTAGGGCATGGTGCCTAGTATCTACTATTAGTGCTTTTGACTTTATTGCAACTTGTTATGCTTAATGCTTGTCACTAGGGCCCGAGTGCCATGATTTCAGATCTGAACATGTTATTGATTCATTATGATAGTATTGTTTATGGTCTTACCTTCAAGTTGTGTACACACGTTATTGTCCGGAACCAAAGGCCCCGAATTGACAGAAATCAGGATAACCGGAGGGAATGGCTTTGATGTGAGGATCACATGTGTTCACGGAGTGTTAATGATTTACTCATGTGCTCTATTAAAAGGAGCACCTTAATTGCCAGTAGTTCCCTTGAGGTCCCGCGGCAAACGGGATGGCAGGACAAAAGATGTTGTGCAAGTTCTCATTGCAAGGATGTATGACTATATATGGAACACGTGCCTATGATTATTTAGTACTTGGATGCTTTATCTTATTTATCTGCAAATTCCCTATGTTCTGATTGCCATATGAATTGTCTTGTCCATGCAACACCTGTCCATCCATCCATATTCCTACTGCGTTTTAATCCTACTGTTTGCTGCAATTGTTACTACTGTCTTTACTTTTACTACTGTTATTGCTACTACAAAACTGTTGCTACTGAACAACTATTGTGAGCAAGATTGTTTCCAGGTGCAGCTGAATTGACAACTCAGTTGTTAAGGCTTATAAATATTCTTTGGCTCCCCTTGTGTCGAATCAATAAATTGGGTTTCACTTCCCTCGAAAATACTGCGATACACCCCCTATACTTGTGTATCATCAGGAGCCCCTGAGTCCAGCGGCCACGATACTTGCAAGCGTTCCCGTAGCAAGGATTCTGACTCTTCTTCGCCGATGATGCCGGAAGGTCCTTCTGCTACTGCAGAGGAGCCAATCCCCGCCGTACCTATGTGCGCCATGGCTCCTCCTACTCAGAAGAAGCTGCGACTGCCGAAGGAGTCGTCGGGTGACTCCTTTAACCTCAACAATTTTAACTGGTAAGATTTTAATGCTCGCGAGTACATTTTGCTCTCTTTGAGGTTCCTTTTTCTGAAGTTGCACTGGGCATGTTTTGTAGTCAAGCGGCATCGTCGTCTTCTAACGACGTCCAATTTGTGAAAGAGTCTAGAGTCGCAGACTTTAAGGCCAAGGAGGTGGCCGAACAGTCTCCTTCTCCTCTAGTGGCGGCCCACTCCGGCGCCAATTCTTCGAGTTCCACAGATGCTGGGGAGCACCAGATGGTTGCACGGACGACTGTACGTCAGTCATCTTCAGAGTCCCTAGAGGAACATGTAAGTGTCCTTTTTATTGTTTGGCAGTCGAATTTGCACTTTGGTTTGCCACTGAGTCTTCGTTTCCCTTTGGTGTAGCTCATTGTTAAGGAAGTTGCACATCTCGCAGAGCAAGTTCTTGCTATGGGTCGACAGCACGCCCTGCTAGACAATCGCCACCGCGCAGTCGAAGGTTAGCTTTGGATGTTGTCTTTGTCTTCGTCAAATTTTGTCGACTCCACATTTGTTGTGCCCCATCTTTTTGTAGGTGAGCACAATGATCTTCTCCGTCGTGTTGCGTCCCTCGAGAAGGGGCTTGCCGCGGTGGTGAAGAATCGCGATGAAGCAGTCGCAGCCCTAGAGGAGTTGCAAAAACGCGAAGAGGATTTGCGCTCTTCCACTGCTGAAAGGGAGAAGTTGTTCGAAGAACAACTTTTCTCGATTGCCAAGGCCCTCTCAGGCAATTTTTAGTTTGATTTGCGTTGCTCCTGGTCTGATGTCATGTAGCTGTGCTAACACCTTGCGTATGAAGATGCCGATGGTCTGAGCTTTGATGCCCAATCCCTGCGTCGCGCGGATGCATTGGCTGGCACCGTTGCTGCAGTCGAGGACTGAAGTGTTTCCCTCTAGGAGACGCTCGGGAAGGCCAAGGATGTGCTCAGTCGCCTCCGTGAGGACCTGACTCCCAAGGCAGGGTTAATCGACAATCTTGATGACCTGGTGGAATCCATGCTGGAGGTATTCCCACGGAATTCAGGAACTCCCAGCGGTCTATTGGCGCCACCATGGAACTCGCGATGGTGCAAGCCCATGGCATGGAGTTGGATCTCGTTGCAATCTCCGAGGCGATGCCTGTCGACACCGGAGGCCAGCAGGTAGTGTTTGCTCCCTTCGCTAGTAGCTGCACTAAATATGGGTCTCAGCTTATTGAGACAATCGCCAAGTACTCTGAGGAGTAGCAGCGAGTGAAGGAGGCAAAGGCCGCGGCATCTGGGGCTACCACCGGCAAATCCGTGGCATTGGAGACTGCCACGGATGCGATGAAGCCCCCAAAGTGGAAGTCGAAGAAGAAAAATGCTCCCTAGTCTTCATATGTAATAGCTGTAGCTTAGTCTTTTTCTCTAAATCGTGCTTTTGTGGGAGGTGTTCCCTTGAAATTTTATCAAGTTTGACTGCAGTTCTCTATTTATTGATGTGTGATGAGTCTCATTTTCCTCTTGCTTGATTGTACCTAGGGTCCTTCGAGTGGTCCTTCGAGTGGTCCTCAGGATTCTCCTCCCACCGATGAAACCACGGCGCAGCCGCATTCAAAGGTGGAGAAATTGTCATTGCTTTTGCGACTGCGCGATCGCATTAAGCAATTGGAGCGTGAGTTTCCCATCATCCGGGGTAGTGCGGATGTGTGGAAGTCGAACGGATGACCTCTTAGGCAAATCGAGTAACTTAGTGGATTGGATGCGTTGACCAATTTCACAAATCCATTCCCACCTTTCCCCTAGCACCGGCAGCGTCAAAATCCACCCTCCAGGCAAGACGACCCCTTCAGACATTTGACTTCCGGTGCCAAGTTGTTGTGCCCAGTTGCTGCACCTAGTCGCTGATCCTGAGCTCCAATAGCGCATGTCATGGCCGCCGTTGTGAGGCTCTAGCCCGCCTTCGCCGCCGAAGAGCCGAGCAGCTTGGAGGATGGCAGATCCTACTACCAAGGAAGAAAAAGTTCTGGCTACAAGCGGGTCCAAGGTATCCTCACAGTTCCTCACTTACCAGGGTGGGCCACTTCGGGTTAGAGCTTCCCTTCACGGGCGGCCCAGTCAGGGAGAAGATGCAGAGTCTAGTCCGGCTACGGGAAGGCCCAGAATACTTAGCGACGTAGGCCCATAGTGTTACTTGTAGTTTAAGATGTACACTTCAACCGACTCTTAGTCGTAGCTGGATAGATCTCTCCTGTAAACCCTAGGCCGGATATCTATATAAGTCGTCCTAGGGAGAGCCTTTAGGGCACCTACCACCTCACAATAGTCTACAATCTCAACTCGCACAGGCGAACCCTTGTAACCCATATTCTGGCTCTGCCGTATTACTGGATTGCTAGCAGGAGTAGGATCCGTCCAAAGCCGGCGGATTCGAACCTAGGGAAACTTGTGTGCTCACCGTCCCGGAACACCTTACGTCTCACACCCCTCTCTTCCACACACCTCAAGGACCCCCTCATGGCGTACTTGTCATCAATCCGATGACAGTTGGCGCCCACCGTGGGGCATGTGAGCTTCGGATCTGTGTTCTGAGCAGAATCTGCAAGAATTGGAATCGGCGAGACTATCACCGTCAGTCGCATCCTCTACGCCAGCGACGTCTCTCTCATCGTTCTCGACGAGACCTGGATTCCGGCTAGGGAGGCTGTGACTGCCTACACCATCATGTCTTTCGATGAGATCGATGTATACATCGGATTTGCTGAACCTACCCAACCCACCCCAACGGTGATGATAGAGGTAGAAGCAATTTCTGGGTCCCCTTTGTCAGCGGAGGCGGCAGAGTTCCGGATCTCAGAAAACCCTAATCCCACCTAGCCCACACCAGTTGCGGAGATAGTGGAGAAATTCGAGCCTGAAGCAGACCTGACGGTACTAGTCGAATCTGGAGTGGATCTCCCTAGCGAGGTTGAATCCTAGAATAATTCATCCGCTGAGGATCATAGCAACAACCTTGGTTCCGGCTCTGCCAATGCCAGACCAGATCAACCGTTCTTGAGGCATACATTGAGGCGTATGATGATGCAAGATGCAAGCGTGGATGAGGTTCTCGAGACTATCAGGATCTTCGAGGAAGCCCACAAGGAAAGCTGCAACTACCTCAGGACCCACACGTCCCACTTCGTCAGATACGTTGGATCTGGATCCGGCTCTATCGATGCTGGAGAAAACACCGACTCAGTGCTGGAGGCGAACGGAACAAACAACGACTTACCCGCATCCTCGGATGACTCGATGACGTCGGCAGATTTCCGAAAGTTCTCCATGGAGTATGAAGATGAGTATAACTCTAGAGCTGCAAGGAAGGAGAAGCCATGGATGAAGGATCCGGAGAAAACTCTCCCAAAGAGCAGGATGACATGGATATTGAAGATAATCCCGAGGTCTAGAAGTCCGAAAGTACCGATCAGAGCTTGACTCCAGGAAACGGACCCAAATCCGTCTTTGCTACCGGTGCTGCCAAGAAGGCAAAGAAGAAGAACAAGACCCTGGCAAAAGACCCTCCGACAGAGGAGGTGATTGCCGAGGAATATGAGGAAGACTCTGATGGAGCATTGATCCCAGAAGAGCCCAAAGAAGAATCAGTGGATAGAGATGTGACCACTGAAGGTGCACGTAAACTCATCGGTGCTGCATTAACCACACATATTCCTACAACTGCAGAACTTACTGTTGAAGAGCTGGACGAAAGCGCCCAGGCCCTAGAAGCACGTCGCCATGTACTCCTCGATGAGCTAAAAACCTTGAGGAAGAAAAGAAATGCATGGCAGCTGCGGAGAAGTACAACTCTCGGCAGCATCAGAAGACTAGGAAACGTCATACTCATGACGACCAATTCCCGCAGATTAACAAAGTCCTCTTTGGAGGAGACCATGGGATGCCTCGGCACGATAGCAATGGAGACTGGGTGAATCCAACACCAGTGCAAAACACCGTTGCGGCTCGAGAAATCCTATCAAGTAATCCAGGCCCGGAGCAGATTCGATTGGGCATTAAACTACTCAACAAGGGTCTGGATCAGGAGAAGGTCGCCCTGTCCGGATGCGGAAAACTGGTCTCCCAATCTGACCAATGCCGCACGGATCCAGCCTGGAATGATGTAAGACCCCAACATGTTCCGGAGCAGCATCACCGTTCCGACCATCAGGAAGACAACTACTCAAGAACCGGATCTTCAGCACAACACCACAAAGCTGCACGTGACTGGCGCAACGTTCCTCGGCTGTGGAGCAAGAGGCAATTGCTACACTGAATCCGAAGAATCCTCCCCGGCGAGAGTCGAACGATCACAGGGAAGAAGATAAAGAGAAACGTCGGGAGGAGGACTGACAGAGAATGCCACCTCCTAGACACATAAGTCATCCGGTTGATGGATGAAGGAACGACGGACACCGTGTTGAGTCAAGCGGGTAGGGGGCGTCGTAATGAAGATCCTCCCTAGAACCGGAATAACGACGCTCCGGACGGAGGCCAGCGATCAGCCGGAAACCATCCAGCTGCTCCACCTTCTCTACCAAGAGCCATCACAACGGCTCCCAAGGATGCCAAGGAGGGAGTCGTGGCGGAGGAGGTGGTGGCAGAAGACGAATTCCGGCTCCAAGGCACCGCAGCCACAGCCGTCATTCAGGACGATCTTTATCCCCAAGTGACGCAAGGCACAGGATTAACTCCAACATAGAGGCGCGGCGCTATGAAAACGACGATATATACATGGGCCCAAAGTGCTTCGGACCATGCATAAGAGCTACAAAATTCCCAGAAGGATTTGCTATCTCAAGACACATTCAAGCCTACGACGGTATAGCTCGGCCAGATACTTGGCTCCAGGATTTTTTCCAGGCTTGTTGTATCGCCAAAGGTGGAAACAGCCTGGTCGCGACCCGATATCTCCCACTCATGTTGTGGAAGATAGCACGATCATGGCTCAATGAACTTCCGGAGAGCACCATCCACAATTGGTATGATATACAAAGTGCGTTCTTTCGGAATTTCGAAGGCACATATCGGAGGCCATGTACGGCAGGAGACCTATAGCGTTGCACCCAGAAAGCCGGAGAAACTTGCCAGGATTATCTCGGACGATGGATCGACACCAAGAACTCCTATGAAGGAGTAAATGACCAAACTGCGATTGAAGCTTTCATTGCAGGACTCCCAATTGGTTTACTATGTCATCGCTTGAAGTGTGACAAGGTCACTGACTTGGGATAAATGATAGAAACAACGAGCAAGTATACAAACGCTGACGACGACGCAGAGGGATTACTTAACGCCCTAGCTATGCCATAGTCGGCAAAACAACCAAAGCAGCAAGCTCAGAAGCGCAAGAACACCTCGAACGAAAAGCCCAACACGGAAACGGCAGTGGTCACTGCTACTTTCAGGTCTGGAGGACGAGGAGTGCGCGGTGGTGGCCGTGGACGTGGTCGCGGGACATCAAGAGTTCAGGGTAGAGGAGACCAACAACCCGACAAAACCTACTCCTGGGCCGACATTGCCAATAACCCATGTGTGCATCACTTAGATGCCAATGGGGGCTCATCCCACACAAACGGCGAGTGTCATTTCAATGACGACATCAAGAAAGACGATAACACTGGCTACAGGGCTAAGCGGAAGAAGGGGAAGAAGAATCCTGAAAAGGATAAAGAGACCAAGGATGATTCCGACATGGAGGAAGCCAATGCTTCAAATCCCAAGCCGGAAGGGAAAAAGAACTTCCTGACAAAGAAAGACACTTACGTCACCTTCCTCGGATCTCAACCAGCAAAGGTCAAGAAAGCAGTTCTACATGAGCTCAACACAACAGTTCCGGCTGCCCCTCAGTTCTTGGACTGGTCGAAAGTGGCAATCACCTTCGACCGTGCTGATCATCCGCCTAAGTTGCACGGGCGAGTAAAATACGCCTTAGTCATCAATCCACTTATTGATGACTATGGTTTCTCCAAGACTCTCATGGACGGCGGTAGCAGCATTAATATTTTGTATGTCGAAACGCTTCGCCGGATGAAGATCTCGGAGACCCAGTTGAACTACAGCTCTCTGGTCTTTCACGGAGTTGTCCCAGGAAGACAAGCAAATTCCCTGGAGAAATAACTTTGGATGTTACCTTTGGAACTCCAAAGAACTACCGGACGGAAGCACTTTCCTTCGAAGTGGTCCCATTCAAGAGCGCTTACCACGCTATATTTGGATGTCCGGCTTACTGGGCTTTTATGGCTCTTTCGTGTTACGTTTACAATATGATGAAAATTCCAGGTCCCAATGGCGTGATCACCATCAGGGGAGACCCCAAAAAGCGCGAGAGTGCGAGGATGGAAATGTCGCCTTTGCTGAAGTCGTGCTGCATGCCCAGGAGTACCAGGAGATCAAGAAGACCATAGATCTGTCCGAGATGCCTACGATAAATAAGGAGGTGACAAAGCCGCGGAGTTCAAGGCATCAGAAGAGACGAAGAAGACGTTGTTAAAGGATGATGACCGCTCCAAGGTGACCCAGATAGGTGTAGGCCTAGATAGCGCATAGGAAAGCACGCTCGTCAAGTTCCTCCAAGAAAATCAAGATATCTTCGCATGGCAGCCATCTGACATGACCGGAGTACCTAGGGAACTTTTCAAGCACTCTTTAAATGTACACCTGAACGCTAAAACCGTCAAACAGTCCCTACGATGTTTTGGCGACGAAAAGCGTAAGGCAATAGCTAAGGAACTAGCGCGGCTCGAGTTAGCTAGATTCATAGAAGAGGTCATCCACACTGAGTGGTCGGCCAATCCTGTAATGGTCCCTAAAAAGGACACCACTGATTTAAGGATGTGTGTTTGATTATACTGCCTTAAACAAGGCTTGTCCCAAAGATCCGTTCGCTCTGCCTAGGATTGATCAAGTTATCAATTCTACGGCAGGCTCGGAACTCCTATGTTTTCTCGACGCATATTCCAGTTATTACCAAATCCGGATGAAGGAATCTAACAAAGTCAAAACTTCATTCATAACCCCCTTCGGAACCTTCTGTTTCGTTATGATGCCCTTTGGGCTGAAAAACGTAGGAGCTACGTACCAACGCATAATGCAGCGTTGCCTCCACGACCAAATCGGACGCAATGTACATGCATATGTGGATGATATTGCTGTGATGTCCAAAAAGAAGGAAACCCTGATTTCTGACTTGGAGGAAAGTTCACCAATCTATGAAAATACAACATAATGCTTAACCCGAAGAAATGCTTCTTTGGAATCCTAGCCAGAAAATTGTTAAGTTTTATCGTGTCTCAAAGAGGCATAGAGGTAAAACGAGACAAAATCAAGGCTATACTCAATATTTCCAGGCCAACTCGCTTGAAGGACGTACAAAGACTAACTGGTTGCATTGCCGCAATCAGTCGGTTTGTAAGCCGGCTCGGTGAAAGAGCCGCACCACTATACAAACTCTTGAAAAAGACCAAGCATTTTGTGTGGACCGACGAAGCTGAAGCTGCACTGCAAGACCTGAAAGCAGTACTCTCATCTACTCCCATCCTTGCAGCACCGGAACCCAAGGAACCGATGTTGCTCTATCTTGCTGCGACAAACAAAGTCGTTAGCATCGTCATGGTGGTGGAGAGACTAGAGGAAAATCAGGAACACTTGGTGCAGCGTCCGACTTACTATCTTAGCGAGGTCTTAACAGAATCAAAACAGCGGTATCCGCATTATAAAAAGCTGGCTTACGGTGTGTTTTTAGCATCTCGTAAGCTACGGCATTATTTTCAGGAACATCCAATTACCGTGGTGAGCACAGCTCCCATGAGAGATATAATCAACAATAGTGACACCACAGGACACGTCGCCAAATGGGGCATAGAGCTTTTAGCTTTCGATATTGAGTACAAACCTCGTACATCAATCAAATCCCAAATCCTCGCGGACTTTGTCGCTGATTGGACAGAGACAACAGAGAGTATGACCCTACCAGAGTTAGAATACTGGACCTTGCATTTTGACGAGTCTAAAGCGCTCAGGGGCTCAGGGGCTGGCGTGGTGCTCAAGTCACCCCAAGGTGATAACCTTTTTTATGTATTGCAGATACACTTCACGCCGACGAACAACATTGCCGAATATGAAGCACTACTGCATGGAATCTAGATTGCTAAGGACATCAGCATCCGACGTTTAATGTGTTATGGAGATTTGGATCTTGTTGCTCAACAAGTGTCGGATATCTGTAAGGCAAACAAGCACATGGCGGCATATAGAGCTGTCGTGGATGAATTATCTAAATCATTTGAAGGGTTTTGAGTTCAACACATCCCTCGAACAGAAAATGAGGAAGCAGATGCACTATCTCGAATAGGCTTGATGGCTCAATGCACGGCGCCTAGAAAAATGCTTGATGGCGGTGTTGATGTAGAGCTCGTTGGGAACCCCAAGAGGAAGGTATGATGAGCACAGCAACAAGTTTCCCTCAGTTATGAAACCAAGGTTTAATCAAACCAGTAGGAGCAAGGAAACACCCCAAAGGTGTTACTAGCTGAGCCTTGGCAGGGTGCACTACCGATGCTAGTAGCAACGTGGAGACCTGCACAACACAACCACATAACTTTGTCCCCAACTTGTGATGAGGTTATCAATCTCACCGTGGTTTGCGGTAAACAAAGGATTAAACATATGGAATGGAAAGAAGTAATAGTTTGTAGAAAGTAAACACAAAGAAGTAAAAGATTGTAGATTGTATGTAAAGAAAATGGACTGGGATCCATAGTTCACTAGAGGTGGCTCTCCTTAGATAGATAACATGCTGGGTGAACAAATTACAGCGGGGCAATTGACAAACACCGAGAAAGCAATACATGCATATACTAATCATCTTGACTCCTTTGAGACTTGATTGGGCATTATAACATTATACATAGCACGCCATCCAACTGCATCTATGACTAATAATCCACCTTCAGGTTATCATCCGAACCCCCTCCAGTATTAAGTTGCAAGCAACAGATTATTGCTTTACGAACTACGTGTAAAGTAAACAATACGATTGTTCTATGAACAAAGGATTGTTGTTTTCTCCCTAGTAGTAGCAACACATCTAGTACCTTAGAGATTCCTGTCACTTCCCCAGATTACTAGAGGCATGAACCCACTATCGAGCATAAATACTAACTTTTGGAGTTGCTAGCATCTACTCGGCCAAGATAGCTACTAACAACGGAAAGCATGCAAGATCACAAATAACAAAGACATGATAGATCAATAATCAATCTAAAATAGCATCTCAATATCCATCGGATCCCCGCAAACACAACATGCAGAATTACAAATAGATGATCTTGATCATGAACGGAGCTCACAAGATCTAAACATGGAAGCACAAAGGAGAAGAACCAACCATCTAGATACTACATGGACCCATAGTCCAGGGATGAACTACTCACGCACCATACCGGAGGCAGGCATGGTGATGAAGAAGGCCTCTAGGGTGATCTCTCCCCTCCGGCAGGGTGTCGAGAAGAGCTTCATATCCCTCTCGGTCTAGGGATGGAGATGACGGCAGCTACAGACTCTTTCGTGGAATTTTGATCGGGTACATAGGGTTTCTGTATCGAAGGCTTCTTATAGGCGAAAGGGAAGGCCAAGGGGGTGCCCGAGGCGGCTACACCACCCCCAGGCGTGGGCTAGGCCTGGCCGTGTGGCTAGGTGGTGTGGCCGGCCCATGGCCCCTCCCTGTCTCGTCTTTTGGCTCTGTGTTCCCCTCGGTGAAATATTGACTTTGGCTTTTGTCCCGTCCAATTCCGAGAATATTCATTTTCTGGCTTTTTTGGAACCAAAAACAGCAGAAAACAGACAACTGGCACTGTGGCATCTTTTTAATAGGTTAGTTCCAGAAAATGTGTAAAAGTACTCCGAAGTGTGGACAAAACATAAGAAAGTAGATATAAAACAAGCATGGAACATCAAAAATTATAGATACGTTTGCAACGTATCAACATCCCCAAGCTTAACTCATGCTCGTCCTCGAGTAGGTAAGTGATAAAAAGAAGGAGAACCAGCCATCTAGCTACTACATGGATCCGTAGTCCAAGGATGAACTACTCACGCATCACACCGGAGGCTTGCATGGTGATGAAGAAGGCCTCTAGGGTGAATTCCCCTCTTCGGCAGGGTGCCAGGAAGAGCTTCAGATCCCTCCCGATCTAGGGATGGAGATGACGGCGGCTACAGACTCTTTCGTGGATTTTTTTATCAGGCACTTAGGGTTTTTATCTCGAGGGAAATATATAGGCGGAAGGAGAGGCCGAGGGGGTGCCGGTAGCAGCCACACCACCCCCTGGCTTGGGCCAGGCCTGGCTGCGTGACCAGGTGGTGTGGTGGCCCCCTGGCCCCTCTCCGTCTCGTAATCTGGCACTTGATGACATCCAGAAAAATAGGCACTTTGGCTTTTGTCCTGTCCAATTCCGAGAATATTCATTTTTTGACTTTCCAGGAACCAAAAACAGCAGAAAACGGGCAGCTGGCACTGTGGCTTTTGTTAATAGGTTAGTCCAAGAAATCATATGAAAAGTCCTCCAATGTTGGAACAAAACACAAAAAGTGGATAAAACTAAGCATGGAACATCAAAAATTATAGATATATTTGCAATGTATCAAGGCTCTACCCGGAAAAAGGTCCCGGGTGGCGCTTTTTTAGAGCACCTCAAAGTTCCCTCTATAAAAGGAGTAGATGAGGAATATCCGGCCAAATCTGACTCACCTTTAGTAGAAGTTCTGGCTGTGATTCCTAGCTGGACTTAACCCTATCTTAGTTTCTTGATAGACGGAAAATTACCCGAAGACGAAGTTCTGAGCCGACAAATCGTCCGACGAGCAAAAGCCTATACTATAATTAGTGGTGAGCTCTATAAGCGGAGTGCATCTGGGGTCTTTCAACGCTGTGTATCTCCGGAAGAAGGAGTGGAAATCCTACGAGAGATCCATGAAGGCAAGTGTGGTCACCATGCTGCAGCCAAATCTTTAGTGGCAAAAGCTTTCTGACACGGTTTTTTCTGGCTTACAGCCAAGGCAGATGCCGAACAGCTGGTCAAGACGTGCAATGGCTGCCAAAAGTACGCCAAACAAGCTCACGTTCCGGCTGATCAGCTGTGAACAATACCTACAACATGGCCTTTTGCAGTCTGGGGGCTTGACATGGTAAGACCGTTTAAACGGGCTCCAAGTGGGTTTACACACCTCTTAGTGATGGTGGATAAATTCACCAAATTGATTGAGGCTAAACCCGTCACTAGTTGTGCTGGAGCAATAGCCTGAAGATTTGTTGAGGATGTTATAATCCGATACGGTTATCCACATAGCATTATCACGAACAATGGGAGTAACTTTTCTATGGGAGAGCTTGCCAAATTCTGCAATGAACAAAATATCCGGCTTGACATTGCGTCAGTCGCACATCCACAAGCTAATGGACAAGTCGAAAGAGCAAACGGTTTAATCTTGCAGGGCCTAAATCCGAGACTCGAAGCACCACTACGATGTGCTGCAGGGGCTTGGGCAGAGGAATTACCTTCTGTAATATGGAGTTTGCGAACAACTACAAACAGGTCAACTGAATACACACCTTTCTTCTTGGTCTATGGCGCAGAAGCAGTTCTTCCTAGTGATTTGATTCACACTTCTCCTAGAGTAGCCACGTATATTGAAGAGGATACCATAAATTCTCGACAAAATGATCTCGACTTAGTCGAAGAACTTCGCGTCGTTGCTGAGATGAGGTCAACAGCATGTCAGCAGAAGTTATGCAAGTATCATAGCCAGAGAGTCAGAAACCGGTCTTTCAATAAGGGCGATTTGGTTCTCCAGCTTGTGCAGCAAAGAAAGCACAAACTTTCCCCAGTATGGGAAGGGCCATTTTTAGTTAGTCGAGTATTGCACAATGGTTCATACTACCTAACTAATATGCTGCCAGTCAAAGAAAGACCTACTACTAAGAAGATAAAGAGAGCTGGAGGTAGTACAAATCCGAATGAGTTAGACAAACCATGGAATATTGCTCAGCTACGTCCCTTTTATTCTTAGTTTACTTTTCTTTGTAATCATATATGTGTACATGTTCAATGAGAAATAAAGTCTTGGTTCCCTCAAAATCTTTCTGAGAAGTTTTTATCATCTTATTTCTAAATGATCATGTCAAAGTCGAAAATCCTAGAATACTTGAAAGTACTTTATGCTCATGTTTGTTCTAGTTTAGATTTCTGATTCTAAAATTGGTACCTTTGGTTATAAATCTAAATTTCCTAGTCTATACTTTGGTTATTTGTCTGATTGCTGGATGCGGGCATTTTCCGAGTAGTGAATTGTTGGTACTGGAAGCCGGTTTTGTTTTCGAGTTTAAACTGGTTTAGCAATTGAGCTACGTTGCTCGGAAGTTTCCATATTGAAAGTTAGCCGGCTCACAAAAGGGATGAGGCGGAAAGCCAGATAAACGATAAGTGCAGAAAAAAATACAAGTGCTTATGCAAACATTTCAGGCACATAAAATCAATGCCAAAAGTGCTGAATAGATAAATTAAAACTTAGCACTAGCAAAAGTATTATACTACTTATTTACATATCCAAATTGTTTTTTCAAAATAACATATTGTTCTTCTGATACTCTATGATGCAGGAGGAGAGGTAGGAGCTGCCAGCTCGCTGGATACATCGGCCTCGGCTTGATAACGTTCCGAGATGTTCAAATCTGATATGGTTTGATCATCATCGGAAACTTCAGCTGTTTCTTTGGAAGGCGGAGGCGGCGTGTCCACGCGGGTGAAGACGGGAGTGTCGTAGCTGGTTAAATCAGCTATGTGGCACCTATATCCGGCGCAGGACTCCATGATGGCCTTGATGTCTTGCTCCTGTCCATCTTCGTCCACTTTGCAGTACCGTCTGGTTACTTGCCAGATCTCCATGTTTCCATGGTGGTGCATAATCATAGTGAGAGCGTTTTGCACGGTGGTTCGCGCATAGGACATGTTCCAGTCCTGAACAAGCTGTGGCATATCCTTGGCCTTGTCTCGCACCTCAAAACCGGACATGCTATGCATATCCAGAACCTTGAGAACTCCGCCAATATCTTCAAGGGATTGGCAGAAGTCATGTAGCAAATCACCGACTTGAGTAAGCCGGCTGGTGCGAGACTCAGTAGAGGTTGAGTCCTTCAAGTTCAGAGGACCTGCGCATATAATGCAAAGGGTAAGTCAAGAAAACAGGGACTCCAAAGAGTCTAAAGATGCAGATAAGTCAGAAAAAGGGAAACATACCAAAGATGACATCGTCAACTTTGGCCTTCTCTTCATGAAGACTCTGGAGTTCCGCCCGGAGTGCCTCAAAAATGTCCTTTTCTCTGAATAGCTCATTGCTGAGATCCGAGATTTTCTCATCTTGAAGCGTAATCTTGCGATCACGCTCATCGGTGGCCATGGAGGTGGATTCAAGAATTTGAGCAATGCTCTTCTCATGATCTTCCTTAAGCTTATCCAGCTCTTGGCGAAGTTCTTTGTTCTCCACCACCAAGGTCTTAAGATTCTTGGCCTCCTCGATCATAGCACAGGACTGTTTTACCAGTGCTGTAAGAAAAAAAAGGAACATGCAGTTCAACAAAAAATTGACTATGAAATAAAAGACAAGGTTTGAGTTTCGGAATATTTACCTTCGGCCTCATCCTTGGATACCTTCAGCTGTGCATTTTCAAGCCGGAGAGCTTTGATGTCTTCCCGCTTGTTGCAAACATTCTTCAACAAATCCTGGTTATAGGAATATACTTTCTGTAAGTCAGAATACCCAGAGTCAGAAGTCTACTAAAGACTCGGGCTAATATTTTTACTGATATCAGCACAAGCCTTGGGGGCTACACTAGTTCATTCTTTGGCATCCTAAGGAAGCATAAAACCGGATTTGATTTTCCAGCTTCATGCTTGGGGGCTAGAGGATATGATATGAAATAAGGAAAAATGGGAGTTGGAATTCCGACTTACATATTGTTCGCGAATGAGTTTGTCTAAACTCGAATTCACCTCGGTGGCAACCTTCTAGGCGAAAGTGAGGGGGGTCACTGGCGCAGTTGGAAGCGCGCCGGACCTTATCTTCTTGTCGCGGAGAAGAACTTGTTCAAGAAGATCAGAGTGTTTGATATCCTCTACTTCTTGTGCTTCTTCTTCGGCAGAGAGAGTCCGCCTATCCAGGCATTCTCGAGCTATCCGCTGGATATCCTCCATAGACTTTTGAGATAAGCCAAGCTTGGCAAGTCCCGGATTGTCCAGGAGATTATCGGTAAACATCTCTGCCAAGGGATCATTACCCGAAATGGGTTCACCCTTATGAACAACTAAGTCACTCATGGTGACATCAGTTTGCGATTCAAGGATCGCTGGCTCTGACGGTTGAGCCGGATCTTCTACAACAGTCGGAGATGGAATAATCTCCGGCGCTGCAGAAGACTGAGGGGCAGGAGTCGGAGGAGCCACGGTAGGAGAAGCCAGTTTGACCTTCGACTAGCGCAGAGGCTTCGTGGCAGTTTCCTTTCCTTTGCCCTTGATGAGTTGTTTAGCTCTGAGAAGATAATAGAACAAAGAACATTACATCTCAGAAGGAATTACAAGTAAAATACAAAGACCCTGTGAGGAAAGATTACCTCTTCACAACGGGCACTTCTTTGGTGCCAATGGCCAATGTCGGAGCCTTGCGTTTCCGAGGAACGACATCCGACATTGGAACCAATTCACCCTCGTCTTGAGAAAACTCAGGAGGATATCCCTCGATAGGAGCGAACTCCGACTCAGGGAGGTCAGCAAGCTGAAAAGGAAAAGTATCTCAGCATTGCAAAAATAACATAAAGATGAGCACGTAAAAAGAGTTACTGCTGAAGTTTACCGGCACAACAGGATTTTCCGCTGTATGCATGTCCAGGGACATCTCCGGAATCTTCCTCACGATCCGGTCCCTTATCAACCATTTGATTTGGCTTAAATAATCTTTCGGCTTTAAGGATTTGGAGCTGATGCGGAGGGACTCATTCTTCGATGACGTGATGGAGTGCATCAGTCGATCTCCATGATGTTGAAGAGGTTGGATCTGGCGTGCCACCCAGCATTGAACTAAGTCGGACCCTTTCAAGCCCTTGTGCTTCATCAGGTATTCGATCCGTCTCTTGGCAAGAAAAAGATCGTCACTGAGAGTCAGAGTGACCTCGTCCTAAGACTCTTGGGGCGTGGCAGCTCCATCAACGAAAGCCGGCAAAGCTGTATCTTTGCCGGGAGCGGGGATATCCTTGTGGTAGAAAAGAGTGGACGGCCATTGTTTGACCGAATCACTTGCCATGATCCAGGGATAAACGCGCTCACGCCTAACCAAAAACTAATGGTAAAGGATTACCAGCAGTGATGGAATATCTCTGGACATGAAAATAGTACCGAAAAAGAGTAAGGCTCGGCCTAATGCCGAGATACCCCTCGCACAAAGAGGCGCACGCACTCATCTCTAAGATGGAGTTCGGGGGGAGATGGTGGAGATGAACACCATAATGATCTATAACCTTGGAAAAGAAATCTGAGGGAGGAAAGGAAAGTCCTTTGTCAAGGTGAGTGCCAAAATGCACTCGCTCGTCGTCGCGGGGGTTGGGGACGGTTTCGCTGAAGCCGCTCCGCCAGTCGCTGGCGTGGAGGATCCCTTCGTCTTCGACGACATGGAGTTTGGGATCGTCCAGGACGCGGGAGATCCAAACTCCATGGTGTCTCTCTTTCTCTGCCGCCGCCGCTGCCAAGCTAGAGGATGATGAGGAAGCCATTCTTTCGGTACGCCGGTGACCTTAGATGGGCGGCGCTGGAGGTGTTTTTGCTGGAGGCAGTGGAGCGCTAGGTTCGTGGGAGGCATAGAGGATAAGGAAACGGCGCTGAGAACTGGTGAAGAAGTTAGGGAGAAGAATCCACACCACTTATATCCGCCAGGCGCATCAAGATTCGTGTAAATGCTACAGTGAACGTGCCACACATCATGGAAAGGACGGGGAAACCTCCGCACGATGATTACGCCACCTCGATCTCCACGCACGCATTGAAACGGTGCCTCAGTTCCGCGAAAGGCGGACCCACCAACGGTCGTGCTGACAGGAAATGTCTGTCAGTGACGTGACTTGACCATGACTGTTGTCAGATTACGTCAGAGACCAAGGTCCGGCTTAGTTTGAATTTAGAGCTAGAAGCACGAATAAACTCACTCATAGGTCCGACTTATTTTTAAGACCTAGATTATCTCTTTTGTTTGAAGTTTTAGGAACCCTTCAAGATTCCGCAAGCCGAAGATCAAGCTAGATGATGATGAATCCGACTTTGGATCTTGGAGGCTTCCGAGGGCTGCTGTTGGGGATATACTTTCCGGGTATCCTCATAGTTCCTCACTAACCAGGGTCCCCCACTTCGGGTTAAAGCTTTGCTTCACGGGCGGCCCAGTCAGGGAGAAGATGCGGAGTCCAGTCCTGCTACGGGAAGGCCCAGAAGACTTAGTGACGTAGGCCCATAGTGTTACTTGCAGTTCAAGATGTACTCTGTAACCGACTCTTAGTCGTAGCCGAATAGATCTCTCCTATAAACCCTAGGCCGGATATCTATATAAGCCATCCTAGGGAGAGCCTTTAGGGCACCTACCACCTCACAATAGTCTACAATCTCAACTCTCACAGGTGAACCCTTGTAACCCATATTCCGGCTCTACCGTATTACTGGATTGCTAGCAGGAGTAGGATCCGTCCAAAGTCGGCTGATTCTAACCTGGCTAAACTTGTGTGCTCACCGTCCCGAAACACCGTACGTCTCACACCCCTCTCTTCCACACGCCTCGAGGACCCCCTCATGGCGTACTTGTCATCAATCCGACGACACTACCCTTCTCTTTGCTATTCGCACTAATTATAACTGCACGCTGGCTACTGAACCTAAAATTGTTTGTTAGCCCAACGCTGACAAACATATTTTGTCCACAGTTTTCTGTCAAGTGGGATCTCTGCGGACCACCCTTACCTGGTTACGGTAGTCCTCTTCAGGTACGACTCTAAGTGTCGTTGTATTGGGAACGGCAGTACCTAAGAAGGTTAGGTAGAGGTGTGGGGACTAGCAGGGAAGCTATCGACAGCGCCCGCAGGCGGGATTGGATACGAGCAAGCGTACCTGGACACAGGAAGTACCCAAGTTCGGAGCCCTCGTGATGAGGTAAAACTCCTACTCCTGCCGGATCTGACTATGAGGGATATACGAACTACAAGTGCTCCTCGAGCTGTATTCTCTAGCTACTGCCTTAAATGCACTGAGGCCAACCCTTACTACTGAGGCCTTGCCTCTCCTTATATAGGCATAGAGGCAACGGTCTCACTGGCCAGTCCGACTAGCAGGCCCCACAGGCGGGTCCTAGCCGACTGGTCATCTACAGTATCCGGTACGATATGTCCCATCGGAGTATGAGCGGTATGGCTGTCGTAGGCACAGTGGACGCCGTGCGAGCCCGTCGTCAGCATCGGGCCATTGTTCCTACGTCATCCCCGCAAAGTCTTCGGTATGGCTGAGTAGTTGTCGGTCTTGTCATGATACAGGGCGTACCGTGCACTGATATGCACATCGTCCTGTCTCCTTGATCGGTTCCTGCTACGGCGCCGTAGCTGGCTGCTTCTTGCCAATCCGGCTATCATGCGATAGCCGGCCTGTCTTGCTTTGTCCGGCTGCATCAGGCCAGCCGGACGCGATCCGACTACCCTGTTTCTTGTCCGGTTGGGGTATCTGGGGATCATCCCCCCGACACTAGCCCCGAGCGCGTGTGGATTCCGCCCTCAGGTGAAATGTGCACGCGCTCCCTCCTGGTTTTGAATTTGTGACCGGCTGCGCCTGGCGGTTGTGCTACTCGTGACGTCAGTGCTGACGCCGACCACGCGCGCACACGCCATCATTGCTCTGCGGCAGGCAGCGTAACGTCCCGTCGCACGTCGCCTCGGGAAACTGCTGCCCGCTGCTTCGGTTCCCACTCCAGGATCTTCTGCGCACTCCGCGTCGGCACACGGGATCTGGGCAGCGGTTGGGGTGAGGGTTGCCTGGATGAATGCCACGTGGCGCCGTGGATGGTTACTCTTTCGGCCCTTTAAAGGGGTGCCACGGGGGGAGCAATTCCCTTCCTTTGCTCCCCCGCTTCTAGTTGCCCTCTTCCCTTCCGCGCTCCGGCGCTCTACGCTCTTCCTTTGATGTCGCTGTAGCCCGCTGCGCTGCCCGTTCGTCGTCGTCAGCGGTACGGGCCACCGCCACTCCTCCGCTGCCGCGCCTCCCTGTCAGCCGAAGATGGCAGCCGAACGCGGAGCCTGGTGTGGCTCCTCTGTCACGGAGGACCACATCCAGAAATACCATGCTACCCGCGTCCTTCCGCCAGAGGAGGAAGTAGCGGTGCGGCTAGCGCCAGCGGGAGAGGTGTCGCCACACCCGGCGGAGGGAGAGCGGGTCATCTTCCTCTCGCATCTGGCACGTGGGTTTGCGTTGCTAGTGCACCCCTTCTTCCTCACGTTCTTGGCCTTCTTCGACCTCCGCCTCCACCATCTTAGCGCCAACGCAATCAGAACGTTGGCGCACTTCATGGCATTTTGCGAGAGCTATCTCGGGATCCAGCCGGATCTCAGGCTCTTCTGCCGGCTCTTCTGAATCTGGCGGCAGGTGCAGTTTACGAAGGGGCCACTAGTCATCTGTGGCGGCGCCTCCATCTACTCCTGTGCGCAGACCGGATACCCGAAGTTCTAGCTGCATGACACGGTACGACTGTGGCAGCAGTCATACTTCTACGTCAAGAACGTCACCAACATGGACCGGATCAACCTTCCGGCCTTCCAGGATGTCGAGTCCAGCCGCTAGCACTGGGATCTAAAGATTTACGGCAACAACGCGGAGTCGGACGCGATGCTACAGCGCATGCGCTCCCTCATCACCTACCGACTAACCGGCCTGGATATCACCCTCAGCTGGATGTCCCGGCTGATGATGTCGTTGCAGCAGCGAGCACACAAGATGTGATTCTACTCCGACCGGCTGGACCCGACCCGGCTGTCGCGCCGTGATCCCCACTACCACAACCTGAAGGAGTGGGTGTGGACGATCACGAAGGAGCGGCTGCCGAAGGGCTGGACCTTCAGCCTGGCGCCCTCCAACCGGGACAACCACGCGCCCTAGGTAGGTCCTTTTAGCTGGAGTTTTCATTCGTATTTCTTGCCTTTCTTTTTTCCTTATCCGACTAATCTCTTGTACTCGGCAGATCTCCCTTGCATCCTTTGCGAGGAGCGTGAGGCCTCTCTCGAGGCGTTCACGTCTGACTTGCCCGAGCCACGTGCTCGGCGGTCTGGTGAGGAGTCGGACGGGGACGGGGATGCCTTGCCCAGCCGAAACGATGAACCGGCCGCAGACCCCCACGCGGAGGTTGACGAGGAGGAGGAGGTCACGCCGGCCTCTAATCCGGCGCAGCGCCCTGCGACGGACGGCAAAGCTGGCGGGAGTGGCTCCAGCCGTTCCATCTCTAGCCGGCCTGCCGCGGAGGAGCTGGTCCCCAAGAGGAGCCCACCAGCGCCCTTCTGCCGAGCCGCCTTGGCCGGAAGAAGGGGCCGCCTCCAGTTATGCAGGGGTATGTTCTTCCTCCATTTTCTTTCACCATCTTCTGCTTGTTTATTTTTCTCCCTTTCTGCATTTGGCTTATTTGCTTTCCTTTCCTTCTTCCCCTCTACTATCTTCTTAGCACGCTGGTCTCCTTTGGAGCCGCGAGCCCGGCGCGAGCGCCGATCGGGTCGCCACCCCGCGCTCCGACCACGTCTGTCAGTGCCCCTCCTTCTCTCGCCGCACCACCTCTGCCGCCACCCTGAGCTGAATCGGTTGCCTCAGCTAGAGCGGAGGGTCCTCAGCCGGGTGGCTCTACCGCGCGTGCGCGGGGGGCTGCGACCGGCAAGGAACTCGTGGTTGTCGGCGATGACAACTCTAACAACAAGCCGGGAGAGGAGTGGAGGACAGCGGTGGTTGCCGTGAAGGAGTCATTGGTCGTCAATGCCGTGGATGACGACGCCTCCCCCGCCGCCTCGCTGACTGACCTCACTGCCACCCTCGAGCTAGCGGTGAAGGAGATCCGGTTGCTGGAGGCCGCAGCCGGTGGGAACCGGTCCTTGGAGCAGAAGCTTCCTGCTGCCAACGGAACCTCCCAGAGTAAGTTGCTTCATCCGGCTTGCCCCTTTTCTTTTTATTTTTTTATTTTTTATTTTTGCTGATAGCCAGTTTTGTCGCAGCTATCCTCGTGTGCGCTCAGCACGAGATCGATCACCTGAAGAAAGCGAACAACCGGCTGAGCAATTCCAACTCCACTCTGTGGCTGCAGAACAAGGATTGGCACGTGAAGGCAGACGGTTTGGAGGCCACCATCAAGGAGCGCGACACCTTGCTCGCCAGCCGGATCAAAGCCTTCAACCTTCTCGAGGCCCAAAACAAGGACCAAGAGAAGGAGATCAAGCGGTTGGCGACGAAGGAGAAGGCTCTGGTGGAGGAGCTGATGCAAGTTGGCCACACGGCTAAGGGTAAGTTCTCTTTTCCGTCTCCCTTTCTTTTCGGATCCGGTAGCCAGATCTGACTCTCTTTTTCTAACAGCGTTTTATCCCGGCATAGACCTGCTGGCGTGCAACCGGCTGCAGGAGAACTGGCCGAGAGCGCAGCCGACGACCCAGGAGCTCGTCGTCCTTCTTGGCAAGGAAGCTGCCAAGCTTTGTCAAGCGGCACGGGACATCTTCTCGTTCCTATGGCCGGATGCTCCGGTTCAAGAGACAATGGCGCAGCTGGCTGCCAAGGTGGGGGAGGTGTCGGCTACGGTGGACCGGCTACGGGACTTGGCGGGGCGAGCTGGAGCGGAGATGGCTCTAGCTCTCATGCTCTCCTGGTACAAGGACGCTCATCTCGAGAAGATCGACGGAGGCTTCCGCGCTGCCGCTGACCTTGCCGCCATCCGCCAGGCCCATCCGGAGCTCCGAGGCTCCACCATCAAGATTGCCGACTACGTGGACCCCGACGAGGTGCTCACCGACTCGGAGTCCGTCGGTACTCCTGATGTAGAAGCCCCGACGCAGCCGGCTACGGGCGCCGGAACAGGATCGAGCGTCGCGTCTCCTCCTCCGCCTGAAGCTTCCGCCAACCAAGACGCTTCTCACGGCAAGGGTCCTGCCGCCTAGCCACTACCCCGGGATGCCGGGTGTATTTGTCTTATTTTAATCCTATTTCAAACTTGTCTGTCTATACCGGCTGTCTTTGGCGCCGGGTGAACTTATGGGAGCTTCGCCTCCTTTTTCCTTTGTGGCGTTAATTTTGAACTGGCTTGATTTCCGTTTAGCTTGTGTACTTTGCACTTTCTTTCAACATTTCGCCGATTGACTTTATCCGGCTTACTTCGTCCGGCTACACGCCTTTAGCCGGGAGAACTACACCTCTAGTGGGGGCGCGCTAGCGCACCCACTGGGTGTAACCCCCGAGATTCGTAGTAGCTGGCGTAGCCAGGTGCTTCAAATCTTCCTTCTTTTCCCCAAATCTTCTAACTTTATAAGAATAGACTCGCCTTAGTCGGCTGCTTTCGCTGGCTGAACACCTTCAGCCGGGGGAACTTACATTCCAGTGGGGGCGCGCGAGCGCACCCACTGGGTGTAGCCCCCGAGATTCGGAGTAGCTGGCGTAGCCAGGTGCTTTGAATCTTTTTTGTCTTCTCTTGCTCCTGCCCTTGCCCTCACCTAGGCTCCGAACAGCCGGTAAACGCCTTTAGCCGGTCGGGAACTACCAGATTCCACTGGGGGCGCGCGAGCGCACCGAGTGGGTGTAGCCCCCGAGATTCAGAGCGCTTGATGAAGGCAAGGACTTCGAATCTTCTTCTCTTTTCTTCCTGAATTTGGACTCAAGGTAGTCGTACAAGATTATACATACACATACATCCTCACATGTTAATAGGTTAGTCTGCCAAATTGTAGCGGGAAAACGGATTTGGTTTTTCAAAAACTAGCTTGAGCCTTTCTGGACACTTGGTCGCTTTCCCGTGTGCTCTGCTATTTTCGCTGCGTCCTTGCCAGGCAGCCGGGTTGCGGTCTGCAGCCGGAATCGAAGGGAGCTGACAGTACACCGCGCACGGTACTAACGGTTTAGTAACCAGATTTTCTTAAGCTAGTTGCAAGGCCGGGATGCCCGATCTGTCGTGTCTCCTCCCCGTCTTTCGTGTGGGATGCCTCGGGCTTTTGCTCTTGCTAGCCGGACAGCCGGGTTGCGGTCTGTAGCTGAGACGAAGAGTGGGCCTCTGACATCGTCGCACACTACTCAATCGGTTTGTTGACTTAGCAGGCCGGGCCAGCCGGCAAGCCCCCGTGTAGGGGTTGCCGGAGCCGAAAAACCATAACCGGCAAATAGGTGCAAACACATTTCTAGCAAGGAGCCCCCGAGCATCTCGTAGGGGTCCGCATTTTCATTCATAGGGTTTGCGGGATACATACACTGTTTTGGCGACTAGGTGTAAAATGGGCGCAGCAAGGCCGCGTTCCAGGGACACTCGGTCTCCTCGTCTGATTTGTCAATCTTGTTCTTGCACGGCTGTTGCGCGTCGATGAGGTAGTAGGAGTCGTTGGGCAGCGCCCGGCTGATGATGAAGGGGCCTTCCAAAGGTGGCGATAGCTTGTGCATGCCCTTCGTGTCTTGCACCAGCCGGAGAACCAGGTCACCCTCGCGGAACGCGACTAGGTGGATCCGTCCTGAATGGTAGCAGCGTAGTCATTGCTGGTATAGGGCTGACCTGGACAAAGCCAGCTCGCGAGCCTCCTCCAGGAGGTCCACTCCGTCCTCCCGCGCCTGCCGGTTGGCTTTTCGTCGTATAGGAGCTTGCGCGGGGAGTCGAACTCGATGTCCGCGGAGAGGACGTCTTCCGATCCGTAGACCAGGAAGAACGGGGTGTAGCTAGTTGATCTATTCTACATGGTGCGAAGGCTCCATAGCACAGCCGGAAGCTCTTCGATCCAGCATCCGGGTCACCGCTCCAACGGCTCGATGAGGCGTGGCTTGATGCCGGCTAGCACCAAACTGTTTGCTCTTTTGACTTGCCCGTTGGAATGCGGGTGCGCGACAGAGGCAAGGTCCAGCCAGATGCCCTTGTTGCTGCTGAATCGGGCGAAGGCCCCCTTCGCAAAGTTCGTGCCATTGTCGGTGATGATGCTGTTGGGGTAGCCAAACTAATTGATGATGTCGGTGAAGAAGGTGACGATTGTCGCCCCGTCCAGCTTCCGGATGGGCTTGGCCTCGATCCACTTTGTGAATTTGTCCACCGCCACCAGCAGATGGGTCATGCCCGCGCGTGCTCGCTTGAAGGGACCGACCATGTCGAGGCCCCAAACCGCAAAGGGCCAGGTGATCGGTATGGTCTTGAGTACCGAAGTCGGCATATGCCTGAGCTGCCTGAAGCGCTAGCTGTTCAGCGTCCTCGAGGGCGGTGGGCCAATAGAAACCGTGGCGAAACGCCTTGGCGACTATCGCCCTTGACGAAGTGTGGTGCCCGCACTCGCCCTGGTGGACGTCCTTGAGTAGCCGGTAGCCCATGTCCACATCGACACACCTCTGGAAGATGCCGGATACGCTGCGCTTGTACAGTTCTCCGTTGATGATGGTGTATGTGTGCGCGCGGTGCCGGATTTGCCTGGCTTCCACCTCGTCATATGGAAGTTCCCCATTGACGATGTAGTTCATGAAGGGCTACGCCCAGGATGGCACCTCCCAAATGACGAGGATGCTCCCGCTCTCCGGTTGACGATTGTCGGGGGGTCGTACGGGTGACGTACCCGGGCGGCAGCCCCTGAGCCGTTTGACGACCCGGTAGCCCCCGGGTCTTGCGAGCTGGAGGGTACTGCCTTGCCGGAGTTGGTGCGGGTCTTCTTCTTTGGAGGTTCTGCCTGCTCCGCTTCTGCTGCTCCGTCAGCCGGAGCGCTCCCTGGCCAGATGATGGAGTTTGACTCAGGTGACGGGTTGATGGAGGGCTTGCGCAGGTGCTCCAAGGAAACCCCAGCTGGGATCGCCTGCCTGGTGGATCTGATTCGGGCGAGCAAATCGGCTGCCTCGTTGTTGACGCGGGGGCATGATGGAATTCGCATCCATCGAAGGAGGCGCTGAGCTTCTGGATGTGGAACCGGTAGAGGGCCATGTTTGCATCTCTCGCGTCCCATTCTCCGGATACTTGCTGCACCACCAGATCCGAATCACCGAAGCAAAGGATCCGGTTGACACCGATCTCCTTGGCTAGCCGGAGTCCGTGCGCTAGTGCCTCGTATTCGGCTACGTTGTTGGAGGCCTTGAAGTGGATCTGCAGTACGTACTCCAGCCGGTCTCCCTTGGGCGAGGTGAGCACGATGCCGGCTCCCAAGCCCCTGAGCATCTTTGACCCGTCGAAGTGCATCTTCCAGTGGTCTGAATCCGGAACCGGTGGGAGATACTGGGTCTCGGCCCAGTCGACGAGGAAGTCCGCCAATGCCTGCAACTTGATCATTAGTTGGGGCTCGTACTGGATGGAGTAGGCGGCGAGCTCGATGGCCCACTTGGCGACTCGACCGATGGCGTATTTGTTGCCGATGATTTCTGAAAGGGGTGCGGTGCACACGACCTTAATCAGATGCTCCTGGAAGTAGTGCTTGAGCTTCTTGCATGCTAGGTACACGACATAGCACATCTTCTGGTAGTGGGGGTAGTTTTGCTTGGAGAGGGAGAGAACCTCGCTGAGGTAGTAGACGGGCCTCTGAACCGGCTGAGCCTTGCCTTCCTCGGGGCGCTCCACCACCAGGATGACGCTGACGACCCGGCTGATGGCTGCTATATAGAGCAACATCGGCTCCTTGCTAGCCGGCGTGGCTAGAACCGGCGATGTGGACAGCATGCGCTTGAGGTCGTGAAATGCGGCGTCGGCTTGCGAAGTCCACGAGAACTTGTCCATCTTCTTCATCAGCTGGTACAACGGGAGTGCCTTCTCCCCCAGTCGGCTGACGAAATGGCTGAGGGAGGCCAGGCATCCGGCAAACTTTTGGACTCCAGGCAGGCTCCTGGGTGGCTGCATCCTCTCGATGGCCGCGATCTTCTCCGGATTTGCCTCGATGCCTCGTTGTGATACAAGGAAACCGAGGAGCTGACCAGATGGCACTCCAAAGACGCACTTCTCCGGGTTCAGCTTCATCTGGTACTGGCGGAGGTTGTCGAATGTCTCTCCTAGATCTTCGAGGAGGGTGCGCTTCTCCTTGGTCTTCATGACCACATCGTCCACGTAAGCATGTATGTTTCGGCCTATCTGCGAGTGCAAGCACTTCTGCATGCAGCGCTGATAGGTAGCGCCTGCATTCTTTAGACCGAAAGGCATGGTTACGTAGCAGAAAGCCCCGTAGGTGGTGATAAATGATGTCTTAATCTGATCAGCTGGGTTTAACCGGATGTGATTGTAACCGGAATAGCAATCTAGAAAAGACAACAAATCATAGCCGGCCGTGGAATCGATGACTTGATCGATTCGGGGTAATGCGAAGGGGTCTTTCGGGCACGCCTTGTTCAGGCTGGTGTAGTCGATACACATGCGCCAGGTCTTGTTCTTCTTCAGCACCAGGACTAGGTTGGCCAGCCAATCCGGGTGGTATACTTCCATGATGAACCCGGCTACAAGGAGCCGGGTGATCTTGTCGCCGATTATCTTCCTCTTCTCCTCTGCGAACCGGCGCAGAGGTTGCTTGACCGGCTTGGCATCCGGCCGCACATGAAGTGAGTGCTCGGCGAACTTCCTCGGTACACCTGGCATGTCCTTGGGTGACCATGCAAAGATGTCCCGATTCACACGGAGGAAGTCGATGAGCACGCCTTCCTATTTGATGTCCAAGTTGGCACCGATGGTGACGAACTTGGTCGGGTCGGAGGGGTCGAGTAGGATCCTCTTCGTCTCCTTTGCCGGCTGGAAAGCTCCTTCTCCAGCCGGTTTGCTGCTAGCCGGTATGTCCTGCTGGGCCATGGTGTAGCATCCCAATTGTCTAACAATTGTAATGCTACTTGTCCTAGTAAGATATTGGTTACTTCATATATATTTTTGTTGCATCATAATTATATCATGCTCATGTCATCATGCCACCTTGCATTTGAGCATCATATAAAATCCCTTTTTCTTTTCGTTCTTCTCTCATATGCATTATTAATTGTATTTGCCTCTTGATATTGTATTTGGTTATTTATATATTGTCTAAATGCCCAAGTTGAGTTGGGGGCATATCTTTTATTTCAATTCCATCACCTTTCTTTCCACCACTTTATAATTCCACCATCCTACTAGACCATGAGCTTGTTTGTCTTCATTTTGGTTTTACCTAGCTCATGGGCAATAGGGTGGATCTAGTCCTTTAATTTCCTTTGCTTGGCTTTATTCCATTTCTTGGAAATGCATAAGAATAATGCCATCATATTATTATTGTTTTCACAAAATAAATAATGGCATTATTATTTTTGCATGGGTCATGCAAGCTTGTTCACCATTTTTTTACTCCATTGGTTTTTCTTTGGATTTGAGGGATCCTATCTTGGGAAACCATCTACCACCATTACACCATCCTCATAGTCTCATCCATCTCATTTTCCTCTTATTTTTATTTCTCCATGCTTGAACCATATGAGGCCTAATCCATCATTCCTTTCTTTTTCTTTTCTTGGAATTCCCTTTCACCTTCTTCCCATGTTAATCCAAACACTCATCATGCTCCACTTGGGTTGGCTTTTTGCACAAGTGTTAACAATCTAAAACCTAATAAAATCAAACCTAGCTACTCTCTCTAATTTCTCCTAACCCTTTTCCTCCTAAACCCTAACTCCACTTTACCTCTCTCTCTCACACCCCCTCTCTCTCTAACATGAGCACACCTGACCCTCTCTCTCTCTCCCTGGCCCACCTCAGCTAGCCCTAACCTCTATCTAACCTAAGAAAAACCCTAACCCTAGCCCATGTCTACCTAGCCCGAGCTAACCTCCCTCTCCTTTCTCTCTTCTCTCTACCTTTGCCAGCCCCACCCTGCAGCTGCGCCACACCGTCCCCACCTACAACCTCCCTCCTGCCGCTGCCCAGCCCCAGGACAAGCCCCAGCTCCCCCCACATGCTTGAGGAGAAGGAGGTAAAGGCCGAGCCACCTTTACCTGGCCGCGCCCACACGCCAACTCCTCCCTCTCCCTTCCTTTCTCCTCCTCCTCACGGCTCTCCTGGCTCACCAGATCTGCCCGACCCAGCCCCTCTTCTTCTCCTTCTTCCTCCCCGACAACAGCTCCTGCCGCCGGTCGCCGCCAGCACCCTCTGCTCCTCTTCGTTCTAGCCGGCGTGCTCGTCGTGGAAGAGGCCAGGAAGATCGTGGACGTCCCTCTGCATCACCCCGTACACGACGACTTGGACGAGGAGCTCCCCAGCACCGCCAGTACCTCGCCGCACTGTAGCAAACCCTAGATCCGGGGCGCCAGCGATCTCGTCGCTCCGCCGCCTCTCGCTCCGATCCGAGCACGCCGTCGAGCCTGCGGTGAGTCTCTCTCCCTCCCGGACATGCTCTGCCTCGCCGTACCGCCCTAGCTCCGCCGTTCGTTTCGTCGAACGCCCACCGTGCGCGCCGTTCGCCGTTGTCTACAAGCCTCCCCGTGCCACGCAACACCCTAACTAGGCCGCGCCTACCTCCCTGTCAGCTACCCGAGCCAGCCGCACTGGCTAGCCCCTCCGCGCGCACGCCCGCGACCCGGGATCGAATCTCCGCTCCGCGCCGCGCGCACACTTGCCGCCAGACCGAGAAGAAGAGAAACAGTACCGGGCCGTGGTAAATTTACATTAAGCCCCCCACCTTTTTGATTCCTGCAACCTGCGCTCCTGGAGACCCCACCTGTCAGTCGCCCTAGCCATCTTGCAGAAAGCCCCTCCGCTTTCTCGTGCCGTAACACGCAGTCCAGCTTGCGCCCCACCAGTCAGCTTCTAGGGGAATCCCCACTATCGCGTGGGCCTGAAGCCGCTGGCCCCGCCTGTCCGCCTCAGTGGCTAGCCCAGCCCACGGTGGAAAAAGGTTTTTTTCGCGCGCGTGGCCCAGTCAGCGCAAGGCCCACCCGTCAGTGACTGGGGCTGATTTCGCCTAAGTAAGAAAAGTAATTTCCTGTGTCTGTTTTTAATTAAACCTTTTACAAATTAATTTAAATTCAAATTCAAATCAGATTCAAATAATTTTTAAAATACAAATCCAAATAATACAAGTAATATATGTTTTGGAATCAGAAAAATGTGAGGAATTCAAATATGCCATTCAAATTAATGTTTGGACACTTTAAAATTTTCGAGATGATTAAAATTACAATAAAATGCCCTTTTCCTTAATTAATTAATAACTTTTGTTTTATAACTCCAATTTGGGCAAATAATATGTCTAAATCGATCAGCGCGATGAGCCCGTTCTATCTATGCAGTCCTTGTTCTGAATTGAAGCATGCATCATGTTGGTATTAAAAATCCGAACTGTTTATGATAATAAAACATGGTTAAATAACTGACAAAATGCTTTATTTCTGGTATCCACACCCCACCTTTGCCATGCTACTTTAATGCCATGCAAATTGTGCATCATTCATCATGGCATGCTTGTTTGCTTGTCGCATTTTAATCCATATGCTTGTGCACTTTATTTATGTTGGCCCTTGTTTGTTTGGTTCTTCTTCGAATAGACGCCCAGCAGGAGAATTACCAGGATTCACAGGAGTATTACCCAGATCCATCTCTCGCTTCGACCGAGCTGCCAGGCAAGGACTACCACATGCTTGCATACATACAGTACCTATTGCCTCTATCTTATTCTTGCATCATTGAGTCACGATTGCATTAAATTGAATCCCAAGTACTGCATAGCCTTTACTTTTAAACCCCACCGAAGCTTGTTCCTCCATCCCATGAGCCAGCACTACAGGAGTTGTTTGAGCCATGCGAGTCGTAGAAAAGCATGAGTAGGGTATGTGAGTGTCTGATGAATAACGAGGTACCTAAACATCTTAACCTGAGTAGTAATGGGATAACTAATGAAAGAGGCACCGGTGAGCAATATCTGCTATTTGGTTTTTCATGCTCACTTGTGTCCCGTAGGACCCCGAGTACTTGATTCCTGTTCCTTGTTTATTCGCACTATCCACATCCGAGAGGCCCTATGGACCCCCCTAAGCCAGATCTTGATTCATTCGTATTTCTTGGGGCCACAATTAGTTTGGGGCTTTATTACTATCCTGTACTTATGCCATGCTACTGCTTTATTTAAGATTGTGCGAGGAGCACCTGTACTGTTTTGGATCGCGCCACGTTTTCGCGGTATCGACAAGCCCAGTCACATTTTCGGGTTCCCAGTCGTTTACAGCCGTCGTCGCAAACCCTGGGTCCATCTCGGAGCCGGCCAACTTCGTTGCGGGTAGCTTATTAGGGTGGCCCCCTGAAATATTTCCGAATCCTGTGATTGCTTTGTCGTGAATGCCTCGTTGGGTTTTGATTTGGTTTTTTCGAGGTTGATCCAGTGTGTGTTGCTATTCGTGCACCCCTGCAGGGTAAATCTTTCTGAAAGCCGTGTCCGCGGTTATGGACGACTTGGAGCACAGTTTCTCGATCATAGACAAGTATAACTAAAGTACCGCTTTTAATTTGACTAAGTACTTGACTAGTAAATAGTGCAATACTCACGGAATGGTTAATAAAACTGCCAACGGATGATGGGGGTTGTTCGTCCGCTTCCTCGTTGGTAAGCGAGGAGGAGGATGGATCTATTAATTATACTGTTATAACTGTTGTTCTTAATTCACGGACATCCGTCTATCATTGGTTAGGCAGATGGTTAACGAGTATCTGTAGAATTGTTAGGTATTATCTTTTGCTGCAATTGCGTCACCCAGGTTGTGTCCCCTTTAGCGGCATAAAGACTTGCTAAGTACCCCTAGGGTCTCACACGATAAATTGTTTGATTCAGATGAACAGGTGTACCCGCAAGATGGATACTGGGTGGAAGAGACAGATGATGTGGGCAACGATCATTCGGTGTAGAGATTCCGGGAACGGGGATCCGTGTGATCTGTGGGCGGGATGTGTTTATTTATGGGGCATCTTATGCCAATTTGCTTCTTATCCGTACTCGGATCTTGTTTACCGCTTCCGCCTGATACTCTGATGTGTGATGTATGAGGAGCTATCCTAAAATATTATATCTATCTAGGACATTTGGATCTTGCCGTATGGCGTTGCAATATTTCTATTTCTTTTAGATGGAATGGCTCTGAGGAATGTTGTATGTGGCTTGCATACATACTCACTTGTGTATGTAGTTGATCCCTTCGCCTGCCGATTACGCCGCTCGTTCTTGTCCCGTTGTCTGAAAGTGGTTAGGACGGCCGAAAGGTCTAACGTGAGTGGCTCTGGGCCCCACCGTACTATTTTAACCACTTTCGTTCATCCAGGCATTAACTAAGAGCGTAATTCACCGAGGTAGTTACACATGGCCACATTGCGCATGATCACGCGCTTCTCCTCGGCTATGATGAGGGCTTCTGCCAGTTTGGAACCGGCTGAGGTGCACTCCATCGACCGCTTGAAGCAGCCGGCGACGGTGATCACGCCGTTGGGTCCCGGCATCTTCGTCTTGAGGTATGCATAGTGGGGGACGGCCATGAACTTGGCGAGGGCAGGGCGCCCAAGGAGAGCATGATAGGAGCTCGTAAGGTTTACCACCTTGAACCAGATCGGTTCACGGCGGAAGTTCTCCTTGATCCCGAAGATGACGTCCAGCTGGATTTTACCCAGTGGGGCTCAATCCAGTGGATTTTACCCAGTGGAAGTTCTCCTCGATCCATATTCCGGCTCAGCCGTATTACTGGATTGCTAGCAGGAGTAGGATCCGTCCAAAGCTGGTGGATTCGAACCTGGGTAAACTTGTGTGCTAACCGTCCCGGAACACCGTACGTCTCACACCCCTCTCTTCCACACGCCTCGAGGACCCCCTCATGGCGTACTTGTCATCAATCCGACGACAGTTGGCGCCCCCCGTGGGGCATGTGAGCTTCGGATCTGCGTTCTAAGCAGAATCTGCGAGAATTGGAATCGGCGAGACTATCGCCGTCGGTCGCATCCTCTACGCCAGCCACGTCCCTCTCATCATTCTCGACGAGACCTGGATTCCGGCTAGCGAGGTTGTGACTACCTACACCATCATGTCTTTTGATGAGATCGATGTATACATCAGATTTGCTGAACCTACCCAACCCACCCCAACGGTGATGATAGAGGCAGAAGAAATTTCTGGGCCCCCTTTGTCAGCGGAGGCGGCAGAGTTCCGGATCTCAGAAAACCCTAATCCCACCTAGCCCACACCAGTTGCGGAGATAGTGGAGAAATTCGAGCCTAAAGCAGACCTGACGGTTCAAGTCGAATCTGGAGTGGATCTCCCTGGCGATGCTGAATCCTAGATCAATTCATCCACTGAGGATCATAGAAACAACCTTGGTTCCGGCCCTGCCAAGGCCGGAACAGATCAACCGTTCTTGAGGCATACGTTGAGGCGTATGATGATGCAAGATGCAAGCGTGGATGAGGTTCTCAAGACTATCAGGATCTTCGAGGAAGCCCACGAGGAAAGATGCAACTACCTCAGGACCCACACGTCACACTTCGTCGGATACGTTGGATCTGGATTCGGCTCTGTCGATGCTGGAGAAAACACCGACTCAGTGCTAGAGGCGATCAGAACAAACACCGACTTACCCGCATCCTCGGATGACTCGATGACATCGGCAGATTTCCGAAAGTTCTCCATGGAGTATGAAGAGGAGTATAACTCTAGAGCTGCAGAGGAAGGAGAAGCCATGGATGAAGGATCCGGAGAAAACTCTCCAAAAGAGCAGGATGACATGGATATCAGAGATAATCCCGAGGTCCAGAAGTCCGAAAGTACCGATCAGAGCTTGACTCCGGGAAACAGACCCAAATCCGTCTTTGCTAGCGGCACTGCCAAGAAGGCAAAGAAGAAGAACAAGAAGAACAAGACCCCGGCAAAAGACCCTCCGACAGAGGAGGTGATTGCCGAGGAATATGAGGAAGACTCGGATGGAGCATTGATCCCAGAAGAGCCCAAAGAAGAATCAGTGGATGGACATGTGACCACCGAAGGTGCACGTAAACTCATCGGTGCTGCATTAAACACACATATTCCTACAGCTGCAGAACTTACTGTTGAAGAGCTGGACGAAAGGGCCCAGGCCCTAGAAGCACGTCACCAAGTACTCCTCGATGAAGGTAAAAACCTTGAGGAAGAAAAGAAATGCATGGCAGCTGCGGAGAAGTACAACTCCCGGCAGCATCAGAAGACTAGGAAACGTCATACTCATGATGACCAATTCCCGTAGATTAACAAAGTCATGTTTGGAGGAGACCATGGGATGCCTCGGCGCGACAGCAATGGAGACTCGGTGTATCCAACACCAGTGCAAAACACCCTTGCGGCTCGAGAAATCCTATCAAGTAATCTAGGCCCGGAGCAGATTCGATTGGCCATTAAACTACTCAACAAGGGTCTGGATCAGGAGAAGGTCGCCCTGTCCGGAGGCGGAAAACTGGTCTCCCAATCTGACCAATTCCGCACGGATCCAGCCTAGAATGATGTAAGACCCCAACATGTTCCGGAGCAGCATCACCGTTCCGACCATCAGGAAGACAACTATTCAAGAACCGGATCTTCAGTACAGCACCACAAAGCTGCACGTGACTGGCGCAACACTCCCCAGCTGCGGAGCAAGAGGCAATTGCTGCACTAAATCCGAAGAATCCTCCCCGGCGAGAGTCGAATGATCGCAGGGAAGAAGATAAAGAGAAACGTCGGGAGGAGGACTGACAGAGAATGCCACCTCCTAGACACACAAGTCGTCTGGTTGATGGATGAAGGAATGACGGACACCGTGTTGAGTCAAGCCGGCAGGGGGGCGTCGTAATGAAGATTCTCCCCAGAACCGGAATAACGACACTCTGGACGGAGGTCGGCGATCAGCCGGAAGCCATCCAGCTGCTCCACCCTCTATACCAAGTAGCCATCACAACGGCTCCCAAGGATGCCAAGGAGGGCCTCGTGGCGGAGGAGGTGGTGGCAGAAGACGAATTCCGGCTCCAAGGCACCGCAGCCACAACCGTCATTCAGGACGATCTTTATCCCCAAGTGATGCAAGGCACAGGATTAACTCCAACATAGAGGCGCGGTGCTATGAAAACGATGATATATACGTGGGCCCAAAGTGCTTCGGACCACGCATAAGAGCTACAAAATTCCCGGAAGGATTTGCTATCTCAAGACACATTCAAGCCTACGACGGTATAGCTTGGCCAGATACTTGGCTCCAGCATTTTTTCCAGGCTTGTTGTATCGCCAAAGGTGGAAACAGCCTGGTCGCGACCCGATAGCTCCCACGCATGTTGCGGAAGATAGCACGATCATGGCTCAATGAACTTTCGGAGAGCACCATCCACAATTGGTATGATATACAAAGTGCGTTATTTCGGAATTTCGAAGGCACATATCGGAGGCCATGTACGGTAGGAGACCTATAGCGTTGCACCCAGAAAGCCGGAGAAACTTGCCAGGATTATCTCGGACGATGGATCGACACCAAGAACTCCTATGAAGGAGTAAATGACCAAACTGCGATTGAAGCTTTCATTGCAGGACTCCCAATTGGTTTACTACGTCATCGCTTGAAGTGTCACAAGGTCACTGACTTGGGATAAATGATAGAAACAACGAGCAAGTATACAGATGCTGAACACGACACAGAGGGATTACTTAATGCCCTAGCTATGCCACAGTCGGCAAAACAACCAAAGCAGCAAGCTCAGAAGCGCAAGAACACCTCGAACGAAAAGCCCAACACGGAAACGATAGCGGTCACTGCTACTTTTAGGTCTGGAGGACAAGGAGTGCGCGGTGGTGGCCGTGGACGTGGTCACGGGACATCAAGAGTTCAGGGTAGAGGAGACCAACAACCCGGCAAAACCTACTCTTGGGCCGACATTGCCAATAACCCATGTGTGCATCACTTAGATGCCAATGGGGGCTCATCCCACACAAACGGCGAGTGTCATTTCAATGACGACATCAAGAAAGACGATAACACTGGCTACAGGGCTAAGCGGAAGAAGAGGAAGAAGAATCCTAAAAAGGATAAAGAGACCAAGGATGATTCCGACATGGAGGAAGCCAATGCTTCAAATCCCAAGCCGGAAGGGAAAAAGAACTTCCTGACAAAGAAAGACACTTACGTCACCTTCCTCGGATCTCAACCAGCAAAGGTCAAGAAAGCAGTTCTACATGAGCTCAACACAACAGTTCCGGCTGCCCCTCAGTTCTTGGACTGGTCGAAAGTGGCAATCACCTTCGACCGTGCTGATCATCCGCCTAAGTTGCACAGGCGAGTAAAATACGCCTTAGTCATCAATCCACTTATTGATGACTATGGTTTCTCCAAGACTCTCATGGACGGCGGTAGCAGCATTAATATTTTGTATGTCGAAACGCTTCGCCGGATGAAGATCTCGGAGACCCAGTTGAACTACAGCTCTCTGATCTTTCACGGAGTTGTCCCAGGAAGACAAGCAAATTCCCTGGGAGAAATAACTTTGGATGTTACCTTTGGAACTCCAAAGAACTACCGGACGGAAGCACTTTCCTTCGAAGTGGTCCCGTTCAAGAGCGCTTACCACGCTATATTCGGATGTCCGGCTTACTGGGATTTTATGGATCTTCCGTGTTACATTTACAATATGATGAAAATTCTAGGTCCCAACAGCGTGATCACCATCAGGGGAGACCCCAAAAAAGCGCGAGAGTGCGAGGATGGAAATGCCGCCTTTGCTGAAGCCGTGCTGCATGCCCGGGAGTACCAGGAGATCAAGAAGACCATAGATCCGTCCGAGATGCCTGCGACAAATAAGGAGGTGACAAAGCCGAATCCGGAGTTCAAGGCATTAGAAGAGACGAAGAAGACGTTGTTGAAGGATGATGACCGCTCCAAGGTGACCCAGATAGGTGTAGGCCTAGATAGCGCATAGGAAAGCACGCTCGTCAAGTTCCTCCAAGAAAATCAAGATATCTTCACATGGCAGCCATCTGACATGACCGGAGTACCTAGGGAACTTTCCGAGCACTCTTTAAATTTACACCTGAACGCTAAACCCTTCAAACAGTCCCTACGACGTTTTGGCGACGAAAAGCGTAAGGAAATAGCTAAGGAACTAGCACGGCTCGAGTTAGCCGGATTCATAGAAGAGGTCATCCACACTGAGTGGTCGGCCAATCCTGTAATGGTCCCTAAAAAGGACACCGCTGATTTAAGGATGTGTGTTTGATTATACTGCCTTGAACAAGGCTTGTCCCAAAGATCCGTTCGCTCTGCCTAGGATTGATCAAGTTATCAATTCTACGGCAGGCTCGGAACTCCTATGTTTTCTCGACACATATTCCAGTTATCACCAAATCCGGATGAAGGAATCTAACAAAGTCAAAACTTCATTCATAACCCCCTTCGGAACCTTCTGTTTCGTTATGATGCCCTTTGGGCTGAAAACGCTGGAGCTATGTACCAACGCACAATGCAGCGTTGGCTCCACGACCAAATCAGACGCAATGTACATGCATATGTGGATGATATTGCGGTGATGTCCAAAAAGAAGGAAACCCTGATTTCCGACTTGGAGGAAACGTTCGCCAATCTATGAAAATACAACATAATGCTTAACCCAAAGAAATGCTTCTTTGGAATCCTAGCCAGAAAATTGTTAAGTTTTATCGTGTCTCAAAGAGGCATAGAGGTAAACCGAGACAAAATCAAGGCTATACTCAATATTTCCAGGCCAACTCGCTTGAAGGACGTACAAAGACTAACTGGTTACATTGCCGCAATCAGTCGGTTTGTAAGTCGGCTCGGTGAAAGAGCCGCACCACTATACAAACTCCTGAAAAAGACCAAGAATTTTGTGTGGACCGACGAAGCTGAAGCTGCACTGCAAGACCTGAAAGCAGTACTCTCATCTGCTCCCATCCTTGCAGCACCGGAACCCAAGGAACCGATGTTGCTCTATCTTGCTGCGACAAACAAAGTCGTCAGTATCGTCATGGTGGTGGAGAGACTGGAGAAAAATCAGGAACACTTGGTGCAGCGTCCGACTTACTATCTTAGCGAGGTCTTAACAGAATCAAAACAGCGGTATCCGCATTATAAAAAGTTGGCTTACGGTGTGTTCTTAGCATCTCGTAAGCTACGGCATTATTTTCAGGAAAATCCAATTACCGTGGTGAGCACAGCTCCCATGAGAGATATAATCAACAATAGTGACACCACAGGACACGTCGCCAAATGGGGCATAGAGCTTTCAGCTTTCGATATTGAGTACAAACCTCGTACATCAATCAAATCCCAAATCCTCGCGGACTTTGTCGCTGATTGGACAGAGACAACAGAGAGTATGACCCTACCAGAGTCAGAATACTGGACCTTGCATTTTGACGGGTCTAATGCGCTCGGGGGCTCAGGGGCTGGCGTGGTGCTCAAGTCACCCCAAGGTGATAAACTTTTTTATGTATTGCAGATACACTTCGCGGCGACGAAACACATTGCCGAATATGAAGCACTACTGCATGGAATCTAGATTGCTAAGGACATCAGCATCCGACGTTTAATGTGTTATGGAGATTCGGATCTTGTTGCTCAACAAGTGTCGGATATCTGTAAGGCAAACAAGCACATGGCGGCATATAGAGCTATCGTGGATGAATTATCTAAATCATTTGAAGGGTTTTAAGTTCAACACATCCCTCGAACAGAAAATGAGGAAGCAGATGCACTATCTCGAATAGGCTTGATGGCTCAATGCACGGCGCCTAGAAAAATGCTTTGTCCCCAACTTGCGATGAGGTTGTAAATCTCACCGTGTTTTGCGGTAAACAAAGGATTAAACGTATCGAATGGAAAGAAGTAATAGTTTGTAGAAAGTAAACACAAAGCAGTAAAAGATTGTAGATTGTATGTAAATAAAATGGACTGGGATCCATCGTTCACTAGAGGTGGCTCTCCTTAGATAGATAACATGCTGGGTGAACAAATTACAGCAGGGCAATTGACAAACACCGAGAAAGCAATACATGCATATACTAATCATCTTGACTCCTTTGAGATTTGATTAGGCATTACAACATTATACATAGACCGCCATCCAACTGCATCTATGACTAATAATCCACCTTTAGGTTATCATCCGAACCCCCTGCAGTATTAAGTTGCAAGCAACAGATTATTTCTTTATGAACTACGTGTAAAGTAAACAATACGATTGTTCTATGAACAAAGGATTGTTGTTTTCTCCCTAGTAGCAACAACACATCTAGTACCTTAGAGATTTCTATCACTTCCCCAGATTACTAGAGGCATGAACCCACTATCGAGCATAAATACTAACTCTTGGAGTTGCTAGCATCTACTCGGCCAAGATAGCTACTAACAACGGAAAGCATGCAAGATCACAAATAACAAAGACATGATAGAATCAATAATCAATCTGAAATAGCATCTCAATATCCATCGGATCCCCGCAAACACAACATGCAGAATTACAAATAGTTGATCTTGATCATGAACGGAGCTCACAAGATCTAAACATGAAAGCACAAAGGAGGAGAACCAGCCATCTAGCTACTACATGGATCCGTAGTCCAAGGATGAACTACTCACGCATCACACCGGAGGCTTGCATGGTGATGAAGAAGGCCTCTAGGGTGAATTCCCCTCCTCGGCAGGGTGCCGGGAAGAGCTTCAAATCCCACCCGATCTAGGGATGGAGATGACGGCGGCTACAGACTCTTTCGTGGATTTTTTTTGATCGGGCACTTAGGGTTTTCGTCGAGGGAAATATATAGGCGGAAGGAGAGGCCGAGGGGGTGCCGGGAGCGGCCACACCACCCCCTGGCGTGGGCCAGGCCTGGAGCGCGTGGCCAGGTGGTGTGGTGGCCCCATGCCCCCTCTCCGTCTCGTAATCTGGCACTTGATGACATCCTGAAAAATAGGCACTTTGGCTTTTGTCCCGTCCAATTCCGAGAATATTTATTTTCTGACTTTCCTGGAACCAAAAACAGCAGAAAACATGAAGCTGGCACTGTGGCTCTTGTTAATAGGTTAGTCCAAGAAATCATATGAAAAGTACTCCAAAGGTGGAACAAAACACAAGAAAGTGGATAAAACTAAGCATGGAACATCAAAAATTATAGATACATTTGCAATGTATCAACATCCCCAAGCTTAACTCCTGCTCGTCCTCGAGTAGGTAAGTGATAAAAAGAAAGAATAATTTTTGAGGTGACATGCACCATCAAAGACTTGATCAAAGTATTTGTAAAACATTCAAATCTGGGATCATAGTACTTCAATCATAACATGAAAGACAAAGTTCTAGCAATAAGACAAAGAAACTATGATGCAACATGAAAAGGCACAAACAAAAGATTCATGAATAACAATGCTTTGCAAGACGTTTGTTTGTTTCACATAAAGAGAACATAGCATAATAGTATTCAGCTTGTCTGTCAATAGAGTAGAAAATATAAATGCATAGGCCACATTCAAAGTTCATAAGAGTGACTAGATACAATTGTTTAAAACAAGCAATATCAAAGTATGCATCAATCAACTAGTCTTGGGACAATGCACATAGAACTAAGAATGGACACTATGCTCGCAAAGTACGTGCATAAAGATAGAAGGTGCAGACTCAATGTAATGGTGGAAGAAAAGCCTTTGTAAAAGGAAGTAGGGATTCAAGTCTCATAAAGAGCTTCCAAAAATTATGGTACTTGTAGCTTTCAGCTCTCATTGCCCCTATCATAAGCATCTTGAAGTGGTTAAGGTTAAAGTGACACAACTAAGAGGATATGCTTGACAAGTTATAAACCGAAATCGCATGCCCCTTACTTACGAAGACCGATCCTCATGCTACTCAACTTCACTCACGAGTAAGCTCTTGTCATTGTAAGTACATGTGTATCATTAAGAACCGCCAACGGGGTACCCCTTGCACATGATACAGGAGCTTTCCGATAATCAAAATGACAAGGCAAGCAGACAATGAGCATCTCAGCGATCTTTTTATTTGCTATTTGCACAGGTTTTTATTGAGGATGCTTCATAGAGTGCTCATTATGGTGATGCTACAAGTTTCCACCATGATTAGGCATGGCTTAGGCTAGCGGCCCAGGCGTTTCTCTAACACACATACAAACTCCATGATCTTACAAGTTACACTTTTATTTCACACCGCCGGGATCCGTAAGCAAAAGAACATGATATCAACGGGGTACAAAGTACAAGTGCAATGTTGAAAGCATTCCCCATGGTACATGGTTCTGCTAATTTCAACTTATAAAGCGCAAGCATATACGCTACAAAGAAGGACCCAGTGGTTCAAGTTTATTAGATGCAAAAAAGTAAAGTGTGCCATCAAGTTCATGAGAGCTTTAATCACTAGTTTTCTCATAACAAGTTCAATTTGGAAGGTAAACAAAAGCATGAATATAATTGGAATAGCATAAGCTAGTAGGTAGGTATGGTGGACTCTTTGGAATAACTTGGTTTAGGGAGTTAGATGCATGAGTGGAACTCATACTTGGTTGTGGAGGCTAGCAAAAGACTGGGAGCGACAAACTAAGAGAGCAATAATGGCCATAATCATGCAGAGCGACAAAACATCATTGATAAAAGCATAAAGGGATACTACAAGTTGAAAACTAATGGATCATAAAGGCTATGGTTACTTGAGATAGTCATAGCAAGGTGTGAGCATGTGCCAAGTCAACCCAAATAAAGCATCAAAGGAGAATACCACTATAATATGCTTTAATATGCTAAAACAACGCATGATTCATCCAAGGAACATTAAGCAATCTCAATTGTTTATAACAAGTCATGCTACAGCAAAGAATACTAAGCATAAAGCCAAAACAATATCAATCATGGCATGACAAAGCATAGGCCACAGTCAAAAACGAGCTCTTTTTACCACAAAAGCATGAACTTTCCTACTCTTTTCCAAACCAAACCAAACCAAACCAAACTATTTGCAAACCAATGTATGAAAGAGGGGGTACAACCAATTTATTCATAAAACTAAGCAAACCAAGCAAACTAAAAACCAAAACCAAAACGAAAAAGAAGACGCTCCAAGAAAAACACAACTGTGCATGAAACAATAAAAATGAAGCGTTTGGAAGAAACCTGGAATTTTTATTGATGAAGAAGGGGATTCCTTGGGTATCCCCAAGCTTTTAAGCTTGTACTTCTTGGATATTTCTTGGGGTGACACGCGTGGCATCCCCAATCTTGAGCTTTAGTCCATCCTTCATCTCATTACTTATTCCTTCTATACACCTGAAAATTTTCCTTTATACAAAACTTCACACGATCTTTATTAGCAACATTAGTACACTTAAGATAAATAAGTCTTAAGGTTCAGTTCTAACACCAAATAAACTTCCATTAGAACACTAATTACGGTAGCACTTCCCTCAAAAAGCTCAATTCCCCAAAAGAACTCAAAAAGGAACCAACAAGAAGCAAATGCAGAAAATGGCAGAAATCTGTCAAAACAGACCAGCAGGTAAAGATGAATTTTTTCAAAGACTTTATTTTTCTCAAATCAAAAAGTGTTGAATTAACGAAAGTTAGATAACAACCTGGTGCAGAAGCACAAAAACATACAGCTCAATCGGACATATAGAGCTCTCTCACGAATTTTTACGGTGAAGCACAAAAATCTGTTTCGGGACAGCAACTTTCCCAATCATTACTTCTCTCTCATTAGAGGTTACTCTTGGCACAAAAAGCAGATAAAAAGGATAAGGAGCGGTTATTACAGAGGTAATAACTTCCAAGACTCATCTAAAACTTTTGGGTTATCTCCCAATAAGTACTTTTCTTTAACGCCTTTAAGTTAGGCATAAGAAGCAAAGAAAGAATCAAGTGTTCTCAAATGAAGAAGCATTAAGACCAAATTTTGTTTTCATAGGAGAAGCAAAAGAAATCTTTTCTCTCTTTTTAGGGAAGTGTTCTATACCTTTCTTGAATCGAAGTTGATATTTAATGGTGCCTTCTTTCATATCAATGATGGCACCAACAGGTCTTCCCAAAGTAATAGGACAAGAAGCATTGCATTCAACATCCAAAACATAGAAATCAACGGGGACATAGGAATCATTAACCATAATAAAAACATCATTAAGACTCCCCATGAGTTTCTTTTTAGCATTATCATCAAGTGGGACATTCAAATAGCAATCTTCAAGAGGAGGCAAATCAAGCATATCATAAATCCTTCTAGGCATAATAGAAACACTACTATCAAGATGACACAAAGCTTTGAAATCAAAGTCATTCACTTTCATATTAATGATGGGTTCCCAACCATCCTCTTGTTTTATAGGAATATAAGCTTTATGTTTCATCTTCTCTTCTTTAATCTTTACGAGAGCATCAATAATGTGTTTTGTAAAGGCCATGTTCATAGAACTGGCATTAGGACTTTTAGCAAGATTTTGTAGGAACTTAATAACTTCAGAGATGTTGCAACCATCAAGATCAAATCAAATTTATCATCTAAAATAGTGGAACTATTACTAGCCTCAACACTAGTGGTGGTAATAGTAGAAATACTAATGTTTCTAGCAATTTCATCTTCTCTTTCCCACTTAGCATGTAATTCAGCTAATAGTCTAACATTTTCATCAATTCTTACTTGTATGGCATTAGTAGCTGCAAAGGGATTCTCATTAGTTTCTGGTTTAGCAACCATTTTATTCAAAGAAGATTGAGCTTCAGCCAAAGATGCTATATTTCTTTCAGCATTAGAGAGTTTTTCCTCAATAGTTTTATTGAAAGTACTTTTTTACTAATAAATTCTTTAAGCATAACTTCAAGTTCAGAGGGAGCACTCCTATTATTGTTGTAAGAATTTCCATAAGCATTACCATTGTTGGGAGGATATGGCTTATAATTGTTGTTACCAAAATTGTTCCTATAAGCATTATTGCCAAAGTTATTATTTCTTATGAAGTTCACATCAACTTGCTCTTCTTGAGCAACCAAAGAAGCTAAAGGAACATTATTTGTATTAATATGGGCTTTCCCATTAACAAGCATAGACATAATAATATCAATCTTATCACTCAAGGAGGAAGTTTCCTCAACAGAATTTACCTTCCTACCTTGTGGAGCTCTCTCAGTATGCCATTCAGAATAATTAACCATCATATTGTCCAGAAGTTTTGTTGTAGCACCCAAAGTGATGGTCATAAAGGTACCTCCAGCAGCAGAATCCAATAGGTTCCTTGAAGAATAGTCCAATCCTGCATAAAAAGTTTGGATGATCATCCAAGCAGTCAGTCCATGAGTGTGACAATTCTTTACCAAAGATTTCATTCTTTACCAAACTTGAGCAACATGTTAATTATCAAGTTGTTTAAACTTCATTATTTCACTTCTCATGGATATAATCTTAGCAGGAGGATAGTATTTTCCAATAAAAGCATCTTTGCACTTAGTCCAAGAATAAATACTATTCCTAGTTAAGGAATTCAACCATTCTTTAGCTTTTCCTCTCAAAGAGAAAGGAAACAATTTCAGTTTAATAATATCACCATATATATCCATATGGTTTTGCATCTCACAAAGTTCAACAAAGTTATTTAGATGGGAAGCAGCATCTTCGTTACCAATACCAGAAAATTGTTCTCTCATAACAAGATTGAGCAAAGCAGGTTTTATCTCAAAGAAAGTATTTTCAGCCACATGTGGAGCAATAGGTGTGCTCATAAAATCATTGTTGTTGGTGCTAGTGAAGTCACACAACTTAGTGTTTTCAAGAGTAGTCATTTTTTTGGGTTTTTAAATAAGAAAGCAAACTTGTAAAACTAATTTTTGTGTGTTTTTTTATAACAAAACAAGCAAATAAAGCAAAACGAAAACTAAGCAAAACAAAAACAACAAAGTAAAGAGATTGGTTATGAGGTACTCCCCTTGTGAAGATGTCCTTGACTCCCCGGCAACGGCGCCAGAAAAATGCTTGATCGCTCAATGCACGGCGCCCAGAAAAATGCTTCATGGCGGTGTTGATGTAGAGCTCGTTGGGAACCCCAAGAGGAAGGTATGATGAGCTCAGCAGGAAGTTTCCCTCAGTTATGAAACCAAGGTTTAATCGAACTAGTAGGAGCAAGGAAACACCCCAAAGGTGTTACTAGCTGAGCCTTGGCAGGGTGCACTACCGGTGCTAGTAGCAACGTGGAGACCTGCACAACACAACCACAGAACTTTGTCCCCAACTTGCGATGAGGTTGTCAATCTCACCATGTTTTGCGGAAAACAAAGGATTAACCGTATCGAATGGAAAGAAGTGAAAGTTTGCAGAAAGTAAACACAAAACAGTAAACAGTTTGTAGATTGTATGTAAAATACAAGGACCGGGATCCATAGTTCACTAGAGGTGGCTCTCCTTAAGATAGATAACATGCTGGGTGAACAAATTACAGCGGGGCAATTGACAAACACCAAGAAAGCAATACATGCATATACTAATCATCTTGACCCCTTTGAGACTTGATTGGGCATTACAACATTATACATAGACCGCCATCCAACTACATCTATGACTAATAATCCACCTTCAGGTTATCATCCGAACCCCGTCTAGTATTAAGTTGCAAGCAACAGATTATTGCTTTACGAACTACGTGTAAAGTAAACAATACGATTGTTCTATGAACAAAGGATTGTTGTTTTCTCCCTAGTAGCAACAGCACATCTAGTACCTTAGAGATTTCTGTCACTTCCCCAGATTACTAGAGGCATGAACCCACTATCGAGCATAAATACTAACTCTTGGAGTTGCTAGCATCTACTCGGCCAAGATAGCTACTAACAACGGAATGCATGCAAGATCACAAATAACAAAGACATGATAGAATCAATAATCAATCTGAAGTAGCATCTCAATATCCATCGGATCCCCGCAAACACAACATGCAGAATTACAAATAGATGATCTAGATCATGAACGGAGCTCACAAGATCTAAACATGAAAGCACAAAGGAGGAGAACCAGCCATCTAGCTACTACATGGATCCGTAGTCCCAGGATGAACTACTCACGCATCACACCGGAGGCTTGCATGGTGATGAAGAAGGCCTCCAGGGTGAATTCCCCTCTCCGGCAGGGTGCTGGGAAGAGCTTCAGATCCCTCCCAATCTAGGGATGGAGATGACGGCGTCTATAGACTCTTTCGTGGATTTTTTTGATCGGTCACTTTGGGTTTTCATCCCGAGGGCAATATATAGGCGGAAGGAGAGGCCGAGGGGGTGCCGGGAGCGGCCACACCACCCCCTGGCGTGGGCCAGGCCTGGCCGCACGGCCAGGTGGTGTGGTGGCCCCCTGGCCCCTCTCCGTCTCGTAATCTCGCACTTGATGACATCCGGAAAAATAGGCACTTTGGCTTTTGTCCCATCCAATTCTGAGAATATTCATTTTCTGACTTTCCAGGAACCAAAAACAGCAGAAAACGGGCAGCTAGCACTGTGGCTCTTGTTAATAGGTTAGTCCAAGAAATCATATGAAAATTCCTCCAATGTTGGAACAAAACACAAGAAAGTGGATAAAACTAAGCATGGAACATCAAAACTTATAGATACATTTGCAATGTATCAAGGCTCTGCCCGGAAAAAGGTCCCGGATGGCGCTTTTTTAGAGCACCTCAAAGTTCCGTCTATAAAAGGAGTAGATGAGGAATATCTGACCAAGTCTGACTCACCTTTAGTAGAAGTTCTGGCTATGATTCCTAGCTGGACTTAACCCTATCTTAATTTCTTGATAGACAGAAAATTACCCGAAGACGAAGTTCAGAGCCGACAAATCGTCCGACAAGCAAAAGCCTATACTATAATTAGTGGTGAGCTCTATAAGCGAAGTGCATCTGGGGTCTTTCAACGATGTGTATCTCCGGAAGAAGGAGTGAAAATCCTACGAGAGATCCATGAAGGCAAGTTTGGTCACCATGCTGCAGCCAAATCTTTAGTGGCAAAAGCTTTCTGACACGGTTTTTTCTGGCTTATAGCCAAGGCAGATGCCGAACAGCTGGTCAAGACGTGCAAGGGCTGCCAAAAGTACGCCAAACAAGCTCACGTTCCGGCTAATCAGCTGTGAACAATACCTATAACATGGCCTTTCGCGGTCTGGGGGCTTGACGTGGTAGGACCGTTTAAACGGGCTCCAAGTGGGTTTACACACCTCTTAGTGATGGTGGATAAATTCACCAAATTGATTGAGGCTAAACCCGTCACTAGTTGTGATGGAGCAATATCCTGAAGATTCGTTGAGGATGTTATAATCCGATATGGTTATCCGCATGGCATTATCACGAACAATGGGAGTAACTTTTCTATGGGAGAGCTTGCCGAATTCTGCAATGAACAAAATACCCGGCTTGACATTGCGTCAGTCGCACATCCACAAGATAATGGACAAGTCGAAAGAGCAAACGGTTTAATCTTGCAGGGCCTAAATCCGAGACTCGAAGCACCACTACGACGTGCTGCAGGGGCTTGGCCAGAGGAATTACCTTCTGTAATATGGAGTTTGCGAACAACTACAAACAGGTCAACTGGATACACACCTTTCTTCTTGGTCTATGGCGCAGAAGCAGTTCTTCCTAGTGATTTGATTCACACTTCTCCTAGAGTAGCCGCGTATATTGAAGAGGATGCCAAAAATTCTCGACAAAATGATCTCGACTTAGTCGAAGAAGTTCGCGTCGTTGCTGAGATGAGGTCAACAGCATATCAGTAGAAGTTATGCAAGTATCATAGCCAGAGAGTCAGAAACCGGTCTTTCAATAAGGGCGATTTGGTTCTCCGGCTTGTGCAGCAAAGAAAGCACAAACTTTCCCCAGTATGGGAAGGGCCATTTTTAGTTAGTCGAGTATTGCACAATGGTTCATACTACCTAACTGATATGCGGCCAGTCAAAGAAAGACATGCTACTAAGAAGAGAAAGAGAGCTGGAGGCAGTACAAATCCGAATGAGTTAGACAGACCGTGGAATATTGCTCAGCTACGTCCCTTTTATTCTTAGTTTACTTTTCTTTGTAATCATATATGTGTACATGTTCAATGAGAAATAAAGTTTTGGTTCCCTCAAAATCTTTCTAAGAAGTTTTTACCATCTTATTTCCGAATGATCATGTCACAGTCGAAAATCCCAGAATACTTGAAAGTACTTTATGCTCATGTTTGTTCTAGTTTAGATTTCCGATTCTAAAATTGGTACCTTTGGGTATAAATCTAAATTTCCTAGTCTATACTTTGGTTATTTGTCTGATTGCTAGATGCGGGCATTTTCCGAGTAGTGAATTGTTGGTACTAGAAGCCGGTTTTGTTTTCGAGCTTAAACTGGTTTAGCAATTGAGCTTCATTGCTCGGCAAAGTTTCCGTGTTGAAAGTTAGCCGGCTCACAAAAGGGACGAGGCGGAAAGCCAGATAAACGATAAGTGCAGAAAAAAATACAAGTGCTTATGCAAACATTTCAGGCACATAAAATCAAAGCCAAAAGTGCTGAATAGATAAATTAAAACTTAGCACTAGCAAAAGTATTATACTACTTATTTACATATCCAAATTGTTTTTTCAGAATAACATATTGTTCTTCTGATACTCTATGATGCAGGAGGAGAGGTAGGAGCTGCCGGCTCGCTGGATACATCGGCCTCGGCTTGATAACATTCCGAGATGTTCAAATCCGATATGGTTTGATCATCATCGGAAACTTCAGCTGTTTCTTCGGAAGGCGGAGGCGGCGTGTCCACGCGGGTGAAGAAGGGAGTGTCATAGCTGGTTAAATCAGCTATGTGGCACCCATATCTGGCGCAGGAGTCCATGATGGCCTTGATGTCTTGCTTCTGTCCATCTTCGTACACTTTGCAGTACCGTCTGGTTACTTGCCAGATCTCCATGTTTCCATGGTGGCGCATAACCATAGTGAGAGTATTTTGCGCGGTGGTTCGCGCATAGGACATGTTCCAGTCCTGAACAAGCTGTGGCATATCCTTGGCCTTGTCTCGCACCTCAAAATCGGACATGCTATGCATATCCGAAACCTTGAGAACTTCGCCAATATCTTCGAGGGATTGGCAGAAGTCATGCAGCAAATCACCGACTTGAGTAAGCCGGCTGGTGCGAGACTCGGTAGAGGTTGAGTCCGTCAAGTTCAGAGGACCTGCGCATATAATGCAAAGGGTAAGTCAAGAAAACACGGACTCCAAAGAGTCTGAAGATGCAGATAAGTTAGAAAAAGGGAAACATACCAAAGATGACATCGTCAACTTTGGACTTCTCTTCATGAAGACTCTGGAGTTCAGCCTGGAGTGCCTCGAAAATGTCCTTTTCTCTGAATAGCTCATTGCTGAGATCCGAGATTTTCTTATCTTGAAGCGTAATCTTGCGATCACGCTCATCGGTGGCCATGGAGGTGGATTCAAGAATTTGAGCAATGCTCTTTTCATGATCTTCTTTAAGCTTATCCAGCTCTTGGCGAAGTTCTTTCTTCTCCACCACCAAGGTCTTAAGATTCTCGGCCTCCTCGATCATAGCGCAGGACTGTTTTACCAGTGCTGTAAGAAAAAAAAAGGAACATGCAGTTCAACAAAAAATTGACTATGAAATAAAAGACAAGGTTTGAGTTTCACAATATTTACCTTCGGCCTCATCCTTGCATACCTTCAGCTGTGCATTTTCAAGCCGGAGAGCTTTGATCTCTTTCCGCTTGTTGCAAACATTCTTCAACAAATCCTGGTTATAGGAATATACTTTCTGTAAGTCAGAATACCCAGAGTCAGAAGTCTACTAAAGACTCGGGCTAATATTTTTACTAATATCAGCACGAGCCTTGGGGGCTACACTAGTTCATTCTTTGGCATCCTAAGGAAGCATAAAACCGGATTTGATTTTCTAGCTTCATGCTTAGGGGCTAGAGGATATGATATGAAATAAGGAAAAATGGGAGTTGGAATTCTGACTTACATATTGTTCGCGAATGAGTTTGTCTAAACTCGAATTCACCTCGGTGGCAACCTTCTCGGCGAAAGTGAGGGGGGTCAATGGCGCAGTTGGAAGCGCACCGAACCTTATCTTCTCGTCACGAAGAAGAACTTGTTCAAGAAGATCAGAGTGTTTGGTATCCTCTGCTTCTTGTGCTTCTTCTTCGGCAGAGAGAGTCCGCCTATCCAGCCGAGTTATCCGTTGGATCTCCTCCACAGACTTTTGAGATAAGACAAGCTTGGCAAGTCCCGGATTGTCCAGGAGATTATCGGCAAACATCTCTGCCAAGGGATCATTACCCGAAATGGGTTCACCCTTATCAACACCTGACTCACTCATGGTGACATCAGTTTGCGATTCAAGGATCGCTGGCTCTGACGGTTGATCCGGATCTTCTACAACAGTCGGAGATGGGATAATCTCCGGCGCTGCAGAAGGCTGAGGGGTAGGAGTCGGAGGAGCCACGGCAGGAGAAGCCAGTTTGAGCTTCTACTAGTGTAGAGGCTTCGTGGCAGTTTCCTTCCCTTTGCCCTAGATGAGCTGTTTAGCTCTGAAAAGATAATAGAACAAAGAACATTACATCTCAGAAGGAATACAAGTAAAATACAAAGACCCTGTGAGGAAAGATTACCTCTTCACAACATGCACTTCTTTGGTGCCAATGGCCAATGTCGGAGCCTTGCGTTTCCGAGGAACGACATCTGACATTGGAACCAATTCACCCTCGTCCTGAGAAAACTCAGGAGGATATCCCTCGATAGGAGCGAACTCCGACTCAGGGAGGTCAGCAAGCTGAAAAGGAAAAGTATCTCAGTATTGCAAAAATAACATAAAGATGAGCACGTAAAAAGAGTTACTGCTGAAGTTTACCGGCACAACAGGATTTTCCGCTGTATGCATGTCCAGGGACAGCTCCGGAATCTTCCTGATGATCCACTCCCTTATTAACCATTTGATTTGGCTTACATAATCTTTCGGCTTTAAGGATTTGGAGCTGATGTGGAGGGACTCATTCTTCGACGACGTGATGGAGTGCATCAGTTGATCTCCATGATGTTGAAGAGGTTGGATCTAGCGCGCCACCCAGCATTGAACTAAGTCAGACCCTTTCAGGCCCTTGTGCTTCATCGGGTATTCGATCCGTATCTTGGCAAGAAAAAGATCGTCACTAAGAGTCGGAGCGACCTCGTCCCAAGACTCTTGGGGCGTGGCAGCTCCATCAACGAAAGCCGGCAAAGCTGTATCTCTGCCGGGACCGGGGATATCCTTGTGGTAGAAAAAAGAGGACGGCCATTGTTTGACCGAATCACTTGCCATGATCCAGGGATAAACGCGCTCACGCCTAACCAAAAACTAATGGTAAAGGATTACCGGCAGTGATGGAATATCTCTGGACATGAAAATAGTACCGGAAAAGAGTAAGGCTCGACCTAATGCCGAGATACTCCTCGCACAAAGAGGCGTACGCACTCATCTCTAAGATGGAGTTCGGGGGGAGATGGTGGAGATGAACACCATAATGATCTATAACCTCGGAAAAGAAATTCGAGGGAGGAAAGGAAAGACCTCTGTCAAGGTGAGTGCCGAAATGCACTCGCTTGTCGTCGCGGGGGTTGGGGACAGTTTCGCTGAAGCCGCTCCGCCAGTCGCTAGCGTGGAGGAGCCCTTCGTCTTCGACGACCTGGAGTTTGGGATCGTCCAGGACGCAGGAGATCCAAACTCCACGGTGGCTCTCTTTCTCTGCCGCTACCGCCGGCGCCGCCACTGCCAAGCCAGAGGATGATGAGGAAGCCATTCTTTCGGTACGCCGGTGACCTTAGATGGGCGGCGCTGGAGGTGTTTTTGCTGGAGGCAGTGGAGCGCTAGGTTCGTGGGAGGCGTAGAGGAGAAGGAAACGGCACTGAGAACAGGTGAAGAAGTTAGGGAGAAGAATCCACACCATTTATATTCGCCAAGCGCATCAAGATTTGTGTAAACGCTATAGTCAACGTGCCACACGTCGTGGAAAGGACGGGGAAACCTCTGCGCGATGATTACGCCGCCTCGATCTCCACGCACGCATTGAAACGGCGCCTCGGTTCCACGAAAGGTGGACCCACCAACGGTCGTGCTGACAGGAAATGTCTGTCAGTGACGTGACTTGACCATGACTCTTGTCAGATTACGTCAGAGACCAAGTTCCAGCTTAGTTTGAATTTCGAGCTGGAAGCACGAATAAACTCACTCATAGGTCCGACTTATTTTTAAGACCCGGATTGTCTCTTTTGTTTGAAGTTTTAGGAACCCTTCAAGATTCTGCAAGCCCAAGATCAAGCTAGATGATGATGAATCCGACTTTGGATCTTGGAGGCTTCCGGGGGCTGCTGTTGGGGATATACTTTCCAGGTATCCTCATAGTTCCTCACTAACCAGGGTCCCCCACTTCGGGTTAAAGCTTTGCTTCACGGGCGGCCCAGTCAGGGAGAAGATGCGGAGTCCAGTCCTGATATGGGAAGGCCCAGAAGACTTAGCGACGTAGGCCCATAGTGTTACTTGCAGTTCAAGATGTACTCTGTAACCGACTCTTAGTCGAAGCCGAATAGATCTCTCATATAAACCCTAGGCCGGATATCTATATAAGCCGCCCTAGGGAGAGCCTTTAGGGCACCTACCACCTCACAATAGTCTACAATCTCAACTCGCACAGGTGAACCCTTGTAACCCATATTTCGGCTCTACCGTATTACTGGATTGCTAGCAGGAGTAGGATCCGTCCAAAGTCGGTGGATTCGAACCTGGCTAAACTTGTGTGCTCACCGTCCCGAAACACCGTACGTCTCACACCCCTCTCTTCCACACGCCTCGAGGACCCCCTCATGGCGTACTTGTCATCAGTCTGACGACACTACCCTTCTCTTTGCTATTCGCACTAATTATAACTGCAGGCTGGCTACTGAACCTAAAATTGTTTGTTAGCCCAACGCTGACAAATATATTTTGTCCACAGTTTTCTGTCAAGTGGGATCTTCGCGGACCACCCTTACCTGGTTACGGTAGTCCTCTTCAGGTATGACTCTAAGTGTCGTTGTATTGGGAACGGCTGTACCTAAGAAGGTTAGATAGAGGTGTGGGGACTAGCAGGGAAGCTATCGACAGCGCCCACAGGAGGGATTGGATACGAGCAAGCGTAGCTGGGCACAGGAAGTACCCAGGTTTGGAGCCCTCGTGATGAGGTAAAACTCCTACTCCTGCCGGATCTGACTATGAGGGATATACGAACTACAAGTCCTCCTCGAGCTGTATTCTCTAGCTACTGCCTTAAATGCACTGAGGCCAACCCTTACTACTGAGGCCTTGCCTCTCCGTATATAGGCAGAGAGGCAACGGTCTCACTGGCCAGTCCGACTAGCAGGCCCCACAGGCGGGTCCCAGCCGACTGGTCATCTACAGTATCCGGTACGATATGTCCCATCGGAGTATGAGCGGTATGGCTGTCGTAGGCATAGTGGACGCCGTGCGAGCCCGGCGTCAGCATCGGACCACTATTCCTGCGTCATCCCCGCAAAGTCTTCGGTATGGCTGAGTAGTTGCCGGTCTTGTCACCGTACAGGGCGTACCGTGCACTGATACACACGTCGTCCTGTCTCCTTGATTGGTTCCGGCTACGGCGCCGTAGCCGGCTGCTTCTTGCCGATCCGGCTATCATGCGATAGCCGGCCTGTCTTGCTTTGTCCGGCTGCATCAGGCCAGCCGGACACGATCCGACTGCCCTGTTTCTTGTCCGGTTGGGGTATCTGGGGATCATCCCCCCGACACTAAGGGAAAGTGGTATGGACACCATTGTATCACGATGGAAGAAGCGCATGCGCAGATCTACACTATATCTGGTATGGTTGCTGCTCTGCGTAATCATGATGAATTATGGCCGAAGCAGACTGCAAAGTTCAGCTTCATGGATGAACATGGCATCATGGTTCCTCTAACGTGTGACAGTCAGCTAATTGGGTTGATGAAAAGGTATGCTTCGGCTTGCATGTTTGAGCTGAATTGTGATGTACTGGATGTGGAAGCTGCTGCAACAGGGTGGTTGCTCGAACCCAATTAACTCCTGGTAAGAAAAAGTCTCTTGGGGTTCGCATGTTTCTGCTGAATTGTAATTTTTGTTTTATTTACTCTGTAGATATTGGGCAGTTATGCAACAGTCTTGTTTCTTTGATAGGAAGCGCCACAAGGTTAGAAACATGACTGCTGGGTCAGTCATTTTGCTGCCTGAAGAAATTAAAAACGAGTGGAAAGATGATGCTAGACACGATTCTGGTGCCCATTGTCCCGACGATGTAGAGTACGTGAAGCTAAGAAAATTGACACCGAGGAAGAGGAAGAAGGCAGGAAATGAAGAAGCCAGTGGACATGAAGGCTTGGCACCCAGGCTGCGGAAGAAGGCTGCTAGTAATGAAGATACATAGTAATGTGTTGAACTTGAACCTATATATGTAATTCAGTTTAATTCTGGAGCTCTGTGTGTGGAACTTTGCTGGGGGTGAAACAATCTACCCATGTTCTCTAAGTAAAATGTACCGTGACTTAGGGTTTGGAAACACCCGAGTGAGTAGTTGGATCCAAAATTGTGATTGTGCCACTACTATCTAAAAACACGCAGCACCGGTTCCACGATTGCTGAGGGGCAGGAGGTCTCCAAATACGACGGAATGTAAGTGGCACGGAAATAAACTATTTAAGCTGCCACACTCCACGAAGCAGCAAGTATTTCAGTTGCTGCACACAACGACATGGCAACATAAACAACAATGGCAACCGATAATGCCCAGATGAGGAGGAAATTGGTACCACTTTCTGACCTAATCTTGAGCCCGTCTATCTCACTGCCTCTCTGCTCCTGTATCCCCTACATCTGGCAAAGCTCCCGGATCTCCAGTAACCGGGTGTACGTGCTTCCACTTTATAAATTGTGGTTGTGCCATTTGCATGCGGCACAATCCACGTAGAATATGTTTAAACAAACCACCAATGTCAGAATACCACCATGATCAGACAAAAGGAAGTAATGTAGGGTTAAGACAGATTAATGGGCGACCAATTTTTTTCCTCCCAGGACTCCAGGACCAATTGTTCAGACCGCTAGGTCCACAAGTACAACTATTAAAACTTAAAAAGGCACAGAGCTCAAGCTAAATAGAACTAGTTATCACACATCTCCTTGATCTTCCTAATCTTAGCCCGATGCGCATCTTCCTGCGACAGCAAGGATCGAATCGTCTGCTCCTTCCTTTTAGCATCTTCCTTGCACAGCTTCAATTGTTTCTCTGCATTTTTCCTCATGCACTTGTCAATACTCGTAGTTGTGAACTGCAGGACTTTGGCCTGGTGAAGATCATTCCTTGCTTGACTCAGTTCTTGCTCTGCTTTAGCCTTCAGGGCCAACGCCGCGTCCCTCTCCTTCTCGACTTTGCTAACCTTGTCTTGCACCCACCTAAGATCTCGCTTATGCTTGGTCGTGTCAACTGGTTCCCATAGCTTTATCTCAACACTGTCAAGAAGTGAGCTGAATACGGATTCTTTCAACTCATCAGTCATTTCCCATAGTTTGTCCAGCGTTTTCTGCATCGAATCGGGCCACTCTGGATCTACCCATTTGACAACACCGCAACTTCCGCCTTGCATCATTGCACGATATCCTTAACACCGTAGAAACCTCCTGCCTACGTTTCGTCCTTCGAACGCTACAAATTTAGCGGGCACATATCCATGTTTACATAGCAGAGGAATGTCTTCATCCGCTAAACCGTGATAGTCAGAGTGATGCATCGTCTGGTTGGCCTAACACATCATACGCGCATGAGTAAACATAGTAGATCTAGCTCAAAAAATAGATAACTGGCCACAAATGATAGAGATAGAGATAGAGATGAGACGAGTCACATCGAAATAACCGTCCCTGTCGTCACGACGCGTTTCCTTGTCGTCTCCCCTTGAACCCATGGCAAGAGGGGGGAGGCGGAAGGGGGTGGCTGCCGGAGAGGGGATTGGGATGGAGGCGCCATCAGCTTGTGGCTACGGAAGGATGTGAGTGAAGTGGGGAAGTGGCTTCGAGGGAAGGAAGAGAAGTACAGGGAGGAAGAGAAGTAATGGGGACGTGACACTAGGATATGGCCCACTGAACTCGTGAGTCGTGACACTCGCAACAGGGGAGCGCCCGGTGTTGCCAGTTTGTCCAGAGCAAGCGTGGCCAATCATGCCGCAGAACAGCCTACTCACAGATCGCTCTCACGAAGACCATCCCAATCGTCCAAGCGCCCCGATCGAATGGTATGTAACAATCGTCAAGCAGAACAACTGTGTTAGGGCGTGCCTTCTAGAAGACTCGGTCTAACGGCCACCCATTGGGGGGCTGTGGCATCCCGCAAAAACCACTACTAGAAAATCGCGGTGTTTTTGTGCATTGCATCATCATCATCATGCATATATTTTGTCTAAAACTATTTTCTAAAAGCCTAGTTTTGTTTTTCTAAAATATCCCCCGTCTTTATTCAAATCAAAACCCTTGTCTCTTGCCTGGGTCTTTTATTTGCCTAAAAATTATTTGCAAAAGTATTTTTGAAATAAAAGTTAAATAAAAATGTTTTACCGGGGAGGCCGCCAGCCTGCTAGGCCAAAAGCCCAGCAAGCCAGCAGCCTAGTACCCGGTCCAAACTAACCAAAACCTAGTCTAATCCTAACCAAGCCCTAACCCTAAACCTACCTAGACCTAAACCTAATCCCCAGAGCCACCTAACCCACAACTCCCTCCACCGCCGCCACTCACCTCACCGATGGGACACACACGCACACACAGCACGCACAGCCGCCGCCCTCCTCTCTCCATCTCCCACCCCTCCAGCTCACCTCGCCCTATCACATTGTGCCACATCACCCCCATGTCCCAACTCCCGCATGCCACCCCTAGCCCCTGCCCCATCCACTCGCCAACCGACAGCCCACCCCTTGGCCCCACCTTGGGATCCCCCAGGCACGCACACAGCACGCGTACGTCGCGCGCACAAACCCCCGCCTGGCATGTCTCCTCCCTCACCTGCCGCACCAACCAGGTCCTTCCCTGGCCCCGTGCTCGGCCCCACCAGCCAGACGCCTCCACCCCGCCGCATCTCCCTCTCCCTCCCTCTCTCTCTCTCTTCTTCCTCACCAACCCGCAATCCCCGCCCACGACTGCCTCCTTCCCCGCGTCTCCTCCCTCCTGCTTGCACGCCGCCGCCAGCGAGGTCGCCTCCGTCGCCAGGCCCTACCGCACCTCCGGCCTCCCTCTGCAGGCCGCACCCCTGCCGTGGTCGCCACCTGCGCGTGTCCTCGACGGCCGCCGCCCCGAGCTCGTATTCCTCCTCAAGCTCCCCGCCGTCGGCCGCACTTTCCTCTGCCTCCACTCGCCTTCACCCTGCACGACGACCTCGCCATCCCCAACCGCCGTCAACCTCCGTCGCCGTTCGACCTCGGCCCGGACCGCCTCGCCATCGGAGCCTCGAGCCCCCCCCCCCCCCCCCACATGGCCTCCTCCGTTCTCGATCTACGCATCACCGTCGGCCCTGACCTCGTGCCTCCTCGCCCGGTCGCCCTCCTTCCTCGGCCTCCTGCGAAGGCCGTCGTCGCAGGGCCATCCCCGCCACGCATCCCCGCCGCTCGCCTCCCCTCGACCGACGTGCGAGCCGCCGTCGCTAGCTACCTCTCCACCCGGTCGCCTGCAAACGTTGATGCCTCGCTCGAGCCATTTTGGCCTCCTCTCCTCGTCCTCGTGCCTTCGGCTGCAGCGATTTCTGCTCGAGCACCTGTTGTCCCGTGCCTGTGAAGCCCTCCTACCATGTTCAGGCGTGTGTGTCGCTCTTCTCGTGTCTACCGAGTGTGAGAGATGCGGATACTTCCGTTCAGGTGCCACGTCTTCAGTCTCGTGGCCTGCAACAGTATTCCTCGGCATTTTTGTGGTGTGGGGATGCTGCTTGTGTGTTGCTCAGGAGCCCCTGTGCCATGTTTCACGGCCGAGACCAAGAGCACCGCAGTGCTGGAACTCCCAAGAAGTTCGTCTTGGAACCGTCAAGTTCAACCAACGACAAGATACATCAAGTTCTTCTGATGCCGATGCCGCTCCGATATCGGGTCCAAGTCTGCTGGTGACCGTTAGCGCCGGTTGCAAGATCTACATGGAGTCGAAGACCACGGGACACCAAGTACTCCTATATGGTGTCGCACGCCAAGTCCTCCACCACCGGTTAGGTGGTAACCCAAGATCATCCACAGGGATCCGTTGTCCGAGACCAACTCGCTAAAAATGCTTTGTATCGACATGATCTTCCTCGGGCCTTCGACATGGAATCGCCAAGATCCACCGGCGCCGAACCCAAGACCGACAACGTCACCCGAGAACTCCGACAAGGACGCCAAGTTCATCAAGAACCCGGACGGCAAGTTCTCCATCTCGGAACGGCAAGATCGATCGCACAGAGCACCAAGATCTTCCAGCGCCGAGAACCGAGTTCGACACCGACAATCGAAACCGAGGACCCGACAAGATCTTCGTGACGACAAGATCGACACCGATCAGGGCGAATCCGATGCGCCTCCTACGCGAAACCAAGTCCTTCTTCCCGGAATGCCAAGATCTCCTTCCGTTGTCCGAGACCGATCCCGTCGAACCGTTCCTCCCTGTCGAACCTCGAACCCCCGGAACCCAAGATCTTCCGAACCCAGATGTGTGAATCTTTTCCCAAGCCCCTATTTTATAAATGCCATCTATATAAATTGTTGCATATTAAATCGTCATGCTTGCATACATATTCATGTGGGTTTGGGGGCATTATTCCGATTAACCTCATAATTAAATATGGAGTCTATATGCGGGATATCTTTGTCTTATTCCGGACTCCATTTAAATTGGTGTAGCGAACCGGTGCCATGTTTTGTCTTGATAATACAACATTTAAATTGTGGGGTATCTAAATAACTTGGACCTTATAATTAATTGTCGGGACCCCCCGTTCCGCTTAATATTGCCTAATTGCACCGCGTCTGCATCATATCATAAGCATGCCGGATCTTCTGTCGTAGTATTAAATATTGCATCCGGTGTTTCTTCTAGTGTCTGCTTCTTCGCGGATTAGGCCGATGAGATGAAGTGAGTATCGACAAGTTCTTCGGATATGAACCTTCGGCAGTGTTTCCCATGCGAGCATCTTTCCCCCTTCTACCTATTTTGCATTTATAGTCTTTATTTCCTCCTGTTGATCTATTGCTATCCGTGTCGCGATGCTTTAGTTTCCGTACACCAGTTATATCCCGTGCAGCCTCTATATTGCCTTGGACACCTCCAATTACCTGTGTTTGGTAGATACCTGGCCTTGCGAGTCGTAGTTGCTTGCTCAGGTGCGATCTCGTGTTGTCAAGTACCACAGTTGTTGAAATGCTAGCAGATGTTTACGGTGGAGTTGATCATGACTTTAAAAACAACTATTAAATTGCTGGTACCACTAATGAAAGAGGCACCGGTGGACAATATATGCTATTTGGTTTTTCCTGTCCACTTGTGTCCCGTAGGCCCCGAGTACTTGATACCTGTTCCTTGACTGTTCGTACTATCCACATACAGGAGACTCTATGAATCCCCCTTAGCCAGAGCTTGATTCATTTCTATTTCTTGGGGCCACAAAGTAGTTTGGGGCTTTATTACTATCCTGTACTTATGCCATGCTTTACTGCTTTATTTAATATTGTGCGTGGAGCACCTGTACTGTTTTGGATCACGGCATGATTTTGCGGTATCGACAAGCCCAGTTACACTTTCGGGTTCCCAGTTGTTTACAGCCGTTCTCGCAAACCCTGGGTCTGTTCCGGAGCCGGCCAACTTCGTTGTGGGTAGCTTAGTGGGGTGGCCCCCTGAAATATTTATGAATCCTATGATTGCTTTGTCGTGAAAGCCTCGTTGGGTTTTGAGTTGGTTTTTCCGAGGTTGATCGAGTGTGTGTTGCTATTTGTGCACCCCTGCAGAGTAAAACTTTATGAAAATCGTGTCCGTGGTTATGGACGACTTGGAGCACAGTATCTCGATCATAGACAAGCATAACTAAAGTAGTGCTATAAATTTGACTTATTCTGTGACTAGTAATCAGCTTCACTACAATGGAATGGATAATAAAAATGCCAACAACTGGTGGATCTGTGGTGATCTGTGTCATGCTATACCTGCCTAGTAAGTATTGCAACTCCAATGGAATGTAATAAAAGTGCCAACAACTGCTGGGTTTGGGGATTCCTCGGGACAATTATATCTGACTAGTAAATATTCCAACTACAACGGAATGTTAACTAAAACTGCCCACTACTTATGCTTCAGGATGACTCATGTTATCTATATCTAATTAGTAAATGCTGCAACTATAACGGAATGAGTAAAACTACCAACCGTGTGAGTTCCTTGGTTCGACTTCCTCGTTTGGTCCCGAGGGGGAAATACTAGGATGGGTGTGTTTGGTGTTAGTATCAGGTACGATCCGAATAGGTCTTTCTTACCCCTCTCTAATAGCTGCCAGTGATACCGAGTCTCTATAGGTTGTTTGGTGCCACTGCGCTGCCGCTTCAGTCCACCATACCTAAGTAGGCGAGAGCCACCGAATTCTAGCCTCGCCGTGTACTGGCCTCAGTACTGACGCTCCTCTTTTTCCTTTGCCCTTTGTTGGCACCCCTTTTGTTTTAGCAGGTTTGAGATCGACGTCGTAAGCAGGGTTACCCTTCCGGCTTGGCCTGGGCAGGGTTATGGACGCCATTGGTTATTCTTCAGGGCTCTTAGCCCAATTTGCTTCTTGTCCGTACTCGGACATTGTATCGATTTCAAGGTGATTTGGATCTTTGTAATGTATATCTGTATTCTTGACTCAATGAGTCGCTGTTGTATATATATATATATATATGTGTGTTGTGGGTCCCATCGAGGGCTGTTGTGTAATGGTATTACTTCGTTTTCCACCCGCACGAAAGTGCCTGGTGGACGTCCTTGAATCGTTTCTATGTGGGTTTGGCGGAAAGGGCTAAAACTTGCATAGGGCCGATTCGAGGGTGTTATAGAGTGGTATCAGAGCTCGGCAGTTGCGATACCCCACAAGTCCAGCCTGTAGGATAACCTAGATAACGGCCGAAGTAGAGTGTCAAGACTATTTTGCAAAATCGGTTGGATAGATCCGATTAGGTCTGTTTTACTCCTTACCCCTCTGCTATTCTCCTCTTACCTCTGCGTGTTTTGAATCTGCTCTCATCTTTCCTTCGAGTCCAGGAATTCTCGTAGTTGGGTTTCCATCGTACCTTCAGGGTTTCGCTTCTTCCTTCGATAACGGTGTTGCTACATCCGGACTTCATGCTATCCGAGGAATCCTTCATCTGTTGGACTTCTCTCTGTTCCTTCTTGTGCCTTCCGGTGTTTTCCGACGCGATGACATCATCTACGCTAGATCCGATGCAGAGTCTGCATCGCTCCTTTCGTTCCAAACCTCGATTGTCGAGATCTACAGTCTGATTCCGTGAGTTGGTTGCATAATTCTGCTATTCATGTACAGAGTAATGTTTTGAGTGCGGGATGGAGTCATGACCATACCACTACTCTTATCATTCGCTTGGTACATTGAATTGGAGGATCAATGCAATTTCACTCCCTCCACGGAAGCTAGAGGTGGCTTATTTGTGGATACCTTACCTTCGTCCTTTATTTCCGGAGTGTTCCCTCGACGATCACGGACAACGACCTCTTGTTAGTGGTGTCACGAGGATCGACACGAAGCGAGAAGATTCAGATCGCCGACCTTCTTTCCGATACCATGAGGCGGATCTCGAGGGCGAGATCCATTGTTAGTGGTGTCGAATTGTGGCATCCCGCAAAAACCACTACTAGAAAATCGCAGTGTTTTGTGCATTGCATCATCGTCATCATGCATATGTTTTGTCTAAAACTATTTTCTAAAAGCCTAGTTTTGTTTTTCTAAAATATCCCCCATCTTTATTCCAATCAAAACCCCTGTCTCTCGCCCGGGTCTTTTATTTGCCTAAAAATTATTTGCAAAAGTATTTTTGAAATAAAAGTTAAATAAAAATGTTTTACCGGGGAGGGCCGCCAGCCTGCCAGGCCAAAAGCCCAGCAGGCCAGCAGCCTAGTACCCGGTCCAAACTAACCAAAACCTAGTCTAATCCTAACCAAGCCCTAACCCTAAAACCTACCTAGACCTAACCCTAATCCCCACAGCCACCCACGTGCCACTCACCTATAAGTGGAACAGACACGCAATCACACTGGTGGTAGCGCCCCAATTGTCTAACAATTGTAATGCTACTTGTCCTAGTAAGCTATTGGCTACTTATATATATTATTGTTGCATCATAATTATATCATGCTCATGTCATCATGCCACCTTGCATTTGAGCATCATATAAAACTCCTATTCTTTTGGCTTTTCTCTCACATGCATTATTAATTGTATTTGCTTCTTGATATTATTTTTGGCTATTGATATATTGTCTAAATGCCCAAGTTGAGTTGGGGGAATATCTTTTATTCCATTCCACCACCTTTCTTTCTACCACTTTATAATTCCACCATCCCTTCACCATGAGCTTGTAATTCTTTTCTTGTGACATTTTAATTCTAGCTCATGTAGTTGGGGTGGATCAATCTTCTAAATTCTTGTGCTTGGTTTTATCTCCATTTTTGGAAATGCATAAGAATAATGTCATCATATTATTATTGTTGTCACAAAATAAATAATGGCATTATTATTTTGCATGGACCATGCAAGCTCTACACCACCTCCACCTCATTGGGTTTTCTTTTGTTTTAGCGGATCTTATCTTGGGGAAACATCTACCACCATTACACCCTCCTCATAGTCTCACCCCTCTCTTTATCTTCTTATTTTATTCTCCATGCATGAACCATATGAGGCCTATTCCTTAATTCATTTCTTTTTCTTTTTCTTGGAATTCTTTCCTCCTCCACCGCAGGATCATTCTAGCCACCACCATGCTCCACTTGAGTTGGTTTTATCCACACCATTGACATTCATTTTATTTTATTTATCTACATGGGTGGTCATATGAGCCTATTTCACCATCTTCTTTTCTTCCTCTTTCTTTCTAGTTTCTTTTCCACATTAGCTTATGCAAGTTCAAGCACTAGGGTCCTTCTTGACATGATCTCTTGAACCAAAATAAATTCAAATATCTAAACATCTAACCTATCTAGTTCTCTCTCTCTATCTCTAATCCTCTCCTAAACCCTAACTCTAAAACCTTCCTCTCTCTCTCTCTAGCTTGGCCTCCATGCCAAGCCTCTCTCTCTAGCTGGCCCCACCCTAGCTAGACCTAGCTCTCTCTCTAAGCTAGACAAAACCCTAACCCTAACCCGAGCCCCATCTAACCTAGCCCTAGCTACTCCCTCTCCATTATCTCTTCTCTCTTCCTCCTACCAGCCCCACCTGCAGCTGCGCCACCCCAGCCCCACCTGCAGCCACCCCTACCTCGCCAGGACCAGCCCCAGCCTGCTCGCCCACGTGCTCGGGGGGAAGGAGGAAAGGGCCGAAGCCCCTTTTTCCATCTACCCCGCTCCCACCTGCCTCCCCTCTCTCCCTCTCACTTTCCCCTCCTCCTCACGCCTCTCTGGCCTCGCCAGATCCGCCCCAGAGCACCCCCCCCCCCTCCTTCCCCGTATTCTCCACCGTCGCCCCCACCTGCCGCCAGTCACCGCCGACTACCGCCGCCATCTCCTCGTTCCGGCCGTCGAGCTTGTCGTGGAAGTGGTCTGGGAGATCGAGGATATCCCCCTGCGTCGCCCAGTACACGCCGTCGCGGAGGAGAAGCCCCAGCACCGCCAGTTCCTCGCCGCCCGATGCGAAACCCTAAAACTCCGGCCGCCAGCCTCGCCGTCGATCCACCGCTCCTCGCGCCGATCCAAGCCCACCAGCGAGCCCGCGGTGAGCATCTTCTTCTTCCTGACAACCTCCGCCTCTCCGTATCACTCTGGCCTCGCCGTGCGTTTGGTCGAACGCTCTCCGTGCGCCAGAGCTCGCTAGCATCTGCTACTTTCCCGCGCCACGCTCGCCCTATCTAGCCCGCGTCCACCTCCCTGGCAGCTCCCCCAGCACCACCGCACCGGTTAGCCTCCTCAACGCGGACTCCCGCGACCCGGGATCGAATCCCCGCTCGCCCGCGCACGCGCCTGCCGCCAGAAGGAGGAGAACGATAAACAGTAGCCGGCTGTGGCCATTTTGCAAAAAGCCCCTTCCCTTTTTAATTACTGCAACCCGCGCTCCACACGACCCCACCTGCCAGCCGCTCTGGGAGTTTTGCAGGAAAACCCCTCCGCTTTCTCAGACGCAACCCGCGGTCCAGCTGGCGCCCCACCAGTCAGCCACTAGGACTTCCTCCGCTGGCACGTGGCCCCTTCCGCGTTGGCCCGCCTGTCAGCCGCTGAGGGTGAGCCAGACCCGCGTGCAAAAGCGTTTTCGCGCGCGCGTGGCCCCATTCGACGCAGGCCCACCCGTCAGTGTCTGGGTCTGAGTTTGCCTGGGTGCAAAAAGTATTTCTCTGAGTCTGTTTTAATTCAAATCTTTTCCAAATTATTTTAAATTCAAATTCTTTTCAGATTCAAATAATTTTTAAAAATACAAATCCAAATAATACAAATAATATATGTTTTGGAATCATAAAAATGTGAGGAATTCAAATATGCCCTTAAAAATATATTTTGAACACCTTAAATTTCGAGTTGATTAAAATTACAAGAAAATGCCCTTTTCCTTAATTAATTAATAACTTTTGATTTATAATTCCAAATTTGACAAATAATATGTCTAAATCGATCAGCGCGACGAGCCCGTTCTATTTATGCAATCCTTGTTCTGATTTGAAGCATGCATCATGTTGACATTTAAATTCTGAACTGTTTATGACAATAAAACTTGGGCAAATAAATGATAAAGTGCTTTATTTCTTGTATCCACACCTCACCTTTGCCATGCTACTTTAATGCCATGTAAATTGTGCATCATTCATCATGGGATGCTTGGTTGCTTGTTGCATTTCAATTCATATGCTTGCGCACTTTATTTATGTTGGCCCTTGTTTGTTTCGTTCTTTTCGGATAGACGCCCCGCAGGATAATTACCAGGAATCACAGGAGTATTACCCAGATCCATCTCACACTTCAACTGAACTGTCAGGCAAGCACTACCACATGCTTGCATACATACAGTACCTACTGCCTCTATCTTATTCTTGCATCATTGAGTCACGATTGCATTAAATTGAAGCCCAAATACTGCATAGCCTTTACTTTTAAACCACATTAAGCCTGTTCCGGTCCCATGAGCCATTACTACAGGAGTTGTTTGAGCCATGCGAGTCGTAGAAAAGCATGCTTAGGGTATGTGAGTGTCGGATGGATAACGAGGTACCTAAACAACATGACCTGAGTAGTAATGGGATAACTAATGAAAGAGGCACCGGTGAGCAATATCTGCTATTTGGTTTTTCATGCTCACTTGTGTCCCATAGGACCCCGAGTACTTGAATCCTGTTCCTTGTTTATTCGCACTATCCACATCCGGGAGGCCTTATGGACCCCCCTGAGCTAGAGCTTGATTCATTCTTATTTCTTGGGGCCACAATTAGTTTGGGGCTTTATTACTATTCTGTACTTATGCCATGTTACTGCTTGATTTAAGATTGTGCGTGGAGCACCTGTACTGTTTTGGATCGTGACACGTTTTCGCTGTATCGACAAGCCCAGTCACATTTTCGGGTTCCCAGTCGTTTACCGCCGTCCACACAAACCTTGGGTCCGTCTCGGAGTCAGCCAACTTCGCTGCGGGTAGCTTAATGGGGTGGCCCCCTGAAATATTTCTGAATCCTGTGATTGCTTTGTCGTGAATGCCTCGTTGGGTTTTGATTTGGTTTTTCCGAGGTTGATCGAGTGTGTGTTGCTATTCGTGCACCCCTGCAGGGTAAATCTTTCTGAAAGCCGTGTCCGCGGTTATGGACGACTTGGAGCACAGTTTCTCGATCATAGACAAGTATAACTAAAGTACCCCGCTTTTCAATTGACTAAGTATTTGACTAGTAAATAGTGCAGTACTCATGGAATGGTTAATAAAACTGCCAACGGATGATGGGGGTTGTTCGTCCGCTCCTCCTCGTTGGTAAGCGAGGAGGAGGATGGATCTGTTAATTATACTGTTATAACTGTTGTTCTTAATTCACGGACTTCCGTCTATCATTGGTTAGGCGGAAGGTTAGCGAGTCTCTATAGAATGGTTAGGTATTATCTTTTGCTGCAATTGCGTCACCCCAGGTTGTGTCCCCTTTAGTGGCATAAAGACTTGCTGAGTACCCCTAGGGTCTCACACGATAAATTGTTTGATTCAGATGAATAGGTGTACCCGCAAGATGGATACTGGGTGGAAGAGACAGATGATGTTGGCAACGATCATTCGGTGTAGAGATTCCGGGAACGGGGATCCGTGTGATCTGTGGGCGGGATGTGTTTATTTATGGGGCATCTTATGCCAATTTGCTTCTTATCCGTACTCGGATCTTGTTTTCCGCTTCCGCCTGATACTCTGATGTGTGATGTATGAGGAGCTATCCTAAATTATTATATCTATCTAGGATGTTTGGATCTTGCCGTATGGCGTTGCACTATTTCTATTTCTTTTAGATGGAATGGCTCTGATGTACTGTTGTATGTGGCTTGCATACATACTCACTTGTGTATGTAGTTGATCCCTTCGCCTCCCGATTACGCCGCTCGTTCTTGTCCCGTTGTCTGAAAGTGGTTAGGACGGCCGAAAGGTCTACCGTGAGTGGCCCTGGGCCCCACCGTACTATTTTAACCACTTTCGTTCATCCAGGCATTAACTAAGAGCGTAATTCACCGAGGTAGTTACAATTGGTATCAGAGCCATCCCGCCCTTCAGGGTCTCAGCCAAAATGGTCGTTGTCTGTCTAGCAAATATTTTGGTAGTTGTGTATATTAGGGAAAAACCAACGTGAGAGTAGGATTGCTTCCATTTTTCTTCTTACCCACCCACCTACCCTTTTTCTGGTAAGGAAGTGTAACGTTTTCAATCCTCTTCTAAGCTTCAAACTAGGATTCACGTGTTCTGGGCCCCGTGCTCGGCCCCACCAGCCAGACGCCTCCACCCCCGCCGCATCTCCCTCTCCCTCCCTCTCTCTCTCTCTTCTTCCTCACCAACCCGCAATCCCCGCCCACGACCGCCTCCTTCCCCGCGTCTCCTCCCTCCTGCTTGCACGCCGCCGCCAGCGAGGTCGCCTCCGTCGCCAGGCCCTACCGCACATCCGGCCTCCCTCTGCAGGCCACACCCCTGCCGTGGTCGCCACCTGCGCGTGTCCTCGACGGCCGCCGCCCCGAGCTCGTATTCCTCCTCAAGCTCCCCGCCGCCGGCCGCACTTTCCTCTGCCTCCACTCGCCTTCACCCTGCACGACGAACTCGCCATCCCCAACCGCCGTCAACCTCCGTCGCCGTTCGACCTCGGCCCGGACCGCCTCGCCATCGGAGCCTCGAGCCCCCCCCCCCCCCCACATGGCCTCCTCCGTTCTCGATCTGCGCATCACCGTCGGCCCCGACCTCGTGCCTCCTCGCCCGGTCGCCCTCCTTCCTCGGCCTCCTGCGAAGGCCGTCGTCGCAGGTCCATCCCCGCCAGCGCATCCCCGACGCTCGCCTCCCCTCGACCGACGTGCGAGCCGCCATCGCTAGCTACCTCTCCACCCGGTCGCCTGCAAACGTTGATGCCTCGCTCGAGCCATTTTGGCCTCCTCTCCTCGTCCTCGTGCCTTCGGCTGCAGCGATTTCTGCTCGAGCACCTGTTGTCCCGTGCCTGTGAATCCCTCCTACCATGTTCAGGCGTGTGTGTCGCTCTTCTCGTGTCTACCGAGTGTGAGAGATGCGGATACTTCCGTTCAGGTGCCACGTCTTCAGTCTCGTGGCCTGCAACAGTATTCCTCGGCATTTTTGTGGTGTGGGGATGCTGCTTGTGTGTTGCTCAGGAGCCCCTGTGCCATGTTTCACGGCCGAGACCAAGAGCACCGCAGTGCTGGAACTCCCAAGAAGTTCGTCTTGGAACCGTCAAGTTCAACCAACGACAAGATACATCAAGTTCTTCTGATGCCGATGCCGCTCCGATATCGGGTCCAAGTCTGCTGGTGACCGTTAGCGCCGGTTGCAAGATCTACATGGAGTCGAAGACCACGGGACACCAAGTACTCCAATATGGTGTCGCACGCCAAGTCCTCCACCACCGGTTAGGTGGTAACCCAAGATCATCCACAGGGATCCGTTGTCCAAGACCAACTCGCTAAAAATGCTTTGTATCGACATGATCTTCCTCGGGCCTTCGACATGGAATCGCCAAGATCCACCGGCGCCGAACCCAAGACCGACAACGTCACCCGAGAACTCCGACAAGGACGCCAAGTTCATCAAGAACCCGGACGGCAAGTTCTCCATCTCGGAACGGCAAGATCGATCCGCACAGAGCACCAAGATCTTCCAGCGCCGAGAACCGAGTTCGACACCAACAATCGAAACCGAGGACCCGACAAGATCTTCGTGACGACAAGATCGACACCGATCAGGGCGAATCCGATGCGCCTCCTACGCGAAACCAAGTCCTTCTTCCCGGAATGCCAAGATCTCCTTCCGTTGTCCGAGACCGATCCCGTCGAACCGTTCCTCCCTGTCGAACCTCGAACCCCCGGAACCCAAGATCTTCCGAACCTAGATGTGTGAATCTTTTCCCGAGCCCCTATTTATAAATGCCATCTATATAAATTGTTGCATATTAAATCGTCATGCTTGCATACATATTCATGTGGGTTTGGGGGCATTATTCCGATTAACCTCATAATTAAATATGGAGTCTATATGCGGGATATCTTTGTCTTATTCCGGACTCCATTTAAATTGGTGTAGCGAACCGGTGCCATGTTTTGTCTTGATAATACAACATTTAAATTGTGGGGTATCTAAATAACTTGGACCTTATAATTAATTGTCGGGACCCCCGTTCCGCTTAATATTGCCTAATTGCACCGCGTCTGCATCATATCATAAGCATGCCGGATCTTCTGCCGTAGTATTAAATATTGCATCCGGTGTTTCTTCTAGTGTCTGCTTCTTCGCGGATTAGGCCGATGAGATGAAGTGAGTATCGACAAGTTCTTCGGATATGAACCTTCGGCAGTGTTTCCCATGCGAGCATCTTTCCCCCTTCTACCTATTTTGCATTTATAGTCTTTATTTCCTCCTGTTGATCTATTGCTATCCGTGTCGCGATGCTTTAGTTTCCGTACACCAGTTATATCCCGTGCAGCCTCTATATTGCCTTGGACACCTCCAATTACCTGTGTTTGGTAGATACCTGGCCTTGCGAGTCGTAGTTGCTTGCTCAGGTGCGATCTCGTGTTGTCAAGTACCACAGTTGTTGAAATGCTAGCAGATGTTTACGGTGGAGTTGATCATGACTTTAAAAACAACTATTAAATTGCTGGTACCACTAATGAAAGAGGCACCGGTGGACAATATATGCTATTTGGTTTTTCCTGTCCACTTGTGTCCCGTAGGCCCCGAGTACTTGATACCTGTTCCTTGACTGTTCGTACTATCCACATACAGGAGACTCTATGAATCCCCCTTAGCCAGAGCTTGATTCATTTCTATTTCTTGGGGCCACAAAGTAGTTTGGGGCTTTATTACTATCCTGTACTTATGCCATGCTTTACTGCTTTATTTAATATTGTGCGTGGAGCACCTGTACTGTTTTGGATCACGGCACGATTTTGCGGTATCGACAAGCCCAGTTACACTTTCGGGTTCCCAGTCGTTTACAGCCGTTCTCGCAAACCCTGGGTCCGTTCCGGAGCCGGCCAACTTTGTTGTGGGTAGCTTAGTGGGGTGGCCCCCTGAAATATTTATGAATCCTATGATTGCTTTGTCGTGAAAGCCTCGTTGGGTTTTGAGTTGGTTTTTCCGAGGTTGATCGAGTGTGTGTTGCTATTTGTGCACCCCTGCAGAGTAAAACTTTCTGAAAATCGTGTCCGCGGTTATGGACGACTTGGAGCACAGTATCTCGATCATAGACAAGCATAACTAAAGTAGTGCTATAAATTTGACTTATTCTGTGACTAGTAATCAGCTTCACTACAATGGAATGGATAATAAAAATGCCAACAACTGGTGGATCTGTGGTGATCTGTGTCATGCTATACCTGCCTAGTAAGTATTGCAACTCCAATGGAATGTAATAAAAGTGCCAACAACTGCTGGGTTTGGGGATTCCTCGGGACAATTATATCTGACTAGTAAATATTCCAACTACAACGGAATGTTAACTAAAACTGCCCACTACTTATGCTTCAGGATGACTCATGTTATCTATATCTAATTAGTAAATGCTGCAACTATAACGGAATGAGTAAAACTACCAACCGTGTGAGTTCCTTGGTTCGACTTCCTCGTTTGGTCCCGAGGGGGAAATACTAGGATGGGTGTGTTTGGTGTTAGTATCAGGTACGATCCGAATAGGTCTTTCTTACCCCTCTCTAATAGCTGCCAGTGATACCGAGTCTCTATAGGTTGTTTGGTGCCACTGCGCTGCCGCTTCAGTCCACCATACCTAAGTAGGCGAGAGCCACCGAATTCTAGCCTCGCCGTGTACTGGCCTCAGTACTGACGCTCCTCTTTTTCCTTTGCCCTTTGTTGGCACCCCTTTTGTTTTAGCAGGTTTGAGATCGACGTCGTAAGCAGGGTTACCCTTCCGGCTTGGCCTGGGCAGGGTTATGGACGCCATTGGTTATTCTTCAGGGCTCTTAGCCCAATTTGCTTCTTGTCCGTACTCGGACATTGTATCGATTTCAAGGTGATTTGGATCTTTGTAATGTATATCTGTATTCTTGACTCAATGAGTCGCTGTTGTATATATATATATATATATATGTGTGTTGTGGGTCCCATCGAGGGCTGTTGTGTAATGGTATTACTTCGTTTTCCACCCGCACGAAAGTGCCTGGTGGACGTCCTTGAATCGTTTCTATGTGGGTTTGGCGGAAAGGGCTAAAACTTGCATAGGGCCGATTCGAGGGTGTTATAGAGTGGTATCAGAGCTCGGCAGTTGCGATACCCCACAAGTCCAGCCTGTAGGATAACCTAGATAACGGCCGAAGTAGAGTGTCAAGACTATTTTGCAAAATCGGTTGGATAGATCCGATTAGGTCTGTTTTACTCCTTACCCCTCTGCTATTCTCCTCTTACCTCTGCGTGTTTTGAATCTGCTCTCATCTTTCCTTCGAGTCCAGGAATTCTCGTAGTTGGGTTTCCATCGTACCTTCAGGGTTTCGCTTCTTCCTTCGATAACGGTGTTGCTACATCCGGACTTCATGCTATCCGAGGAATCCTTCATCTGTTGGACTTCTCTCTGTTCCTTCTTGTGCCTTCCGGTGTTTTCCGACGCGATGACATCATCTACGCTAGATCCGATGCAGAGTCTGCATCGCTCCTTTCGTTCCAAACCTCGATTGTCGAGATCTACAGTCTGATTCCGTGAGTTGGTTGCATAATTCTGCTATTCATGTATAGAGTAATGTTTTGAGTGCGGGATGGAGTCATGACCATACCACTACTCTTATCATTCGCTTGGTACATTGAATTGGAGGATCAATGCAATTTCACTCCCTCCACGGAAGCTAGAGGTGGCTTATTTGTGGATACCTTACCTTCGTCCTTTATTTCCGGAGTGTTCCCTCGACGATCACGGACAACGACCTCTTGTTAGTGGTGTCACGAGGATCGACACGAAGCGAGAAGATTCAGATCGCCGACCTTCTTTCCGATACCATGAGGCGGATCTCGAGGGCGAGATCCATTGTTAGTGGTGTCGAATTGTGGCATCCCGCAAAAACCACTACTAGAAAATCGCAGTGTTTTGTGCATTGCATCATCGTCATCATGCATATGTTTTGTCTAAAACTATTTTCTAAAAGCCTAGTTTTGTTTTTCTAAAATATCCCCCATCTTTATTCCAATCAAAACCCCTGTCTCTCGCCCGGGTCTTTTATTTGCCTAAAAATTATTTGCAAAAGTATTTTTGAAATAAAAGTTAAATAAAAATGTTTTACCGGGGAGGCCGCCAGCCTGCCAGGCCAAAAGCCCAGCAGGCCAGCAGCCTAGTACCCGGTCCAAACTAACCAAAACCTAGTCTAATCCTAACCAAGCCCTAACCCTAAACCTACCTAGACCTAACCCTAATCCCCACAGCCACCCACCGCCGCCACTCACCTCACCAGTGGGACACACACGCACACACAGCACGCACAGCCGCCGCCCTCCTCTCTCCATCTCCCACCCCTCCACCTCACCTCGCCCTATCACATCGCGCCACATCACCCCCCTATCCAAACTCCCGCACGCCACCCCTAGCTCCTGCCCCATCCACTCGCCAACCGACAGCCCACCCCCTGGCCCCACCTTGGGATCCCCACGCACGCACACAGCACGCGTACGTCGCGCGCACAAACCCCCACCTGGCACGTCTCCTCCCTCACCTGCCGCACTGACCAGGTCCTTCCCTGGCCCCGTGCTCGGCCCCACCAGCCAGACGCCTCCACCCCGCCGCATCTCCCTCTCCCTCCCTCTCTCTCTCTCTTCTTCCTCACCAACCCGCAATCCCCGACCACGACTGCCTCCTTCCCCGCGCCTCCTCCCTCCTGCTTGCACGCCGCCGCCAGCGAGGTCGCCTCCGTCGCCAGGCCGTACCGCGCCTTCGGCCTCCCTCTGCAGGCCGCACCCCTGCCGTGGTCGCCACCTGTGCGCGTCCTCGACGGTCGCCGCCCCGAGCTCGTATTCCTCCTCAAGCTCCCCGCCGCCGGCCACACTCTCCTCTGCCTCCGCTCGCCTACCTCCTCCCTCGCCTCCTCGCCTTCACCCTGCACGACGACCTCGCCATCCCCAACCGCCGTCGACCTCTGCCGCTGTTCGACCTCGGCCCGGACCGCCTCGCCATCGGAGCCTCGAGCCTCCCCCCCCCCCCACATGGCCTCCTCCGTTCTCGATCTGCGCATCACACATGCAACGACTCTAGATGTGGTTCATGAGAAGAACACACATGCATTGACACTGGTGGATCCATGTGTGGTCTGTTAGAGGAACACACATACAATGACACTCGGTGTGGTTCATGAAAAGAACACACATGCAATGACACTGGTGGATCTTTATGTGGTTTGTGAGCATAACAAACATGCAATGACTCTTGATGTGGTTCATGAGAAGACCACACATGCAATGACACTGGTGGATCCATGTGTGGTTTATGAGAGGAATATACATGCAATGACACTAGGTGTGGTTCATGAAAAGAACAGACGTGCAATGACACTGGTGGATCCATGTGTGGTTTGCGAAAAGAATAGACATGCAATCACACTTGGTGGATCCATGTGTGGTTCATGAGAAGAACGCACATGCAATGACACTGGTGGATCCATGTGTGGTTTGTGAGAAGAACACACATCCAATGACACTGGGTGTGGTTCATGAAAAGAACACAGATGCAATGACACTAGTGTATCCTTATATGGTTTGTGAGAATAACAGACATGCAATGACTCTAGATGTGGTTCATGAGAAGAACACACATGCAATGACACTGGTGTACAGACATGCAACGACTCTAGCTATGGTTTGTGAAAACAACACACATGCAATGACTCTAGCTGTGGTTCATGAGAAGAACACATATGCAATGACACTAGTGGATCCATGTGTGGTTTGTGAGAGGAACATACATGCAATGACACTGGGTGAGGTTCATAAAAAGAACACACATGCAATGACACTGGTGGATCCATGTGTGGTTTGTGAGAGGAACATATATGCAATGACACTTTGTGTCGTTCATGAAAAGAACACACATCCAATGACACTGGTGGATCCATGTGTGGTCTGTGAGAGGAACACGCATACAATGACATTGGGTGTGGTTCATGGAAAGAACACACATGCAATGACACTGGTGGATCCTTATGTGGTTTGTGAGAAGAACAGACATGCAATGACTCTAGATGTGGTTCATGAGATGAACACACATGCAATGACATTGGTGGATCCATGTCTGGTTTATGAGAGGAATTGACATGCAATGACACTGGGGGTGGTTCATGAAAAGAACAGACATGCAATGACACTGGTGTATCCTTGTGTGGTTTGTGAGAAGAACAGACATGCAATGACTCTAGCTGTGGTTCATGAAAAGAATACACATCCAATGACACTGGTGGATCCTTATGTGGTTTGTGAGAAGAAAAAACATGCAATGACTCTAGATGTGGTTCATGAGAAGAACACACATGCATTGACACTGGTTGATCCATATGTGGTCTATTAGACGAACACACATACAATGACATTGGGTGTGGTTCATGAAAAGAACACACATGCAATGACACTGGTGGATCCTTATGTGGTTTGTGAGAATAACAAACATGCAATGACCCTTGATGTGGTTCATGAGAAGAACACACATGCAATGACACTGGTGGATCCATGTGTGGTTTATGAGAGGAACATACATGCAATGACGCTGGGTGTGGTTCATGAAAAGAACGGACATGTAATGACACTGGTGGATCCATATGTGGTTTGTGAAAAGAACAGACATGCAATCACACTGGGTGGATCCATGTGTGGTTCATGAAAAGAACACACATGTAATGCCACAGGTGGATCCATGTGTGGTTTGTGAGAAGAACACACATGCAATGACACTGGGTGTCGTTCATGAAAAGAACACACATCCAATGATCCTAGTGGATCCTTATGTGGTTTGTGAGAAGAACAGACATGCAATGACTCTAGCTATGGTTCATGAGAAGAACACACATGCAATGACACTTGTGTATCCTTATGTGGTTTGTGAGAAGAACAGACATGCAATGACTCTAGCCGTGGTTCATGAAAAGAACACACATCCAATGACTCTAGTGGATCCTTATGTGGTTTGCGAGAAGAACAGACATGCAATGACTCTAGATGTGGTTCATGAGAAGAACACGCATGCAATGACACTAGTGGATTCATGTGTGGTTTATGAAAGGAACATACATGCAATGACACTAGGTGTGGTTCATGAAAAGAACAGAAATGCAATGACACTGGTGGATCCATGTGTGGTTTGCAAAAAGAACATACATGCAATCACACTTGGTGGATCCATGTGCGGTTCATGACAAGAACGCACATGCAATGACACTGGTGGATCCATGTGTGGTTTGTGAGAAGAACACACATCCAATGACACTGGGTGTGGTTCATGAAAAGAACACACATGCAATGACACTGGTGTATTCTTATGTGGTTTGGGAGAATAACAGACATGCAATGACTCTAGATATGGTTCATGAGAAGAACACACATGCAATGACACTGGTGTATCCTTATGTGGTTTGTGAGTAGAACACACATGCAACGACTCTAGCTGTGGTTTGTGAAAAGAACACACATGCAATGACTCTAGTTGTGGTTCATGAGAAGAACACACATGCAATGACACTGGTGGATCCTTTTGTGGTTTGTGAGAGGAACATACATGCAATGACACTAGGTGTGGTTCATGAAAAGAACACACATCCAATGACACTGGTGGATCCATGTGTGGTCTGTGAGAGGAACACACATGCAATGACATTGGGTGTGGTTCATGAAAAGAACACACATCCAATGACAATGGTGGATCCATGTGTGGTCTGTGAGAGGAACACACATGCAATGACACTAGGTGTGGTTCACGAAAAGAACACACATCCAATGACACTGGTGGATCCTTATGTGGTTTGTGAGAAGAACAACATGCAATGACTCTAGATGTGGTTCATGAGAAGAACACACGTGCAATGACACTAGTGTGTATCCATGTGTGGTATATGAGAGGAACAGACATGCAATGACACTTGGTGCGGTTCATGAAAAGAACAGACATGCAATGACACCGGTGTATCCTTGTGTGGTTTGTGAGAAGAACAGATATGCAATGACTCTAGCTGTGGTTCATGAAAAGAATACACATCCAATGACACTGGTGGATCCTTATGTGGTTTATGAGAAGAACAGATATGCAATGACTCTAGATGTGGTTCATGAGAAGAACACACATGTAATGACACTGGTGGATCCATGTGTGGTATGTGATAGGAACACACATGCAATGACACTGGGTGTGGTTTATGAAAAGAACACAGATGCAATAACACTGGTGGATCCTTATGTGGTTTGTGACAATAACAGACATGCAATGACTCTAACTGTGGTTAATGAAAAGAGCAGACATGCAATGACACGAGGGGATCCATGTGTGGTTTGTGAGAAGAAGACACATGCAATGACACTGGCTATGCTTCATGAAAAGAACAGACATGCAATGACTCTAGATGTGGTTCATGAGAACAACACACATGTAATGACACTGGTGGATCCATGTGTGGTATGTGAGAGGAACACACATGCAATGACACTTGGTGTGGTTTATGAAAAGAACACACATGCAATAACACTGGTGGATCCTTATGTGGTTTGTGAGTATAACAGACATGCAATGACTCTAGCTTTGGTTAATGAAAAGAGCAGACATGCAATGAAACTGGGGGATCCAGGTGTGGTTTGTGAGAAGAACACACATGCAATGACACTGGCTATGGTTCATGAAAAGAACACACATGTAATGACACCGGTGGATCCTTGTGTGGTTTGTGAGAAGAACAGACATGCAATGACTAGCTGTGGTTCATGAAAAGAATACACATCCAATGACACTGGTGGATCCTTATGTGGTTTGTGATAAGAATAGACATGCAATGACTCTAGATGTGGTTCATGAGAACAACACACATGCAATGACACTGGTATATCCTTATGTGGTTTGTGAGAAGAACACACATGCAATGACTCTAGCCGTGGTTCATGAAAAGAACACACATCCAATGACACTGGTGGATCCTTATGTGGTTTGTGAGAAGAACAGACATGCAATGACTCTAGATGTGGTTCATGAGAAGAACACACATGTAATGACACTGGTGGATCCATGTGTGGTTTGTGAGAAGAACACACATCCAATGACACTGGGTGTGGTTCATGAAAAGAACACATATGCAATGACACTGGTGTATCCTTATGTGGTTTGTGAAAGGAACAATTATGCAATGACACTGGGTGTGGTTCATGAAAAGAAGACAGGCAATGACACTGGTGGATCCATATGTGGTTTGTGAAAAGAACAGACATGCAATCACACTAGGTGGATCCATGTGTTGTTTATGAAAAGAACACACATCCAATGACACTGGTGGATACTTTTGTGGTTTGTGAGAAGAACACACATGCAATCACACTGGGTGGATCCATATGTAGTTTATGAGAAGAACACACATGCAATGACACTGGTGATATGTGGTTTGTGAAAAGAACACACATGCAATGACTCTAATTGTGGTTAATGAAAAGAGCATACATGCAATGACACCGGTGGATCCATGTGTGGTTTGTGATAAGAACACGCATGCAATGAGACATGCAATGATACTGGTGGATCCATGTGTGGTTTGTGAGAAGAACACACATGCAATGGCACTGGGTGTGGTGCATGAAAAGAATACACATCCAATGACACTGGTGGATCCTTATGTGGTATGTGCGAAGAACAGACATGCAATGACAATGGGTGTGGTTCATGAGAAGAACACACATGCAATGACACTGGTGGATCCATGTGTGGTCCGTGAGAAGAACACACATGCAATGACACTGGTTGTGGTTCATGAAAACACATGCAATGACACTGGTGGATCCATGTGTGGTTTGTGAGAAGAACAGACATGCAATGACTCTAGCCGTGGTTCATGAAAAGAACGCACATCCAATGACACTAGTTTTGGTTCATGAGAACACACATGTAATGACACTAGTGGATCCATGTGTGGTTTGTGAGAGGAACAGACATCCAATGACACTGGGTGTGGTTCATGAGAAGAACACACATGCAATGACACTGGTGGATCCTTATGTGGTTTGTGAGAAGAACACACATGCAATCACACTGGTGATATGTGGTTTGTGAAAAGAACACACATGAAATGACTCTAAATGTGGTTAATGAAAAGAGCAGACATGCAATAACACTGGTAGATCCATGTGTGGTTTGTGAGAAGAACACACATGCAATGACACTGGTTGTGGTTCATGAAAAGAACAGACATGCAATGACACCAGTGGATCCTTGTGTGGTTTGTGAGAAGAACGTACATGCAATGACTCTAGCTATGGTTCATGAAAAGAATACACATCCAATGGCAGTGGTGGATCCTTATGTGGTTTGTGAGAAGAACAAACATGCAATGACTCTAGATGTGGTTGATACGTTGCTAACGTATCCATAATTTTTGATGTTCCATGCTTGGTTTTATCTACTTTCTTATGTTTTGTCCACACTTTGGAGTACTTTTCATATGATTTCTTGGACTAACCTATTAACAAAAGCCACAGTGTTAGTTGCCTGTTTTCTGCTCTTTTTGGTTCTAGAGAGTCATAAAATGAATATTCTTGGAATTGGACCGGACAAAATCCAAAGTCGTTATTTTCCCTGAAGATTCACGGTGCCAAAAGGAGAGATGAAGGGGGCCACAGGGTGGCCAAACCACCCCTAGGCGCGGGTCCCCCCAGGCCGCGCCAGGGCATGGTGTGGGCCCCCTGGCCACCCATCGACCTTGCCTCTTTGCCTATAAGATGCCTCCCGATGCAAAAACCCTAAGTCGTCAAGCCACTAGCCACGATAAGTTCTGCAGCGCCGCCGCCACCGAAGGGGAGATTCGGGGAACATAAATTCTCTGTTCCGGCACCCTGCCGGGACGAGGAAGTGCCCTCGGAGCCATCTCCATCGATCTCCACCGCCATCTCCATCACCGTTGCTGATTCCCATGATGATGAGGGAGTAGTTCTTCCTCGAGGCTAAGGGTTCTACCGGTACCTATGTGTTCATCTCTCTCTATGCATGATCTTATTGAGATCGTGAGCTTGTAATCTATAGATCTACCTTGCTACTCAAGTGCTTTAATAGATCTTTGCTCTCCCCATGTGTGTGAAGTTGACAGTGTGCACACCATGGTGGCACTTAGGCTAGAGATTTCAAATACTTGTTATGAGTTATATTTGGAGTTGGATGTCTTTATGAAATTGTGGTGTTTGTTTGAACCATCTAGTGCTCAAGGTGACAGTGTGGGGTTATCTAGATGGGAAAGGCTTACTTTGAGGTGTGCTGATATAGCCCTACCAATGATTAGAGTGTCCAACCGGAGAGTAGTTCAGCGTAGTATCATAAAGAAGAATATATTTATATGAGAGTGTTCACTAGTGAAAGTATGATCCCTAGGCCTTGTTTCTAAGCACTGAAACACCATTTGCTATTAGCTCTATTACATGTTTGCTTGCTTCTTTCTTTATTTCAGTTTGCCTTTAGTCTCTTCCACGCCATCAAAGTATTTTCTAGCACCGTTACCTTATATCCATACCACTAGTATTTCACTATCTCTTCGCCGAACTAGTGCACCCATACACCTGACAAGTGTAATGGGTGTGTTGGGGACACAAGAGACTTCTTGTATCTTGATTGCAGGGTTGCTTGAGAGGGGATACCTTTGACAACTTCCTCCCTGATTTCGATAAACCTTGGGTGATCCACTTAAGGGAAAACTTGCTGATGTTCTACAAACCTCTGCACTTGGAGGCCCAACAACTATCCACAAGAATAGAAGTGCGTAGACATGAGTGGTTCATGAGAAGAACACACATACAATGACACGGGTGGATCCATGTGTGGTCTGTGAGAGGAATACACATGCGATGACACTAGGTGTGGTTCATGAAAAGAACACACATGCAATGACACTGGTGGATCCTTATGTGGATTGTGAGAATAATAGACATGCAATGACTCTACATGTGGTTCCTGAGAAGAACACACATGCAATGACATTAGTGGATCCGTGTGTGGTTTATGAGAGGAACAGACATGCAATGACACTAGGTGTAGTTCATGAAAAGAACAGACATGCAATGACACTGGTGGATCCATATGTGGTTTGTGAAAAGAACAGACATGCAATCACACTGGGTGGATCCACGTGTGTTTCATGAGAAGAACACACATGCAATGACACTGGTGGATCCATGTGTGGTTTGTGAGAGGAACAGACATGCAATGACATTGGGTGTGGTTCATGAAAAGAACACACATCCAATGACACTGGTGGATCCATGTGTGGTCTGTGAGAGGAACACACATGCAATGACATTGGTGGATCCATGTGTGGTTTGTGAGAGGAACAGACATGCAATGACACTGGGTGTGGTTCATGAAAAGAACACATATCCAATGACACCGGTGGATCCATGTGTGGTCTGTGAGAGGAACACACATGCAATGGCACTGGGTGTGGTTCATGAAAAGAACACACATGCAATGACACTGGTGGATCCTTATGTGGTTTGTGAGAAGAACAGACATGCCATGACTCTAGATGTGGTTAATGAGAAGAACACACATGCAATGACATTGGTGGGTCCATGTGTGGTTTATGAGAGGAACAGACATGCAATGACACTGGGTGTGGTTCATGAAAAGAACAGACATACAATGACACCGATGGATCCTTGTATGGTTTGTGAGAAGAACAGACATGCAATGAATCTTGCCGTGGTTCATGAAAAGAATACACATACAATGACACTGGTGGATCCTTATGTGGTTTGTGAGAAGAACATACATGCAATGACTCTAGATGTGGTTTATGAGAAGAACACACATGCATTGACACTGGTGGATCCATGTGTGGTATGTGAGAGGAACACACATGCAATGACACTGGGTGTGGTTCATGAAAAGAACACACATGCAATGACACTTGTGGATCCTTATGTGGTTTGTGAGAATAACAGACATGCAATGACTCTAACTTTGGTTAATGAAAAGAGCAGACATGCAATGACATTGGGTGTGGTTCATGAAAAGAACAGACATGCAACGACACTGGTCGATCCATATGTGGTTTGTGAAAGGAACAAACATGCAATGACACTGGGTGTGGTTCATGAAAAGAACAGACATGCAATGACACTGGTGGATCCATATGTGGTTTGTGAAAAGAACAAACATGCAATCACACTGGGTGTATCCATGTGTGGTTCATGAAAAGAACACACATCCAATAACACTGGTGGATCCTTATGTGGTTTGTGAGAAGAACACATATGCAATCACACTGGGTGGATCCATATGTGGTTAAGAACACACATGCAATGACACTGGTGATATGTGGTTTGTGAAAAGAACACACATGCAATGACTCTAACTATAATTAAGGAAAATAGCAGACATGCAATGACACTGGTGGATCCATGTGTGATTTGGGAGAAGAACAGACATGCAATGACACTGGCTGTGGTTCATGAAAAGAACAGACATGCAATAATACTGGTGGATCCATGTGTGGTTTGTGAGAAGAACACACATGCAATGGCACTGGGTGTGGTTCATGAAAAGAATACACATCCAATGACACGGGTGGATCCTTAGGTGGTCTATGAGAAGAACAGACATGCAATGACTCTGGGTGTGGTTCATGAGAAGAACACGCATGCAATGACACTGGTGGATCCATGTGTGGTCTATGAGAAGAACACACATGCAATTACACTGGGTGTGGTTCATGAAAAGGAAACACATGCAATGACGTTGGTGGATCCATGTGTGGTTTGTGAGAAGAACACACATGCAATGATTCTGGGTGATCCATATGTGGTTTATGAGAAGAACACACATGCAATAAACTCTAGTGGATCTATCTTGGCATAATTTGATGTATGCCACGATGTATTTCATTGTACAAGACACTCACTTTCGATTTTTATACTACTCCATTTTGCCCTTGGTTTTTTGATACTACTCAGTTTTGACCTTGGTTTTTTGATACTACTCAGTTTTACCCTTGGTTCCCCCTCTCTCTTTCGTAGAAGCCTAAACCTATGCTTACTCTATCTGCTACGCCCTGATTGGTTCTCACAGTTGTCACGTGGATCGTGCACACCAACTATTGATCCTGTGTGATCCAACGATGATCATTGCACACGTCGTTCCCTTCACAGTACAGCGCGAGATAGCACGGACGTCTCCATCTATAAGTAGGAACGCGATGTCGTCCATGGAAAAAGTCGTCGAGTGGTCATGTCACGTTTAATCTAGTCTGCAAAGGCTACTACTGCTACTACAACACATGCACAGGGCAACAGGGTCATCGAGTGCACGGTTGTCGATGGGACGCTGCAATTTATTGCCACTTAATTTTAATAAGACATATCCCATATTTACACAGCGCTCTCAATCTCACTTCCAACTGGGCCTACTGCAAGTAACTTCCATGAATCAAGGGCCCCCTCGAGTAGATCTAATGTTGCTAGAAATAGGTTCCGTGCCACTTGCATGTAGTAGAATCGAGGTCTGTCATGAGCGTGTTTTCAATGCAGCTCTAAAGTGGAGATCGTGACTGTTTCAAAAAAGAGAACCCAAAAAAAGGTGGAGATCGTGGTACCCCCCCCCCCCCGCCCACCACACGTGTCCACTCGAGGACTACGAACGGTCCGGTGTTTATAAACCCGCTCGACCTTCTTCTTCCATGTGCTTGTGTCATTTTCCCCTAGTCTGTCTAGTCCCAAGACCCCAATATGCACCTATCGCGCGTGCCAAAGCTCCCTCGCTTGCACTACCTCCTTCCCTAGGTGTGCCATGAAGCGTACACGTGGAGACGAGCCGGAGGTGAAGCCAGTTGAAGGCGTAGCAGCAGATGGCTCGGTCGTTGCCAAGCAGGTGGAGGCGTCTTCTCCGGGCATGAACGTCGCACGTCGCTGCGCCGTCGAGGGTGCGAGCTCATCCGTCCAACCAGTAGCCGTCACCGCCGAGCAGCAGGTGGCCGACAACGTCGTGGCTGACAACGTCGTGGTGCGAGCGGTAGATCTGGATGGGGGGCAGGTGGCAGTCGGAGGCAATCCGGTGCTCTACATCAACGACCCCATCGCCGTACAAGAAATCTTCGACGCAATCATAGAGAATGACAAGTTTGAGGAGGAGGTCCCTGATGAGGAGTCTGAGGTACTACATTGCTAGCTTCTCTAGTCGCAGCCGCAGATTTCACTGTTCATACATAGGATTTGCTCAATCGTGTACATATTCTTTTGCTCTTGAAGTAGGGTAGTATATATATGGTTTGATCGATCGATTGATGCATATGCCATCCAGTCACAAAACCCCAATCCGTCTAGTCACAAAACCCCAATCTGCTCATCTGCCATCTAGTTGAGTTTGCTAGTTGAGTGTTGATTTCGATACACAGCATGCATATAACATTACATTTATATTCCTTACTAAGCCCAATGATTCAATTTTACCCCAAAATAGTGCAAGGGCATCTAATGGTGTCATTTTCTTAGGGATGGTTAGTGAACCTGAGGCAGCAATGCACATAAACAATATAGGTTGTGTTGTTTGTATTTTGGTTCTCTGACTCCATCGCTGAAAAAATGAGGCCATAGTTTTTTTTCTCATATGGAACCTATATATAATCTGTGTATTGTTTCTGATCTATGAATGCATTGTATGATGCATATGTATATACCTGAATATTGTTTTGTACGATTACATTTCAATTTCTTATTGTGGCCAATGATTCAAATTTTCCCCAAAGAGAGGCAGACACATTGGTGTCAGATTTTTTCAAGGATGAGTTAGTGAACCTGGGGCCATGTACAATATCAATATAAGTTGTGAAATTGTTACTTGGTTCTCTTACGCCATCCCTGTAGAAAGTTATGAGGCCGCAATCTTTATTCTACATTCATAGAACTATGATATTTGAATTATCTATTCCATGCATTCATAGTGTATAAGAATTACATTTTAGTTTGTCATCGAGGCCGATGATTGAAATTTGCCCCAAAAGTGTTCAAGGGGAGACATGTATGATGGTGTCGTGTTTTAGGGATGGGTTGGTGAACCTGAGGCAGCAATGCACACAAACAATATAGGTTGTGTTGTTGGTACTTTGGTTCTCCAACTCCATCTCTGAAACAAATTATGAGGCCCTTGATTTATTCTCATATGGAACTACATATATGATCCTTGATTTGTTTCTGATCTTTTAATGATTGGTATGATGCATATGTATATGAATGGTTTTGATCATAAGTATTTTTAACATGTACCTGAAGATTAATTGTTTGGTTTTTTATTTATAATTACAATATTTAGGCTTGTTTTTGTACCTGACTATGTATATCCCTGAATATTGTTTTGTATGATTACATTTCAATTTCTTATTGTGGCCAATGATTCAAATTTGCCCCAAAGAGAGGCAGACACATTGGTGTCATATTTTTTCAGGGATGAGTTAGCGAACCTGGGGCCATGTACAAGATCAATATAAGCTATGCAATTGTCACTTGGTTCGCTTACGCCATCCCTGTAGAAACTTATGAGGCCGCAATCTTTATTCTATATTCATAGAACTATGATATTTGAATTATCTATTCCATGCATTCATAGTGTATAAGAATTACATTTTAGTTTGTCACCGAGGTCGATGCTTGAAATTTGCCCCAAAAGAGTTCAAGGGGAGACACATATGATGGTGTCATGTTTTAGGGATGGGTTGGTGAACCTGAGGCAGCAATGCACACAAACAATATAGGTTGTGTTGTTGGTACTTTTGTTCGCCAACTCCATCTCTGAAACAAATTATGAGGCCCTAGATTTATTCTCATATGGAACTACATATATGATCCTTGAATTGTTTTTGATCTTTTAATGATTGATATGATGCATATGTATATGAATGGTTTTGATCATAAGTATTTTTAACATGTACTTGAAGATTAATTTGTTTGGTTTTTTATTTATAATTACAATATTTAGGCTTGTTTTTGTACCTGACTATGTATATCCTTGAATATTGTTTTGTACGATTACATTTCAATTTCTTATTGTGGCCAGTGATTCAAATTTGTCCAAAAAGAGAGGCAGACACATTGGTGTCAGATTTTTTCAGGGATGAGTTAGTGAACCTGGGGCGATGTACAAGAACAATATAGGTTGTGAAATTGTTACTTGGTTCACTCACTCCATCCCTGAAGAAACTTATGAGGCTGCAATCTTTATTCTACATACACTCCGATGCAATTATTTGTCATTGTGTTGAGATGAAATGATATATGAACCGATCAAACTATTGCTGAGATGCTTTCTCTTTGATATCCATGTATATATTGTATTACATGTAAATGTTGTTAATTCTTTAGTTGTAATACAATTCAATCATATGTATGAGTTCTAAGTTATGTTCTTAAAAATAAACAGGAGGATGATGATGAAGTGGACGGTAGAAAGGAATCCAGGGACAACAAGAGCCGCTACGTGCTAAGGCGGTTACGGTGTGGGCTAATCCGTTTCTACCATAGGGGAGACTGTTTTGCCCATTCTATGGCAGAGCAATCAATGGGGACCTCGACAGCATGATCCAGCATGCGGTGAGCGTTGCCAGAGGCGGAGGTAGAAGCCATAGGCCGATTACCTTGGTGCGGCAAGCAGCCTTTGGCCAATTCCTCCGGGATTATGTCAGGACTAGCGTGTATCCCATCTACTAGGCTGTCCCTGCCTCCTGCTAATGCCCCTGCCCTGCTAGGCGTCTCTGTGTCCCAGCCTTCTGCTATCGCCCGTGCTTTTATTTTGTTTTAGTTAATTATTACCTGTGTGTGGCATGTAAGACAATATATCCATGGTGTCTCTAGTGAACCTTCTATATTAATCTACTCCTTTATATGGAGTGCCTTAAAATTTTTAGTGTTCAATTATATTACTGATCATGCTCATGCACACTACAAAATATTTCTAGTGCTCGATTATATTATAATTGTCAAGGAATACATCAACAAGTTAAATTGGTCGAAATTTCGTATTGAAGTAACTAAATGATCTCACATTGGCGGTGGACGTTGGCAGAAGCCGAAGGCATCAGCCGAAGACCTTGGAGCGGCACACAGTCTTCAGCAAATTCCTGTTCAACAACGGGTTGCCGCCGCCCAGCTCCGAATTCGCTTACAGGTCCAACATGGCAGAACTTGAGCTACCATAGAGACCTCGGCAGAGGTGGCAGAATTGGTGCGGGTGCAACCACGGCGACGGCGAGCTCGGATTCTAGAGGAGGAAAACAGAACCGAGCATGGTCGACACGGTGACAGATCTCACCGAGAACCAATTCTTGTCCCCGCACCGTGCCATGGGTGCGTCCATCATGAGGCCAAGCTCCGACTCGGGATGGGGAGGAGAGCGGGGCCGAGCAGGTTCGTCACGTCCCGGCTCTGCGCCATGGCCGCGACCACAGATTGCTGCTCCAGGGAAGAAGAAGACGCGTAATGGATGCAGGCGCCAACTCTACAAGCCTACATGGAGGAGAGCTAGGCCGAGCAGGTTCGTCCATGTCCCAGCTCCACGCCATGGCTGCGACGCCCCACAGATTGCCACTCCGGGGAAGAAGAAGACGCGTAATGTATGCAGGCGCCAACGCTGCAAGCCTAATTGACACCTAAGCGACAGGAGCGACATAACGGCGAGAACTGACAGCGGGGCCCAACTTGATGGCCGTTAGCCTGATATTTTGTATTGAAACGTAAAGTTGAATTCGTGCCGAAAAGACCATATGAGTATTTGGCATACCAACTGTAGTCATCGCGGCTGATTTTAGGGAACTAGGGTACCGCGTTGCCTGGGCGCCCCAACTTTCGGGCCGCAAAATGATATTCTCACATGTCAGGTACGTTGCAACTGGGTTGGTGTTTATCAAGGGTTCGATTAGTGTTGTGTCAGCTACTTAGGATAATGCGATTTGTTTGTAGAACGAAAGTGTAAAGGGTGGCGCAGCCCCCGAGTGATAAAATTGCAATAAAATAAGGAAAAACACAGAGTTTTGGGGCACTTAGCTTTATTTATTCGCAGAATAGTACGAGGTACAATGTATGGCTAAGTAAACTTGGCTGAATAGCCTTATTTGTAATGTAAAAACGACTAGGGGTAGAAACGACGCAGCTGCGCGACGTTCCAGGGGTTGGAGTATGTGACTCCTCTCTCAAAATCTTTAAGGCGATAGGTGATACATTGCTAACGTATCCATAATTTTTGATGTTCCATGCTTGGTTTTATCTACTTTCTTGTGTTTTGTTCCAACTTTGGAGTTCTTTCTATACATTTTCTGGAACTAACCTATTAACAAGAGCCACAGTGTCAGTTGCCTGTTTTCTGCTGTTTTTGGTTCTAGAAAGTCAGAGAATGAATATTCTCGGAATTGGACCGGACAAAAGCCAAAGTCGTTATTTTCCCGGAAGATTCACGGAGCCAGAAGGAGAGACGAAGAGGGGCCACAGGGCAGCCAAACCACCCCTAGGCGTGGGTCCCCCTGGCCGCGTGAGGGCATGGTGTGGGCCCCCTGGCCGCCCATCGACCTTGCCTCTTCGCCTATAAGAAGCCTCCCGATGCAAAAACCCTAAATCATCCAGCCTCCATCCACGAAAAGTTCCGCAGGGCCGCCGCCACCGAAGAGGAGATTCGGGGGACAGAAAGTCTCTGTTCCGGCACCCTGCCGGGATGGGGAAGTGCCCCCGGAGCCATCTCCATCGATCTCCACCACCATCTCCATCACCGTTGCTGATTCCCATGATGATGAGGGAGTAGTTCTCTCTCGAGGCTAAGGGTTCTACCGGTAGCTAAGTGTTCATCTCTCTCTCTATGCATGATCATATTGTGATCATGAGCTTTGTAATCAAGTATATCTACCTTGCTACTCAAGTGCTTTAATAGATCTCTGCTCTCCCCATGTGTGTGAAGTTGACAGTGTGCACACCATGGTGGCACTTAGGCTAGAGATTACAAATACGTGTTATGAGTTATATTTTGAGTTGGATGTCTTTATGAAATTGTGGTGTTTGTTTGAACCATCTAGTGCTCAAGGTGACAGTGTGGGGTTATCTAGATGGGGAAAGTGAACTTTGAGGAGTGCTGTTATAGCCCTACCATGGATTAGAGTGTTCAACCGGAGAGTAGCTAAGAGTAGTATCATAAAGAGAATATATTTATATGAGAGTGTTCACTAGTGAAAGTATGATCCCTAGGCCTTGTTTCGAAGCATTGAAACACCATTTGCAACTAGATCTGTTACATGTTTGCTTGCTGCCATCTTTATTTAAGTTTGCCTTTAGTCTCTTCCACGCCATCAAGCTATCTTCTATCACCGTTACCACTTATAATTATCTATACCACTTGTATTTCACTATCTCTTCACCGAACTAGTGCACCTATACACCTGACAAGTGTATGGGGTGTGTTGGGGACACAAGAGACTTCTTGTATCTTGATTGCAGGGTTTCTTGAGAGGGGATACCTTTGACCACTTCCTCCCTGAGTTCGATAAACCTTGGGTGATCCACTTAAGGGAAAACTTGCTGTTGTTCTACAAACCTCTGCACTTGGAGGCCCAACAACTATCTACAAGAATAGAAGTGCGTAGACATCAAGCTATTTTCTGGTGCCGTTGCCGGCGAACAAAGATGAAGAAGCTCCCACGTCAACCATGCGCCAGCAGAGTATTTTCTGGCGCCGTTGCCGGGGAGGTAAGGTAAATGGTACTCACATCCTCCGGTGTGAGTGCTCGAAGTTATTTCATTTAGATTCTGCAATTGTTTCTTGTTTTCACTAGTTAGGCTTAATGGAAAACAACAACAAAATTAGAGAGCTTTATAGTATTTATCTTGAGTTAGGACATGAAGTGTTTGAAGAGAAAATTAAAAAACCTATGGAACTTTATTTTCATGCTAATAGCAATGTTGTTAGTATGAATTCATTGGACACCATTATTGCTAATTCTATGGAAAATTCTAAGCTTGGGGAAGCTAGTTTTTATGAAAATTATCTTTTTAGTTCCCCATCTTTGGAAGATAGCTATTCTATTAGTTATGATGATACCAAACCTCCAATATATGATGATTACAATGATTAATATGATATTTTCAGTCTACCTACTATTGAGGAGAAAATTAATTATGATTACAATATGCCTCCTATATTTGATGATTATGGTGATGAGAATAAAATGATAGCTATTTTGTTGAATTTGCTCCCACTACAATTAATAAGAATAACCATATTTATGTGGGGAGTATTAATTCTTTTATGCATGTGGCTCATGATAAGAATGTTTCATGTGATTCTTATATTGTTAGTTTTATTCATGATGCTACTGAAATTTATTATGAGAGAGGGAAACATGGTTTTATGTATCTCAATAATATTAAGTTTCCCCTCTTTATGTTGAAAGTCTTGAAGTTGCACTTGTTTTGCTTTACTGTGCTTGTTGCTTTGTGCTTTCATGACTTGTTTCATTACAAGATTCCTATGCATAAGAAGTGGGTTATACTTAAATGTGTTTTGAATTTTCTTCTTGATGCTCACTTCTACTTCAATTCATATTTCTTATGTGAGGATCTTCTCAAACTATCATGCCTAACTTAAAGCCGTTAAAGAAAAGTACTTATTGGGAGATAACCCAAAAGTTTTAGATGAGTCTTGGAAGTTATTACCTCTGAAATAACTGCTCCTTATCCTTTTTATTTACTTTTTGTGCCAAGAGTAACCTCTAATTAGAGAGAAGTAATGTTTGGAAAAGTTGTTGTCCCGAAACAGATTCCTGTGCTTCACCGTAAAAATTCGTGTAAATTCTCTATACGCCCTTTTGAGGCGTGAATTTTTGTGCTTCTTCTCCAGGTTGTTATATAACTTTCTTTAGTTCAATACTTTTCGATTTGATCAACAGAATATCTTCGAAAAAATTCGTCTTTACCTGTTGGTCTGTTTTGACAGATTTCTGCCATTTTTTGCATTTGCTTCTTGTTGATTCCTTTTTGAGTTTTTTTGGGGAATTGAGATTTTTGAGGGAAGTGCTACAGTATTTTGTGTTCTAATGTAAGTTTTATTGGTGTTGGAACTGAACCTAAAGACTTATTATCTTGAGTGCACTAATGTTGTTAATAAAGATTGTGTGAAGTTTTGTATGAAGGAAAATTTCAGGTGTATGGAAGGAATGAGTAATGAGATGAAGGATGGACTAAAGCTCAAGGCTGGGGATGCCACGCGTGTCACCCCAAGAAATATCCAAGAAGTACAAGCATCAAAGCTTGGGGATTCCCAAGGCATCCCCTTCTTGATCAATAAAAATTCCAGGTTTCTTCCAAACACTTCATTTTTATTGTTTCATGCACAGTTGTGTTGTTCTTGGAGCGTCTTCTTTTTCGTTTTTGTTTTGGGTTTTCGTTTGCTTGGTTTGCTTAGTTTTCTGAATAAATTGGTTGGACCCCCTCTTTCATACATTGGTTTTCAAATAGTTTGGTTTGGTTTGGAAAAAGAGTAGGAAAGTTATGCTTAAGTGGTAAAGAGAGCTTGTTTTTGACTGTGGCCTATGCTTTGTGATGCCATGCTTGATATTGTTTTGGCTTTATGCTTAGTATTCTTTGTTGTAGCATGACTTGTTATAAACAACTGAGATTGCTTAATGTGCCTTTGAAGAATCATGCATTGTTTTAGCGTATTAAAGCATAGTATTATGGTATTCTCCTTTGATGCTTTATTTGGGTTGACTTGGCACATGCTCACACCATGTTATGACTATCCCAAGTCACCATCACCCTTATGATCCTTTAGTTTTCAACTTGTAGTATCACTTTATGCTTTGATCAATGATGTTTTGTCGCTCTGCATGATTATGGCCATTATTGCTCTCTTAGTTTGTTGCTCCCAGTCTTTTGCTAGCCTCCACAACCAAGTATGAGTTCCACTCATGCATCCAACTCCTTAAACCAAGTTATTCCAAAGAGTCCACCATACCTACCTATTAGCATATGCTATTCCAAGTATATTCATGTTTTTATCTACCTTCCGAATTAAACTTGTTATGAGAAAACTAGTGATTAAAGCTCTCACGAACTTGATGGCACACTTTACTTTTCTTGCCCTTAATAAACTTGAACCATTGTGTCATCTATGTTGTATATGTTTGCACTTATATGTTGGGGATTAGCAGAACCATGCTGTCATGGGGAACGCTTTCAACATTGCACTTGTACTTTGTACCTAGTTGATATCATGCTCTTTTGTCTATGGATGTCGTCGGTGTGAAATGAAAGGGGAGCTTGTAAGTCCATGGAGTTATGTATGTGTGTTAGAGAAATGCCTGGGCCGCTGGTCTAATCCATGATGTCATGGTGGAAACCTGCAGCGTAACCATAATGAGCTGTCTATGAAGCATTCTTCTTATAAAAAAAGTCAGATATTGAGAAAAGGAGAAAAAGAAAAAAAAGATATGAGAAAAGAGGAAAGAGAGAAAAAAAGCACCATTTTCCCATGGTAAAAATAAGAAGATTCCTGAGATGCTCGTTATCTGCTTGCCTTGTCATTTTGATATGGGGATTCTTCCGTATCATCGGGCAAGGGGTACCCCGTTGGCGGTTCTCTATGATACACATGTACTTACTATGACAAGAACTTACCGATAACTAAACTTGAGTAGCATGAGGAGCAGCCCTAGTATTCAAGGGACATGAGATTTCCAACTTATACTTTGTCAAGCTTATACACCATAGTTTGTGTCACTTTAACCTTAATCACCTAAAGATCCTTATGATAGGGGCAATGAGAGCTAAAAGCTAATAAGTACCATAATTTTTGGAAGCTCTTTATGAGACTTGAATCCCTGCTTCCTTCTACGAAGGCCTTTCTTTTACTTTTATGTTGAGTCTCCACCTTCTATCTTTATGCATCTACTTTGAGAGCATAGTGGCCATTCTTAGTTCTATGTGCATTGTCCCAAGACTTGTTGATTGATGCATAACTTGATATTGCGTGTTCTTAAACTACTTGTATCTAGTCACTCTTATGAACTTTGAAGGTGTCCTATGCATTTATGTTTGCTACTCTATGAGGGACAAGCTGAATGCCACTGTGCTATGTTTTCTTTATGTGAAACAAACAAACGTCTTGCAAAGCATTGTTATTCATGAATATTTTGTTTGTGCCTTTTCATGTTGCAACATAGTTGCTTTGTCTTATTGTTAGAACTTTGTCTTTCATGTTATGATTGAAGTACTATGATCCCAGCTATCAATGTTTTACAAATACTTTGATCAAGTTTATGATGGTGCATGTCACCTCAAAAATTATTCTTTCTTTTTATCACTTACCTACTCAAGGACGAGCAAGAGTTAAGCTTGGGGATGTTGATACGTTGCTAACGTATCCATAATTTTTGATGTTCCATGCTTGGTTTTATCTACTTTCTTGTGTTTTGTTCCAACTTTGGAGTACTTTCTATACATTTTCTAGAATTAACCTCTTAACAAGAGCCACAATGCTAGTTGCCTGTTTTCTACTATTTTTTGTTCTAGAAAGTCAAAAAATGAATATTCTCGGAATTGGACCGGACAAAAGCCAAAGTCTTTATTTTCCCGGAAGATTCATGGAGCCAGAAGGAGAGACGAAGAGGGGCCACAGGGCAGCCAAACCACCCCTAGGCGCGGGTCCCCCTGGCCGTGTGAGGGCATGGTGTGGGCCCCCTGGCCGCCCATCGACCTTGCCTCTTCGCCTATAAGAAGCCTCCCGATGCAAAAACCCTAAATCATCCAGCCTCCATCCACGAAAAGTTCCGCAGCACCGCCGCCACCGAAGAGGAGATTCGGGGGACAGAAAGTCTCTGTTCCGGCACCCTGCCGGGACGGGGAAGTGCCCCCGGAGCCATCTCCATCGATCTCCACCACCATCTCCATCACTGTTGCTGATTCCCATGATGATGAGGGAGTAGTTCTCGCTTGAGGCTAAGGGTTCTACCGGTAGCTATGTGTTCATCTCTCTCTATGCATGATCATATTGTGATCATGAGCTTTGTAATCAAGTAGATCTACCTTGCTACTCAAGTGCTTTAATAGATCTCTGCTCTCCCCATGTGTGTGAAGTTGACAGTGTGCACACCATGGTGGCACTTAGGCTAGAGATTACAAATACTTGTTATGAGTTATATTTGGAGTTGGATGTTTTTATGAAATTGTGTTGTTTGTTTGAACCATCTAGTGCTCAAGGTGACAGTGTGGGGTTATCTAGATGGGGAAAGTGAACTTTGAGGAGTGTTGTTATAACCCTACCATGGATTAGAGTGTTCAACCGAAGAGTAGTTAAGAGTAGTATCATAAAGAGAATATATTTATATGAGAGTGTTCACTAGTGAAAGTATGATCCCTAGGCCTTGTTTCTAAGAATTGAAACACCATTTGCAACTAGATCTGTTACATGTTTTCTTGCTACCATCTTTATTTCAGTTTGCCTTTAGTCTCTTCCACGCCATCAAGCTATCTTCTATCACCGTTACCACTTATAATTATCTATACCACTTGTATTTCACTATCTCGTCGCCGAACTAGTGCACATATACACCTGACAAGTGTATTAGGTGTGTTGGGGACACAAGAGACTTGTTGTATCTTGATTGCAGAGTTGCTTGAGAGGGGATACCTTTGACCACTTCCTCCATGAGTTCGATAAACCTTGGGTGATCCACTTAAGGGAAAACTTGCTGCTGTTCTACAAACCTCTGCACTTGGAGGCCCAACAACTGTCTACAAGAATAGAAGTGCGTAGACATCAAGCTATTTTCTAGCACCATTGCCGGGGAACAAAAAAGAAGAAGCTCCCACGTCAACCACGCGCCAGCAATAGGCGCCACCTAGGATTACTTCTGTAATCACGTAAGGTCCTTCCCAAGGGGACTGAAGCTTGAGATGCCCTTGTTGCTTCAGTCGCAGGACTAGTTCTCCTTCGACGAAGGATCAGGGGCATAGCCTTCAGGTGTGGTAGTTGCGGAGGCTCTGCTGGTAGATCGTTGATCTTTCTGCTGCTATCTCGCGAGCCTCGTCAAGGAGGTCGACGGAGTCTTCGAGTGCTAGAGTTGACTCCTTCTCGCTGTATGCGACCACCCGTGGGGCTTTGTAGCGCACCTCTGCGGGTAGAACCTCCTCAGCACCATGCACCATGAAGAACAAGGTATAGCCCGTGGTGCTATTTGGAGTTGTGGGTAGGCTTCAAAGTACGGATTGCAGCTCGTCCGGCCAGCATCCGGCTGCTTGTTCGAGTGGCCGGAGGAGTCGTTTCTTGATTCCACCGCAGATGACGTCGTTGGCCTTTTCGACTTGACCGTTGGTCTGTGGATGAGCCATTGAGGCGTAGCTTATGTTGATTCCCAGGTTTTCACAGAATTCCTAGAACACCTTAGAGGTGAAGTTCGTCCCATTATCCATGATGATGCCGTGTGGTCCTCCAAAGCGGTAGACAATGGACTCAAAGAACTTGACGGGGCTGGCTCCTGATTGGTTCGTCACCGACATGGCCTCGATCCACTTGGTGAATTTGTCGACTGCGACCAAGAGGTAGACATAACCTCCTCACGAGGACTTTGGGAGCTTTCCGACCATGTCGAGTCCCCATTGCGCGAAGGGCCAAGCCAATGGTATTGTTCCGAGATCTGCGCCAGGTGCGTGAGGTTTGTCCGCAAATCGCTGGCACGCATTACAGCGCTGGATGATGTCCTTGGCGTCGCGCATGGCCGTGGGCCAGTAGAATCCAGCTTGTAGAGCTTTAGCGATGAGGGCGCTACTGCCAGCATGGTGCCCGAAAGTGCCTTCATGGATGTCGAGGAGAATGGCCCTTCCGTCCCCGTTGGAGACGCACCGTTCAAGTACTCCTGTGATGCTGCGCTTGTACAGTTCGTCGTTGATGATGGCGAATGTCCAGGATCGTCGCGCGATGTGTCGTGCATCAGTCGGGTCATCTGGCAGCCTCTTGCTGAGTAGATATGTGACGTAAGGTTGTGTCCAAGATAGCTCGATCATCATGACCCCCATTGGTCCGTCGAGTCATGTATCGAGCTCCATGTCGCTGAGTGCCATTGGCTCGTTGGGTGGTGTAGCCCCCGAGTCCGTTGACGTGCTTGTTTTCTTCTCTGGAGCCTTGGGCTTGATGGAGCACTCCCAAATGCGCTCAACGAATACCCCAGGTGGTACGGGGGTGCAGGTGGAGCCAATGTTGGCGAGTAGGTCCGCCTCTTCGTTGCTTTCGTGGCCCACGTGTTGCAGCTCTTATCCGTCGAAGTCTCTTTCGAGTGTGTCGTAGAAGTCGCGATAGGCGATCATGTTTTCGCTCAGTGTGTCGCACTCGTGCTTCGTTTGGTTTACCACCAGCTTGGAGTCGCCATAGATGATGAGCCTCTTGGCACCGCAGGCTTTCGCCATCTGCATCCCATGGATTAAGGCTTTGTACTCAGCTTCATTGTTGGAGGCAGTGAACTGCATTCGCAAGATGTATTTCATCTTGTCTCCTTGGGGTGATGTTGGGGATATACTTTCTAGGTATCCTCACAGTTCCTCACTAACCAGGATGGCCCACTTCGGGTTAGAGCTTTGCTTCACGGGCGGCCCAGTCAGGGAGAAAAGACGGAGTCCCATCCGGCTACGGGAAGGCCCAAAAGACTTACCAACTTAGGCCCATAGTGTTACTTGTAGTTCAAGATGTACTCTGTAACCGACTCTTAGTCGTAGCCGGATAGATCTCTCATGTAAACCCTAGGTCGGATATCTATATAAGCCGTCCTAGGGAGAGCCTTTAGGGCAACACTCAAAACACCTCAATAGTCTACAATCTCAACTCGCACAGGCGAACCCTTGTAACCCATATTCCGACTCTTCCGTATTACTGGATTGCTAGCAGGAGTAGGATCCGTCCAAAGCCGGTAGATTCGAACCTGGGTAAACTTGTGTGCTCACCGGCCCAGAACACCGTACGTCTCACACCCCTCTCTTCCGCACGCCTGGAGGACCCCTTCATGGCGTACTTGTCATCAATCCGACGACAATTGGCGCCCACCGTGGGGCTGGTGAGCTTCGGATCTGCGTTCCGAGCGGAATCTGCAAGAATTGGAATCGGCGAGACCATCGCCATCGGTCGCATCCTCTACGCCAGTGGCGTCCCTCTCATCCTTCTTGACGAGACTTGGATTCCGGCTAGGGAGGCCGTGACTGCCTACACAATCATGTCCTTTGGCGAGATCGATGTTTACATTAGTTTCACTAAGCCTGCCCCACCCACCCCGGCTGTGATGATAGAGGCAAAAGAATCTTCTGGGTCCCCTTTGTCCGCGGAGGCGGCAGAGTTCCAGATCTCAGAAAACCCTAATCCCACCCAGCCCGCACCAGTTGCGGTGATAGTGGAGAAATCCGAGCCTGAGGAAGACCTAGCGGTCAAAATCGAATCTGGAGTGGATCTCCTTGGAGAAGCCGGATCCTAGATCGACCCACCCGTGGAAGTCGAAATCCTGGAGGAGCTCATCAACAACAATGATTCCGGCTCTGATGATGCCGGGACAGACAGGCCTTTCCGAAGGTACACACTGCGACATATGATAATGCAAGAGGCAAGCGTAGATGCAATTCTCGAGACCATCAAAAGTTTCGACATGGCTGATCGCGAGAGCCGCAGGTACCTCAGGAAACACGCGTCGCACTTCGTCGGATATGTGGGATCCGGATCCGGCTCTGCCAATGCTGGAGAAAACACCGACTCTGTGCTAGACGCAATTGGAACAAACACTGACGTACCCGCATCCTCGGATGAATCGATGACGTCAGCAGATTTCCGAAAGTTCTCCGCGGAATATGAAGAGGAGTACAACTCCAAAGCTGTAGAAGAAGGAGAAGCCATGGATGAAGGATCCGGGGAACACTCTCCCAAAGCGCAGGATGACATGGAAGTCGGCGATAATCCCGAAGTCCAGATGTCCGAAAGTACCGATCAGAGCTTGACTCCAGGAAATGGACCCAAAGCCGTCTTTGCTACCAGCGCTGCCAAGAAGGCAAAGAAGAAGAACAAGAAGAACAAGAACCTGGCAAAAGACCCTCTGACAAAGGAGGTGATTGTCGAGGAATATGAGGAAGACTTGGATGGAGCACTTATCCCAAATGAGCCGAAAAAAGAAGAATCGGTGGATGGACACATGATCACTGAAGGGGCGCGTAAACTCATCGATGATGCATTAACCACACATATCCCTACAGCTACAGAACTTACTGCTGAAGAACTGGACAAGAGGGCGCAGGCCCTAGAAGCGCGTCTTCAAGTACTCCTCGAGGAAGCCAAAAACATTGAGGAGGAAAAGAAACGCATAGCATCTGCGGGGAAGTACAACTCCAGGCAATACCAGAAGACCAGGAAGAGTCATAGTAATGACAACCAATTCCCGCAGATCCACGCCGTCCTTTTCAGATATGAGATGGGGAAGCCTCGGAAAGAGAGTAAAGTAGATTGGGTATATCCAACCCTAGGACAGAATACCGTGGCAGCCCGAGAAATTCTATCGGCTAATCCAGGTCCGGAGGAAATCCGGTTGGGAATCAAACTACTCAACAAGGGACTGGAGCAGCAAAAGGTCGCCTTGTCCGGAAGTCAAAAACTGGTCTCAGATTCCGACCAATGTCGCACATATCCGGCATGGGCTGACGTAAGACCCCAGCATGTTCCGGAGAAGCATCAACGCCCTGAACACCGGGAAGACAATTATTCGAGAACCGGATCGTCAGGATAGCATCGCAGAACTGCGCGTGACTGGAGCAACATCGCTCCAGTGGCCGAGCAAGATGCTATTGCTGCACTGTATCCGAGGAACCCTCCCCGACGAGAGTCGAATGATCGAAGGGGAGAAGATAAAGAGAAACGTCGGGAGGAGGATCGTCAAAAAATGCCACCTCCTAGACATACAAGCCGTCCGGCTGAGCCTCATCGTAGTGGGAACGACGGACGAAGGAACAACGGAAACCATGCCAGGACAAGCCAGCAGGGGGCTCATCATAGTGAAGACCCTCCCCAGAACCGGAATAATGACGCTCCAGACGGAGGCCAGCGAACTACCGGAAATAATCCAGCTGCCCAGCCCTCTCCACCAAGTAGTCATCACAACGGCTCTCAAGGAGGACAAGGAGGACGACGTAGCGAAGGAGGTGGTGGCAGAAGCCGAAGTCCGGCTCCAAGGCATCGCAGCTACAGCCGACATTCGGGACGATGTCTATCCCCGAACGATGCATGGCACGGGATCAATTCCAACATAGAGGCACGGCGCTACGAAAACAATGATATCTACATGGGCCCAAAGTGCTTCGGACCACGCATCAGAGCTACAAGATTCCCGGAAGGATTTGCTATCTCAAGGCATATCCAAGCCTACGACGACATTGCTCGGCCAGATACCTGGCTACAAGATTTTTTCCAAGCTTGCTGCATCGCCAAAGGCGGAAACAGCCTGGTCGCAACCCGATATCTCCCACTTATGTTGCGGAAGACGGCATGATCATGGCTTAATGAAATTTCGGAGAACACCATCCACAACTGGTATGACATGCAAAGTGCGTTCTTTCGGAATTTTGAAGGCACATATCGGAGGCCCTGTACGGTCGGAGACCTATAGCGTTGCACCCAGAAGGCCGGAGAAACTTGCCGGGATTACCTCGGACGATGGATCAACACCAAGAACTCCTGTGAAGGAGTAAATGATCAAACTGCGATTGAAGCTTTCATCGCAGGACTCCCAATTGGTCTACTGCATCATTGTTTGAAGTGTGACAAAGTCACTGATTTGGGAGAGATGATAGAAACAGCGAGCAAGTATGCAGATGCCAATGACGAGCAGAGGGATTACTCAATGCCCTAGTTGTGCCACAGTTGGCTAAACAACCAAAGCAACAAGCTCAGAAGCGCAAAAATGCCTCGAAAGAGAAACCCAACACGGAAACGGCAGTGGTCACTGCTACTTTCAGGTCTGGAGGACGAGGAGGACGCGGCGGAGGCCGCGGGCGTGGGCATGGAACTTCAAGAGTCTAAGGTAGAGGAGACCAACAACCAAGCAAAACCTATTCTTGGGTCGACATTGCCAATAACCCATGTGTGCATCACCTAGACGCCAATGGGGGCTAGTCCCACACCAACGCCGAATGTCGTTTCAATGACGACATCAAAAGAGATGACACCGCGGGCTACAAAGCTAAGCGGAAGAAGGGAAAGAAGAATCCCAAAAAAGAAAAAGAGACCAAGGAAGATTCCGACATGGAGGAAGCAGATGCTTCAAATCCCAAGCCGGAAAGGGAAGAAAAAATTTCCGACCAAGAAAGACACTTATGTCACCTTCCTCGGATCTCAACCAGCAAAGGTCAAGAAAGCAGTTCTACACGAGCTCAACGCAACAGTTCCGGCTGTCCCCCAATTCTTGGACAGGTCGGAAGTGGCAATCACATTTGACCACGCTGATCATCCGCCTAAGCTGCACAGGCGAGGAAAATACACCTTAACCGTCAATCCACTCATTGACGATTATGGTTTCTCCAAGACCCTCATGGACGATGGTAGCAGTATCAATATTCTCTATGTTGAAACGCTATGCCGGATGAAGATCTCGGAAACCCAGCTGAACCATAGCTTTGTGATCTTTCACGGAGTTGTCCTAGGAAGACAACCCAATTCCCTGGAGAGATCACTTTGGATGTTACCTTTGGAACTCCAAAGAACTATCGGACGGAGGCACTTTCCTTCGAAGTGGTCCCGTTCAAGAGCGCATACCACGCTATATTCGGGCATCCGGCTTACTGGGCTTTTATGGCTCGTCCGTGTTACATTTACAATATGATGAAAATTCCAGGTCCCAACGGCGTGATCACCATCAGGGGAGACCCGAAGAAAACGCGAGAGTGCGAGGATGGAAATGCAGCCTTTGCTGAAGCCGTGTTGCACGCCCAGGAGTACCAGGAGATCAAGAAGAGCATAGATCCGTCCGAGATGCCCGCAACGAAGAAGGAGGTGACAAAGCAAAATCTGGAGTTCAAGGCATCAAAAGAGACGAAGAAGACGTCGTTGAAGGATGATGACCCCTCCAAGGTGACCCAGATAGGCGTAGGCCTAGGTAGCGCATAGGAAAGCGCACTCGTCAAGTTCCTCCAAGCAAATCAAGATATCTTCGCATGGCAGCAATCTGACATGATCGGAGTACCTAGGGAACTTGCCGAGCACTCTTTAAATGTAAACCCAAATGCTAAACCCGTCAAACAGTCCTTACGACGTTTCGGCGATGAAAAGCGTAAGGCAATAGCTAAGGAACTAGCACGGCTCGAGTTAGCCGGATTCATAGAAGAGGTCATCCACACTAAGTGGTCGGTCAATCCTGTAATGGTCCCTAAAAAGGACACCACTAATTTAAGGATGTGTGTTGATTATACTACCTTGAACAAGGCTTGTCCAAAAGATCCGTTCGCTCTGCCTAGAATTGATCAAGTTATCGATTCTACGGCAGGCTCGGAACTCCTCTGTTTTCTCGACACATATTCCGGCTATCACCAAATCCGGATGAAGGAATCTGACAAAGTCAAAACTTCATTCATAACCCCTTTCGGAACCTTCTGTTTTGTCACGATGCCCTTTGGGCTAAAGAACGCAGGAGCTACCTACCAACGCACGATGCAGCGTTGCCTCCACGACCAACTCGGATGCAATGTACATGCATATGTGGATGATATCGCGGTGATGTCCAAAAAGAAGGAAACACTGATTTCCGACTTGGAGGAAACATTTGCCAATCTACGAAAATACAACATCATGCTTAACCCGAAGAAATGCTTCTTTGGAATACTAGCCGGAAAATTGTTAGGTTTCATCGTGTCTCAAAGAGGCATAGAGGTAAACCGGGACAAAATCAAGGATATACTCAATATTTCCAGGCCAACTCGCCTGAAGGACGTACAAAGACTAACAGGTTGCATTGCTGCAGTCAGTCGGTTTGTAAGCCGGCTTGGAGAAAGAGCCGCACCATTATATAAACTCCTGAAAAAGACTAAGGATTTTGTTTGGACTGACGAAGCTGAAGCTGCACTACAAGACCTGAAGAAAGTACTCCCATCTGCTCCTATCCTTGCTGCGTCGGAACCACATGAACCGATTTTGCTCTATCTTGCTGCGATAAATAAGGTCGTTAGTATCGTCATGGTGGTGGAGAGACCAGAGGAAAATCAGGAACACCTGGTGCAGCGTCCGACTTACTTCGTTAGTGAGGTCCTGACAGAATCAAAACAACGGTATCCGCACTATCAAAAGTTGGCTTACGATGTTTTTCTAGCATCTCATAAGTTACGACACTATTTTCAGGAGCATCCAATTACCGTGGTGAGCGCAGCTCCCATGAGAGATATAATCAAAAACAGTGACGCCACAGGACACGTCGCCAAATGGGGCATAGAGCTTTCAGCTTTTGATATGGAGTATAAACCCCGGACAGTAATCAAATCCCAGATCCTTGCCGACTTTGTCGCTGATTGGATAGAGACGAAGGAAAATATGACTCTCCCGGAGTCGGAATATTGGACCCTCTACTTTGATGGGTCTAAGGCTTGAGGGGGCTCGGGGGCTGGCGTGGTGCTCAAATCACCCCAAGGAGATAAACTTCTATACGTGTTGCAGATCCACTTCACAACAACAAATAATATCGCTGAATATGAAGCACTGCTACATGGAATCTGGATTGCTAGGGATATTGGCATCCGACGTTTGATGTGTTACGGAGATTCGTATCTTGTTGCTCAACAATTGTCGGATATTTGTAATGCAAATAAACACATGGCAGCTTATAAAGCTGTGGTGGATGATCTATCTAAATCGTTTGAAGGGTTTGAGGTTCAACACATCCCTCGAGCAGAAAATGAGGAAGCAGATGCACTATCTCGGATAGGCTCTGCACGGAAAGAGGTCTCGGATGGCGCTTTTTTAGAGCACCTCAAAGTTCCCTCAATAAAGGGAGTAGATGAGGAATATCCGACCAAATCCGACTCACCTCTAATAGCAGTTCTAGCTGTAATTCCCAGCTAGACTCAACCCTCCCTAGATTATCTGGTAGACGACAAATTACCCGAAGATGAGGTGGTGAGCAGGCAGATCATCCGACGAGTGAAAGCCTATACTATAGTTAAAGGTGAGCTCTATAAGCGGAGTGTTTCTGGGGGGTTTTAGCGCTTCGTATCTGAAATGGATCGTATGGGCATCTAGAGGGGGGGTGAATAGGTGCTACACCAATTTTTAATACTTTTTCAATTTTAGGCTTAGCACAAAGAATAAATTCTCTAGATAAACTATTAGGTGGAATTTCCCTATATGCAAACATATCTACTAGCGAGTAAATAGCGAGTTGAAGAGGAACGGGTAAACCGAAGTGAAGCACGTGGAGACATAGGATTTGCTTGACCGCAGTTCCTTCCTTGTTAAGGGAAGTACGTATGCGTTGGAGGGGTGGGCGGTACTAAGACCACCACGCCACAATAGGCCTCACCCTGTTCTCCGATGGATCTCGCCACCAAAGGCCTGATCCACCTTTCCACTATAGGTACCCTTCGAGGCGGGCACCGGCGCCTTTACACAACTAGCGGGGCAACAACTCCACAACAACTTAGAGGCTCCCGAAATGACAACAAGCTGCCACAAGAACAAAGTTATCAAATACAATAAACAAGATCTAGGTATTGACAAGAATACTAGATCAGGGATTTCTCCAAGTGAATGGAGAGGAGTTGAAGCACTTGATTCGTGATGATGATGATGAACTTCTCCTCCTTCAATTCCCCCAAAGATCAAGACCTTCGGGTGGTTGAAGTGGGAGATCGAGAATGAGAGCTCTTGCACAATGTCTAGACAATTTCGAATGAATCAAGAGTTCTGAACGTTGGGAAAGAAGGGGTATTTATACCCCCTTCCGAAACCAGCCGTTGGACACTTTGGGGGCCAAATTATCCGCCCCAATCGAGGGCCAGATTATCTGGCCTGGGGAAAACACCGCCCCAGACTCGGAATATCCGGCAGATAATCCGCCCCTTATCAGAGCGTCGCGCCGAGCTTGCCCTTGATCAACTTCTGGGGGCCAGATTATCCGGTCCTATGTGAAGGCCGGATTATCCGGCCTGGGGAGGAAAAACTGCCCTAGTTTGGATTTTCCGGGAGAAAATCCGACCGGATACCGAGCGACGCGTCTTGGCTTCCTTTGCTCAAAAGCTGGGGGCCGGATTATCCGGCCCATGCGACAGCCGGATTATCTGGCCTAGGGAGGAAAAACCGCCCTAGTTCGGATTTTCCAGGAGAAAATCCGACCGGATACCGAGCGACGCGTCTTGGCTCCCTTTGAGCAATGAGGTAGGCCGGATTATCCGGCCCTTGGTGGGGCAGATAATCCGGCCCCCCTCAAAGCTTCCTGCACACTTAGCGCACATGAATAATCTCCACGGTATTGTTATCTAACACGTAAAACATAGGAAAACATGAAATGTTCTTTCAATCTCCCCCTTTTTGGTGTTAGATGACAATACCAGGATTTGCAGGAGAAAGTCACAAGACAAACAGTAATAACTATGAAAGAGACTCCCCCTCAATATGTGCATAATAGAATTTTGTATTGGAATACAAATGCACACAAATAGGTGAATCTATTCCATAGACATATGAGCAACATAAACATACCACCGAGGTAGAGGGAAGGCATCCTTGACATAAGCCACAATCATTACTGGATAACCAATATAAGCGCCTTCCGTGATAAAAAAACCGGATATCCTATATAAGCGCCTTCCATGATAAAACCTCCAGCAATAGGATATGAATAGATAGCTCCATAAGCATAATCCATGAGAAAAAAATCCATAGGCATAATAATCCAGACAACCTCATAGAGTCTCAAACAACCACAAACCACAAATTTAAAGTTCAATGCTAAATGGGCATAAGCAAAAAAAATGACGAATAGAAAAAAAGCAAGTGCTTATGCCCGACCCATGCAAATCCATGGACATCCTAATAGAACTACTTCTAGCATCGAGACACCAAAAAGGGAGAAGAGCGATGCTAGCGCCCCACGGGATTACTTGTAGTCCTCGTCCTCGTCCTCGTCTTCATTCTCATCCTCATCCTCATCTTCAATCTCCTCGGTGTCACCTTCCTCATCCTCATCATCAGCAGCAGGCGCAGAGGGGAACAAGTGATGCTCCAGCTCACCATAGTTCAACCCGGAGGAAGAGTTCCACCGAGCATACGGAGTAGGAGGTGTAGGAGCCGGAGGATCACCCGAACCACCGGACACATGGTGGAGAATGAGCTGCTGGGAGTGAGCCAACTCATGGTGCTGCTTGTATGCCTCGTACTGACCCGTGCACGTGTCCACACCAATGCAGAGTATGTTACGCTGGAACCAGTTCAACTGCTTGATCTCACAGGCAACGGGAGGCACAGGGGGCCGGCGAGCATCCCTCATGAGGCCCTCAGGAGCAGAGAAGGGGTGAGAGGCCTTCCGAACCTTGGTGTAGATCTTCTTGGCCTTGTGCACCAAGTCGATGTGGAACTCCTCAGCAGGAAGCAGGTGCCGGATGAGCATCATAATGTAGGGTGCATAGGGAATGGACATACGGTTGAACATAGCATCACACAACTCATGGTAAATGAAGTCCATGACATCCAGCCTGTACTGCACTGACTCGTCCTCGCAAGAGGCAGCCTCATGAGAAAATTGAAGTAGCTGAACAAGGTGACCACGGATGCTGTCATTATTTCCCCCACTCGGAGTAATGGAGTCCTGGAAGAGACCCACTAAGGCAGCATAAATGGGAGCAAGGCCAGCTAGAGTGCCCACAATGCCATTGTCCAAAGTGCAAGGAGAGAGAGCTACATCTTTGTTGAGCTTCAGCTGGGTGATGATGCGGTGGCCACTGGCTCTATCCTTGCTGCGGAAAGAGTATCCAAGAACCTCAGCAAACACGTGAAAATCAGCAGTCATAGACCTGTCATGAGTCATCCACTTCATTGTGCGACGCTCATCCCCACAGATAACCAAAGTGGAGAAGAACTGCTTCACCACCTCAGAGTCAAAGGAGCACTGGAGAGACATGATATGGTGTAGCCCCATCCTCTCAGCCACATACATCGCATCCACAAGATGAGCCTTCTCCAAAGCATCAGCAAGAACCAGTGGGTGCATAGGCCTAATGTTCAGCCTGGCATACACATCTTCATAGATGCCCTTCTGTTCTGCACACCAAAAACGAGTATCCCCCAGTTCATCATCACGAGGCAGCTCAGCAAACAAGTCACGGTGACGGATGGCGGAAAAGGAGACCGCATCCAAAGTCATGTAGTTGATCTTGGGCTCCTTGCCCTTCCTCTTGGACACCCCTTCCTATTCCTCTTTGCTTGTTCAGCCATGCGCTTCTCTTCATTCTTTCTTCTCCTCAACTCAACTTCGTCCACTAAGTTACCCTGTCCGTCAACCTGAAAGTAGTTGGCGCGAGGACGGCGCTTGTAGGTCTTGGAAACACTGGAACCACCTGTGAGGAGAATAGGGGCGATAGCAAGGGGATAAGCATACACACAAGTCTAGGAGAGAGCATGGAAAAAGTAGTCAAAAAGTTCATAGGACAAATCTACGCAATGCATACTCCATAGTGAAACTAAATCAGAATCGAATATGTCAGGCCGGATTATCCGGCCTGGCCAGGGGCGGATAATCCGGCCCTGGCAAAAAATTTCAATTTCACCTAGATTGAATGCAAAAAAGTAGATCGGGCCTAGAAACTGCAAGACTACAATTTCTGTGCGAAAACACGTCCTTCTAGACAACGTTCCACCCAACAAGTAACACATCTAGCCAAAGGTGGGGAGAGAGGGAGTTACCCTCACTCATCGGAGGCAGAACGCGGAGGAGAAGGTACCCGGAGGTGCGGAGAAGAAGATCCGAGGAGGCCCGGAAAATCCGGTGGCCGGAGAGGCTCCGGGGAGGGTGGGGGACGGCAGGCGGCGGCTGAGGAGGAGGAGAGGGTTAGGGGAGAAGTGCTGCTCGTTATGAGCCCTTCCCCCCGATCCCTGACCTTTAAGATGAAATCCGCCAGGGCCGGATTATCCGGCCTCAAATCTGGGATTCTGTTGTACACAGAACCAGGCCCGCGCGTCCCCAAACAACACCCCCACAAGGTATACAAGGGACTTGTGTGCTAGAATAAATGGCTTAGGGGTAGGGAAAGGCTTAGGATTAAGAGAGCCAAACTGAGATGGTACTAGACACTCAAAATTGCAAAATCCAAATCAAATAAAAGCCAAGATTGAGTGTGATTCCCATAAGAACATGAGGTAGCAAAGAACATCCAAAAAGAGCCAAGTCTCCTCAAGGGAGAGGGCGGTGGCCGAGGCCACCTTGTTGGAGTGTATGGTGTGACACCGCGAAGATATATCTTGGGTTCACGACAAATACTCATCAATAAGCTCACATACCACAAAATGATATTAAGAGAAATGATTTATCTTGCTTTTGGCATTATGGGGGGAGGGTTAGCCCAATGAGTTAGGATCACACTCCCCCTATATCCATGCCCACACCTAGACCAAAGAAGGATTGAGATGTACAAGTGAGTGCATGGGTAATCAAGACAAGCTCCTGGAATCAATGATATTTAGCTCATTCCTCAAATAGCAGAATCTTGCTTCATCAAGTGGCTTTGTAAAAATATCCGCAAGTTGGTTCTTCGTGCTCACAAAGGAAAGATCAATATCGCCGCGAGCAACATGGTCTCGAATAAAATGATTCCGAATCTCAATATGCTTCGTCCTTGTGTGCTGAACAGGATTGTACGCAATTTTGATTGCACTTTCATTATCACATAAAAGAGGCAATTTGTCACAACGGACACCGTATTCCTTTAAAGTTTGCCTCATCCACAATAGTTGAGTGCAAGCGCTGGCAGCAGCAACATATTCAGCTTCGGCGGTTGAGAGAGATATACAATTCTGCTTTTTAGATGACCAACATACGAGAGATCTTCTCAAGAATTGACAAGCTCCAGAAGTGGATTTCCGATCATCCTGATCACCATCCCAATCTGAGTCAGTATAACCACATAAAGAGAAATTGGAGCCCTTGGGATACCAGAGACCAAAGTTAGGGGAATGAACCAAATATCGAACGATCCTCTTGACCGCCACTAAGTGGCTTTCTTTAGGAGCTGCTTGATACCTTGCACACACTCCCACACTCAACACTATATCGTGTCTAGATGCGCAGAGGTAAAGAACAGAACTGATCATGGACCAGTATACCTTTTGGTCCACATCTTTACCATGTGGGTTAAGTTCAAGATGACATTTTGTTTGCATTGGAGTGGAGACACCATTTAGATCCGTCATCTTGAATCTCTTGAGCATTTCTTGGATGTACTTTGCTTGATTAATAAAGGTTCCTTCTCTAAGTTGCTTGATCTCGAATCCAAGAAAGAACCGTAATTCCCCCATCATGGACATCTCAAACCTGTCAGTCATAAGCTTTGAAAATTCATCATTAAAAGCTTTATTAGTAGAACCAAAGATGATATCGTCTACATATAGTTGGCATATGAAGAGCTCCCCCTTAATCTTCTTAGTAAAATGAGTGGGATCGATTTGCCCAACTTCGAAGCCACGGTCTAATAGAAGCTCTTTAAGGTGCTCATACCACGCACATGGGGCTTGTTTAAGGCCATAGAGTGCCTTATCGAGTTTGTAGAGATGGTTCAGAAAGTTAGGATCCTCAAACCCCGGGGGTTGCTTTACGTATACCAACTCATGTAGAGGACCGTTAAGGAAGGCACTCTTGACATCCATTTGCTGCAACTTAAAATTGTTATGGGCAGCATAAGCAAGAAGGATACGAATGGACTCAAGGCGAGCCACTGGAGCATAGGTCTCACCGAAGTCAATGCCCTCAACTTGGGAGTAACCTTGTGCCACAAGTCTTTCCTTGCTCCTCACAACAATGCCATTCTCATCTTGCTTGTTTTTGAATATCCACTTAGTGCCGATAACATTGCGGCACTCTTTGGGTTTCTCCACGAGTTTCCAGACTTTGTTGCGCTCGAAATTATTCAATTCTTCATGCATAGCAACAACCCAGTCTGGGTCTTCAAGAGCTTCAAAGACCTTCTTAGGTTCCACCATAGAGATATGAGCTTGATGCTCACCAAAACTGGCCAATTCTCTTCTTGTAGAAACCCTTCGTCGAAGATCACCAACAACCTTATCGAGAGTGTGACCCCTCAACTCAAGGTTTCGATCAGCTCGAGCCTTGCGACGAAGTTCAATAAGTTTGTTGTCTCTTAGAGGAGTAGATTCATCACTTGAATCTTCATTGGAAACATTTACCTGACCCTGATCGGGAACTGGAATATCAGCAGCAGGTGGTGGTGACGCGTGCCCTTGAGGTGAGTCAGTAGCCGTAACAGAAGGCTGTTGAACTAGAGAGTCAGGGCCGGATAATCTGGCCAATGGAGAAGCCGGATAATCCGGCATGGGAGTATTTGTAGCAGCTTCATCAGGAAGCCTGGGGCTTGCTTGAACCGGTGAGGGGCCGGATGGCTTGTCGGAAAATCCGGCCTAGAGCTTGCGTTGATATCATCACCACTAGGAGCAATATGGTCAGCTGGAGCGGGGTGGCCGGATAATCCGGTGTCCACCGGATAATCCGGCCTAGAGTTTTTTGGAACAGCTTGACCTTCAGCAGTTGATGGAGATGGTGCAGAATTTGCTCCCGTGGTGGGAACTTGTTGGGCATGTGTAGATGAGGGGTCTTCATGGGAAGAGCATTGTCCTTCCCGATCCGCCACAAGGGGTTCCTCAATGGGGCGGAAAAATCCCATTCCCATTCTTCTTATGGCATCTTGGGGTATTTCAACATCTGCATCACAAACACCAACTTGCTCCGCACGGGAACCGTCATTTTCCTCGAACACCACACTACAAGATTCTACAATAGTTCCGGAGAGCTTATTGTAGACTCTATGAGTGTGGGATTCGGCACCATAACCAACAAAAATACCTTCTAAATCCTTATATTCAAACTTAGATAAACGAACTCCTTTCATAAGAAAGAAACACTTACACCCGAATACCTGAAAGTATGAGATGTTTGGCTTGTTACCGGTAAGTATTTCATACAGAGTCTTGTCCAAGATCTTGCGGAGGTATAATCGGTTGGATGAATGACAAGCAGTAGAGATTGCTTCAGCCCAGAAGTTATATGGAGATTTAAATTCGGCTAACATTGATCTTGCCATATCCATTAGAGTTCGATTCTTCCTCTCGGCTACACCATTTTGTTGAGGGGTGTACACAGCGGAATATTGATGTCTTATCCCCTCTTCACTTAGGAACTCATTTAAGGTGTAGTTCTTGAACTCAGAGCCGTTGTCACTTCTTATAGCTAGAATGGGGACGCTGTGTTGATGTTGAACCTCGTTGGCGAAGTCGATGACTATTTGTTGAGTTTCACTCTTCAACTTGAAGAAATAAACCCAAGTGTATCTTGAGTAATCATCAACAATCACTAGGCAATACTTCTTCCCACCGAGGCTTGCATGAGATGGAGGTCTGAATAGGTCCACATGAAGGAGCTCCAAAATCCTTTTTGATAAGATAATAGTTTTTCTTCAATGAGGTGAGTCATGCATTTTCCCTTCAACACACGCCCTGCAAACACGATCTTTGGCAAAGGAGACATTTTCTTTTAGTCCAGGATGTGGCCACCCTTGTGGAGACTTTGCAAAGTTCTCATATTGACGTGGGCTAGTCGGCGATGCCATAGCCAACCCGCGTCAGCCTTTCCGAAAAGACACATTGGGCCTGTAGTAGTTTTCGCCGACAAGTCCACCATGTATAGGTCATTTTCGACATATCTCACGAAAGCGACTTTTAGAGACTTGCTCCACAAGAGTACCACCAAATCAGCATCAATATAAACTGCAAATCCCATCTTACCAAGGGCGCAAACTGAAAGTAAGTTGTAACCGAGGGTCTCAACAAGCATGACGTCCACGAGAGATATCGTGAGCCACCACAACTTTGCCGAGACCCAATACCTTAGATTTTGACTTGTCACCATAGGAGACGGTTATGTGATAAAGGTTTGGCCGCATCTCCGTGATGATCTCCTTGCTTTCGGTCATATGACTCGTGCAACCGCTATCGAGTACCCATTTAGAACCACCGGAAGCATACCCCTGCAAGAAAATTACTTCTTGGTTTTAGGTACCCATTTTTCAATGGGTCCTCTCATGTTAGTAACAAGGGTCTTGGGAACCCAAATAGACCAAGGAATGTAACAATCATACGGGCCTACATAACTAGCATAAATATCACCATAATAATCGCAATATAGTTCAAAGTTAGGATTGTTGGCCCCTGCAAAACCATCATAATTAGTCTTGTCATTGGAAATGTTGCTAGTCTTTGATTGAGCAGTCTTGCTCTTCTTCTTCTTGTTGTTTTTATTGTTCTTTGTCTTGGGTATGTAACCAAGACCTTCTTTACTATTGTTTGTCCTTTGCCTGCTTAGTATCTCATCAATAACTCCTTTACCTTTGTGTTGAGAACTTCTCGCGAGGTCTTCTTTTCCAGAGGATGAAGTGGAGGTACTTGGCACATCATACCTTTTCAATTGAGTTTGGAGCTGGTCATGAGACTCATTTAAAGTAGAATGATCACTCTTCAATGCCTTGTGAACACTTTCAAGATTATCAAACTTCTCCAAAAGTCTAGCATGAACATCCCCAAAATCAATCTTTTCTTTCTTTAGTTTCTTTACCTTAGCAAGAGCATGGTCATGTTCTTTGATGAGCTGAGCTACAGCTTCTTCCTGTGACTCCTCAATGGATTCGAGTCTCTCTTCCAAAGATACTCGAGCTTCCTCTTCCTCTTCCAAGGCATTCTTCAAAGAAGCTATCTCCAACGCATCTTCTCTTTCAATTCTTCCCTTTTCTTCAAGAAGATCTTCGGCTTGAGCAAGTTGACTCATAAGAGCATCAAATGGAGTTTGTGCTCACCTTGTAGGTTAGTGAAAAAAGTATCCAAAGCAATAACTTCTTCTTTCATTTTAAGACTGTCATGATCATCCATATCCAAAATTATGTTAGTCTTAGGAAATGATGAGCTAGAAGTTGATACCTCGGACCCTCTTGCCATTAGGCAAGTGGCGTTGTTGTTGATGACGTTCTCGTTTGGCGAGTCGAAGAGAGATGAAGGAGTCGATGTGGTGGCTATAGCAGCCACCTCACGGGAACTATCATCATCCTCTTCATCTTCACTTGCAGAGGAGTATTCTTCTTGTGCAACTAAGACGATCTTGGGTTGCTTTTTAAAGGGGCCATTCTTCTTAATAAATGGCTTCTTCTTAGGTGCTTTAGATTTCTCTTTAAGAATGAGCCTGCCACCATTGTCTTCTCTATTTTGATACGGACACTCAGCTACAAAGTGCATTCTATCTCCACAGTTGTAGCAAGTTCTCAATCTTGGTCCACTTTCTCTTCTTCCATTTGACCCATTCTTGTGCTCAAGTTCCGACTTGGCTTTGGCAGGGTCCTTCCAGAAGTTCCTTGCATAAAACGCCATGTACTCACCATGAGCATGTTTGACTTCATCCGGGCAGTCCAGGGATGCCCCCTCAAAAGCTCTTTCATCTTCCTCTTGCTCAACAACATTGGCTTTAAGAGCCACATTGACACCATTTTGCATTCCAATGGCCCGAGCACGGGCATCTTCAGCATTCTTTGCTGCCACTTTGAATGAGGCCATTTCTTGCATGACTTCATTGGATGTCATTTGATGGTAGTTATGTCTACCTTGCAAGCTCTTCAAGTCCGTTGGCTCGAAAGGCATTAAGGCACTCACATATTTCCTTTTTATCCATGCATCATCAATGTGAGTGGCCCCATGCTTTCTAAATGTTGTTGCGATGCCCTTGAGTCTTTTATACATGTCCTCATGGTTTTCACCATCCAACATGTAGAATCCCTCGGCTTCATTACTAAGGGCATCATACCTATTCCTTCTCATGCTTTCATTCCCAACAAAGAGATCTGTAAGAGCATCCCAAGCTTCTTTAGCTGTGTTAAGATGTTCAATGTGTGGCATGTCCTTAGGACCCACACCCAGTTGTATCATGTGGAGAGCGGTGGCATTCAACTGGATGTCCACAACTTCTCTTCTTGTTAGGTTTGTTTGATCTCCAATATGAAGACCCTCTTCAATAATCCTCCAAAGTTCAATCGAGGAGCTGCAAACATGAGATTTCATTAAGAATTGCCACTGATTGAAAGAGGATGCAGTGAGCTTGGGTGGATCACCCCTATTGTTTATATGAGGATGAGGGATAGGTGGGTCGGGGGAATATACGTGGCGAACCTCACTATATTCCTCCTTACCACTTCCCTTCTTGGAGGTGGAACCATTAAGTTTTTCACCTTCCAAATCATCATCCTTGGATCCGGTGTTACCCTTTTCCTTAAATGATGGTGTGGCAGCCTCAGAGGAGGATGGAGATGGGGCTATGGATGATGTAAGGCGAGCAATCATTTGATTCATCTCCTCCATCTTGGCCTCAAAGGATTTCAACAAGGTTGTTTCCAACAACTTGAGATCATCCATTGTGACCTTATCCATAGCCTCATTTCCATCATCCTTGGTACACATACTACTCTTAGGCGGTTTAAGCCCGAATTAAGAGTCGAGGCTCTGATACCAATTGAAATGGATCGTATGGGCACCTAGAGGGGGAGTGAATAGGTGCTACACCAATTTTTAATACTTTTTCAATTTTAGGCTTAGCACAAAGGATAAATTCTCTAGATAAACTATTAGGTGGAATTTCCCTATATGCAAACCTATCTACTAGCGAGTAAAGAGCGAGTGGAAGAGGAATAGGTAAACCGAAGTGAAGCACGCGGAGACACAGGATTTGTTTGATCGCAGTTCCTTCCTTGTTAAGGGAAGTACGTCTGCGTTGGAGGGGTGGGCGGTACTAAGACCACCACGCCACAATAGGCCTCACCCTGTTCTCCGATGGATCTCGCCACCAAAGGCCTGATCCACCTTTCCACTATAGGTACCCTTCGAGGCGGGCATCGGCGCCTTTACACAACTAGCGGGGCAACAACTCCACAACAACTTGGAGGCTCCCGAAATGACAACAAGCTGCCACAAGAACAAAGTTATCAAATACAATAAACAAGATCTAGGTATTGACAAGAATACTAGATCAGGGATTTCTCCAAGTGAATGGAGAGGAGTTGAAGCGCTTGATTCGTGATGATGATGGTTAACTTCTCCTCCTTCAATTTCCCCAAAGATCAAGACCTTCGGGTGGTTGAAGTGGGAGATCGAGAATGAGAGCTCTTACATAATGTCTGGACAATTTCGAATGAATCAAGAGTTCTGAATGTTGGAAAAGAAGGGGTATTTATACCCCCTTCCGAAACCAGCCGTTGGACACTTTGGGGGCTCGATTATCCGCCCCAAGTGAGGGCCGGATTATCCGGCCTGGGGAAAACACCGCCCCAGACTCGGAATATCCGGCAGATAATCCGCCCCTTATCAGAGCGTCGCGCCGAGCTTGCCCTTGATCAACTTCTGGGGGCCAGATTATCTGGTCCTATGTGATGGCCGGATTATCCGGCCTGGGGAGGAAAAACCGCCCCGGTTCGGATTTTCCGGGAGAAAATCCGATCGGATACCGAGCGACGCGTCTTGGCTCCCTTTGCTCAAAAACTGGGGGCTAGATTATCCGGCCCATGCGACAGCCGGATTATCCGGCCTGGGGAGGAAAAACCGCCCCAGTTCGGATTTTCCGGGAGAAAATCCGACCGGATACCGAGCGACGCGCCTTGGCTCCCTTTGAGCAATGAGGTAGGCCGGATTATCCGGCCCTTGGTGGGGCGGATAATCCGGCCCCCCTCAAAGCTTCATGCACACTTAGTGCACATGAATAATCTCCACAGTATTGTTATCTAACACGCAAAACATAGGAAAACATGAAATGTTCTTTCAGTATCTCCGGAAGAAGGAGTGGAAATCTTAAGGGAAATCCACGAAGGCGAGTGTGGTCACCACGTTGCAGCCAAATCTTTAGTGGCAAAAGCTTTTAGACACGGATTTTTTCTGGCTTACGGCTCAGGCAGATGCCGAACGATTAGTCAAGATGTGCAAAGGCTGCCAAAAGTACGCCAAACAAGCTCATGTTTCGGCTGATCAGCTGCGAACAATACCTATAACATGGCCTTTTGCGGTCTAGGGGCTTGCTATGGTAGGACCATTTAAACGAGCTTCAAGTGGATTTACTCATCTCTTAGTGATGGTGGATAAATTCACCAAATGGATTGAGGCTAAACCTGTCACTAGTTGTGATGGAGCAATAGCCAAAAGATTTTTCGAGGATGTTATACTCCGGTATGGTTATCCGCATAGCATTATCACAGACAACGGGAGTAACTTTTCTATGGGAGAATTGGCCGAATTTTGCAACGAGCAAAATATCCGACTTGACATTGCGTCAGTCGCACATCCACAGGCTAACGGACAAGTCGAAAGAGCAAATGGTTTAATCCTACAAGGCCTAAAACCAAGACTCGAAGCACCACTACGACGTGCTGCGGGGGCTTGGGCAGAGAAATTACCCTCTGTAATATGGAGTTTACGAACGACTATGAACAGGTCAACCATATACACACCTTTCTTCTTGGTCTATGGCTCAGAAGCAGTTCTTCCTAGTGATTTGATCCACACTTCTCCTAGAGTGGCCGCGTATATTGAACAGGATGCCGAGATTTCTCGACAAAATGATCTTGACTTAGTCGAAGAAGTTCGCGTCGTTGCTGAAATGAGATCAACAGCCTATCAGCAGAAGTTACGCAAGTATCATAGCCAGAGAGTCAGAAACAGATCTTTCAATAAAGGCGATTTGGTTCTCCGGCTTGTGCAGCAAAGAAAGCACAAACTTTCCCCAGTATGGGAAGGGCCCTTTTTAGTTAGTCGAGTATTGCACAATGGTTCGTATTACTTAACTGACATGAGGCCAGTTAAAGAAAGACCTGCTACTAAGAAGAGAAAGAGAGTTGGAGGCAGTACGAATCCGGATGAGTTAGACATACCGTGGAATATTGCTCAGCTACGTCCCTTTTATTCTTAGTTTATCCTTCTTTGTAATCATATATATGTACATGTTCTGTGAGAAATAAAAGTTTTGGTTGCCTCAAGTTTTTTCTGAGAAGTTTTTACCATCTTATTTTCGAACGATCATGTCATAGTCGAAAATCCCAGAATGCTTGAAAGTACTTTATGCTCATCTTCATTATAGTTTAGATTTCCGATTCTAAAACTGCTACCCTCGGGTATAACTCTAAAGTTTCTAGTCTTTACTTTGGTTATTTGTCTGATTGCTGGATGCGGGCATTTTCTGAGTATTGAATTGTTGGTACTAGAAGCCGGCTTTGTTTCCGAGTTTAAACTGGTTTAGCAATTGAGCTCCGTTGCTCGACAAAGTTTCCGGGCAGAAGGTTTAGCCGGCTCACGAAAGGGACGAGGCGGAAAGCCAGATAAACGATAAGTATAGGCGAAAAAATTTCAAAGTGCTTATGAAAATATTTCAAGCACACAAAAATTTAAAGACAAAAGTGCTGAATAGATCAAAAGCTTAGCACTAGCAAAATCATAGTACTCCATATTTACAGACGCATCATGTTTTTTAGGATAATACAAATTTTTCTGGCAATCTATGATGCAGGAGGAGATGAAGGAGCTGCCGGCTCGCTGGATACGTCGCCTTGATATCGTTCCGAGATGTCCACGTCCGAGGTGGTGCGTTCATCGTCGGAAACTTCTGCTGTTTCTTCTGGAGGCGGAGTGTCCACGTGATTAAAGAAAGGAGTATCAAAGCTGGTCAAATCAGCCACATGACACCCATATCCGGCACAGGAGTCCATAATGGCCTTGATGCCCTGCTCCTGGCCATCTTCATCCACTGTAGAGTACCCTCTGGTCACTTGCCATATCTCCATGCTTCCATGGTGGCTCATGACCATGGTGAGAGTGTTCTGCACTGCGGATCACGCGTAGGACATATTCCAATCCTAGACGAGCTGCGGCATTTCCTTTGCCTTGTCCCGCACCTAAAAATCCAACATGCTATGCATGTCTGGAATCTTGAGAACTTCGCCAATATCCTCAAGGGATTGGCGGAAGTCATGAAGCAGGTCACCGACTTGGGTAAGCCGGTGGGTGCGGGGCTCGGCGGAGGTGGAGTCCGTCATGTTCAGGGGACCTGTACACAAAACAAGTTTAGAAAATCCGACATTGAAAGAAGTCGAAGAAAATAGACAAGTCAGACAGATGGGACGTACCGAAAATGACATCGTCAATCTTGGTCTTCTCTTCCCGAAGACTCTGCAGTTCAGCCCGGAGCGCCTCGGAAAGATCCTTCTCTCTCCACAGCTCATTATTGAGGTCCGAGATTTTTTGATCTTGAGCAGCAATCTTACGATCACGCTCATCAGTGGCCATGGAGGAGGACTCAAGGATTTGAGCAATGCTCTTTCCATGATCCGCCTTGAGCTGATCCAGCTCTTGGTAAAGTTCCTTGTTCTCCACCACCAAAGTTTTGAGGTTCTCGGCCTCTTCAATCATAGCGCAGGACTGTTTCACCAGCGCTGTAAGGCAAAAAGAACAACAGTTCAGTAAAAATTCGACTATGAAAACATGAAAGACAAGGTTTGAGTCTCGGAATGTTTATCTTCGGCCTCATCCTTGGCACCTTTAAGCTCGGCATTTTTAAGTCGGAGAGCTTTGATCTCTCTCCGCTTATCACAGACATTTTTCAACAAATCCTGGTTATAGGAATATACTTTCTGTAAGTCAGAATACCCAAAGTCAGAAAGCTACTAAAGACTCGGGCTAATATTTTTGCTAATATCAGCACGAGCCTTGGGGACTACACTAGTTCGTTCTTTGGCATCCTAAGAAAGGATAAACCCGGATTATTTATCCTACTTCATGCTTGGGGGCTAGAGGATATGATATGAAATAAAGGAAAAACAGGGGTTAGAATTCCGACTTACATATTGTTCGCGAGTAAGTTTATCCAAACTCACATTCACTTCTACAACAACCTTCTCAGCGAGAGTCAGAGGGGTCACTGGAGCAGTTGGAAGCTCACCGGACCTGATCGTCTCGTTGCAAAGACGCACTTGTTCAAGAAGGTCAGAGTGCTTGATGTCGTCTGACTCTTGTGCTTCTTCTTTGGCAGATAAGTTTCTTTTCTCCAGGCATTGCCTGGCCAGCCGCTGGATCTCTTCAGCAGATTTCCAGGACAGGCCAAACTTGGCAAGTCCCGGATTGCTGAGAAGGTTTTCGGCAAAGGTTTATGCTGAGGGATCATTACCTAAAGAGGGTTCACCCTTATCTAAACCTAACTCACTCATGGTAACGTCAGTTTGTGATTCAAGGATCGTAGGCTCCGTTGAAGGAGCCGGATCTTCTGTGACAGCCGGAGAAGGTATAATCACCGGCGTTGTGGAAGGTTGAGGGGCAGAAGTCAAAAGAGCCATGGCAGGAGAAGCTATGGTAAGCTTCGTCTGTCACAGGGGCTTCGAAGAAGTTCCCTTCCCCTTGCCCTTGATGAGCTGTTTAGCTCTGAGAATGTAATAAGAGTCGGAAACATTACATCTCAGAAGAGAATTCGAGTAAAGTGCAAAGGCGGAAGTTGTGATTGAAAGTTACCTCTTCACGATGGGCGCCTCCTTTGTGCCAACAGCCACTGTCGGAGCCTTGCGCTTCTTGAGCGCAATATCGGGCAATGAGACCACCTCTGTCTCCTGGGAAAACTCTGGAGGATATCCTTCGAGTGGAGCAAATTCCGACTCGGGGAGGTCAGCAAGCTGAAAAGAAGAAAACATATCAGTATTGCAATGTAATTTAAAGATTGAAACACACAAAAATGTTTACTGTTAAAAGCTTACCGGCACTACTGGGTTTTCCGCCGTATGCATATCCAGAGAAATCTCCGGGATCCTCCTCTCGATCCGCTCCCTTATCAGCCATTTAATCTGGCTTATATAGCCTTGTGTGGTGTAGGCTCTAGGGCTGATGCGGAGGGAGTCTTTCTTGGACGACGTGATGGAGTGCATCAGTCAGTCTCCGTGGTACTGAAGGGGATGGATCCGGCGTGATACCCAGCATTGGACCAGGTCGGATCCCTTCAGTCCTTTGTGTTTAGTCAGATATTCGACCCGCCTCTTAGCGAGGATCAGATCGTCACTGAGAGCCGGAGCGGCCTCGTCCCAAGACGGTTGGGCCATGGCAGCTTTGTCGATAAAAGCCGGTAAAGCAGTGGCTTTGCCGGGAGCTAGAATATCCTTGTGATAAAAGAATGTGGCTGGCCACTGTTTGACCGAGTCACTAGCAAGAATCTTGGGATATACGCGCTCACGTCTAAGTGAAAAACTAATGGTACCGGTGATATAAGGAACACCGGCAGTGATAGAATTTCTCCGAACATGAAAGTAATACCGGAATAAGGTCAAACTCGGCCTAATGCCGAGAAATCCCTCACACAAAGAAGCGTAAGCGCTCATCTCTAGGAGAGAGTTGGCAGGAAGATGGTGGAGTTGAACACCATAATGGTCAATCACCTCGGAGAAGAACTCCGAGGGAGGAAATGACAAACCTCTGTCGAGGTGGGTGCCGAAGTGGACCCGCTCACCGGCGCGCGGGTTGGGGACGGTCTCCCCGATGCCGCTCCGCCAGTCGCCGGCACGGAGGAGCCCTTCTGTCTCCACGCCGCAAAGCTTCTCATCATCTAGCACGCAGGGGATCCAGACCCCGTGGAAGCTTTCCTTCTCCACCGCCGCTTCCGTCGCCGCCGTCGCCGCCGCTGCCGCCAAGCCGGAAGAGGATGAAGAAGCCATTTCTCTGGTGAGCAGATGACCTAAGATGGGCGGTGCTGGGGTTTTTTGGGGGAAAGCAGAGGAGCTCTGTGCGCGCGGGGGAGATTTGGAGGAGAGGAAAAGGCAAAGGAACAGGTGAAGAAAGGAGGAGGAGAATCCTCACCCCTTATATCCACCTAACCGCGCCAAGATTCGTGCATATGCTATAGTGTAACCGCCACGCGTCGTGGAAGGAACTAGGAAGGACCCACGCGATGATTACGTCACCTCAATCTCCGCGTATGCATTGAAACGGCACCTCGGTTCCGCGAACTGCGGACCCACCAACGGTCGTGCTGACAGGATGTCTGTCAGATGACGTGACTTGACCATGACTTGTGTCAGGTGGCATTAGAAACCAAGTTTCGGCTTAGTTTGAAATCAAGCTGGAAAATCTGAGTAACCTGTTGATAGGTCCGACTTATTTTTAAGACCCGGATCGTATTTTGTGTTGTGAACTTTCAGGAACCCTTCAAGATTCTGCAAGCCGAAGATCAAGCTAGACGACGATAAATCCGACTTTGGATCTTGGAGGCCTCCGGGGGCTGCTGTTGGGGATATACTTTCTGGGTATCCTCATAGTTCCTCACTGACCAGGGTGGACCACTTCGGGTTAGAGCTTTGCTTCACGGGCGGCCCAGTCAGGGAGAAAAGACGGAGTCCCATCCGGCTACGGGAAGGCCTAGAAGACTTACCGACTTAGTCCCATAGTGTTACTTGTAGTTCAAGATGTACTCTATAACTGACTCTTAGTCGTAGCCGGATAGATCTCTCCTATAAACCCTAGGCCGGATATCTATATAAGCCGTCCTAGGGAGAGCCTTTAGGGCAACACTCAAAACACCTCAATAGTCTACAATCTCAGCTCACACAGGCGAACCCTTGTAACCCATATTTCGGCTCTGGCGTATTACTGGATTGCTAGCAGGAGTAGGATCCGTCAAAGCCGGCGGATTCGAACCTAGATAAACTTGTGTGATCACCGTCCCGGAACACCGTACGTCTCACACCCCTCTCTTCTGCACGCCTCGAGGACCCCCTCATGGCGTACTTGTCATCAATCCGACGACAGGTGATGTCAGTATGACACCTGCGCCAGCTCCATCCTTTCGCTTGGACCCGTCGAAGTGCATTGTCCAAAGATAGGACATGTCTGGCTTGTCGGGGAGCTGGTGCTCCATCCAGTGCACGAGGAAATCCGGCAGAACTTGCGACTTGATCGCGTCGCGCTTCTTGTATGTGATGTCTCGTAGAGACAATTCAATTGCCCAGAGCGCGACTCGTCCGGTGGCGTCAGGATTATTGAGTATATGCCCGAGCAGGGCATTTTTTACCACCATGATTGGTGGCTCCTGGAAATAATGGCGCGGTCTCCTGGCTGTCATGAAGATGCCATATGCCAGCTTCTGGTAGTGCAGGTACCACTGCTTTGTTGGCGTGAGCACCTCGCTGAGGTAGTATACTGGGCGCTGGACCCCATGGACCTTATTTTCTTCGGCTCATTCTACTACGAGCACCGTGTTGACCACCTGATTGGTAGCGGAGATGTAGAGCAGTAGTGGTTCCTTTTCGCGAGGCCTCACCAGTACTGGCGAGGTGGATAGTAGACGCTTGAGGTCTTCGAATGCTTCTTGCGCCTCGTCTGTCCACTCGAACTTATCAACTTTGCGGAGAAGTTGGTAGAAGGGCAGTAGCTTTTCGCCCATTCGACTGATGAATCAACTGAGCGCCGCGATTCGCCCAGCCAGCTGCTAGACGCCTTTTATGTTCTTCAGCTTCTCCATGGCCAGTATGGCCTTTATTTTCTTCAGGTTTGCCTCGATCCCTCTCGCAGAGATGAGATACTCGAGTAATTGCCCAGATGGCACGCCAAAGGCGCATTTGTCTGGATTAAGCTTGATCCAGTAGCGGTCGAGATTAGCGAAGGTCTCACGGAGATCATCGATTAACGAGGCTTCCTCTTTGGTTTTGATGACGATGTCATCAACATAGACTTGGATATTGCGAGAAAGTTGATTCTTGAGGCAAGCCTGCATGCACCGTTGATAGGTTGCTCCTACGTTTTTAGCCCAAAGGGCATCGTGTTGTAGCAGAACACCCCAAAGGGCGTTGTAAACACAGTTTTCTCTTGGTCTTCCTCCTTCATTCGAATCTGATTGTAGCCTGAGTAGGCATCGAGGAAGCATAGGCGCTCACATCCCATGGTGGAGTCGATTATTTGGTCGATTCATGGCAACGGGAAGTGATCCTTTGGGCAGTGCTTATTCAAGGAGGTGAAGTCCACGCACATCCGCAGGATATCCATGTCTTTTTAGGCTCAAGCACTGTGTTAGCGAGCCAGGTGCTTTCCTTGATCTCGTGTATGAAGTTTGCTTCGAGGAGTCTGTTGATCTCCATTCCGACTGCTTTTGCCCTTCGTTCAGACAGTCGCCGTATTGTCTGCTTGACTGGCCTTGCGTCTGGATTCACGTTGAGTGAGTTCTCAGCGAATTCCCTGGGAACCCCTGGCATGTCCGCTGGACACCAGGCGAAGATTTCCCAGTGCTCATGGAGGAATTCGACGAGCGTGAGTTCCTATGCGGAACTCAAGTTGTTGGCGACGAGGGTCGTCTTGGTCGGGTCCGTTGGGTGGACCTGGACTTTCTTTGTGTGTACCGACGAGTCGAAGGACACGTCGGGTGAACTTGGCCTGCTTAGGGGAGGCAGACTATTGTTTGTCAACTCCTTTAGCCTTGCGAGTTCCTCTTGCATGCCAAAGGACTAGGAGATTCTGTTGAATTCCCTATCGCAGTTGTCGGACCTCTCGAAGCTTCCGTTGATTGTGATGACGCCGTTTGGGCCTCGCATCTACATCTGTAGATAGGTGTAGTGTGGTACTTCCATGAACCTTGCGAACGCGACACGTCCGAGGATGCAATGGTATTGTGAGGGCCAGTCGATGCGCTCTCGCCGAAAGTTTTGCGGCATGCCGAAGATGACGTCGAGGTTGATTTTTCCTAGGGATATACGCCCTTCCCTGGGATGATGCCGTGGAATGTCGTGTCTGAAACTTCCAAACAAGTCAGAGGGATACTCATTGCATGCAAGGTACTTGCAAACATGAGGTTGATGCCGCTCCCGCCATCCATGAAGACGCGAATCATATCAAAAAACCCGATATGCGCCTCGAGTATGAGGGGACAGTGGCCTGGACGAGGAACCTGGCATGGGTGATCGCGCTTGTCGAAGGTGATGCAGGAGTCGCTTCCATTGAGGTACTCAATGGTGGAAGGTGGGGAGTTTATCGCCAAATTAACTTGGCGAGTGATTGCCTTCTGCGCTCGATTGGAGGGACGCCCTTTTTGGATCATCCCCAGGTTTCCCACGGCTCGTGGGTATGGCTCACCTCCATGGTGCTAGACTAGCGCAGCCGCAGGTGGTGGTGGCCCGGGCGATGGTGGAGGAGCTCTATGTGCCACAGCGCCTGGGGTGGCTCCATAGCCCATGTTGATCGCGTCGTGATTCATCTGAGCCAGGCCCTCGTGGAGTTTAAGGAACTCACGGCAGTCCTTGAGAAGGTGGCTGGATTTTTTCTTGCCATCGTGCTTGTCGATGTAGAAGTGCACATTGCATGGTCCGGACAGTTTGTCCTGGATGGATGTTGCGGGTGCTTCTTCGCGAGTGCGGTGCTGCCACACCTGTGCGGTTTTCCCGCTGTCGCGGTATCCACCACTGCGATATCCGTTGTTGCGGTTGTCATCCCGTTTGTCGGCATAGCCAGCTGCGACCATGTTGACCTCGTCGTGGTCATCGTAGACGCGCATTCGACGTTTGCCTCGGCGGTCGCGTTTGTGCCCGAGGTCGTCGTCGTCGTTGGAGTAGGTGTGGTTTTTCACCGAGTCTTCTCCATCAGCCCACCGATTCACGATTTCCATTAGGTGGTCGGTCGTTTTGGGATTTGAGCGGCCTAGCTCCTCCCTGAGCTCTATACAGCGAACGCCACCGTTGAACGTGTCGATTGCGCGGTACTCTGAGATATTTTTTGCGGAGTTCTTGATGATGGATCACCTCTAGATGTATGAGCACAGCGACTCGCCAGACTTTTGCTGGCAGCTTCTCAGTTCTTCGATTGGTGCGGGCCTTTTGTAAGTGCCCTTGAAGTTGCTCACGAAACTATGAACCAGCTCTTCCCATCTACGAATAGATCCGCGCGGGAGGTTGTTCAGCCATGCGCGAGGGGCGCCTTGCAGTTGTAGCTGTAGGCATTGCATGGCCGTGCTTCGACTCCCGCCGTGTAGCCTGACAGGGGAGATGTGGTCCTCCAACCAGATTTTCGGGTCCTGCAGGCCGTCAAATTTTGGGTTCTCCGACAGGAGTTTGAACCCCTTAGGCATTCACTTCTGCCTGATGGCCCTACTGAAGCATTTGGCGCCGTAGAGCTCAGTCTCGTCTTCTTCCGAGTCAGTCGAACGAGCGCGCCTTGCCCGCATCTTCTCGACCTTGCGCTGCGTGATGTCATCACGTGCATCGTAATCGTGGTCATGCCGCCGTGAGCAACGTCGCCGTGACAGATCGTGACTGTCGTCACTGGAGGAGTACGAGTAGTAGTATTTGTCCAGAGCCTTACTTTTCTTCGGCTCTGGTGTTGTTTTTTTGTAGAGGGCGGCCTCGATTAGCCCCAGGCCCGCGATTGTAGATCGGTGCATGGCAGCTCGTGGGTCTCCAGCCGGTGGCTGGTTGTTGAGGAGGTACATGGTGGCCGCTGTCACCGCAGCTGGCGGCGTCTTCGGGAGCATGTTGCCCCACGTATCCACCATCATAGAGCTGAAGTCGAGGACTTTCGCGGCTTCTACGCGCTCTTGCTCGGTGAGGTGGGCCAGTCGAGATCGCCTCTTGTTGGCCACATACTCGTTGCCTTTGGAGGAGGATCCTCCGTGGGAGGAGAGCCCAGCTCGTCGAATACTCGACTCGTCCACGGCCTTTCTGCGTGCTTCGAGTTGCGCGATCACCTGCTGCTGGCGCTTGAATTCCTCCTTCAGCAGCCAATGGTAGCCCATCAGCATGTCCTGTGGTGTGTTAGGGGGTAGAGGATTGCCCCGTAGAGCTTCTCGATAGTGGGCCCACTCGTTGTCGTTGAGCTTGATCAGCATACGCTCGCCGGTGTTCTCATTCATCGTGAGTGCCGGTTCTCCTCCCGTCCCATTATTGACGGGTGTGCCGTTGCCATCGTTGGTGGGGCCGTCGTTAGGTATGCCGCCGTTGGGCGGTCCGGTGCCAGATCCAGTGCCAGTGTTTTCGTGAGTGACGCCGGTGTCGCCCGCGTTGATGACAACGCACATGAAGTGGTTAGGGAAGCTGTTGCTCCCACAACTTTCAAATCTGGAGCCGCAGGCTCCATCTTCTATGGCTAGGTCACCTAGATAGGATCCGTGACTGTTGTAGCTGTCCGTACTCCCAGCTGTTGCTGAGGTGTTGAACTCGCTGAGGGTGTCGATTGGTGGCGGGAACCACGATGCTAGATAAATCGCGGGTGCCATTGGATGGTCAGGCATGCAAAGCGTGCCCAGTTGACCAACTTGGAAGCGGAAGCTCCCAATCGCCAGGCTGATCCCATCGCCCACGGACTCGAAAGCCAGGCGAGTGGCCGGCGTATGGACGGTGAAGTAGAACGTGTCGAAGAGCTGGTGAATCTCTGCTGTTGCGGAGTTGTAGATCGCAGTTGAGGGGGCCGAAGAAGCCGCGACATCTGCACTCCCAGTTCCTACAGACGGCGCCAATTGACGAGGGTTCAACTCGTCAATGCCCATTGTTATGGACTTTGGTTTTGGAGGAGGGAGCGCTGGAGGCATCAATCGGCTAGCAAACAAGCACGCAGTGACGCAAGGTTTACCTAGGTTCAGGCCTCGTAGAGGTCCCTACTCCTGCTTGTCTGCTCTTGGAATTATCTAAGGAATCAAAGATTACAGGGGTGCGCATATGCAATCTAGCAAGAGTTGTGAAAACTAGGGTTGTGATTGTCTTCCTCGCCGCCCCCTCCTAGCCTTTATATAGATAGGCTAGGTCTCGGGTATCAGGTCGAGTCGGTTACAGATTAGGGTTTGCCCTTTAAACTTTCTATCTTAAGCTTCTTCTTGTCTCGCAAGCAATCGGAGAGTCCGTGGGCCACTCGAATTCTTCATTGGGCCTTGACAACACCATGGGCTTCTACCGTATCTGGACCGTATATGCCAAACTCAAGTACCTGTAGGGTATACCCATGTCACTAAGACTTTGCAAATGTCTTGTAGATCACGACCATTCCCCGAGTTCAGGACATCTTTGGTCTATTTATGAATGGGAGAAACTTAAGCTAGATGGGTCGAATTTTATCGACTGGTACCAACGCCTCGGGGAGGACCTCATAGAAAACCATTTTATATATGTCTTACGTTAACCACTAGAAGACTTATCCGATGACCCTGACGGTGGAAAGATGTGATTCTTCGTGGTTGCCGTGACACCTTCATGACCGTATAGTACACCATTATCTATGCCATGGAATCTAGCTTGAGGTGCACTTCCATGAAATATACACAATTGATATGCTCGATGGATTGAAGTGCATGTTCCCAGCTCTGGTCAGGCGCATGCGATATGAGTACATGGAAGAGTTTAATTCGGCCAAAATGAAAGAACACTCTAGCTTAGAAAGCCACCTGGTTGTCATGGAAGAGATCCATGAACGCCTTATGGATGCTATGGAAAACTAGGTGACCGACGACTTTGCGATAGATGGGGTATTAAGTTAACTTCCTTCCAGCTACAAGGACGTCGTCATGGACTATATCATGAAGGAAATACCGTATACCTTTCGTGATTTCATAGCCAAGCTGATGACTACTAAGGTCAAGCCCATTGCCGGGGTCATTGTCAATAGAAAAGTTATATATTGATATATAGGTAAGAAATATTTCCATGAAATACTTATGCAGTTTTCCTAAGTATTGGATATTTACTCTTGTTTTATTTGAAAACATGACCTTCTGCGTGAGAGTGCTGGATGGAACGAGTCACTTATGGCATGATGACGACAAGAAATCTAGTTGATGGCCGACGACACTCCTTCCCTCGATGTTTATCATTAGGATTTGAATAAAAAGCTTTGTAATCGAGATTGTGAACCTTATCAGTGTGTATTACTTATTGTGAGACGGTTATTCATATCAAATAGCCTTCTCTTTGTGCTTGGGGCATGGTTGGTATGCAGGACACTTTATGATATGACCGCGCTACATCTACATGCAAGAGAAAATATTTGGTCTTAGAACGCTAAGTAATAGCGCGTTGTTCTTAAAGCGTGAGTCTCATTGCGGCTGGAAACCATTCTCACACCGCTAAATCCTATGAGACTCTTTAGAAGCACGTAGTCTACGGTTGAGTTGGTGCCAAATCCGTGCATCACAATATTGTTATATGTGTGTCGTTGTTTACTGTGAACGATTATTTACAACGATTTTTCATCTCAGACGATATTGTAGCCACTAGATGCGCGAGAACAAAGGACAATGTTTTTTTCTCTTCCGTGCATTCTGAGGTTGGCAGGTGTGCATTCTGAGGTAAACACTACGATTTTACGGTGCATATAAGTTTTAACATCTGAAAATGATATGCGCTTATATGGTTCTACTCATACCACGGGCACGGTTGTAAGATAAAACTGCAAGACGAAAAGTCTAAACGGCTAGACAGAAACGCCGTACAAACATAAGAACCTAGAAAACACAATATACGTAGTGTAAATTAGTACACAACTTATTTACATACCATATATGTATACATATTACAACACACATTTTTATGGTAAACATACATAGAACACGTGTACATGGTTTGTTTGTGTAAATTATAGTACATATAGACTTCTCTATGTGTCCCTCGAGGCGCGGATAGTAGGAAAAATGCTGGATGACATGGTCCCACTACATCTCGTTGTGATAACTGCGTACGTGTACGGTTTACTCTGCCCACGATTATCTGCGCCGTGCATGGTCTATGGTGACAGACGGTACGGGTTAACCTCGCCATGTCGGCTATGGATGGACCCCGCGTCCGCGAGAACAAGCAACTGACTATAGTCTAACCTGCCATGTTGGCTCCTGGCGGTGCTAATGACTGCGAGAATACGTGGCCAACTACAGTCTAACCTTCCACGTCGGCTCCTGGCAGGGGCCATGACCGCGAGAATCTGTAGCCGGCATGGTAAGAAGATAATGCGTGAACGAAATAGTGAGTCAATAAGTAATAGATAATTCTTTCGTAAATACGTGTTTCCGCAAATTCATACTCCGTGCATCTTACACGCAGGATTGGACATGGCTACACAAAGTAATGTGTGTCGGTCGCATCTTGGGAAATGAATACACACTTAACCATCTCTCATGCGGATTAGCCTTAGGCGCGTTTACGAAAGCATTCTGATAGACCACCGAGATGAAGCCAATACCGCCAGCATGGGGCGCAGACAACAAACAAAACGTTCATGGATTCTCTTATCCGTTCGAGACCGACCATGACTCCGTTGTGTTATCTCTTAAAAATCAAGCACGGCTCCATTTAAACATAACATCTTATCAGTTCAGTCCCGAGAATGACTCACACCAGAATGACATACATACCAAAGAAAAATTATAAAAACGCTAAAGATAAGCGTAAGAAATATAACCATACGAATAAAAATAAGAAACAAAAATGTACCACAGTCTTTGGAAAAATCTAGTGAACGAAAGGCAAACACATGAAGATAGTACACTAGTTATCATATATGGATGAGAACACAACTCTCAATACAGAATAAAAAGGTTACAAAGGTACATTGAAACAAAGAGACAGAAACTCATATTTGGATGACAACACAAACACGTGTTAGAAGAAAAAAAAGGAAACTCATAGTGACCAGTGAGTTACATATGCGGTTCGAAACAACAAAGAAACCTCCTCGATAGCGAACAGTGAGTTACAAATGAGGTTCGAAACAACAAAGAAAAAAAATACTACTCCATCTACGAAGGAAAAAACTACACCCACTACATAAGATTCGGCTACAAATGTCCTGACATCGTCGCAGCAAAATCCCCTCACATTGTCACCACTGCGACGGAAAAGCATTACGTAGAAAAGCCCCGGATGTCATGGCGGATTCTTCATCACTCTCTTTGCCACATGGCAAACATGCGACAAAGAGAGTGAGGAAAATTCGGCATGCCGCCCGGGGCATCGTCTTATGTCTTCGAGAGGTCGTCGCCTTCCGACTTCGAGAGGGCGTTGTCTACACACGACGCCGCGACATAGAATCAGCAAGTGGATATACCACCGACGTGAACCCGTAGAAGCGCTTCCAGCCTAATGCAGAAAGCGTCATCGGATCGCGCGTAGCCGAGCGCTTCTATCCTAATGCCGGAAACATCGTTGGATCACACGCAGCCAATATGTAGCGTGTTGGCTATCGCTACGGGGTACGTACAGAGGAACAAACCTACTCCGCTTCCCGTCGTACTACAGAGCACCAATCCACCACCCCGAATGCGTCGAATACAGCAAAGCCGTCATTCGGGGTGGCTAACAGTGTCTCTTCTAGCACGACGTACAAAGAAGTTAAGTCTGACCAGCTAATGTTATAAAAAAACATGAAGACAAAGTACAATTTTATAGGCAAAGAGTCATGCCGTAGGACCCACGAAACCGCCTCGCCACGTGAACCCGTGTCCGGCTAAAGTATACACTACCAGCAGTGCTACCAGCCACGAGAATCCGCCGAGTCCTAGAGCCTCTGCTGCCAGCTCGTCTCTCGGACGTGAGAGTACGTGTCCGCCCATGCTTCCCGACACCACCTCCATTGCTAGCTCGGCTAGCCACCGCGAGAACCCGCATGCGGCTAAAGCGTAGGATGCATCATCATCTCTTGGCGGGCCCCATAACCGCGAGAAACCACAGCCGGCATGCGCTCACGACGCCACTTCTGCTGTCAATGGGTCCACGACCGCGAGAAACCGAGGCCGAAATGTCCTCACAGTGCCACGTCGGCTACCGACGGGCCCACGTCCATGAAATAACGCGGTCGTCACTGCCTCACTGTGCTACGTCGGGTATTCACGGACCCCACGCTTGCGAGGAACCACAATGACATAGGGTCTACACCGCCACGGTGGCTCTGCGCGGGCCCCACGAACATATTGGTTCATGATGCCACGTCGTCTCTCGGCGGGCCCCGCAACCCGACGGGTTCATAGCGTTGTCACAAAGGGAACACCTCTCACCGTGCACGTTCTAACCCGCGTATGTTGACTGTTGGCCCCATGTTGTGCGCGCATCCCACCTTCCAGTGATGCGGGGTACGACAACTCGCGGTATACCAGTTCACGGTATGGAATATTTCGCCCTGGACCGCAGCGGGTCCTGCCTCACGGGATATAAGGGCTCTGTTGTGACATCATCACATGTCCTCCTCAGCGTCCATCTCATGACAGAAAAGGATCAGGACGACGTGGATAGCAGTTTGAGCCGAAACAATCTAGCACTATTATTTACTCCTGATAAGATACAAATCAATTGTCTTTTCCTATGAATAATTTCTTTTATGATTCACATTGTGGTTAAGAACAAGTTATTCTGATCTTTATCTATATGATAATATTTAAGCATTTATGACACATGAAAATTGCCAAAAGATATTCTGACTTAATAATGACATAGCACTAAAAGTTTAACTCAAATGGTTGTTTCATTCTGATGAAATAGTAAGTCTGGTGGATACCAAACCATGCCTCACTGGGTGACATGACTAAAACTCCGCATTCTGGTAAAACAGATTATGGATTAAATTGTTGAATGTCGTGCATAATGATTGCAGTTCAACATCCGGTGGATATCATTATTTTGTAAGCTTTATTGTGGACTTAAGAGGATATGTATATTTGTTTAATGAAACATGAACCTGGAAATATTTGGATTGTTCAAAGACCTTGAGAATCAAGGAGGATATTAAAATTAACAAGAATATCAAAGTCTCTATGATTTGATCAAAGTGACTGTGAACTCGAGTTAATACCTTTTGCATAAGGACTTACGAAAAATGTTTTTTGCAAATTATGATGATTGAACATATAAAATCATATTGATATGTCTAAAACATCATACTCATAGTGTATGAGATACACATGGTTTGAAATGATCTTCTATTGGGTTAACGTTACAATTAAGAGTTAAGGATGAAATAGCAAACACTCATTTAGGTATAAGGAACATCTAAATATTCATGAAAACAACACCATATGAGATATGATAAGTTCGAGTTTCTAAAGATTTTGATAATTCGAGATCGTGACGAATAATAAATCTTTATAGTGTATTTTTAGAAAACTATGAATACAAATTTCAAACTAAAACCAAAGAAGGCAAAACTTGTATTGCCAAGCATGGTACTTCCTCAAGAAGTGTTTTCCTATGGAAGATGTTAGTGGAAAATGTATAAGTACAAGCAGGGTTTGACCTGACCTCCGAATTATTGAGTAAGTGAAACAGAACATGCTCCGGGATATGAACTCTACAAATAGAGGGGAAACTAATAATGAGTGATCATGACATTTCATCTAATACTAAATAAAGTAGGATTCAAGAATGACTTCAACCACTTGCAAAATTTTATTATTAATTCACTTGTCATGTTATTGGAACAAGACATACCTACGAACTACAAAGAAATAATGATAAATCTAAAGTACAGAAATGACTAAGATTCATGAAATCCTGTATTAAGTTACAATTGAGATTATAAAGTAAAAGGTTACTTGATATCATTAAGTAATGGTATTTACTTAATTCTTCCCAGTAATGTTCGAAGTTGAAAATAAGAAATGAAACTTAAAAGGAAGACATAAAAGCTTGATTTGTCACAAAGGTTGTTTTTGACAAAATGAAAAGATCGACTACAATATGTAGCGATGCTTAAAGTCTATTAGATTTAAATCAGCAACTAGTTCAATTTGGAAATTGGTAAAAGACTGTTTAAAAACTGCAAGTCTTCAAGAAGTTGAAGAAGAAGGTTGTAACTAGTACAACATGTAGGTTTTGGTCAATCGTGAGATTGCTGGAATCTTGTAACAGAGGATTCTCGATTTGGTGAAAGATCAATGAATTTTTGGATATACCAAAATTATCTAGAGAATCTGTAATTACAATAAATCGAGTGTGAGCTAAGTAATTTTCCAAATCAAATATGTGGATGGCATATTTGAGTGGGAGTTGAGTGATATCCTAGTCTATCAAATATGGATGATATATTTGAGTGGGAGCGTAACAACATTCTTACATATGTAATTGACATATTAAGAATGATGTGGTTGGTATTAGGAATGATTAAGTCATTAGATAAATGAAATTCAATGTATATTAATATTAAAGGATCTATGAAGATAGATCAACATGTTTGATAAATATTAAATGTCACATACTTCAGGGATTCCGAAAGAGGTTCATCAAGTCCTAGTTGATATTCTAAAAACAGTTTAGAATAGATTCAAGTGAAGAATTAATTCTTACTAGTGAAACTAGGAGAAACATTGAGAAGAAACTCGGTATTTATGACAATGGAGGAAAGAGTGATGCATTGCATCACCTATGCCTTGGTCATAGGTTTTTCATAAAAACTCATGTTATATATACTTGACATAATATGATCCAAGTTTTTAGTTATAAGAACATGTTCTAGAGTGATCAGAGTTAACCAATGAACCAGAGTTAAGTTTAACGCAAAGGAAGCGTGGTTGGGCATAAAATTCGCAAGTATTGCACTTTGATCAAATCTATATAGATATAGAAATATTTAACAAGTATAGTTTTGGTTGAAGAAAGTGCGACTTTCGACTAAGTGTGTTTTATAAGTATACATGACAATATTGAAAATTCAATTGACTGATAGACCGTCATGGTATAAACCTAGAAAAACAAAGTCTCACTTTCTCATCAAAATAAATGCTTCAACACATTACATGATCATGGTGTAATGACAAATAGGTGACATTAATGATTTGCAAATATTATACATATCTGGTAACACAGATCTAGGATAGGAAGTTTTTCACGAGGAAGCATGATCGCAAGCATCCATCAATCAGCATCAAGCTATGCAGTATGGAGGAAATAAATAATAAAGCACAGTGGGGCACCATGCCGATCACCTCTGTGGATCAGTATCGGGCTTCTGTGGCTCGGAGCGGACATGCAATAACTGAGGAGGAGCGGTGTGAGTGCGATCGGTAGTGGCGGACTAGATTCTGCACGAATCTGCCTTGGCGTGCTGTTGGGTTCGGGTGGACTCGAGGTGGTGTCGGGAGTGAGGTGACGAAGGAACAGCCTAGAAGAGCATTGTCCATTGAACAAATGATGCTCTATGTTTGGTCCTTATTTATGTTTCTTCGGGGATATTAGGGCATCTCCAAGGACCGACCCAAACTGGCGATCCAAAATGTCCAATTATGTCCTTTTTGATCGGGCCGCGGACAATTTTGGATCTTGGTCATCCGGCTAGCCGTGTCCAGTGGCGCGACCCATCTGTCCGCACTGGTCAGCGCTGGCCAGAATTTTCATCTCTTTGCACATTTTAGCACAAAGTATATAGACACATATACAATTTGACAAGCAAATAAACTAGATTAGGTAATAAAATTAAAATAGTGCTTACACATGAATATTTCACACTCGCATGGTTCAATAAAACAATCAAATGTCATTTAAATTGTAAAAATAAATAAGCGATTAACCGTTTTGGTTTTCCAGATAAGACAGGGCCAAAACCATTTCAGGTCCCAGCCATCAAGCTGCCTCACTCTCTAAACCAAAGCCGAGCTAATCTGAAACCCGTTAGGACGATCTTTACATGCTTTGGGAGCGAACAACCGACAGGTTGAAAGCTGATAAAGAATGGCTGAAAACGCATCGCGAGCGCATATCTGGAGCCAATCCTATGCTGATTCGGGGGAGTATGAGAGATGCTTCCGATAAAAGCCAGATCCAAACGGCAAGGCATCTGATTCGTGTCACGCATCCTTTCCTCTCCAGTCATCCTCAGCGCATAGCATCAATTTGGCATAGACAATATCCTCACGGCCACACAACAGCTCATGGTGAATAATACTAGTATGAAGTCAACCATCATTGAATGAGTAGCTAATGTCATGGTCAAATTTAGCGATCTTATTTTGAGCTACTCTCGTTACCGGAATCCTTATTGCGTGTTACTAACGCTTTCTTATTTTGGGAAAGCTATGGATACTACATTAACTAGCCATTTAAATTGGTCGAACAATTTGCCGCAATAAATTAATAAATGACACAACGGTTGATCTTTGTATATCAAACTATAATGGGAGATTTTGACAGTCCACGTCATTTTTTAATTGTGGGTATGATGACTAAGCCGATCGGGGCCCAACTTTTACATAAGCTTAAACCAGCGACAAACATGGTTTCATCATAGTAATAATCTATTTTTAGTGACATGCTTTTTATAAACATAAAAATATGTTGACTACAACAACTCTAGCGAATCCTGTTTCAGAACAACTATAAGGGGACTATGACTCGCTTAGTCCTCCTACCTCTAAGCTCCTTTCGGACATTGCTTAAGTCCTTTTGTGGTGACATGTGGACATGCGAGCGGCCATGTTCTCTATGTGTCTGTTTGGGGTGGCCACTACACGCAATGACATCCGGCAAAAAAATGGATACAAAATAAATACAGAAAAATAACAGAAATAGAAATATAATTTAACATGTTAATTTATAAAAGGCATTCTATTAATATGCTAAATTAATAGAGGCGGTGGTGACAGAGACCGTTCTGGTCGTCGAGCATATGAAAATCTGCGGTGGCGGTCGGTAGTGGAGGCAGAAATGGCGCAACAGGAGGGGCCACTGTTTCCCCCGCCTACATCAGCGACTCCTCGATGGCATCGTGGAGGCCAGCCCACTTAGCATCCTCCTCTTCTTGCCGGGAGAGCTCGATGGCGGCCTGGAGCTGTTCCTCCTCTGTCATCTCCTCCTCCATCGACTTGTAGTCTTCCAGAGGGTCATCCATCGCCTCTTCCTTGATGTAGCGCACATTCGACGGCAACAGCCGCGACAGGTCCGCGTACCGGGTCTCCATATCGCGGTACCGTGACCAATCTGACCGACTGCGCTCTAGGGTGGGGAATGCTGATCCTTCCCATCCCTCCTCCGGCTTCTCCTCTATAGCCTCCTCCATCGGCTCATCATAGGCCTCATAGCCCTCCTCCTCATCGTGGCCCTCCAAATGGGCCTTGTTGGATTGCCGCTCAGCATCATGCTTGGCCTCGAACCATTGCTTCCACATCGAAGAATCAACGATGTAGGCGGGTCCCACCGCAGATCCGACGGGAGGAAGGCCCCATTTAAGAAGGGATGGGAGAGTTTGGTTGTCGTCGGTTCCTCTCCCTTGGTCGCTGACGCACGGGCCCCGCGATGACTAGGGAGGTCACACGTGAACGTGCGCTCTATCTGTGTCCACTACAAAACCACCCAAATTTAAGCTAAAAATGGGGGCAAATGGATAGATTCGAGGCCTCCATCCGTTTGTAGGGCACAGTTGAGTCTTGCCCCTTGAAGTCGAAAATAATCAGACTACCTCCATCCATTTATGGGGATGTCGGAGTTTATTTTTGCGAAAATTCCGCGATCTATTAATAATCATCATCAACTGTACACATAAGACTAAAAGTAATAAAAATTACAAATAGGTCCACGGACCTCCTAGCGAGGACTACATAAACTAGAGCGAGTCGAAGGTGCGTTGTCATCCTCGCCCCTTCATCACTAGATCTAGAAAAAGCTTGTCATAGTAGAACTTGTTCTAGTAGACAGAAGGAAGTCATCGTGTTGATGCCTCAAAAGATCAGCACACCGGAGCAACAACCATCGCCAATGATAACAACCGTCGATCGAAAGAGACTGATCTGAGATAACACATACGAGTACGAAAACTGACTTGATCCTAGGGGATCCGTCAGATACACGACTCCACGCGTTCTTCTCGACGCTAGACGCACCTCTGAAGCGAGGATATGACGGGAAGGATCTAGCCGTCGCCTCACCAATCCAACAAAGACACGGAAAATAGTCTAAAGAACGAACGAAAACCTCCGCTGACGAGGGTCGTGGTCTGCCACATCTCCAAGACCCCAAGACCACCGGAACGGAACGGATCGACGATGTCACCAGCTAGGGAACATAACCCTAGATGGTTTTTTTAAGACGCGGCGTGATTGCCTGTGTCTCTCCCTCGATACCGGTTCGGTTGTTTTATATTTGCTCGTATGAGGATGTTCGAGTTGTAATAGAGATTTGTGGTTCCTCCTTGGCTCCTTCCGTATTGTGGTGGGTGTCCCCGCCTAGTTGTGAGCTGTGACCGAGGGCATTCTAGTGTGGCTGGGTCCTATTGTCGATGGTCAGTGGTTATTGGTCTCACTGGTGTCTATTCCTCGACATGAAAAAAGCTCCTCATCCAGAAAACATATTTTGTCTCTCCCTCTCTTCTAATCCCTTTTCCATTCTTTATCCACTAGAGATTACTCACACGGTGGTTCTTGGAGTGGATGAAAATGAAGGTCCATGAGGTGTTTAGGTAAGATGGTGGCAAAGGGAATCTACGTGTTCCACGTCATGGGACACTTGACCTATGTTGCCACTGTGACATTTTTTTTGCAAAATTCCACCGATCTATTAATTATCATCAACTGTAGTACAAAGAACCCTAAAAGTAATAGAAATTACAAATAGTTCATTGGACCACCTAGCGACGACTACAGACACTAGCACGAGCCGAAGGCGCGCCGCCATCCTCGCCCCTCCATCATTGGAGCCGGGCAAAGCTTGTCGTAGTAGAGCTTTTTGTAACAGACAGACGGGAAGTCGTCGTGCTAAGGCCCCATAGGACCAGCGGACAAGAGCAGCAACCATCGCCGAAGATGACAACCGTAGATCGAAAGAGACTGATCTCAAACCACACCGGCGAATATAGAAAACGATCGGATCTGAAGAGATCCGCCGGACACATGACTCCACGCGCCCTCCGTCGGTACTAGACGCACCACCTGAGCGAGGATAGGACGGGAGGACCTTATTCTGACTTCAGGGCGTAGCCACCTTCTCAGCATCCCGAAGAAGACAATGAAAAAGGCTAAACAAAAACGAAAACCCTCCCGCTGGCGAGAGGCCATGGTCCGCCACACCTCCGAGGCTCTAAGGCCATCGGAGACGGAGCGGACCGGTGACGTCGCCGGCGAGGGGACGGAACCCTAGATGGGTTTAGCTGGGAGCTTCACAATCGCCTGGCGGTTGCATCCTGCCTCCGCTCCTTCGTGATGCGATATGGCATTAGCACAAAATAAATTGTTGCGCGTGTAAAGCGGCAAAACCGACATTAGACATGTACCCTTGGATGGAACCAATCTCATACTTAAGTGAGATGAGACAACTCCTAACATGGTTGGTGGGAACTGACAAATCGACCTCTCATACAATGTTTGGCACGAAACACGAGAAAATAATTCCGAAGATGATCATTTTGCTCAAGACCCTACATCATGACATTGGGGTTGCACCGATCAGCACCCCTAATCGTGGCATTAGGTGTCCAAGCTCAATGTCTGCTGAGCTTGGGCACCTAAACACCAGGGTTCGGGCACTTAGCTTATGCATGTCAAACCGCCAACATTTTGACATGGGTGCGAGTGGAACAACTTCAGTGCCTTGTTGTAGGGCCTTGCTAGAATTGCAATTCTAGATTAGTTTTTAGAACAAGTAATTTTTATCTAAACTTTACTGTGAAGATCATTTTTCATGGATGCGCTAAGCAAATTCTAGTCGTGCATGGCCGACGGTAACAATTTGCAGACTGTTTAGCACGAAATGATATGAGAAAACAATTTCAGATATGATCATTCCGCTCGATACCCTACATGAGGACATTGGGGTTGCCCTGATGAACACCCCTAAATTCTGGCATTAAGGTGCCCAAGCTCAATACCGTGTGCCTCAACAGTCAACACTCGGGTTCGGGCCGTGAGCCTGTCCATGTGGAATCAACGCGCTTGGCTGTGTGAACACCTCAACGTTTTGACCGAGGGAGTGAGTGTGGCAGCTTCCACCTCGTTGTAGGGCCTTGATAGAATTTTCAGTTCTACTAGTAGATTAGTTTTTAGGACGGGTAATTTTTATCTAAATTTTACGGTGAAGATCAGATTTGTCATTTTTGACGGGTGTGCTCGATGGATTCTAGTGCGCACAGCCGACGCTAACGATCAAATCGCAAGAGAGATCCGCGTGTGCTCAGCAAATTCTTCTTCTCGTTGCCGGTTGGGCCCCATGTCACCCGACAGCGCCTTCACTAGTAGAGCCGCGTCGCGTCCCGTCCGTGTCCACTGCTCCGCGCGCAACCCTCGCCGGTTCACCGCCCCGTACGTTCACGAACCACAAGCCAGCTGGCGCGGCATCGCTCGTCAGGCCGTCACACATATCAGAATCCTGCCGCACCCGGCCACCTCCTGTCCTCACCGCGAATGTCCGCACCGCACGGCGACTCATTCCCCCTTCAAATCTCTCTTTTCTCTATTCGTCTGCGAGGAGCTCGGTCTCGCGCACCAGCACCACCGCCACTGCCCCGCGTTTTTCCCCGTCTCGACCATTGGACCGACCACGAGCGGCGCAGAGGCTGATCTCGCGTGATGTGGCGTCATGCGGCGGCCCGGCGGTCGGCGCAGATCCGGCGGCTCCTGTCGACGTCCGCCCCCTCGACGGGCGCAGGCTCCGCCGTGCGCGGCCCTTGCATCGTGCACAAGCGCGGCACCGACATCCTCCACGACCCCTGGTACAACAAGGTACCCCGCTCCACCAACTCCTTGATCTCGCGATCCGCGCGGGCGCACCCGCCGGTTTCTGACGCGACGCGTTTTTTCACTTCGATTTCGTTTTGCCCAGGACACGGCGTTCCCCCTCACGGAGCGAGACCGCCTCGGCCTCCGGGGCCTGCTCCCGCCGCGGGTCATGTCATTCGAGCAGCAGTACGAGCGCTTCAGTGAGTCGCCTCGCGTACCCCCCTCGCAATGTCGCGCCCTTGATTATGTCCTTGCTACTGGAATCTGTCGCCGCTAATGTCGCGACCTTTCTGTGTTACAGTAAACTCGTACCATTCGCTGGAGCACAACACGAAGGGGGAGCCCGAGTCGGTCGTCTCGCTGGCCAAGTGGAGGATCCTCAACAGGCTGCACGACCGGAATGAGACATTGTACTACAGGGTGAGCTCCCGCTCCTACACTTGTGACTGAATAGCCTGACTGTCCTTTTCTGTCGTGAGTAGTGAGTTGAGTGTTTGATGCGTTTATGTGGTGGTATGGTCTGCTCCTGTATGTAGGTGCTAATTGACAATATCAAGGATTTCGCGCCGATAATATACACCCCCACTGTCGGCTTGGTCTGCGAAAACTACAGTGGTCTGTTCAGGCGCCCCCGTGGGATGTACTTCAGTGCCAAGGATAAGGGGGAGATGATGTCGATGATTTACAATTGGCCAGCAGAAAAGGTACACCGACTATTTTGAACAAAATGATAATGATACTTTTTGGTCACCAATGTTGCTGGCAGGGAAGGTTGAGACTATCCCAGTGAGTGCAGTTTGATGAATGAGAGATGATATCAAATCAATGCAACATTTGCTTATCTTCCTAAAAAGCCAGTTATGCACCTATATGCATGTGAATTACTCCACATCAACACTAGTGGTTTTCCAGAGCTATGAATGTTTTCATGACATTTCATCCAATGCCAACATGTGATTGCAGAGCAATTTACAACTAAATTTATCGTCAGTTTCCATATGCATGCTTCATACTATATATTTCTGTCTGAAAAATATTGAAATGTGATAAAATTGCTTCCTCTTCTGCTTGCTTCTGTTGAAATTCTTCATGTCGTTGGTCGTTGCTTATTTCAGGTTGACATGATAGTTGTGACAGATGGGAGTCGCATTCTAGGGTTAGGTGATCTTGGAGTTCAGGGCATAGGTATACCTATTGGTAAACTTGATGTTTATGTTGCAGCTGCTGGTATCAACCCACAGAAGGTATGTGATGTGTTACTTTCTGTTTGGAACACAAAAATTTGCTTCCATTGATTATTTATGGCATTTTGCCCTTTTGTCCCATTCGATCTTCTGTAGGTTCTCCCTATAATGCTTGACGTGGGAACAAATAATGAAAAGCTCCTTGAGGACAAGCTATGTGCGTAAGATACATTAAATGCAACTTTTGAAACAGTTCATATAAGATGGTTTTATCTGCATTCTTGGCAAGCACAGTTGGCATTCTCAGATTAACTCAAAAGTCTAATCATACTTCTTTAGAAGAACGTAGTACAAACTGATTTGCTGTTTGGAGTACATTCATGCATCACAGCATAGCTTATTAAGTGAGTATTTTCTTAGATTTAGGATTGAGGCAACCTAGGTTGGAAGGAGAGGAATACTTAGCCGTTGTAGATGAATTCATGGAAGCTGTTCATGCACGGTGGCCTAAAGCAGTTGTGCAGGTATGTGTGTTGTGGTCATACTTTGGTTGCTAACTCAATCATGCTCCATTGCTAAACTCTTAAATCCTCAGTTTGAAGACTTCCAAATGAAATGGGCATTTGAAACTCTTCAGAGGTATCGGAACCGATTTTGCATGTTCAATGATGACGTACAGGTAATATGATTCGCCAGCTTTGCTATTCTGTAATGTATCAGCACTGTTGTTCTGAATTTATATTATCATTCGTTGACCCCTTCCTATTCGATAGGGGACAGCAGGAGTTGCTCTAGCTGGTCTACTTGGAGCTGTTAGAGCACAGGGCCGACCCCTAAAAGACTTTACTAAGCAGAAGATAGTTGTGGTGGGAGCTGGAAGGTATGTGATACGTTTGACATGCTTGGACATTTTCCTGAGTATATTTTTTATATATCCTGTTGCTTGTCCAAAATTCAGTTTCGTCCATTCTAACACCTCTTCAGAATTCAGTGCTGGGTTAGGTGTGCTCAGCATGGCTAAACATGCAATGTTAAGGATGCCAGGGACCCATAAAAGTGGAGAACTGGGCGAAGGACACAATCAGTTCTGGGTTCTTGACAAGGATGTAAGTTTAATCTGTACAAGAAAATACATTTTTAATGCTTTCCTACTAGGTATCTTCTGTCATATGTGTTCAGTTCAGATTTTAGCGCTAAGGCATCATTTATAAGTGCATAATAGGTTGAGTACTCATGTGCTACTGTTGTGATGTACCATGCAGGGCCTTATTACCAAAAGTAGAAAGGGTCTGGATCCAGCAGTTGCTCGTTTTGCCAGAGGTTATGGTCCTGAAGAGGTCCAAGATCTGCATGAGGGGGCTAGTCTTGTTGAAGTGGTATTCAAATTTTGATGATATTTCTTCAATCTTGAGCTAAACAAATGATATTAGCAGAAAAGGACTTCCAACTGGTTCTGTAGTTGCACTAATTCAGTTCATCATCAGGTCAAGAAAGTGAAGCCTCATGTGCTTTTAGGACTATCTGGAGTTGGTGGGATTTTTAACGAGGAGGTAAGCTCCAACATTGCGTATCTTATCTTATGAGTAATGACTGTACTGGAAGCTGTTGTCTATTCTTCAGTTTATTTCCCCTATTTACAAGTCCGTTCCTATAAACCCTCAGACCAGGGATTTGGCTGTAGCCACAAGTAGTCCAGTTAACCTTATAAATCATTATTTCACCGTTGTTACATCTAAGGATCTTACCTCTGCTTATCTACTACTCCCTCTGTTCACTAATATAAGATGTTTTGGCAAACTAACGTCTTATATTAGTGAAAGGGAGTATTTAGCATGCTTCATCATGAGTTGGGATTGTCTCATGGACAACGGTAGCCTCAAATATGCATCTCTCCTGCTAGGCCCCCAAAATCGTCTCCTTTCTTAATTTATAACATCAATAGGCTAGTATTGTCTTTACAATGCTTAATTATACTCATATATGATATTCACATGTCTTACCCTATCACTGTCAGCAGTTGAGTTTTAACTCAAGGATTTTGTATAATTCCAGGTTCTCAAGGCTATGAAAGACTCTGATTCCCCCTGCCCTGCAATTTTTGCAATGTCAAACCCAACTACAAATGGTTTACCCCTAATATTTGCCATTTAAATACTTATAATATGCACCCAACTAACATTGGCCTTTTCTTGTTACAGCTGAATGTACGTCTGAAGATGTATTCAAGCATGTTGGAGAAAATGCAGTATTTGCTAGTGGAAGCCCTTTCAGTAACGTCACTTTAAGTGAGTCATGTTTAACCTCCTTTGTATTGTTTACTTGCTATATATTCTTGTTGGTGACTGCTAATGCTACAATCTGTGTATGTCCCAGGCAATGGTAGAAAAGGGTATGCTAATCAAGCAAACAACATGTATCTATTTCCTGGGTATGACAATCTTTCTGTTTTTCCTTGTTCAAGCTTTGTTTTTTGTTTTCACCTGATGTAAATTTGTGCGAAATACAGGATTGGCTTAGGAGCCCTTCTTTCAGGTGCTCGGCATATTTCGGATGGCATGCTCCATGCTGCGTCTGAGTGGTAATTCCTGTTTCATTGGATCATATCATTGGCCTAACTGATGACATCCACTTTACCATTTGTGTAAGATGTCAAACACACTTTTAGCTACTATTGGCACTTGGAGGCAAAGTGCTAAACATTTAGGCTTGCAGGCTTCAGCCACAAGGCTTTTCACAAATGGACCCATGAATATTATCTTTTGGACTTGAATTGCACACTTTTTGTAGTTGATGTATCTTGGAGGACTCTTTTTTCCTCCTTTTTCCTCAATAAAATTGACCTAAGCATTCAACTGATGATTGCTGGTGCAGCCTTGCTTCATACATCACAGATGATGCGATTCGAAAAGGAATCCTCTTTCCTGAAGTCTCGAGGTTAGCTCCTCGCCCAGCTCTTGCCATTGCACTCTGTAGCAACATGCTATGTATTCTATCACTGCTAACTACCACCCACCAAAAATTGCAGTATCAGGCACATCACCGCACGTGTCGGCGCTGCAGTCGCCCGTGCCGCTGTTGACGAAGATCTGGCGGAAGGATTCTCTGAAGTGGATCCTAGGGAGCTCAAGAGCATGTCAGAGGTATGGCATACAAAATATTTCATCTGTTAAGTTGCTTGCCAGAACAGTGCCTGATTTCCTTTATGTGCTCACAGTCGGACACAGTGGACTATGTGGCTCGGAAGATGTGGTACCCTGTTTACAGCCCCCTTGTGAATGACAAATAGAGTTCCACGAAGCACACCTGAAGAGATGTATCAGGCGCTTATATTTGTTCCGTGTAGTTACAATTTGATACCTTGATTTAGCTGCTCTACTTTGAGAGTATTTCAACAGATACTGCTGCCCACGCCTACGGTAATGCTGTTGCGCCATTTATTTACATTGTCAGGTCGGCCAAACATTGCTTTTGAGACTGGTTGAACAATACTATAAGTTCATGTCTCACTTTCAGGACTTCAAGTCTTCAATAATCAGATGCTGGGTTTGTTTCTGCATCTTCATTGTTAAACTAAACGGACTTCACAATTTTGTTTATGTCACAGTTTTGGTGTATTTTCTGAAACATATTCATGCTCCACAAGTTAAGGATAATATACTACGCCTGAAACTCTTAGAGTGACAATGAGTAGGCTATCTCAGCATGCATCAGATGGTCAAATTGACTCGGCTTTAAGATCATTTGGCATAATGCAAAAGTTCAGTAATAATTGCTTATCTAATTAAAAAAATGGGATGAAACTAAATTATACAGGTGCCAGAAATTTTGAAGATTAAAAGTAAGTACTCACTCCATCTCAAAATAGATGTTGCTTATTTTTTTAAATTTGGACGAATCTAGACACTGTTTAGCAGTATATAGATACATCTAAATTTTGAGAAATTTCCGATATCTATTTTGAGACGGAGAGAGTACTATAGAACGGGAGATGATGACTTTCATGCGTGCCAGTATGATGCAGTCTTATTCTTTTTTAGCTGATGATGGAGTCTTCTCAGTTGGTAGTGCATATGAACTCGCCTTGCAGCTTAAAACCGTGAATTCGAATGTAGTTTCAGCTCCGCCCTATCTGGTGAACGTGGCTGTTGGAAGAAAGTTTTTTCTTTCGTATAAGAAGATTTTGGGTGCGCAGGTTACGTGGACTCTCCCAGTCAACCGACAAACAAGGAAGAGATCGATTGATATGTCTCTTAAATTTGCGAATTTTCGTTGATCAACAAAAGAAGTTTTTGTGGCTGCATCATCGACGTTCATACCACATGTTCCCTCTGTCGCCATCATCGAAGTTTTTGTGGCAGAAGCACTTGCCATGCTTCATGGACTGCCCTTGCTAATTCTTTGGGCTACAATTCAGTAGAGGCAGAGTCTGACTCATTGGATTTGGATGCTGTCCAATTATGCTCAGGTGAAGAAAGAATCCGGAATGATGCCACAATGATTTATGCCAGATCATGACACATGCAAGGGCCATTGGGAAGGTCCATTTTCAGCATTGCTTAGAGAGGCAAATAAAGCGGCTCATTGCTTAGCTAGGGAGTGTTTCAATTCAAAGATCTCTTGTAATTGTATCGATGACTCCCCTAGTTTCTTATTGCAAACTCTGAACCCCTTAGTTTCTTATTGCAAGATGTAACTATGATTTAAGATTAATAAAGCAAGCCATGATGGGCCCTTCCATAAAAAAAGTTTTTTGGGATAAAATTTAAGGTACTTCATAAATCAAGATCACGACCGCTTTATTCTGAAGAGAAAAGGATTTGGGAGAAATTCAGTAAATATATACGCTACTCCCTCCGATCAAATTAACGTTCTCAAATTTGTTTAGATTCACATGTATCTAGTCAAGTTTTAGTGTTAGATACATCTGAATCTAGATAAATTTAAGGACATTAATTTAGATTGGAGGGAGTATATAAGTTGTAATAACATCTTATATTATGGGACATAGGGAGTATTATATTTAAGAATTTCTCTATTAATACCCAAACTTTTTTTTTTACAAATTTATGCTTTGATTTTTAGACAAAACAGGTCACCTCAAAATCATAAACCCTTTTCGGATTGAAATCGGTTCCATCTTTCTTCACCTGCATAATCACAAAAACCGGCCTCCCGGCCATGGCCAACCATCGCGGCGCCTCGGAGCAGCATCGGCTGTAACACCTTCGACGCGCCGGCCGACCCAGTTCTGCGCTTGATGTCCGGGTCAAGATCGCCCACCATACGTATGTACCGGTTAGTCTGTTTCCGATCTACTCGTCGAGAGGGTGTGGATCGAATTGGTTGCCGATGGGGAATCCTTGGTAGCGGGAGGGTTCTGGACTTCTGGTGTGTGAGGATATGCATGTATCCTAGTCGCACAACTTCTGGCCGGTCGATTGCAAAGCTGCTGGTGGAATTTCTGTACTTTTTGTTTGTAGAGTAGGAAGCAAACCGAAAAACGGATCCCGGTAGCACGACGCGGATACATGGATTATTATTCGTTTCCTGAGATAAATCGTTGCGCTACTCATCTGTCGAGCTTGTTCTGCTGCTGCAGGTGCGATGAGGGGCGTCTTTCTAAGCTTACATCTGCATCAACGCTCGAAGTACCCGATGAGTTATCGTGGAAGAAGTTCCTCGATTCAATAGCAACGACGGGTTCGTCCATCACTGAGACTCCATGGTCTTGCCAGGCGGTTACTACTGATCGCACCGCTGTGTTACTGCCAGCATCGCATTTCCTTGTCTCCTGGATCATCTCTTTTGGTCCGGTCACGTCTTGATTGGAATTTGTGGTTTTACATCAGGGTTGATGGTAGTGCATCTTTCCACACATATCCTCATGTGGGCGGACCGTTTCAGAGCTTACAGGAAGCTGACAGTGCTATAGATCGCTTTCTCCATGCCCGCCGGGATCCAAAAATGTAAAGTTTCTCAACTCTGCTTGACGTTTTCATCGGTTCAGTTGTCCCCTTTTTGTGCAGTCTTTTGAAAGGTCACGAAATATAAGCACAGTTTTATAGCATAACTAGGGAAAAAAGAAATACCTTCCTAAGTTAATTTTAAAGATTCTCGTTTTATAAACTGTAAGGAAGCATTATTTTGTAAATTTATTTGGGGAAATGATACATCTCCCCCGGGGGATCACGTGCTCGCGTCCCCGGATACGGGACCCGTTGGATCAAATCGATTGTGCGGGTACCAATTTTGGCTCCACTACACACTAGCCCACCGCCCTGGTAAAAAAAAAATCTACCTTATCCTCTCGGTCAATCTCATCTTCTCCTTCCCACGTTCTCCACCGCCCGTCCTCAATCTCATCTTCTCCAGTCTCCACCACTCCTTCCCCTGTTCTCCACCACCCGGTCGCACGTGCCCTGGTGAGCTATTGCCGCGCCCCAAACCCGCCATCGCCGCCTCCCGTCCTTGCTTCGGCCATTACCCTGTGGATGAGCTCGCCAGCTCCTGCAGCCTCACGCTTTTTTCCGGCCATGGCCCTCGATGCTTGCATCACCTCGAGCTCTACTAAGGCCCCCGCGCTTCCTCGGCTCGGCCCCGATGCTACAAAACTACGGTGGCACTTGCTACAGCGGCTCTCCGCCAAAGCGGTGGCGGCTCTTGCTACAGCGGCAGCGGCGCTCTGCTACATCGGCGGTGTAGATCTGCTACAAGCGGCGGCGGCACTCTGCTACATGCTACGACAGCGGCGGTGACGCTCGCTACAATGGCTACGGCGCATTGCTACAGCGGCTGCGGGGGTCTGCTACATGCGGCGATGGCGCTTGCTCCAGCGGCGTGGGCTCTCTGCTACATGCAGTGTCAGCGGCGCTCTGCTACATCGGCGACGGGGGTCTGCTCCAAGCCGCGGCAGTGTTCTGCTACATCGGCGGCAGCACTTGCTCCAGCAGTGGGGGCGCACTGCTACATCGGCGGTGGGGGTCTGCTACATGCGGCAGCGGCACTTGCTCCAGCAACGGGGGCGCACTGCTACATGCAGCAGCGACGGTGCTCTCCTATAGCGGCGGTGTCGCTCTGCTACAAGCTGCGGCGGCGATGCTCTGCTACAAGCCACGGCGGCGTTCTACTACATCGGCGGCGGGGGTCTGCTACTTACGGTGACAGCAACGCTCTCTATAGCGTTGTGTCGCTCTGCTACAAGCCACGGCGGGGGGGGGGGGGGGGGGGTTCTACCACACGTTGTGCTCATGCTGGCCGACGACAGTGCTACCGACGACGCCCTGCATTGCTCCCTGCGGCGGACGTGATTACTGCAAGATATGGCAGTGATGCTAGCGACGATGATGTAGTCGGTGGTGCTCCGACGGTGCTCTGGTGGTGGAGATACCACGGAGGAAGAGATCGACGACGCTGGAGTTGCGGTCATGCTCACGGAGGAAACTGGGAAGTATGGGAGGATGACGAACGGGTGGAACTAACCCACTTCTTGTCTGTTTTTTTATTCACAGAAAGAGGGACACATGTCACCACCTGGACCCGGGGGATCGGGGAATTTGATCCCCGGGGGACGCGTAGTACTCCCCATTTATTTGTGAGAGATTGTTGAAATAGACCATACATCATAAGCATAGCTGCCTTAATGCAGATAATACCAAGTTGTATCTAACTATGTTTTTACCAAACTGTAATTTAGCTATGCAGATAATAGCAAGTTGTATCTAGCAAGTGGTTAGCTTTTAACCATTCACACATATGGAACTATCTTTTCTCACACTAAACAACAGTGACAACATGAGCACTAAGTTCCATTAACTATCCAAAATAGTGTGGTAAGAGCACACTAAGTTGGGATCTAAAACTCCTCGAATCAGGCTTTCTTCTCGCTATATTAATATAGCAACCGTTTGAGACCACTGCTGGGTCAGACAACACCACGCCCAAAAAGAGAAAAACAAACAACAAAGAAAAAGAAAAAGAGAAAGAAGAGAAAAACAAAGCCGACAACGGTGGCTCGACGAAAACGAGGATGACCCGCAATCGCTGCGCCCTCCAAAGTATTTCCACCACGCGCCTAGCGCTCCGAAGCGACGCGTACCAAGCAACACCTCCAAGAAGGAAAGCGGCGACAACGACACTGCTGCCCGAACTGGTCCTAGGGTTTTGCCCGATACGCTGCAGGAGGTGGGGAAGAGATACACCCGACACCCTTCAAGAAGGACGGCGACACCCGCAGGCGTCACCGCGTCGGTGTCTAGATGACAAGGATTTCTCCCGACCTCTCAAAAAACCACACTCCCGGACGCTTCGAATTGCTCCACCAAACACGCCGCCCACCAGCACACGCCACCACAGTCTTGCAGTCACCCCCACCGTCTCACCGTGAGCCATGGTGTGAGACTAGTACGACCGAAAGGGAGGAACTTCAGCGGGAGTCGGCGGTACAGTAACACGCAGGAGGGGACTACCTCCACTGCCGGAAGGCGATAGCCGACTGGATGTAGCAGCCGGGGCAAACCAGGCCCTCACTGGCCTGGCCTAGCCCAAGTGGGCTCGTGAAGCCTTGCCGCCACACTACAGCAAGGGTGTCACCGTAGCCGCCAAATCCTGGCGTTGGTTCCTACTTCTTTGTCCACCAGTGGATCCGCTGCCACCACAGAACCCTGCCGCCAAGCAGCAGCAGCGTCACCACCATGTGCTCACCCGGGCTTGCCGGACCGCCGCCGGTCTAAGGAGACCCACCACAGAAGACATCTCGCACTTGGGTGGGTGACAAACACGACCACGACTAGTATGACTGCACATCCGAGCGCGACCGGCAAAACGGGGGGAAAGCATTAGTGCGACGATCACATGGCCACGGCACCTCCGTGCCGCCACAAGCCGCACCTCGCAGAGCCCACCTCGGGTCTGCTAGGCGGTAGCGGGTCTGGACCCGCCTGGTCCGAAACTGGTTCCCGACCATGGCACAACAAGGAGAAGGTCCTGCCACCTGTAGAGCCCCCGTCACCTGCCCTGTGCGTGGTCCGCCCGAGCCGAGATCGGGCCCGAAGGGCCCCGATCAGGGCCTGCAGACCAACACAGCCAGGGATCCAGCGCAACCATCAATGCCACCGCCTCCTGCCGTGCCGCCGTCCGCACCTCCGGCGTCGCCGCGCCGCCCAGTCGCCACCCGATCCGAGGCCACCGCTATGGATCACCGCTGCTATCAGGAGACCCCGCGACTCCCTCTGCGCGCACGGGAAGGAAAGGCCACCGCCGCCGGCACCGCACGGGCTTAGCCCGGCGGCGGGGGAGGCGACAGTGAGGAGGGGACCTGGAAGGAGCGGCGGCTGAGGCTCGCTCCGTCGCTCACGGGGGACGAGCGAAGCGTTTTTCCGGGATCTAAAACTAAAGATGGCACTGTCTTTAAAAACGAAAAAATGTAATTCTTTTTCGTTTTTAAAGATGGCACTGTCTTTAAAAACGAAAAGGAATTACATGTTGATAACTTGGCATGCAAGCACTTTAGTTTTTGTGATTGCTAACATGATCTATGTTAGAGGGCAACTTGGGAGCTGTTCAATCCTTACACAGCATCCTCCTGTCATACAAACTAATCACCCTAGCTCTTTGCCAGGCTACAAACATTAACCTAGTTTCACGTATTATTCCCTACTTCTGAGGAAGTACAATGTACTGATATCATAGAATGCTCTTTTGCAAATTAGGTGCAAGGAGCAAGCTGGTGCTTCTCAGATGGAGATGGCTATACGACAATATCTTTACTGGCCTAACGGCACAAGGAAGAATGGTACAAAGTCACAAGTAACTGAGAAAACTCATGATCCGATGCGCTCATTGGTTCAAGCTTTAGTAGACCAGTATAATGAGAATCGCCAACTTGTGTGTGTCTGCTCTCTCTTCCTCCTGTCCTTACTACTCCCTACGTCAGTTCCAGTATTGGCCTCTTATTGTCCTGTCCATGTAAAAAGAATCTAGTACAATTCATATTCCTTGGTTTCAGGATCTTGCATATGAACTCAAAGATCTCATTCATTGCCAGTACATTTCTGAGAGTTATGGGACCAATTCTAGGACCGGTAGCTACTATCATTTGAATTTCACTGCAAAGGCGAATGGGGCTGAGGATATTGACCGTAGCATCGACAATCTGTTCTTTGTTGAAGTCACGTTTATGAAAGGAGAACAACTGAAATTGGTGGTTAGCTATTTCTGCTTGGTTGAACCTAATGATAATGGTAATCTATAATCTTAACTAAAATTAAGTACTTTTCAGCTGCATTTTGTGAGTTGGAACTTATACTTTGCTGTTAGATATCTTTTTTTGCTGTAGTTATGATATTTTCTATGTTAGCCTGTTTTTTTGCCTGGGTGTCTGTTCCCCTTTTGTGACATGACATTCGTAATATCTCAAAAACTGATTCATGCATTCCGTCGTGTGTAATAGGTTTACATAAATGTGTCTATTTTTGTGTGCTTGTGCCTGGTTATATGACTAATTCCCTCTGTTATTTTTTCCCGTTGAAAATAGGTCACTGCTATGGTTGTATAAATAATGGAAGTGTTTATTTGAAGCACCCCAGTAAGGCTGATGCATACACCGGTGGTCACTTGAACACATATTCGTCATTTTGATATGATAGGGGTGACTCCGATACCGTATGATGATCTATCTCATGGTGAACACTTTAATATTTTGTTGCTTCATTTTTAATTACAAGTGTTTCACCGCTATTTTTACAGGAGGTGGATGAGGAGGCTGAGGAGGCCATGATAAGATGTATGTACTCGGTAAGGCCATATCTTGTACGATATACTGCCATTTGCATTTGTAGTTGCATGATGTTGGTTACTTGATTGATTAACTTTTTCTTGTGTACTTTATTTAGGACTATGATGTTGAAGAACGTATCGTGGCCAGAACTTGGCCTCGACAAAGACCCTCCACCTAACATAATTGAAGAAGATCCGATGAGGGTGTTTGGGCGTGAAAACATGACATCACCTTGCACTTCCTAGGACTGAATGTTCATATACTGGATCAGCAGATCTTTTAGTGTAACCTTCCCAAATTGTAGAAATCGGCATATTTCCTGTTGCTACGACATGAAGAAGAAAAGAGTAATCCTAAAGTTGTGTTGAGAGTCTATTTCTAATTATTTGTGTTGAAAAGGGAAAAGGACGTCGCCTAGAGGGGGTGAATAGGCGATTTAAAATTATTACGGTTTAGGCTCTAATAAATGCGGAATAAAACTTAACGTTTAATTTATCAAGCCAAAACCTATATCCACTAGTTTCACTAAGTGCACCAACAACCTATGCTAAGCAAGACAAGCAACAAGGTGATAGCAAGATATAGTACTTCAAGCACGATGGCTATCACAATGTAAATTGCATAAATAAATGGCTTAGTTGAGAGATAACCGATAGAGGCGGAGACGATGATTTATTTTCCGAAGTTCACTTCCAAAGAAGCTACACCTCTGTTGGAAAGGTGCAGGGCGCAATGTACTTCGAACGCCACAAGTGACTCACCTCGAGGTGTGGTGGCTCGATGCTCACCCAACGCCACACAAGGCCTCACCCCAAGATGCGAAGGCACGCAACCTACTGACGCCACAAAAGGCTCACCCTATTCTCCCGTGAGCTCACCACAAAGGCCTACTCACGTTCCACTATGGGACACTTGAGGGCGGTCACCGAACCTGTACAAGGCTTGGGACAATCTCCACAACTCAATTGGAGGGCTCCCAAGAAATGCCACAAAGGCTCCACAATGCCACAAAAGGCCAACAAGCTTGGGGAACCTCCACAACTCAATTGGAGCCCCAAGAACACACCACAACTCCACACAGCCGTCTAGGGTTCCAAGAACCCAAGAGAAACAAGCCCAAGAGCTTGAACTCGCCGAATCTCCGAGGAGAACTCAAACCTATGCACCAAATGCAAGAGGCAAGTTCTTCACTCTCAAATTCCACCAAAGCTACAAAAGCTATCGGGGGAATAAGGGAGGAAGAACACAAGAGGAGAACACAAAAACTCTCCAAGATCTAGATCCCAAGGATTCCTTCACGAAGAAGGGATTTGATTTGGTGGGGATTGTAGATCTAGATCTCCTCTCTCAAATCCCTCAAAGAGATGCAAGAATTATGGGAGGGAGAAGGGAAGAGGCCAAGCTTTTGAAGGTTAACAATGGAGGAGAGAGAGTGGAAGATCTAGCAAAAATGACCTCCAAAGTTGGAGAAACTTTTGGAAAGAGGGGGTCCTTAAATAGGGCAAGAGAAATCTGCCCGTTTTGGCCAGATTCGCGCCCCACCGGAACTACCGGTGCCCCACCGGTACTACCTCTAAATAGAAACACAAGATACAGAAGAAAAACGAGATTTACCGGAACTTTGGCCGGAACTTGGGCCGGTACTACCGCTCAAGCAAAAGACGTTGGACAGCATTGTACGAAAACTTTAATAACTTTTTACTCCGGACTCCGATTTCGATGATATTGGGCTCGTTTTGAAGAGAAAAAAATCTCTACAATATTATGCAAAGAAACATGATAGTCCAACAAGAGAGGATAAAAATAAAATAGAGAAAGGTATGACCTCTCAGAAGCGACGAACCGGTAAAACCTCCAGAACCCAAAACGCAAGAAGTTGAGTTTGGAAACTCTAAATGGGATGAAACCAATTTTGTTGGAAAGATAATAAAGAGTAGAATCCAACAAAAGATAAAATATTGGATATCATAAAGGGAGAAAATACCATGAATATATATGTGAGATACCTCCTAAGGTGTGGAGCCGGAAAAAACCCGCAAGATCAAAAACGCAATAAGATATGCAAGGAAAATCCGTTTTTGACAAACTAGAGCTTGTTATGGAGATAACCACAAGCTCTAGATCCTCACATGGACAAGAACCAAACAACAACCAAGAAAGATGATGCTATGTATGCAAATGTTTGAGCTCTCTTCGAAAGATACAAACGAGTCACCCACTCGAGAGCCCCTCTTGATAGTACGGCTATCTATCCTAAACCCAGTCTCCCAACACTACAAGAGACCGGTAAAGAAGAAACTCTATCAAGATCATACCTTTGCCTTGAGCATCCCACTTGAGCTTTATGAAAACGATCTTGTCACCTTCAAGATGGAACACCTTTCTTGATTGCTCGTGCTTGCTCTTGCTTGATGAAGACTTGCGAATGGCTCCCTCATACTCCATGGGGAAACATCTTCTTTGACCTTGTCGTCATCACTCCATGAACGCCGAGGAGGCAAGCTCCAAGCATGAGATCTTCTAGAGATGGTGCATCTTGAGCTTGCACATCATTTCTTGATGATGTCTTGAAGATAGCCATGATGAACTCTATATTCTTCTTCTTTTTCTTCTTCTTCTTCTTTAAGACATACTTGATCTTCTTCTTCTACTTGATTCCAATAGGCACAAAGCCCTTAGACAATGCTTCTTCTTTTTTCATCCTTGAAACCAACACATGGTTCAAGCGATGCCAATGGACAAACCTACAAGTAAGACTCAATTTGTACATTAGTCCATAGGGATGGTCATTAATTACCAAAACACACATGGGGGCATACATGCCCTTTCATGTGTTCTAATTAAGTACTTCATGGTTTTATAGCTGATGTGTTTATAAGCTGGGTTGTGCTCGGCTTCTGCTTTTTATCTATTTATTCCTCACAGGAAAACCTTTTTATTAAATATACGTACACCATTAAATTACACATCCAAAATTTGCTGAAAAAAGGAACGCATATGGAAAGAAATGTTTATAGAAGCATCAAAAGTGAATTTCGTGATGCAAGATCCAAAAGACCTTGAGGGGACAAATGTGTTCTGATCTGAAACAAAGGTTATTAGTAGATGATGTCAAATACGAGGAATTGGAGTATGAAATGTTATTGTAGCTCAACGATGTAAATCAGTCGATAACAAAAAAAAGCCTATATCTGCCTTCCTTGGTATGAAAGAAGAAGAAAATACTACCATAGTTGAAGCTGATTTCTCCTTGGTGCGCTCGAAACACAAAATTCAATACTGAAGTTATTGGATTGTTGGACTTGTATACTAAAGTGTCCAAGTCCAAGAATCCAACTCTATTCTTCAGAAAAGAACCAACTCTAGCACATAGTTTACTCTTTCCTAGCAGGACCTTATATTCCATGAATCCAGCTAGGGAATCGATTCACCATTCCCTTCTTTTATGTGCTACTACAAAGATGCTGCGGAACGCACCACGGCTAGCATAGAATGTCAACAATTGGGATTTTTAGGAGCTACATAATCAATTTATGTGTGAGTACTTAACATGGGATTACACACAACTATATGGAAAATCATTGACACAAATGAGGGATGAGAATGCAATCAAGAGCAAAGTAAGAGAGTGCAAATTATGTGATTTTGTTAGAATTTTTTGCCAACGAGTTTCTCCATGCGATGAGAGTAGCTTGAAGTTGTCTCTAGAACTTCAAAATGAAAGCATACACTCATTTTAAAAAAAGAAAAAAGAAGACACCAAGCCTTTTGTCCCCGAATGATGTACTCTATTTTACGCCTGCGCGACCATTTTAAAAAAAGAAGAAGGTGTCTATCATGACATCAAGTTCTCTATAACACTACTCCTTTTGAAGTTCTTTGCGTACATACATATGAAAAACCTCATGTGATTGTTGAGTTGTTACTCTCGGACCAGCTTGGAGCTCAGTTTTGCTTTTGGTTATGATTGTGAGTTCACGTGGATTCCTAAAACTGTAGTGACAATAATATTTAATATCTTGCAAACTAAGAGGTTCTGATTTTGATCTTCAATAGACACTGTTTACTTTGCCCTTCCTTGGTTCTTGTGATGAAAAACTGTTTGGCCCGATCTTTCACGATGCACCTCCTGATCCAATGGATCTAATAGAAATCTCTCAATCAAGTATATACGTAACTTGAAGATGGGGAAAACCAATCTTGCGAGAAACTCGACGATGAACGACGAACCTCACGCCATAATAGATTAATCCAACGAGCAACTTGATAATGAACAACAAGCCTCACGCTAAAGCACGACAATACTTGAATAACAAGCACCTTCACGCAAACTCAATATACTGGATAACTAGACGAGCGTCGGAGACGCCGTCACCATGCCAACCCGGAGGGATGGTCCACAAACCAGAAACACAATGTTCTACATAATTTTCAGCTCCCCTAACATTGTGGCACCCCCCTTGTTTATATAGGACAAAGGGCAGGGGTGGCTGACCCTATTGGACTGACTCGACCTAATTGGACTCTGGCTCATAAACATAGCAAAAACGTTTGACACGGATTTAGACTAAATTATTACATGTCATTGGTTGTCCTAGTAAACTGCATGAGATGCCCACATCATCCTCTCCCCCTTAAAAAGGCGTTGTCCTCAACGCCGAAAGGTCTTCTCCAGCATGTGACGTCATATCAACAAAATCATCACTCTCCATCTTCAAGCCTTGCCAGCCTGCCACACCACATCCTCCCTCTCGGCTAGCTTGACTTGCCCTTGACGCCCCTTCAATCTTCAGCGCCATCAACCTGATTGAGACACAAATCATCCTTTGAATGCTATCTCGAAGCACACCAAGCTAATCATCCAAAACAAACAGGACAAATTTCTGCACGTAAAGGTTCCAAATAAGCTGGGTACACATGCATATGCACAAACTCAGGATATAATCAGTGTCTCCCTTTTTTTGGCCTTTCTTTGTCCACGCGAAGAAACTTCACAAAAATTCTGACAGTACAAATGTGTCGCCTAGATGCAGAGCGAGCAAAACGAGTACGTCCAATCTCTGCAGGCAATCCTCTTTCTCTGTCTGTCCTTTTTTTCTCTCTCTCAGCCTTCACGCAATATCGGCAACAAAAATCGAACTAGCTTGTTAAGACAGATCTGATTCCAACACCAAGAAATCCACATCATGGCTAAAAAAAATCCTTTTGTTTCCTTTGCTGGCCTGGTCGAAACTACTCCATACCAAGAAGCGATCCAAACTTTTTGTTCTTTCCTTTAACTGCACGTCACGAAACGGCCTGATAAAAAAACACTTTCCTTGCCTATAGGATATCGAGCGATCCAATCCAAACTGACTCAGCCCAAACTTTTCTTTCCTTTCCTTGCCTGTACGTACATGCTGAAGCAAAACTTTTTTCTTCGCTAGTAGATGCAAATTCTAGTTTCTTTTTCTTTTGTTCTTTCCTTTCTTGCCTGCAGCTACGATAGACGCGCAGGAATAGGCACCACCGAACGGAAATCGCCTGGCAGACTGGCACCTTTTCCGTTTCTTTTCCGGTAGACGGAAACGAACCAAACCGATCCTTTCGGTCGGCCAGCTCATGCAGACACAAAAAACTCGAACAGATCTCGCCGAGATTGGAAACTGTACGCGGCCCGCAATCTTCAACACGACCACAAAATTAACAAAACCCTGCAACACCAACTCGACAACACCGTCCGTCAGACACTCGTCGCCTAACTAATCAAAAATCAGTGACAACAATTGCACTGTGATCAACCTGACGCTCTGATACCAGATGATGAAAAACTGTTTGGCCCAAACTTTCACGATGCAACTCCCGATCCAATGGATCTAATAGAAATCTCCCAATCACGTGATATACATAACTTGAAGATGGGAAAAACCAATCTTGCGAGCAACTCGACGATGAACGACGAACCTCACGCCAGAATAGATTAATCCAACGAGCAACTTGATGATGAACAACAAGCCTCACGCCAAAGGACGACAATACTTGAATAACAATCACCTTCACGCAAACTCAATATACTGGATAACTAGACGAGCGTCAGATACGCCGTCACCATACCAACCCCAGAGGGATGGTCCACAAACCAGAAACACAATCTTCTACATAATTTTCAGCTCCCCTAACATTGTGGCATCCCCCTTGTTTATATAGGACAAAGGGTAGGGGTGGCTGACCCTATTGGAGTCGGACTGATTCGACCTAATTGGACTCTGACTCATAAACATAGCAAAAACGTTTGACACGGTCTTAGACTAAATTATTACATGTCGTTGGTTGTCCTAGTGTATCAAACTGCATGAGATGCCCACATCATCTTGCTTGAGATACCAACATCCGATTACATAGATCACTAAGTCTCTTGGCTCGGAAGCATTGCATAGGTTGTTGGAGTCAACAACAAGAAGCCTTCGCATCCGGTGCATGTTGGGGATATGCTAAATGGGTATCACCATTGCATGTCTCTAATCCGGCTAACCCGGGTGGCCCACAGTTGGTAGCATGGCCCATGGCCTAATGGGCGGCCCAGTTAGACGGATCCAGAAGGGAGGCCCATGCCGGATAAAGGAAGGCTATGTCGCAGGCACCGACCTACGCGGAGCCTTGGACTATAAGACACGAAGACTAGTTAGTATTAGTGTAGGACTCTATAACCTGTCCGATAAGGTATTTTCCCTGTAAGCCTAGGTTCTGGCGCCTTTATAAGCCGGATCTGTGGGAGCCTTTAGGGCACAATGTACAACGATACACAACACCTCGCACAACGAACCAATCCTTGTAACTCGGCGTATTGTCATTACAGTGATTTATAGCAGGAGCAGAGTTCCACCACCGTTGCGGGACTTGGACCTGGGTAAGCTTGTTACCTCGTACCTGTCACTCATCGCCTTCCCCCACCTCTCTAAACACGCTATGTGAGGACCCCTCCATGGCGTAATCATCGGCAATACCACGACAGTTGGCGCCTACCATGGGACAAGAGGCGCTTCGAGCTCTACACAGGACAAGGTCCAATCTCTTTGAGGGAATCGGTGACACCGTAGCCATTGGGCATGTTCTTTTCTCCGGAAATGTTCCAATCGTCCCTCCGGACGAGTTCTGGATCCCGGCGAAGACGAACCCCACCCGCTGCACTGTTATCCTAGTCGGGGACATCCACATCTTCATTGGCGAAACTGACTCGGGTGCTAGCTCCCAGGAAGTCGGAAACTTGTCAAGGCCCGCACAGACCGCCTCTAGGAAGGATACGTTCGCGGAAGAATCTGGCCTAGATCTCTCTTCATAGTTTGTCAACTCAGATCGGAAAAATTCAAGGCCCACCCAAACCGCCCATGTGCAGGATATAACGGTGGAAGGACCCTGCAGATCTGCTTGGCTTCCTCGAGAATTCGAGAAGCGGAGGTCACACTTTGTCGGTGTCATCACCATCTTCGATCTAGCTAGATGTGTTTAGAGGGACGGAGAATCCCCTCGTGAATACCTCGCCAGATAGATGAGGGTGAGAGAAACCCTTGATGGTGACCGCACTGACAAACTTGTCTACCACTTCGTGGAAGGGCTCACGCCCGGAACACTCCTCCAGCATATGCTAAGGAGGCGACAGGATGCCGACTTGCTTACCCTCAATGAGATGATCGTAACTGTTAATAGTTTCACTGACGCCAATGAGGAAGCTGAGTCCGACATCGCCGCCACAACCGGAGAAGGTAGCAACAACAACGGCCATGAACCGTCCCCGTCCAGCTCCACCATAGAAAACACCGAAGCCAACTGAAAGATCATGTGGGCCCCCATGTGTGCTTTTGGTAATTAATGACAATCTCTATGGACTAATGTTTGCATTAAGTTGCACTTGTAGGATTTTTCCATTGGCTTTGCTTGGACCATGTGTTAGATCCAAGGTGGAAGAAATGAAGAAGAAGAAGCTTTGACCAAGGGCTTTGGGCCTTTTGGAGTCATATGAAGTTTAAAGAAATGTTGTGCAAGATCAAGATGCGCCAGCTCTAGAAGATCTCATGCTTGATGCTTGCCATTCTCGGTGGTCATGGTTCGATGAAGACAAGGTCAAAGAAGAGGCTTCCCCATGGTGTATGGGGGAGCATATGTCAAGTCTTCATCAAGCGAGTGCGTGCAAGAGAAATCAAGATAGGTGTCCATCTTGAGAAGGACAAGATCGTCTACATCGTTCTCAAGTGGATTGCTCAAGGCAAAGGTATAATCTTGATATGTTTTCCCTTTTGCCGATCTCTTGTTGATAGTTGGGAGACCGGGTTTAGGATAGATAATCGTACTACCAAGAGGGGCTCTCTAGTCAGTAGCTCGATCATATCGTTCGGAGAGATCTCAAACCATTACATTCTTAGCATCATCTTTCTTGGTTGTTTGTTGGATATTTTCCATGGTTGGTTCTATAGCTTGTGGTAATCTTCATAACAAGCTCTAGTCCATCAAAAACAGATTTCCCCTTTATACCCTTTTGTGTTTTTGATCTTGGAGGTTTTTCGGACCTTCACCAAGTGAGGTATCTCACATTATAATACTTGATATATTCTCACTTGGTGGTATCCAATATTTTTTTTGGTCAATCGGAGTTTCCTAACTCTACATATTGCTATTTGAAGATTGCCTTCTATTTGTTCTAATAAGAAAAAAAGGAGGAACTATTTCTGGGCTGACCGAGAGGTACTACCGCTACGCGCAGCCAGGCACTACTGAACGCACGCTCCACCAGCTCTGCATGGCCTGATTGTGGTGTTGGACCATGCCGGTAGTACCGACCCAAGAGGTACTACCGCCTAGGCCAGCCGGTACTACCGGGTCGTCCACTGCTTCTTGGCCCAGCTGCGCGCTAGTGCTGCTTGCTCACGGGCCGCGCCTCGCTTGCTCGCCCCGTAGCGGCCACGCTGGCCTCGCTCTGCCTCGCGCGCGCCGCGGTTCCCCCTGATCCCCTTTGATCGCTAGTTGCGCCTCACCCTCGCGTTGACTTGCCGCTCGCTGGCTTGCTCGCTTCGCCTGGGTCGGTGTGATAGTACCGTCCCAATTCTGTACTACCGGCCCAGGTCGAAAATCAGGCCCCAACGGGCAGATTCTGGTCCCCCTTTATAAGCCTTCCTTCTCTCTCTCTCTTTTTATGAGCTTCTTCCCTCTTTTTCTCAAGTCTTTGCCCCATTGTTCTAATCTCTTTGAGCTTGATTCCTTTCTTCCACTCCAATGATTCTTGCCCATATTTGAGAGGAAGATTGAGAAGATCAAGATCTACATTTGGACCAAACCAAATCACCCCTTTGTGAGTGAATCTTTGGGATCTAGATCTTGGGGGATTTTATGTTCCCCTTTGATTCTTCCTCTCTTGTTCCCCCAATAGCTTTAGTAGCTTTGTTGGAACTTGAGAGTGAAGGATTGGAGCATCCTTGTGGTTTTCTTGCCATTTGCATTAGGTGCATCAGTTTGAGTTCTCCTCGGAGGATTTGGTTGGTGAAATCAAGAAGCTTGTCCCTCTTGGGTTCTTGGAACCCTAGACGGTTGTGTGCCCTTTGTGGCGAGTTCTTCATGCCTTCAATTAAGTTGTGAATCTCTCTCCAAGATTGAGGCCTTGGTGGCGATTATTAGGAGCCTCCAATTAAGTTGTGGAGATAGCCCCAATCTTGTACGGGTTTGGTGACCGCCCTCAAGTGTCCCATAGTGGAACGGGTGCTTGCCGCGTGGTAGGTGCTCGAGAGAATAGGGTGAGGTCTCTTGTGGTGTTGGTAGTTTTAGTACCGCCCACCCCTCCAACGAGACGTACTCCCTTGTTGGGAGGAACTCGATAAACTATCGCCGTCCCCACGTGCCTCGGTTATCTCTATACTCGAGCTCTTTACTTATGCACTTTACACTGTGATAGACTTTGTTCTTGAAGTAATCTATCTTGCTATCATTGTTGCTTGTATTGCTTAGCATAAGTTGTTGGTGCACATAGGTGAACCTTAGTATATCTAGGCTTTGTGCTTGACAAAAGAAAATGCTAGTTTTATTCTGCCATTGTTAAGCCCATCTCGTAAAAGTTTTAAACCACATATTCACCCTCACTCTAGGCCGCATTCGTGATATTTCACCAACTCCGACTCAGTGCTTGACGCACTTTACACCGACATCAACACGGATGGCGGCGGCTCTGACGCCAACTCGGAGGAGTACGATGCTGATATGAGGGAGATCAAGAGGGAGGAGCGCGCCAAGAAAGCTGTCACTTCCTGCCAGGTACAGGTGGCCATCGGGAACACGATAGAAGAAGACTAGCAGAACTAGGTGGCCGGAAAAGCTCCGCCAGCAGCGGCGGAAGGAGTTGCGACAGGAAAAGCTAAAAAAGCTGCAGATCCTCCGGGTCTGGCTAAGGCTATGACACCTCCGGCTATTCCCCCGCAGCAGCCGCAGGAACTCCCTACCTGGCCTAGTGTTGTGAACACAACAAACCTACCGCCACCGCCGTCCACATCAGCAGCCGGCAACCCCTTGGTCAAGAGTCCTTCTCTGGCTATTGTTTGTTGTGTTCAAAGCAAGTCACCTTCTTCGGCTATTCCCCCACACCAATCGCCAAGGCTTGCTCACAGGAGAAGAAGGAAACCTCGCAGAGGCTGAAATCCAATCCGGAGCTTTGCCGGTCAAGCATGAACAATCTCCGAAGACCAAGATCTCCCCATGAGGAAGGATCCCATATGGGCTTGATGACCGACAAGTATAGGGGCTGTATCGCAGTATTTTCGATAAGTAAGAGTGTCGAACCCAACGAGGAGCAGAAGGTGCTGGCTAGTGGTATATATCAGGAATTCTCTGCAAATACTTAGCAAACGGATTTTTAGGGGTTTTCGATAAAGCAAGTAAACAAAGTACGAGTAAACAAAAGACAATAGAAATAAATGCAGCAAGTGGCCCAATCCTTTATGCAGCAAAGGACAAGCTGGTTGTATTTCTATAGATGACCAAACGTTCTCGAGGACACATGGGAAGACTGTCAAGTGCTTTCGCTTCATATAGTTGATTAATCTTCTTTAGCTTGCTAAGTGTTGTGTGGGTGAACCTATGCTAATGTATCGCCCCATCCAAGACTAATACATACTTGTGATTATACCCCTTGCAAACATCCGTAAGTACAAGAAAGTAATTAAGGTAAAACCTAACCATAGCTTTAAACTCTAAGACCCTTACGTCCCTTGTGCAATGGTTTCCTAACGGGGGTTCAGGTTTCTATCACTCCGGTAACCCCTACGATTAGTAGCCAAATACACAATGCAATCCCCTAGGCCCATATAGGTGAAGTGTCATGTAGTCGACGTTCACATGACACCACTAGAAGAAGTACACCACAACTTAAATAACAATCTATTGAATCTTTCTCAACGCAACTCCACTACTAACAACAAGACTTCTCCCATGTCCTCAAGAACAAAACGAACTACTCACAAGACATCATATGGATCATGATCAAAGATGGAATAATGATGTATAACAATCTGAACATAAACAATAATCCAATGGTTTACTCAATAGCATCAACTACAAAGAGTAATCAACACCGGGAAAGTTTCCCCTATGAACTATAGCAAGATTCAACCAATTGTTACAGAAATATGGAGATGGTGATGAGGGTGCTGATGGTGATGATGGTGGTGATGATGATGATCCCGATGAAGTCCATCTTGATGGTGGTGTTGATGGCGACGATCTCCCCTCTCCGGGAAGGAATTACCCCGGCAGAAATCTGTCTGCCGGAGAGATCTTTCTCTCTCGGTGTTTTCCGCCCCGCAGAGGCGGCGGAATCTTTCTGTTGTCGCCCCTGAGTCTTAGGGTTTCGTGGGGATGATATACGCCAGAGGAGAGAGGCTGGAGTGGGCCAGGGCGGCCACACCACCTCCAGGCGCGACCTAGGCCTGCCCGCGCCATGGGGTGGTGTGGGCCCCCTGTGGCCCACCTCCACTTCATCTTCTGGTATCCTTAGTCTTCTACAAAAATAGGATTTTTCGTATATTTTCCCGGATTTTCTGATCTTCGCGAATTTTGCCTCCAAACAGCACCTTTTCCATCAAAATCCTGACTGCAGCGGTCCATGCTCCAAAAGTCATCAACCATGCAAAAACAGATGAAATAACATAAGTATCACCTCTCAATATGAAATATATCAATGAATAATAGTGAATTAAGACTAGAATAGTGATGCAAAATGGACGTATCAACTCCCCCAAGCTTAGACTTCGCTTGTCCCCAAGCGAAACTGAGCTCAATAAATATGACCTCAGGTTTATGGAGTGAAGAGTCGATAAAAGAATACGGACAAGAAGCATACATTCATCAAATACATAGATCATAATTGAAGACAACTCACTATTATATAACTCAACTTGCAATGAGTAAAGGAAACACAATAAAGATACATAGAGTAAATCATAATTGATAATGGCAAACTTAGCTCTTGGTCGAAGAATAGTTGATAATTTGCTGGAGTTCACAAGTAGCTGGTTTTTCAATGAAAGCTTTCAAAGTAGTAAACATCAAGATAAGAGCAATGTGCAAAACAAGGAACATAAGAAACATGATTGAATAAATCATCATATGAATGAATGAAACACATCAACTCAAAATACTTGCTGGGATAGAAGGGAGTAGGTTTACTGACTCAACTACAAAGTAAAAGAAAGGGCCCTTCGCAGAGGGAAGCAGGGATTGCAAGTCTCATAAAGAACTCCCAAAAATTATGATACTTACTAACTTTCAGCTCTCATTGCCCCTATCATAGGCATCTTTTGGTGGTTAAGGTTAAAGTGACACAACTAAGAGGATATGCTTGACAAGTTATAAGTTGAAATCTCATGCCCCTTACTTATGAGTACCGATCCTCATGCTACTCAACTTCAGTCACGAGCAAGCTCTTGTCATTGTAAATACATGCGTATCATTGAGAACCGCCAACGGGGTACCCCTTGTACATGACACATGAGTTATCCCATAATCAAAATGACAAGGCAAGCAGACAATGAGCATCTTAGCGATCTTTTTATTTGCTATTTGCATAGGTTTTTATTGAGGATGCTTCATAGAATGCTCACTATAGTTAAGCTGCAAGTTTCCACCATGATTAGGCATGGCTTAGTCTAGCGGCCCAGGCGTTTATCTAACACACATATAAACTCCATGATCTTACAAGTTCCACTTTTATTTCACACTGCCAGGATCCATAAGCAAAAGAACATGATATCAACTAGGTACAAGTACCAATGAGGTGTTGAAGCGGTCCCCATGATACATGGTTCGGCTAACTTCAAGTCATAAAGCGCAAGCATATATGCAACAAAGAAGGACCCAATGGTTCAAGTTTATTAAATGCAAGAAAGTAAAGTGTGCCATCAAGTTCGTGAGAGCTTTAATCACTAATTTTCACATAACAAGTTTAATCTGGGAGGTAGATAAAACAAGAATTTACTTGGAATAGCAATAATGCTACTAGGTAGGTATGGTGGACACAAATGGCAAAGGTTTTGGTTTTAAAGGAGGTGGATGCACGAGAAGAATACCCTCTCAGTACAGGTTTTTGGCTAGCAAGGTTGGGTAGCAAGTATAAGAGTTGAAGGAAACAAACAAACATACAAGTGATAAAGACAAACATGCAATTTTCCTTGGAAGCACAAAAGATCTTAACTAGAGAATACTAAACTTATGGGCAAATCAAGAAATAAAGATGATGAAATTATTTTTTCTCTAGAGTACTTCTATCTTTTTCTTTTCAACTCTCAAAAAGGTGTTGCTACTGACCAAGCCAGGTTTGCCAAAACCAACTAAATTAACTCAATGATCCCAGAGTGATACCAATACTAACAGCAAGATCAATTAGATAACCACAAATTGAAAACTAAAATAAGCTATGCAAAAGAGTGAATGATAGAACTTCTCATTAATATTCCATAACGGAAACTCACACCAAGGGATACATATCTAACGAGAGAGGGGACACTTCCATAATGCAAACTATACTACATAATAACTCCTCTATTCATGATATGACTCTACTAATAAGGTAAAAAGATAGAAGATAGTGATGTGATACCGCGGCACTCCCCCAAGCTTGGAACAAACAAAGGGGATGCCAAACCTGATGACGAATTACTCCTTCGGTGGTGGTGGTATCCTTTTCTTAGTTGACGTGAGGAAATCTTCCAGCATCTTGAGAAGCCTATTATTCTCCCATTGAAGCATGTCCACCTTCCTCTGCAAGTCTCGGTACTTATCGCAGAACTCCTTAGTGACTCGTAGGGCTTCCATTGATGCAGGGCAAGTAACAAAAGGTACCAGCCCCTGCTTGGGGTCTTGGAGGTCTTCCTCCATAGGCTCCTTCCCTTTATCCTTGGCAGACACCATTGTGCTTCTAAACTTTCAAAGAGTATGTTATGGTGGAAACAGATCGAAACAAAAACACGACGAAAACACGATATACGGACCTCGGGGGATCCAGGGGGTTATATATTACGAAGTTTCATATCAAAAGGAAGGTACTGGGTGAAAACGGGTCGGAGGCGGAGTCCGGGGTGGCCTCACCACCTGGTGGCGCGGCCAGGGGTGGGCCTGCGCCATGGGGTGGTGTGGGTCACCCCGGCTCCGGTTCCATCCCTTTTTCGCTTCGAAACTTTCCTTATCGACTGAAAACTGCAAAAATATAGTTGTATTGTATTTTCACGGAACTTTTCTTACCAGAACTATTACCTCTTTGAAAACAGACTCTGCAGGTCTCTGAATTTGGTATTTAGTGGATCCTTTCGGAGTCACCACTTGAATCATCAATATCTTCATCTTCATACTCTTATTATTGGAGTCATAAAACCTTTCTCTTCCTTATTACACCATTATCTCCACTTCCTGGAAATTTCTTTCACACAAAACTTCACACAGTTCTCATTAGCAACATTAGTAAAAGTGAAGTGATAAAACCTTTTGAGTCCAACTTCAACTAAAAACCGTCACAACAAAAGCTACTGTAGCAACTCCTTCCAAAAATCCAAAAAGAATTCAAAAAGGAAATCGAATAAAGAAGCAAATGCAAGAGTGGCAAAATCTGTCAAAACAGACCAGCAGGTAAAGATCAATTTTTTTTCGAAAATCTTCTGTTGCTCAAATCAAAAAGTGCAAAACTAACTAAAGTTAAATAACAACCTGGGGCAGAAGCACAAAAAATTACAGCTCAATCCGACATACAGAGATCTTTCACGAATTTTTCCGGTGAAGCACAAAAATCTGTTTCGGGATAGCAACTTCCCCAAATATTACTTCTCTCTCATTAGAGGTTGATCTTGACACAAAAACCAAACAAAACGGATAAGGAGCAGTTATTACCGAAGTAATAACTTCCAAGACTCAAAGAAACAAAAACAATACTGAAAGCAAAAACAAATTGGGTTGTCTCCCATAAAGCTCTTTCTTTATAGCCATTAAGATGGGCATGATAATTTTAAAGAAGTTCTCATAGGGATATGAATTAAAGTGAAAGAGAGCATTAAGAAGCAAAAACACACACACATTTAAGTCTAACCCACTTCCTATGCAAGGTAATTTTGTAAACAAACAAGTTGTTGAAACCAAAGGCTATTTGCATAAGAAGGCAAAACAAGTGCAACATAAAAACTTTTAGCATAAAACGAGGAAACTTGATATTATTGAGATGCATAAGAACACTTTTCCCTCTCTCATAATAACTTTCAGTATCATGCATAAACTTAACAATATAGCTATCACAAGGACCATCATAACAATGATCACTTATTCTAACAGAAAACACATGAATACTAGCTCTCATAGCACTACTATGTGAAACAATTTTAGAGGTATCCTTACAAAGGATAGTGTGTCCCTCTTCCTCATACTTAGTGACAAAGTCTTTCACATTTGCTATTATAGGTTCATCAACCATTTGTTTATCAGGTTCAACAGCTTTACTTGTACTTTCATTAATCATACTAGCTATCATAGAATGTTCCTTTACCTTAACTGGGAAAGGCATTTGCTCAATATAAGGTTCAGGTAAAACATGATTAGCAGTATAAACTTCAGTATTTCTTGCAGGAACACTCTTAGCAATATATTTATAAGGTTCATGATACTTATTCCACTTCTTTTTAGGCACTTCAATGTAGGAAGCAAAAGCCTTAAAACAAGAAGCAATAGCTTGAGAGTCTAGACCATAAGCATTTTTAATATTTTGAAAGTCATCAGTTCCCATAAAAGATTCAATGCATTCATAATCATAATTTATACCTGACTTTCTACCTTTTTCATTCTCCCAAGCTTCAACATTGTCTTGAATACGATCTAGAAGGTCCCATTTAGCTTCTTCTTCCATACGAGTGAATGATCCAGCACAAGAAGCATCCAATAAATCTTTATCATGTAGAGAGAGCCTTGCATAAAAGTTGTTGATAATAATATTGTTGGGGAGCTCATGAATGGGACATTTGAGCATTAGTAACTTCAATCTCCCCCAAGCTTGAGCTGTACTCTCTCCATCAAGAGGCCAAAATTTGTATATTTGATTCCGATCTTTATGAATCTCACTAGGAGGATAAAACTTTGAATAAAAGAGAGGCACTATTTCCTCCCATTCCAAAGCTTGACCATTCTTCAGCAGCTTATACCATTCCTCAGCTCTTCCTTTCAGCGATAATGAGAATAACTTCTTCTTAACTTGATCTGTAGTAATACCTGCACACTTGAACAACCCGCATAATTCATGTATAAAGAGTAAATGATCACCGGGATGGATAGTTCCATCCCCAACATAGTAGTTATCCATAACACGATCAATAATTCTTGTAGGTATTTTGAAAACATCTTTCTCAGCAGGTGGTGGCCTATCTACTACCTTAGCAGTGGTAGTAGCATTACCAAATAAGAAACTCAGCGAATTATCCATAACGAAAATAAAGCAACTAGCAGAAGTAAACAATACTCACAGTAGAAGTTTCCTTTACCAGTTGCACTCTCCAATAGCGCTTCACTCCCCGGCAATGGCACTAGAAAATAGTCTTGATGACCCACAAGTCTAGGGGATGTATCGCAGTATTTTTGATAAGTATGAGTGTCGAACCCAACGAGGAGCAGAAGGTGCTGGCTAGTGGTATGGATCAGGAATTCTCTACAAATACTTAGCAAACGGATTTTTAGGGTTTTTTGATAAAGCAAGTAAACAAAGTACGAGTAAACAAAAGACAATGGAAATAAATGCAGCAAGTGTCCCAATCCTTTATGTAGGAAAGGACAAGCCGGTTGTATTTCTATAGATGACCAAACGTTCTCGAGGACACATGGGAAGACTGTCAAGTGCTTTTTCTTCATATAGTTGATTAATCTTCTTTAGCTTGCTAAGTGTTGTGTGGGTGAACCTGTGCTAATGTACCGCCCCATCCAAGACTAATACATACTTGTGATTATACCCCTTGCAAACATCCGTAAGTACAAGAAAGTAATTAAGGTAAAACCTAACCACAGCTTTAAACTCTAAGACCCTTATGTCCCTTGTGCAATGGTTTCCTAACAGGGGTTCAGGTTTCTGTCACTCCGGCAACCCCTACGATTAGTATCCAAATACACAATGCAATCTCCTAGGCCCATATAGGTGAAGTGTCATGTAGTCGACGTTCACATGACACCACTAGAAGAAGTACACCACAACTTAAATAACAATCTATTGAATCTTTCTCAACGCAACTCCACTACTAACAATAAGACCTCCCATGTCCTCAAGAACAAAACAAACTACTCACAAGACATCATATGGATCATGATCAGAGATGGAATAATGATGTATAACAATCTGAACATAAACAATAATTCAATGGTTCACTCAATAGCATCAACTACAAAGAGTAATCAACACCGGGAAAGTTTCCCCTATGAACTATAGCAAGATTCAACCAAATGTTACAGCAATATGGAGATGGTGATGAGGGTGCTGATGGTGATGATGGTGGTGGTGATGATGATGATCCCGATGAAGTCCAGCTTGATGGTGGTGTTGATGGCGACGATCTCCCCTCTCCGGGAAGGAATTACCCCGGCAGAAATCTGTCTGCCGAAGAGATCTTTCTCTCTCGGTGTTTTCTGCCCCGCAGAGGCGGCGGAATCTTTCTGTGGTCGCCCCCGAGTCTTCGGGTTTCGTGGTGATGATATACGCCAGAGGAGAGAGGCTGGAGTGGGCCAGGGCGGCCACACCACCTCCAGGCGCGACCTAGGCCTGCCCGCGCCATGGGGTGGTGTGGGCCCCCTGTGGCCCACCTCCACTTCATCTTCTGGCATCCTTAGTCTTCTGGAAAAATATGATTTTTCGTATATTTTACCGGATTTTCTGATCTTCGCGAATTTTGCCTCCAAAACAGCACCTTTTCCATCAAAATCCTGACTGCAGCGGTCCATGCTCCAAAAGTCATCAACCATGCAAAAACAGATGAAATAACATAAGTATCACCTCTCAATACGAAATATATCAATGAAAATAGTGAATTAAGACATAGAATAGTGATGCAAAATGGACGTATCAGGGCTCCATGGAACGAAGGAGGAGGGATGTGCGCAACAAGACTGATGTCGTCCCAGTATCCTCTGACAATGGAGATAAGGCTTACCCTCGTTGCTCGCCGCCACCCCCGCGGTCCCGGCATCATGAGGAACCACAGTCGCGCCACCGTACAAGCATGCCATCTCCAAGGCGCCCCCATGTTGGTATCATTATACACGACCAGGGGGAACATCCCGGCATGGCGGAGAGCGCAGTGGCAACAAAGGACACAAGAGCAGATCCCACAAGGAGGCACCACGTCCAACAAGCAACTGTGTCAGGCATGAGAATTCACATGGAGGGAGCAGAAAGAAGGCTAACCCACTGCTGCCACCGCCACCGTCTTCACCCAGCAGTCACCATGGCGGAGGACATTGCGGGTCCCATGCCTCACACCACAATTCTCCCCCCCCCCATGACGGAAAAGGGAAACAACCGAAGCTATACGATGCATGTTCATGGCTTGAAAAGATCCATGAAGCCAAGGAAGAGCCATACTTGGGGCCATGCTACTTTGGACCGGTCATCCGGGTCACAACTTACCCTAAGGGCTTCCAGGTTGACAAAAATATCAAGCCCTATGATGGCACTGCCAGGCCAATCATGTGGTTGTAGGACTACCGCAAAGTGATTGAAATCATAGGGGGAAACCCCAATCTTGCTGTTAAGTACCTCCCACTTATGCTCACCGGCATCGCCTGACAATGGATTGATGACTTGCCTGAGAAGTCAATCTGCAATTGGTTGACATGCATGAAGCGTTCACCAAGAACTTTGAGGGTACGTATAAGCGTCCCTGTACCGTCGGTGACCAACAATGGTGGTTGCAAGAAAAGGACGAGTCTTCTCGTGCCTACCTATCCCGTTGGCTTGATATGAAAAACTCATGCACGGGAGTACACCTAGGCCTGCCTTCATTGGTGGCCTAGAAAAGGGAACATTGCTCCGACATACGATGAAACGCCATCAGGACAACGACAAGCTCGACCTCAACTCGATGGTTTCCATGGCCAGTGAATTCTCCACCGTCGATGATGATGCACGCGGGTCGTTGCCGGCGCTGGCCACCCCTACCCAGGCCAAGAAGAAGAATAACAACAAGCGGAAGAATCCACCAGATGAAAAGCAGACATCCGACATGGTCGCCATGATGTTCGTTGGAAGAAGCGATGGCGGACAACATGGTCATGGCCGAGGGGCTAGCCATGGACGACAGCAGAGTGACTCTACACCCACAGCACCCCGCGTTCCCCAGATGTACGAGGAGTACCGCGATATGCCGTGTTTTGTCCACCTCGATGCAAATGGCAAGGCCACCCACATGAACCGCCAATGCAAGTTTGTCAATTACCTCAAGGAAGACCCTGAGTCTAGCTACAAACAAAGTGGAAGAACATACCCCACGGAAAAGTCAAAGGGAAGAAGAAGGAGGAGGAGTCCAAGGATTTAGATGCTATGGATGAATATGCGGGCCCTAAACCCGCCGACAAGGGTGATGGCAATGGCAAGAATCCCTTTGAAAAGAAGGCTCTTGTCTACCACACCTTCTTTTGCACTCCCACCGTCCAGGCCCAGAAAACCTCTCTAAGGATACTGATGGCTACCCTCCCAAGTGAGAATATAATTTTGCGGCCCGAAAGTTGAGACGCCAAGGCAAAGAGGTACCCAAGTTGCTTGTAATCGGCCGCGTAGACCATAGTTGGCGTGCCAAATACTCAGAGGGTCTTTTTCAGCACGAATTCAACTTAACATCTGAATACAAAATATCAGGCTAACGCTTGTCAAGTTGGGGGGGCCTGTCAGTTTTTGCCGTTATGTTGCTGCCATCGTGGAGGCATCGTTGCTGCCACATACTCCCTCCAACCCAAGGCTTAAGGCCTATAATTTTGTTGAAAAGTCAAGGCTCTTGCCACCTTTCAGCGCCGGCACCTGTATCCATTCCTCGTTACGCCGTCTTCTTCTTCCCCGGAGCGGCGATCTGTGGTCGCGGCCATGGATGCCATTTCCATCGGTGGTTCCGGGACGTGGACGGAATGACTCAGCCCAGCTCTCCTTCCTATCTCGAATCCCATCGTCTTCTCCTCTTCTTCTTCAACCACTGGTATTTTCATTGACGGAATCGCCAGCCCACTTCGCAAGATCACAAGGCTAGAGGATTTCTCTAAAAAAAAGGCTACATGATATGCAGATAATGGCTATGCGCAAATAAATTGACCGGTAGGATTTGACATGTGAAAACTAATGATGCAGAGCACATGAGCTAAAGTGACGCAGTGGATAGGACAACACGACCGATAGCGTGTATTGACGTGACAATATAGGGCACATATATCCTTGTTATTACTACTATTTTTAATCTTCGTTCACTCAGTGGAATGGCCGCCACCACGTGTCTCTCCATTGGACTTCAGTCCCCGTTGTTAACCACTACCTCAGAAACACATTGACGGTTCCACCATTCCCTTGTCTCACAGAAACCACTCTTCTTCTCCCTCCTCTGTCTTCTGCTTCCCCTGCCATCTTCTTTCCGTCTTCTCCTTGCCGCCATGGAAGGACACACTCAAGACACAAGCTTCATTGCCCATGGAAATAAGAAGATAGATGTCGTCTACACCAACGAGGAGGAGACAATGGTGCGAGTCCTAAGGATGTATGAGGATTGGCTTGAGAAAGACGAGGACAAGTCCGTTGGATTGGATCTCGAGTACACCCCGGAGGACCCATATTACAACAAAGAAGTCACCGTCGTTCAACTGGCCATGAGGAAACACGTCCTCGTCTACCACTTCTCCTAGTTTGTAGATCTACTCTCTGTAGTTAACCACTTTTAGGGTTTTATCCTCTTGTTCTTTTTCCATTTTCTCATCTTGCAACTACTGAATTTTATTAGGACCAAATAAATTATGACAAGCCAATGTTGAGAGTCTTGATCTTGCATTTACTAAACTTTTTAAAATTGTATTCATATTATGATCTTGCATTGACAAAACATTTGTAGTTACAAATTTTGGTCACGCATTTTATGATGACAAACTACATACTTTTAGGACTAACAAGAAGTGTTCGGCGCTACGCCAATTCCTTGTAGAAAAATGAATTGTTTTTTGCACTGTTGACAAAAGAACTGATTTTTTAAAATTTCGTCAAGAGGGAATTACAATTCCTGTGCACAAATGGATCGATATTTAGAGTCTTGTCAAGATCATGAAGGGGATCCGTGATGTCTACGCACTTCTATTCTTGTAGACAGTTGTTGGGCCTCCAAGTGCAGAGGTTTGTAGAACAGCAGCAAGTTTTCCCTTAAGTGGATCACCCAAGGTTTATCGAACTCAGGGAGGAAGTGGTCAAAGGTATCCCCTCTCAAGCAACCCTGCAATCAAGATACAAGAAGTCTCTTGTGTCCCCAACACACCAAATACACTTGTCAGGTGTATAGGTGCACTAGTTCGGCGAAGAGATAGTGAAATACAAGTGGTATGGATATACAATAACGGTGCTAGAAAATACTTTGATGGCGTGGAAGAGACTAAAGGCAAACTGAAATAAAGCTGGAAGCAAGCAAACATGTAACAGATCTAAGTGCAAACAGTGTATCAATGCTTAGAAACAAGGCCTATGGATCATACTTTCACTAGTGAACACTCTCATATAAATATCTTCTCTTTATGATACTACTCTTAACTACTCTCCGGTTGAACACTCTAATCGATGGTAGGGCTATAACAGCACACCTCAAAGTTCATCTTTCCCATCTATATAACCCCACACTGTCACCTTGAGCACTAGATGAGTCCAACAAACACCACAATTTCATAGAAACATCCAACTCCAAATATAACTCATAACAAGTATTTGTAATCTCTAGCCTAAGTGCCACCATGGTGAGCACACTGTCACTTTCACACACATGGGGAGAGCAGAGATTCATTAAAGCACTTGAGTAGCAGAATAGATCTATGGATTACAAGCTCATGATCTCAATAAGATCATGCATAGAGAGAGAGATGAACACATAGCTACCGGTAGAACCCTTAGCCTCGAGAGAGAACTACTCCCTCCTCATCATGGGAATCAACAACGGTGATGGAGATGGTGCTGGAGATCGATGGAGATGGCTCCGGGGGCACTTCCCCGTCCCGGCAGGGTGTCGGAACAGAGACTTTCTGTCCCCCGAATCTCCCCTTCGGTGGCGACGGCGCTGCAGAACTTTTCGTGGCTAGAGGCTTGACTTTTTAGGGTTTATGCCTCAGGAGGCTTCTTATAGGCCAGATGGCAAGGTCAGTGGGCGACCAAGGGGCCCACACCATGCCCTGGCGCGGCCTGGGGGACCCGCGCCATGGGGTGGTGTGGCCTCCCTGTGGCCCCTCTCCGACTCTCCTTCTGGCTTCGTGAGTCTTCCGGGAAAATATCAACTTTGACTTTTGTCCGGTCCAATTCCGAGAATATTGATTTTCTGACTTTCCAATCAAAAACAGCAGAAAACAGGCAACTGGCACTGTGGCACTTGTTAATAGGTTAGTCCAAGAAATCATATGAAAAGTACTCCAAAGTGTGGACAAAACACAAGAAAGTAGATAAAACTAAGCATGGAACATCAAAAATTATAGATACATTTGCAATGTATCAACATCCCCAAGCTTAACTCCTACTCGTCCTCGAGTAGGTAAGTGATAAAACAAAAGAATAATTTTTGAGGTGACATGCACCATCATAAACTTTATCAAAGTATTTGTAAAACATTCAAAGTTGGGATCATAGTACTTCAATCATAACATGAAAGACAAAGTTCTAGCAATAAGACAAAGAAACTATGATGCAACATGAAAAGGCACAAACAAAAGATTCATGAATAACAATGCTTTGCAAGACGTTTGTTTGTTTCACATAAAGAAAACATAGCATAATAGTATTCAGCTTGTTATGATTGTGAAAGTGAATGACTTTGATTTCAAAGCTTTATGTGATCTTGATAGTAGTGTTTCTATTATGCCTAGAAGGATTTATGATATGCTTGATTTGCCTCCTCTTGAAGATTGCTATTTGAATGTCCCACTTGATGATAATGTTAAAAAGAAACTAATGGGGAGTCTTAATGATGTTCTTATTATGGTTAACAATGCCTATGTCCCCATTGATTTCTATGTTTTGGATGTTGAATACAATGCTTCTTGTCCTATTACTTTGGGAAGACCTTTTCTTAGAACTGTTGGTGCCATCATTGATATGAAAGAAGGCACCATTAAATGATACATTGGTTTTCAAATAGTTTGGTTTGGATTGGAAAAGAGTAGGAAACTTCATGCTTAAGTGGTAAAGAGAGCTTGTTTTTGACTGTGGCCTATGCTTTGTCATGCCATGCTTGATATTGTTTTGGCTTTATGCTTAGTATTCTTTGATGTAGCATGACCTGTTATAAACAATTGAGATTGCTTAATGTGCCTTGGATGAATCATGTGTTGTTTTAGCATATTAAAGCATAGTATAGTGGTATTCTCCTTTGATGCTTTATTTGGGTTGACTTGCCGCATGCTCACACCATGTTATGACTATCCCAAGTCACCATAGCCTTGATGATCCTTTACTTTTCAACTTGTAGTATCACTTTATAGTTTGATCAATGATGTTTTGTCGCTCTACATGATTATGGCCATTATTTCTCTCTTAGTTTGTCGCTCCCAGTCTTTTGCTAGCCTCCACAACCAAGTATGAGTTCCACTCATGCATCCAACTCCCTAAACCAAGTTATTCCAAAGAGTCCACCATACCTACCTACTAGCTTATGTTATTCCAAGTATATTCATGTTTTTGTTTACCTTCCAAATTAAACTTGTTATGAGAAAACTAGTGATTAAATCTCTCACGAACTTGATGGCACACTTTACCTTTTTGCATCTAATAAACTTGAACCATTGGGTCCTTCTTGGTTGCGTATATGCTTGCGCTTTATAAGTTGAAATTAGCAGAACCATGTATCATGGGGAACGCTTTCAACATTGCACTTGTACTTTGTACCCCGTTTATATCATGTTCTTTTGCTTACGGATCCCGGCGGTGTGAAATAAAAGTGGAACTTGTAAGATCATGGAGTTTGTATGTGTGTTAGAGAAAGTCCTGGGCCGCTAGCCTAAGCCATGCCTAATCATGGTGGAAACTTGCAGCATCACCATAATGAGCACTCTATGAAGCATCCTTAATAAAAACCTATGCAAATAGCAAATAAAAAGATCGCTGAGATGCTCATTGTCTGCTTTCCTTGTCATTTTTATTATGGGAAAGCTCCCGTATCATGTGCAAGGGGTACCCTGTTGGCGGTTCTTAATGATACACATATACTTACAATGACAAGAGCTTACTCGTGACGGAAGTTGAGTAGCATGAGGATCGGTCTTCGTAAGTAAGGGGCATGAGATTTCGGTTTATAACTTGTCAAGCATATCCTATTAGTTGCATCACTTTAACCTTAATCACCTTCAAGATGCTTATGATAGGGGCAATGAGAGCTGAAAGCTATAAGTACCATAATTTTTGGAAGCTCTTTATGAGACTTGAATCCCTACTTCCTTCTATGAAGGCCTTTCTTCCACTATATATATTGAGTCTCCATCTTCTACCTTTATGCACCTACTTCGAGAGCATAGTGGCCATTCTTAGTTCTATGTGAATTGTCCCAAGACTAGTTGATTGATGCATAACTTGATATTGCTTGTTTTAAACTATTTGTATCTAGTCACTCTTATGAACTTTTAAGGTGCCCTATGCATTTATATTTGCTACTCTATGAGGGACAAGCTGAATACTATTATGCTATGTTTTCTTTATGTGAAACAAAAAAACGTCTTGCAAAGCATTGTTATTCATGAATCTTTTGTTTGTGCCTTTGCATGTTGCAACATAGTTTCTTTGTCTTATTGCTAGAACTTTGACTTTCATGTTATGATTGAAGTAATATGATCCCAGCTTTGAATGTTTTACAAATACTTTGATCAAGTATTTTATGGTGCATGTCACCTCAAAAATTATTCTTTCTTGTTATCACTTACCTACTCGAGGACGAGCAGGAGTTAAGCTTGGGGATGTTGATACATTGCAAATGTATCTATAATTTTTGATGTTCAATGCTTGGTTTTATCTACTTTCTTATGTTTTGTCCACACTTTGGAGTACTTTTCATATGATTTGTTGGACTAACCTATTAACAAGACCCACGGTGCCAGCTGCCTGTTTTCTGCTGTTTTTGGTTCCAGGAAAGTCAAAAAATGAATATTGTCAGAATTAGACGAGACAAAAGCCAAAGTTCCTATTTTACCGGAAGACTCACGGAGCCAGAATACGAGACGGAGGACCCAGGCGCGGGTCCCCCCAGGCCGCGCCAGGGCATGGTGTAGGCCTCTCCGACACCCTCTCGGTCTCCCCTCTCGCCTATAAGAGCCTCTCGATGCATAAACCCTAAGTCGTCAATCAGAAATCCACGAAAAGTTCCGCAGCGCCGCCACCACCAAAGGGGAGATTCGGGGGACAGAAAGTCTCTGTTCTGGCACCCTGCCGGGACAGGGAAGTTCCCCTAGAGCCATCTCCATCGATCTCCACCGCCATCTCCATCACCATTTCTGATTCCCATGATAAGGAGGGAGTAGTTCTCTCTTGAGGCTAAGGGTTCTACCGGTAGCTATGTGTTCATCTCTCTCTATGCATGATCTTACTGAGATCATGAGCTTTGTAATCAAGTAGATCTACCTTGCTACTCAAGTGCTTTAATAGATCTCTGCTCTCCCCATGTGTGTGAAAGTGACAGCGTGCACACCATGGTGGCACTTAGGCTAGAGATTACAAATACTTGTTATGAGTTATATTTGGAGTTGGATGTCTTTATGAAATTGTGGTGTTTGTTGGACTCATCTAGTACTTAAGGTGACAGTGTGGGGTTTTCTAGATGGGGAAGGCTTACTTTGAGGTGTGCTGTTATAGCCCTACCAACGATTAGAGTGTCCAACCGGAGAGTAGTTCAGCGTAGTATCATGAAGATAATATATTTATATGAGAGTGTTCACTAGTGAAAGTATGATCCCTAGGCCTTGTTTCTAAGCATTGATACACCATTTGCAACTAGATCTGTTACATGTTTGCTTGCTTCCATCTTTATTTCTGTTTGTCTTTAGTCTTTTCCACGCCATCAAGTTATTTTCTATCACCGTTACCACTTATAATTATCCATACCACTTGTATTTCACTATCTCTTCGCCGAACTAGTGCACCTATACACCTGACAAGTGTATTGGGTGTGTTGGGGACACAAGAGACTTCTTGTATCTTGATTGCAGGGTTGCTTGAGAGGGGATACCTTTGACCACTTCCTCCCTGAGTTCGATAAACCTTGGGTGATCCACTTAAGGGAAAACTTGCGTAGACACCATAGGGCTATAACAGCACACCTCAAAGTTCATATTTCCCATCTATATAACCCCACACTGTCACCTTGAGCACTAGATGAGTCCAACAAACACCACAATTTCATATAAACATCCAACTCCAAATATAACTCATAACAAGTATTTGTAATCTCTAGCCTAAGTGCCACCATGGTGAGCACGCTGTCACTTTCACACACATGGGGAGAGCAGAGATTCATTAAAGCACTTGAGTAGCAGAATAGATCTATGGATTACAAGCTCATGATCTCAATAAGATCATGCATAGAGAGAGAGATGAACACATAGCTACCGGTAGAACCCTTAGCCTCGAGAGAGAACTACTCCCTCCTCATCATGGGAATCAGCAACGGTGATGGAGATGGTGCTGGAGATCGATGGAGATGGCTCCGGGGGCACTTCCCCGTCCCGGCAGGGTGTCAGAACAGAGACTTTCTATCCCCCGAATCTCCCCTTCGGTGGCGGCGGCGCTGCGGAACTTTTCGTGGCTGGAGGCTTGACTTTTTAGGGTTTATGCCTCAGGAGGCTTCTTATAGGCTAGAGGGCAAGGTCGGTGGGCGGCCAGGGGCCCACACCATGCCCTGGCGCGACCTGGGGGGACTCGCGCCATGGGGTGGTGTGGCCTCCCTGTGGCCCCTCTCCGACTCTCCTTCTGGCTCCGTGAGTCTTCCGGGAAAATATCAAATTTGGCTTTTGCCCGGTCCAATTCCAAGAATATTGATTTTTTGACTTTCCTAGAACCAAAAACAACAGAAAACAGGCAACTGGCACTGTGGCACTTGTTAATAGGTTAGTCCAAGAAATCATATGAAAAGTACTCCAAAGTGTGGACAAAACACAAGAAAGTAGATAAAACCAAGCATGGAACATCAAAAATTATAAATACATTTGCAATGTATCAATCCGAAGTAGAAAACAAAAAATTTCCAACGTTGGAACCCCAAAAACTGCCTAGGATCTATCTATGTAGTAATGCGGTAACGACCGATGCGTATAGAATACATACCCTTGTAGACCGTACTCGGTTAACATTTCGAGGGGAACGTGGTTGATGTAGTAGTACTTGTAGCTGACCTCAAGGTCGCGAAGCTCCTCGCAGGTCACCCCTTCATCCTTCTTCATCGTGCAGCAGCTCCGGCTCACGACATTCAAGCGTCCCAAGTGTTGCGCCTCGTGTCTTCGTACACATCCGGTGCACGATGAGACCTCCGGCTCCCCGATCCCTCCAGGAGTGCGGAAGTTGATATCTGGCTAGGAATCCCTGCAGCGCAATGGTGTACTGCAGGTGTTCCTTGTTCGCACAGCCCAAACTTGGGGCCATGGTCACAAGGGAAAGAGAGAGAGGGAAGGAGGAAGTCAACCAAAGGACTTCTCCCAATATTGGTGTGTTTGTGTGTTTTAATCCACCCATGGGCACCCCTTTATTTAGGCAGAGGGGGGCGTGCCCTCTCAATTAGGTGCCCCATGTGGGACTAAAAGAAACTAGGAAATAAAGGAAAAAAGGGTTGGCCGGCTGGGCTTACTGGGCGCACCCGGGTGGGCCGACCCGAGGTGGCCCAACAGCCACATCACATCACACAGCAGCAGCAGCCTGTGCATCAGCCGATGCGGGTGGGATGGTGCGCCCACACCGTGGCCGAGCTGCGGCCAGCGGCTCGTGCCAGCAGCTCGAGGCCGGGTGGGCCAGCTGCGCGATCGCGGCTCCCGGCTGTCAGCTCGCCCGGGTGGGCCGGTAGTAGCCCGCGGCCCGCTCGCCTGGCCGACTCCCCTGTGAGCTCCTTTGGGCCGGGGTCGAGCCAGGCCGACTAGAGAGGGTCCAGGCAACCGCCCGCCCTGTGCGGTGGATTCTATCCACCACCCTCTCGCGTGGGGCTATTCAAAACAGGCTCTTTTGCTGTTTTTCCTTTTTTCTTTTTTCTGTAGGTTTTCTTCTAGGCTATTTCCCTCCCGGGATTTGTCCTAATATAAAGTTGTCTTTATAAATCTTACTCTAAATATTATTTAGTATATATTAATTCATAATTAACATATAATAAATGTATATTTAAATTCCCATTTATCCGAAAACACTTTGCCGGTCTTTTTCTTTATTCCTTTTCCGAACAACTTTGGATCTCTCTGCGGAACAATTCCGACTTTCTCTTTCTCTACTGTGATTCCGTCTTACAAATGATCGCTCTCATCGTACCCTTAAGTGTATCCCCTCACGACTCGGGAATGCTCTAGACATGATCTAAATCAATGATCAACAAAGGGACTAGGGATATCCATGTGACCCCTATGCATTCCTATTGACAATGTCGTTTGAACCGGTAAATGTAGCATCCAATTTCCTTTTGTTTCTTGATACGACTTGTCCGAGATCCGATCATTGTTATCCCATACCTTGTTCAATCTCGTTAACAACGAGTTCTATTTTCTTGTTACCGTGATATTACATCCCCGTGACCAAGTCACATGTTGCAACATTTATGGATGTAATCTCACCAAGCCGGCCATATATATCTTTACCCGTCATGTGGGTAAACAAATCCCGGTCTTGTAGTCACATGTCATCTATTGTTCCTTTGGAATACCCAACATACACCTTTATGGCCACCGTATTACTAGATGACGGTTGATGCAGTCTAAGCAGCCTCGGGAAACAGTGAGTAATATGAGCTCACGGTCTAAGGAAAAGGAGTCTAGATTTATCTGTTGCAACAATGAACTTATATGACTTGATCATGTTGCAGTCCTTCGAGGAATGTCCATCACATCATTCTCCAATGATATGACCCCGTTGTAAATTGGCATAAATGCCCATGATCTTGAAACCCAGATCATCCTCCGGACCAGCGAACTAGTATGAATAGCGGCTACTAGGGACTTGGTTGTTTCATACCACACCTGTACCAATGTTTCTACTTGGCACAATTATAGCACAATATGAAACTATTATAAATTAATTGAGATATGACAATAAAAACCTATTTATTATTTGCCTCTAGGGCATATCTCCTTCAGTCTCCCACTTGCACTAGAGTACAAATAATCCAGCTCGCATTTTACTCATATAAACCATATACCATATGCGTTTACAGATCATGCATTCTCATGGGAAACGTCATGTCCATGTTCTGTTTTACCAGGTCATTATCTCTTTTGCAAATCGTTAATGTCTTCCTAATTTTGACATTCACACCATTATCGTATAATGGGTCGAAGTATTTGTTTGGCAACAAAGTGAGACTTTTTTTCTAGTGTTTATAATGACGGTTGTTTTCACTGTTGTCATCTAAACTTCGAAACACACTTTGTTATCCTTTGTGTATATACTGTAGTCATGGCAGCAGAACGAGGCTGGATTCCAGGAGCTTATAGTGACTTTAGATCAACCTCGAGGGCTTTCTCATGGGCACGGGGCCCTAGGACACATTATTCTACGTTAAAAGCAAACTAGCCCCACCATAACATTATACATCACATCAGATGGAGCCATTATACTTCTATATCTATGTAGATCCTAGTGCATGAAATGCATCTATGCCACTTACATTGTTGCTTGCCATTTATGTACAAACTTAATTCAGGTTCAGAGATCAACTTAGGAATCACTTAAAGATATGGTCTTGTAGTTAAGACTTTGTCCTTCCAACCAGAACCTCGGGTCACATTACGTCGAGTATACAATATGGTTATGTGGAAGAACCTATGACTGAGGCATAGGAGATGCAACACATCTCTTTCTTTCTTTCAACCATAGTTGCAATACTAACTCAATGCTTCATATAATAAGAACTTACTTCTCACCTTGTTCCATTTTGAGCTTCTTCGGAATCTTGTCTTAGGATATTCTGAACATCTTTTAGAATTAAGTCCAGGAAGCATTCGACATTTAGTGTTTATTAAACTCACCAATCTATCTCAATAGATCTTATTGTTTAATAACTTCAACTTCATCCTTATTTATCTAACTTAATATTATTAACACCAATCACATCATTCACATATGTCGTCCACATATCCCAGAATGATTTCACGCTCCCACTCAAATATGAGATTCATGTTTGAGATCCAGGGATTTCACTTAGCTCCCACTCAAAATATGTTAGCTACATATTATGATTTAGCCAAGCTGATTTGCTCCCACTCAAATCCAGGTCCTCTCGACAATCTTGGACATTCCAAAATTCCTTGATCATCATCAATTTGAGAATTCCAATTACGAGACTTCAATATCCATATATTTCTAGTGTAAATCCAAAAGACTTAAGCATCACTACTGTTGTAGTCAACTCCTTGAATTTGTCCAAACTTGTGAAAAATCGAGCTTTTTGTCATTCATTAAGTTTCATTTCCTTCTTATGACTTTGCAGTTATTCAGAAATATCAAGTAAACTTCTTTACTTTAATAAGATTAAGTAACATGTTGCTTTGCAATCTTAAATGTAACTTAATGTAGGATTTTATGACTCCTAGTCATTTCACGCACTCAGGTCCATCACGCTTATTTGTAATTTGTAGGTATGTCTTGTTCAAAACATAACAAGTGAATCAACAATATAATTCCACAAACCTGTAGAATATATAGTTGAATCCTACTTTATTTTAGTAAAAGTATTCGCTAAAACTTTATGATCATTATCATTAGTTTCTCCTCTTTTTGTAGAGTTTGGATTCACGGAACAAATTCCGCTACGCCACTCAACAATCCGAAGGGTCAAATACCTTGTTTGATATTTTACTTTCTTCCACATGTATCTTCATCAAGACACGTCATTTTTGGACAACAACAGGTTTCCCCCTTTGTGGAAGATGCATTCATAGCTTCCTAAGAATGCTCTACAAAGACTTGTTTATTCGCCACGATTTCGACTTGTCGAAATCTCTAGAAACTCGAACTTGCCATAACACTTATGGTGTTGTTTCCACGAATCTTTAGATGTTCCTTTGTATTTCAAATGAGTGTTTTCTGATTTTGATCTCTAATTCTAAACGATAACTATAACCCCTATAAGAGATGATATTGTACCATATGTATCTTAATACATAATGATTATGGTGTTTAGATATTTCAACACAGTCTGAATTCGTCCAATTATCATAATTTGTGAAACATCTTTCACAAGTTCCTTTTTATGCTAAACTTAACTTGAATACTTTAGTCATGTCGATCAAATCGAAGAGACTTTTTAATTCAATATCCTCCTTTGTTGCGAACTCATTTGAACAATTCAAATCATTTCAAACTTCATGTTTAACTAAGTAAATATGCTTATTCACTTAAGTCCACAACTAACAAATTATTTCCACTACTTGTTGAAAATATGATACATCACTATGTATAAGATTCAACATTTCTTCGCATATTACTATTTTACTAGAATGCGGAGTTTTAGTCATTCTGCCCAAGAGGCATGGTTTTGCAAAGTCTCTAGATTAACCATCTAGGACCCCGATCTTCATTAAGAACATGCAATAACGAAAATTACTTAAACTATAGTGTCATTTCATTATTAAACTTTGGATATCTTTTAGCATTCTAATCCTCTTATAAATGTTTAAACCATTATCATTAACATAGTGATGAGAATAACTTATTTATAATCATAATGTGACCATAAGGTATTGTTCATAAGAATAGTACAAACTGACTTGTAACTTGTTCATATGAGTAATCATCTCGCCAAAAGCAAGACACACAAACTGGGATTACAAATTTATATTCAAGTTCACTAATCCAAATGACAAACTTTGAGGGAAGAAGTGATGTCAGCCATCAACTGTTTTGCTTGCCGTCATCAAGTCACGTAGCCTCAAAAGCAGCAATTCTCAAGCAGATCCTCCTGTTTTCACAAAACGGGACAAGTATCAAATACTTTGCAAACTGCAACGAGTTTTGCAAGATCCACATTTATAATTTTGTATATCTAACATATAACTTTTTCATCCATGACCTCCATTGCAATCAAGCCCTTCCAAGAGTTCTCAACTCTAATGCAAGACCACTAAGTATTTTTCCAAACATTCTATTTTCATCCATGATGGAGGAAAACCCATCCAATGGCTCATACTCTATGTGCCTTATTCTGTAGAATACAAAATGTAGCCCAACTCTCCATCGAATGGAGAATGGATTATTGGATGATTATGGAGAAAACACAAACATTCCAGAGTCATCGAATTATCTCCTAATGGTTATTGTATTAAGAAGAGAAGATCACCTTTTACGAGGATGTCCCTCAGGCGTGAGTATTAATCTATGAAGTTGGGCCCTTTTGCTAAGTTATAAATCAAGAAATATACTCCCATGGTCGCAAGGGACCGCAATGGGATATGCCATGATCTACTAAGATATTTGCAAACAGACATCTAGAGTAAGTTCATAATAAGAGATCAGTTTATAATTGGTCTCCACTAAAATTGTCATCCCCTGGACGATTTTAGTGATCACATGATCCCTATCCTCTGCACCTCCCCCGATCATCACGACCATCAGTGCATTATCAAAGGTAGACATTCAATAATGCCAATCACATCATCCATGTGACTCATGCTCGATCTTTCAATCTCTTGTGTTCCGAGGCCACGTCTCTGTAACATGCTAGGCTCGCAAAATCTAACTTGTGTGTATTCGCTGTGCAACATGGCTTACAACCACTATATGCGAACGTAGATATGTCTGACCCCTACTCACCGCAGGGCGCCTCATACCGAAGAACTTTCTTGGTGGTGCACACACAAGGGGAACATGGAACATTGGAATTCAATAGGGATTGTCTTATTTACTACTGTTGAGTATCTTAATACTAGCACACAATAAGATGTAAAACAGATATCAACATCATATGTATATTGTGATATGATATGGTATTTCTTGCACCTTGATCTCCATCGAGCGCTCCGGCATGATCTCCATCTTGCCCTTGGTTTAACGCCTCCACCAGGTCGTCCATTGGGACTATGACTATTACCATACTACTTAGTAACAAAAAAGTAAACTACTTTACCTTTGTAATGACCAATACCATATCAAATCACATGCCCTCCTGCAAAATAAAGTTAGAAGCCTCTACTTTATCTATTGCAAGTTTTACGTGGTTGTTAGGGCTTTCGCAATAGAACCGTTTCTAATCTACGAAATTTCCAACCACAACATGGATCCAACAGTTGTCTCTATTACACCCCTTTCGGGGCCGTCCATTGTAAATGCTATATCAACTATCGAATGAGAGACAGACACCCGCTAGCCACTTATACGGTACAAGTCGTATGTTGAGCATGGAACCAGTCTCGCGTATGAATATGCGTAAGGTCGGTTTGGGCTGCTTCATCAAACAATACCGCGATATAAACAAGTACACGTTAGAGGGTAACAACTAAGGGATCAATGCCCGCACAATATTTGTGCATACTGGCTGTACAACACTCCTACGCATAGATCAGCTCTGATACCACTTAAGGGGATCCGCAGCAGAAAATAAAAAAATTCCTATGTTGGAACCTCAAAAACTGCCTAGGATCTATCTATGTAGTAATGCAGTAACGACTGATGCATATAGAATACATAACCTTGCAGACCGTACGCGGTTAACGTTCCGAGGGGAACATGGTTGATGTAGTCGTACTCATAGCTGACCTCCAGGTCGCGAAGCTCCTCGCAGGGCACCCTTGCTCCTTCTTCATCGTGTAGCAGCTCCGGCTCACGACATTCAAGTGCCCCAAGTGTTGCGCCTCGTGTCTTCGTACACATCCGGTGCATGATGAGACCTCCGGCTCCCTGATCCTGCCAGGAGTGCGGAAGTTTATATCCGGCTAGGAATCCCTACAGCGCAACGGCATACTGCAGGTGTGCCTTGTTCGCACAGCCCAAACTTGGGGCCATGGTCAGAAGGGCTAGAGAGAGAGGGAAGGAGGAAGTCAACCAAAGGACTTCTCCCAATATTGGTGTGTTTGTGTGTTTTAATCCCACCCATGGGCACCCCTTTATATAGGCTGAGGCGGGCGTGCCCTCTCCATTAGGTGCCCCATGTGGGACTAAAAGAAACTAGGAAATAAAGGAAAAAAGGGTGTGGCCGGCTGGGCTTACTGGGCGCACCCGGGTGGGCCGACCCGAGGTGGCCCAACAGCCACATCACATCACACAGCAGCAGCAGCCTGTGCATCAGCCGATGCGGGTGGGATGGTGTGCCCACACCGTGGCTGAGCTGCGGCCAGCGGCTCGTGCCAGCAGCTCGAGGCCGGGTGGGCCGGCTGCGCGACCGCGGCTCCCGGCTGTCAGCTCGCCCGGGTGGGCCGGTAGTAGCCCGCGGCCCGCTCGCCTGGCCGGCTCCCCTATGAGCTCCTTTGGGCCGGGGTCGAGCCAGGCCGACTAGAGAGGGTCCAGGCAACTGCCCGCCCTGTGCGGTGGATTCTATCCACCACCCTCTCGCGTGGGGCTATTCAAAACAGGCTCTTTTGCTGTTTTTCCTTTTTTCTTTTTTCTGTAGGTTTTCTTCTAGGCTATTTCCCTCCGGGGATTTGTCCTAATATAAAAGTTCTCTTTATAAATCTTAATCTAAGTATTATTTAGTATATATTAATTCATAATTAACATATAATAAATGTATATTTAAATTCCCATTTATCCGAAAACTCTTTGCCGGTCTTTTCCTTTATTCCTTCTCCGAACAACTTTGGATCTCTCTGCGGAACAATTCTGACTTTCTCTTTCTCTACTGTGATTCCGTCTTACGAATGATCGCTCTCATCATACCCTTAAGTGTATCCCCTCATGACTCGGGAATGCTCTAGACATGATGTAAATCAATGATCAACAAAGGGACCAGTGATATCCATGTGACCCCTATGCATTCCTGATGACAATGTCGTTTGAACCGGTAAATGTAGCATCCAATTTCCTTTTGTTTCTTGATACGACCTGTCCGAGATCCGATCATTGGTATCCCATACCTTGTTCAATCTCGTTAACAATAAGTTCTGTTTTCTTGTTACCGTGATATTACATCCCCGTGACCAAGTCACATGTTGCATCATTTATGGATGTAATCTCACCAAGCTGGCCATATGTATCTTTACCCGTCATGTGGGTGAACAAATCCTGGTCTTGCAGTCACATGTCATCTACTGTTCCTTTGGAATACCCAACATACACCTTTATGGCCACTGTATTACCAGATGACGGTTGATGCAGTCTAAGTAGCCTCGGGAAACAGTGAGTAATATGAGCTCACGGTCTAAGGAAAAGGAGTCTAGATTTAGTTGTTGCAACAATGAACTTATATGACTTGATCGTGTTGCAATCCTTCGAGGAATGTCCATCACATCATTCTCCAATGATATGACCCCGTTGTTAATTGGCATAAATGCCCATGATCTTGAAACCCAGATAATCCTCATGACCAACAAACTAGTATGAATAGAGGCTACTAGAGACTTGGTTGTTACATACCACACCTGTACTAATGTTTCAACTTGGCATAGTTATAGCACAATATGAAACTATTATAAACTAATTGAGATAGACAATAAAAACCTATTTATTATTTGCCTCTTGGGAATATCTCCTTCAGATCATAGGGGCTCGAGGAAGGATGGAATGGCTGCAATCGCAACTCGAATCCTCAGTGAGTCGTACCACAGAATGAAGGAAGATTTCCCTATGGATAGGCATAATTTCTAGGAGGAGAGGCCGTTGTCTGAGATAAACCTGAAGTATGCAACCATAGATGCTTATGTGACCTACCAGCTGTATGTTAAGATCCATTTCTATCTACGTTTCCTCGTGTTTTTCCCTAGTTGCAAGAGGGAAGACAAGCTTAGGGGAGCCCTTTGTACCAAATGTAGTATAGCTAAGCGTGACACTGCATATGCAGAGAAAATGGCTGCATCTGAAGCAGCATACAGAGAGGTTGTAGCTGAAGCAGCAAACAGAGAGGCGACATCTTCTAGTGGCAACAACTAGGCTTGTGATGCACCACTCATTGTGCCGCAGGATGCTGAAGACCTGGAAGCCAAGTCAGCTGCCAGGTAGGAAGAACTTGCATTTGGATCGCTGTGGAAGTCCAATAAGGTAAGCAATAGCTGGGATGATCGTCGTTGGTCTCCTAGCGACGGTAGCAAGCGCCTCAAGTTGTGTGATGAGAAGTGAGTTAAATTTTACTTCTTTGTGTTATGTTTCTGCATGTGTCTTGTAGCTTGTCAAGATGGCTAAGTGTTTTGAAGACAAGTGAATAAAATTTTACTTCTTTGTGTTATGTTTCTGTATGTGTCTGGTACCTTGTCAAGATGGCAGCTCGTTAACTGGCAGTTTGAAAGAGCACCCTTTTCCTCTCTCGCTAACAGTTATGTTTCTTTTTGACCAAATTGGTAGCAAATCTAGAGCAACTTATCTCTTCGATCATTCGTTCCCTTTTGGCCCTCTTTTTGGCCCAATCTGGTAGCAAATATAGAGCAACAAATCGCACCAGGCAGGATACATACACTCAGAAAACAAAACAAATGTAGATATAGCTGTGGGCGACTAAATAGGATATAGCGATAGAAAGTAGGTTGCTTAACGAGGTTTGATACATTCGTTGCTCAGCATCCATCATACAAAATATACAAAAACAAAAGAAGTTGCTTAGCAGCATTAGCACACACGTTCAACCCCTCCTTGCCTACGCTTGCGCCTCTGCCTCCTCCCTCTAGCGCTTCCTCCACTTCTTGCTTCCTAGTCCCTTGATCTTGGGGGCCTTAGGCTTGATCAGAGGCATGTGACCTGCTTCAATCGCCACCTGCTGGAGGTTGCGGAGGTGAATGCCGAGCGCTTGGTGTTTAGCGATGTAGCCATTGACGTTCATGGTCTGACCGAATTTGGGGGTGCTGGAGCTCGAGCCCTTTGTATGCATCATGACGCAGTGGAAGTCAGTGCCGACGAGTCTCGTCCTATAGAAGGGCAACTATAGACGTCGCCAATGAAGAAGGCGTCGTACTAGCTGACCTACAGGCTCCTCAACACCTGACGAGTCTTGGTGTGCCTAGACTTGTCATCGCTATAGACGTCGCTACCGTACACCTATTGGAAAAAAGGGAGGATTAGATGATGTAAGAAGATCGAGCAATCGAAATGCAAACAACCAAACCCTAATAAACAAAGATCTAACATCCAACGATGGGAATGGGAGAAGAACCAGGGAAAGGGAGCAAACCCTAGTTACCTCCGACCATGGGTCATCGATGCCGGTGTCGTAGGGTTCACCGGAGCGATGTACTCCTCTAGATCGTAGGGGTCCTAGAAGATCTAGATATGCGCATGACCGGCGGGGGCCTCCTCCCTAGCGGCTACATCGGTAGCGGGGACGGGGGCCTGTACGGGGACGACGGCTGCCATTGATGCTTCGACGGGGTCTAGACGGGGACGGCGGCTGCTTTCAACGCCTCGAGGGGGGCCAGGATGGAGATGGGAGCCTCCTCGCCAGCGGACTTGGAGGCGACGATGTCCAACGCATCCTCATTCGCCATCACCGGCACGATTGGGGTTTTCTCGGGAGTTTGTAGAAGGTGATGGGACAGTGGAGAGGGTTGCGTGAGGAGAGTCAACGAGAGTGAGAGTGGGTAGGCAGAGAGGGGGAGGGAGAGGGAGAGGGGCTCTATAGTTAAGGTGAAGGGAAGGGATGTTTCCTTGCACCACCATGCACCGCGCCGCGTAGGCTACTACACTGTGATCCACGACACGTGCACGGTACGTCACTTTTTTCCCGGGCCATGCATGGCAGTTCTGTATTCAGCCGCCTACAAAGGGCACAGACACAATTTCTAAGTATGATGGTTTACACAACCATAAAATTGGTGATAATTAAAAGGGGTTGTACATCAAGATTTGTGGAGTTGTGCTAGATCGGGTAGAGGGAGGTGTGGATGAGTGCGAGGGACTCGATGAAGGCGGAGACGTTAGGTCTCCTCGGGGGGGGGGGGGGGGCTCTTCGAGACCCATTTCTCAGCTCTTTGGCCTCCGATTGACGTGTGGAAGTTTCTTGCGGTAGGGCCCAGTTGGAAGTGTGATTGAGAGCACGCTACGTAAAAATAGGATATGTCTTATTAAAATCAAGTGGCAATAAATTGCAGCTGCTCATCGACGACCGTGCACTCAATGACCATGTTGCCATGTGCATGTGTTGTGGCGTAGTAGCAGTAGTAGGTTTTTCAAACGTGATTAAACAAGACATGACCACTCGACGACTTTTTCCATGGATGGCTTCGTTTTCCTTCTTGTAGAAGTCTCCCTGAGAGAGACGTACATGTTGTCTCACGATGTACTGTGAAGGGCATGACGTGTGAAACAATCAACGTTGGATCATAGAGGATCGACGGTTGGTGCGCATGGTCTGCATGACAACTGTGACAACCAATTAGAGCATAGTGGACAGACAGATTGAACATGGGTTTGGGCTTCTACGAGAGAGAGAGAGAGAGAGAGAGAGAGAGAGAGAGAGAGAGAGAGAGAGAGAGAGAGCAAAACTGAGTAGTATCAAAAAACCAAGGGCAAAACTGAGTAGTATAAAAATGGAAAGTGATTGTCTTATACAATGAAATACATCTTGGCATACATCAAATTATGCCAAGATGGAACTACTAGAGTCATTGCATGTGTGTTCTTTTCATAAACCACATGGATCCACTAGATGTCATTGCACGTGTGTTCTTTTCATAAACCACTTGGAACCACTAGAGTAATTGCATGTGTGTTCTTTTCATAGACCAAATGGATCCACTAGATGTCATTGCATGTGTTTTATTTTACAAAACAACATGGATCGACTAAATGTCATATTGCATGTGTGTTCTTTTCCTAAACCACATGGATCCACTAGAGTCACTTGGATGTGTGTTTGTGTGTCCATCAGTGTGCATCATTGTGGTTTTTGGAAAAGAACACATGCAATGATGCCACTCCAGCATGTGGTGTCCAACCATGTCAATGAACCCGAGCAGCATGCTAGGATTCAACTGCAGCATGCATTCTACCACTAGTTTGAAAGATGCTGCATCACAACACCCACTTGGATGTGTGTGTGTGTGTTAGTGTGCATCATTGTGGTTTTGGAAAATAACACATGCAATGATGCCACTCTAGTACGTGGTGTTCTTTTCCAAAACCACATGGATCCACTAGATGTCATTGCATGTGGTGTTCTTTTCATAAACCACATGGATCCACCAGATGTCATTGCATGTGTGTTCTCTTCATAAACCACATGGATCCACTGGTGTCATTGCATGTTTGTTCTTTTCATAAACCACATGGATCCACTAGATGTCCTTGGATGTGTTTGTGTGTGTATCAGTGTGCATCATTGTGGTTTTGGAAAAGAACACATGCAATGATGCCACTCTAGCATGTGTGTTCTTTTCCAAAACCACATGGCTCCACATGGATCCACCAGATGTCATTGCATGTGGTGTTCTTTTCATAAACCACATGGATCCATAATAACCCACAAGTATAGGGGGTCGTGTGTAGCCTTTTTGATAAGTAAGAGTGTCAAACCCAACGAGGTGATAAAGGTAGGATAAATGTTCTCTCAAGTTCTATCAACCACTAATACAACTCTACGCACACTAAACGTTTGCATTATCTAGGAAATAAAACTAGAGCAACAATACGAGTACTAGATATAGCTTTGCATGATAATAAATAACGAGAAAGTAAAGCTAGTTGTTGTAGCAATAAAATACACTAAACTAATAGAACCATGAGTGTGGAATAGTAGTGGTAATTGTGGTGGATTTGTCCAAGTTTAAATAGCGAATAGATCGGGTTCATTGTCTTCGATGCAGTTTTCTATGTGGGAGAGGCTAAATATACATGCGCTTCACTACTTGGAATTACATGTACTATATGATTGGATTGTTAGCAAACATCCATAACTACTAACAATGCATTAAGGTTTCCCCGACCATAGCCTTAAGTTTAATGGAATCTCTCCTTCTTCTTGGCTTCAGTGTTGATCTCATCAGGTGCATACCTGGCGAGGGATAAAAATCTATCATGGTACTCCACCACAATCATTCTGCCTTGCTTTAGTTCTCTAAATTCATCTCTCACTCTTGTGACTAAACCCTGCGGCACATGGGTGCGGCTAAACTTGACTTTGAAGACTTCCCACATCATCACTTGACCGTGGTTCATCGTACGGGTGCTATTCCACCATGCTCTTGCATCTCCTGCCAGATAGTGGGTGGCAAACAGAACTTTATCGTTGTCATCCACTCCTGTGACTTATAAGTTATTCTCCATGGTCTGTAACCAATCATCAGCATCCATCGGGTCTTCAGACTTGCTGAAGATAGGGGGTTGGTATTCTGGATGTTTTTGAGTTTGGATCCATGATGATCCTGATTTCCATGGCCCTGATTATTGTGGGCCATCTGGGCGATCTGTTGTAGGGTGGCTAGGTTGGCTTGGCGCTCTGCTCTACTAGCTTCACGGTTCAAAACTAGCATCTGCAGAATCTGCAGCATTGGGTGCTGCAATGAGTTGCTCCCTCCTTGGTTTCCACGAGTCATCTGAAGATTGAGATAGATAATGGGGTAAGAGGGAAAGTTCTAAGGTTCATGGTTTTGTAATCAAAGCTAAAACTTTGAGTTTGAACTCAGGTTTTGCAACTAACTTCTTCTCATTCATTCATTCATTCATTCAATCAAAGCACACGGTACAAACACACACACCATAACATGAAAGGAAAACAAATGGTTTTAAGAACCATTCTGTGAGCTAAGATACAATGGGACCGATACTTCTCACTCCCACGATAGTGCTCTAGTGCATCTACTCATCATCGATGAAGTCGGAGTCATCATCGTTGGTGTAGAAGTCCATGGCATCATCCTCCAGATAGTCATTGTCATCACTGAGGTATGGGTGGATATCCCCTAGATGTCTTCACCTTCTTCTTCTTCTTCTTCTTCTTCTTCTTCTTCTTTTGCTGCAAGCTAAGCTTCTTGCTCCTGGATGGTCTTCTCGTGGTCAGCCACCTTCTTGCGAAGACGAGCGATGGTGCGATCCTTCTTCTCGCGTTTCCGGCGAAGTGATTGGCGATCCTTGATGAGCAGTGAGAAGTTTTGGGCCTTTTGGGCGGCAATGGCAAGGTTGTGGTTGGCGTAGGCTTGAGCATTGTCCAATTCCTTCTGTCTATCATACAGTAGGAAGTCAAGGTTCTCCACTTGGCGCTTCAACTCCGGGTGACTTGACATCTATAGTGGCATTCCCATAGAATCATGCCTTGCATAGTGAGCAAAGTGAGTTCCCTGGATCAAGTTGATGTTTTGTCCGCAAAGACGAGCGAGAGCTTCATGCATAGCCCTGGCTAATCCATCTAGCCAGTTTTTCTCTCTCACGGTGAATTGAATCTTCTCGGAAAGTGGTGCCTCCATCTTGCCTCGAAGATCAACAACTATCAGCCATTGTAAATCTCCTCCTGGAAAATCCTTGAGTTGGGCTCCAAAGAATTCCGGATGCGGGCGCTCAAGGTACTCAGACAGTGCATCAAGACCCCTCTCGAAGATCAGTTGGCCTCCGTTACCCAACTGGTAGAACTTGTAGTACTGAACTTCCATCTATAAGAATTTAGGATGAGTAAGTTAGTGAGGTGATCAAGTGTGTCAAATTTTATGGAGTAATGTAAGAATTTTTGAGGAACATGAATCTTTTTGAAAGAATCTCAAGGGTAAGAGGGGAAATAGGTTTTCGTAAATACTCACTTCTTTTGTTTTGAAACTAAGTTTTTGTTCAGACATCCATTCTAACTAGGGTATCCTATGGTCAGGATGGCTCTGATACCAACTTGTCAACACCGGGATTTTTAATCCCAGACGCATGTTATGCCATACATCGCAATCCCAGGATTACCATTTTTGCGAGACATAACAAATTGGATATCACAGTACATCATCCATTACAAACCATAATAAGGTCTTACACATATAAAGGATCTCATGATCCAGTCTTAATAGAAACAAGTAGAGGAATAATAAGCGTAGCGGTGGGCTCCATCTTCAGTGTCACAGGCAATGCTGACGATGGGAGATGATCCTAGTTGTCGTAGCCGTCCTGCTGTCCTTCTTCCGGATAGTCCTCCTCATAGTCTGGCCATGGGAATAGCCAGGGACAAAGCCATGAGTACTCTTTAAGTACTCGCAAACTATCACTAACAAATAAGGTAGTTCTAGTAGGAATTCTAAGTTCTAAGTTTATTTACAAAGTTAAGTTTGAAACTTAAGCTGAGTTCAGAAACAAAGAAAGATAAAATAAAGTTCTAAATCACCTAAGTGGGAACTTAGTTTTTCATAGTCACAACCCTGTTATGGTCAAGTCATGTCACAATTCATTTCATAGGTCATTTTAGAAAACATCTGATGACGGAATAATATGGCCGCTCCAACTGTCCATGACCGCGGACACGGCTATTCGAATAGTTTGACACTCTGCAGAGGTGGTACACTTTCACCACAAAATTTGATACATCCGGCAGGGATAACCCTGAATCATCATACTTAGTATGCGGATAATCAAACATAGCTTTTCCTTTACACACTCTAGTATAAGCACCTCTCCTATGAGCTTGGTCTCCCATCCATGGCCATCAGCCATCATGGGCACTACATAGGTGGACAACATCAAGAGGTAGCATCAGCTCAAACCTCTTCCACGAGGGAACTCATACTAATGCATATAAACTTCCGGCCAAGCCTTATCCAATTTAGGTATTGTGGTTGTACGATAAAATTGGAATGGTACCGCATCCGAACCCAACCATCAGTTTTTATAAAGGGGGTACGGCTCATGCCTCAACATTTTCATCATCATAAACCATTTGTGTTTCTCAAACCATGTCAAAACATCTCAATAGAATGACTTATCATTCCAAGGTTTTCATAAGCATTTTCACCAAGTATTCCCATCTAGAGTGATCAAGTTTTTGGTTTAGCTCTAACCACTAAGTTAAGAGTGTTCACTAAGGTGGGATGCTAATCTCAATATCATGACATAGAATGACATCTAGTATAGGCCAAGTCTTATACTCTTTATGCTATCTAAACTACTTTCCAAAATCTCACAAAGCATTACTAGAAGTAAAGAAACTTTGGTAAATCAAAAGTAAAACTTGTAAGTAAAACTTGGGATGGTTATAAATCAAGAGGTATAACAAAAGCATGCATAATGCATCTTGCTTAGGTTATCTTGTATCTAGTTATGGCTTGCAAGTATTAGCTTGCCAATAATAGCTTGCATAGTTAAGAAACTTGCAAGTGTTAGCTTGCCTTGGTTGGTGAAGTGGTTGAAATTCTCCTCGTCTTCTTCGGGGTAGAACTCCTCCTCCTCGTAGAGTTGGTCGGTACTATCGTCTATAAATACATACGGGATACACATGTCATCACCACATATTCTAATACATGGGAATGTGATTTAAATGTTAGATCATATTTCAATAAGTTTAAGTTTAATATTTAAAGTGACTAGAAATGCCTATATAGCATTATTTTTGTATTAGTCCAAAGTCACTGCATGCAAACCTAAATATTATTACATATTCAGATAGGTATTGTCTAATGTGACTCAAAAGCTATTATGGTTGATTTTTGAAAAATGTTTGAATGTAGAAAAGTCTCTGTTTCGTTATTTTTACTATATGTGATCTATAAATCCAATTGATTTAAATCCAACGGTCTTGGATATATATTTTAATTATCTTTCTAAACAAATTTGAATCATTCATTTTGGTTCAGTATAACTCTCTGAATTGATTTTTAAACTAGTGGACAGAACCTAGTTTAAACTTAATTAGAAAAATCTTTATTTGAATCTGCGGGCTAAGGCGGGAAACTAAATGGGACGGCCCAGTGGCGCTCCACGATGCAGAGGGCGACTGACAAGGGGGTCCCGCATGTCAGCGGTTGACTCTAACGTGAAGCGGTACGGGGTGATATGGGTTGTGCAATTAGAACAGAGATCAATGGTCGTGGGCCATCATCAACGGCGAACAGGTCGCCGGCGAGAGTTAACCCTAGCGGCTCGGTGGGGGTCGATTGGGAGCTTACCAAGGCTCCAACTAATGTGGCGATGGGGGCAATCGAACTGGTGGACAACGGCGGACTCAGGCGTGGTCGCGGCGGCTCCTGGGGTGGTCGCAATCGGCGACCCCCTTTCTCCTCTGTTGTGGCGAGCTCCGGCACAATTCTGGCAACTGAGGGCTCGAGCGGCTCCGGGGATTGTGTGAGGGGATCAGTGGAAGGTGGTGAGTGTTGGAGTGTGGAGAAATGGGGTTGAGGAGTTCTCCTTTTATAGCTCGACGAGGGGACCGTGAGGTGCGACGGTGAGCTCGTCGGTGACGATGGTACAGGGGGCTAATGGCATGGGCGAGGTAGGCAGACGGTTCTCTTCCTCCTGGTGGTCATCTAAGGCATAATGGTGCATCTAGGGGCGGTGGCATTTGGTCGGGCGTGGCTGGCGCTCTGAGCAGGAGCGGCGGCGTTCGACGCGGCTCACAGCGGGTGATGGTCGCGCGACGGGAAATGGGCATGTCCAGGAGTGTGCTAGGGTCAAGGCGGAGCGGCGTGCATGGCTGTGATCGAGGGGCGACGTGTGCTGCCTTGTCGGGCGCCGCGCACTGACGCGGTCCGTGCACGGTGCAGAGGAGGAGAGCACGAGCGTTCGGCGGTGGTACAGTGCATGGCATTGCTCGGGGAAGGGACAGGAGGCGGCGGTGTGATCACGCCTACCTCCTAGACACGGCGAGAGAGGGCGGGGCGGTCTCCTGCTGCTTGGGCATGGTCGGCCGACGACGACCATTTTTGGGCGGCGCGGTACTGGCGCTGCGGTGAAGGAGGGATGTTGTCTGGGTCAGGGTTAGGCTAAGAGGGGACAGATGAGAGATGAGAGGGTCCAAAGGGGGACAAGAACTTAATTAGCAACAGTATTAGTTAGGCCAGAATATCTTTGCCTGCCAACTGTTCGACACAATGGCCGCCAGAAAGGTTTATTTGAATTTTGAGAAGATTTTTGGTGGGTGTGTTAGTCATAAGCTTGATCATCTGTGGTTGCTTGGGATTTTCAAGGTGAACTCATTTGAGTGGGTTTTGATAAAGTGGGATCTATGCATATGAAATGGATTCCATTTTCAAATGCCATTTAAAATTAGTGGCCAAGGTTTTTTGTGAGATTGTAAAGTGGGCCTTGGCAGATCTTTACTTGTACTAGCAAGGGGTGAAAAGATTTGAGAATGTTTCTGTTTGAATTTGACTTCTAGGAACACCTAAAGTGGCCTAGTGGATTAAAATGGTCAAAATGACCATTTGGTCTTTTTATTCTTATTTGATTTCTTTGGATTTTGTTTTTAAATGATCTAGATGATGTGGCATTCACCTTTGAATCATTGTACAACCATTAGAACAATCAAACATGGCAATTTCAAACAATTCTATATTATTGCAAACACACATGCATTCATAATTGTTTTTATTAGTAAAAGTTTTTGTTAACCCTAAATTGGGTGATTTGGATCTTGATTAACCTTGATTTAAGTTTTGGGATGTTACAAACCTTCCCCCCTTAAACAAAATCTCGTCCTGAGATTTAAGAAAAATTAGGAACTAAAGAGATCTGGAAACTCATTCCTAAAGTAATCTTCTTGCTCCCAGGTGGCTTCTTCTTCGGTGTGGTTGCTCCATTGGATCTTGAAAAATTTGATACTCCGGGTCCTGGTGGTTCTGAAGGCTTCTTCCAAGATATGGATGGGCACTTCACGATACGTCAGATCCTTGTTGATATCAATGGTTCGGTGCTTGATGTTCTTGAAAACTTCGGTCTTCTCCGGCACTTCTAAGAATTTGCAAAGTAACGAGATATGGTACACATTGTGGATGGCGGACATCTCTTCAGGAAGTTCCAGTTGATATGATACTTCTCCTCGACGATTCATAATCTTGAAGGTCCGATATATCTAGGGGCTAACTTTCCTTTCAGACTAAAACGTTGTGTTCCTTTCAACAGCGAAACTTTGAGATACACAAAATCTCCGGCATTGAAAGTCAGGTCTCTACGCCTCTTGTCAGTGTAATTCTTCTGTCTGGATTGGGTGGTCTTGAGGTGCTCATGGACTTTGTGAACCTACTCATCGGCTTCTCGTAGGATGTCGGGTCCGAAAATCTGACTCTCTCCTACTTGCGACCAATTCAAAGGGGTACGACACTTTCTTCCATATAAGAACTCAAATGGGGCCATTTGCAAACTGGCTTGATAACTGTTGTTGTAGGAGAATTCTGCGAAAGGCAGGCAATATTCCCATTTTGATCCATAGTCTAACACACAAGCTCTCAACATATCTTCTAAGATTTGGTTGACTCTTTCGGTCTATCCGTCGGTCTGCGGGTGATAAGCTGTGCTAAAATTCAACTTGGTTCCTAATCCTTCTTGGACTTTCTGCCAAAATCTCGAGGTAAATTGGGTTCCTCGATCCGACACTATGGTCTTGGGGGTTCCATGCAAACTGACGATTCTAGCAATATACAGCTCTGCGAGCTTCGAACTTTGGTAGGTTGTCTTGACAGGTATAAAATGGGCTACCTTGGACAATCTATCAACGATGACCCAGATTGAGTCATTTCCCCTACTAGAAGTAGGCAAACCGGTGATAAAGTCCATTCCGACGGAATCCCATTTCCATTCCGGAATCTGTAATGGTTGCAACAGTCCTGCGGGTCTCTGATGTTCCGCTTTGACTCTCTGACAGATATCACACTTGGCTATGTAGCTTCCGATTTCTCTCTTCATCGTGTGCCACCAAAATTGCTCCTTCAAATCTTGATACATCTTCGTTCCTCCGGGATGGATAGAATAGAGTAACATGAGCTTCTTGCATGATAACTTGCTTCAGCTCCGAATCTGCTGGCACACAGATACGTCCTTTGTACCACAGAACTCCTTCTTTGTCTTTGGTGCATCCAGGCACCTTTCATGTACCAATACGATGCTTGATTCCATTGATACTTTCATTTCCCTTCTGGGCTTCCTTGATCTGACTGATCAAAGTGGGTTGAAGTTCAATGCTAGCTAAAAATCCTTTGCTAACTAGCTCAGTTATAAACTGCTCCAACTCTTCATGCAAACTTGGCTGGTTCTCTTTGATCATGGTGTTTAACCTACACGGCAATCTGCTAAGAGCATCTGCTACCACATTGGCTTTGCCGGGGTGATAGTGAATGTCAAGGTCATAATCCTTGATTAACTCTATCCATCTCCTTTGCCTCATATTCAGCTCCTTTTGAGTGAAAATATACTTCAAGCTCTTGTGATCTGGATAAATCTCACAGCAATTACCCATAAGGTAATGACACCATGTCTTCAAAGCTAACACTACGACTGCTAGTTCAAGATCATGGTAGGGTAGTTCTGCTCATGTTGCTTCAGCTGTCTCGACAAGAATGCGATGACTTTGCCTTCTTGCATCAACACACATCCGAGACCAATCTTGGATGCATCACAATATACGTCAAACGGCTTCTTGATATCTGGCATAATCAATATTGGGGCTGAAATCAATCTCTTCTTGAGCTCTTGGAAACTTGCTCCACATTTGTCGGTCTATTCAAACTTCTTGTCCTTCTTCGGCAATTGGGTCATGGGTCTGGTGATGCTCGAAAATCCTTCTACGAACTTGCAGTAATATCCTACTAATCAGAGAAATGCACGGACTTGGGTTTGAGTGGTTGGGGCTTCCCATTCTTCAACATCTTTGATCTTGGCGGGATCAACAGCGACTCCTCCTGCCGACACATATGTCCGAGGAATCCTACTTCTTTCAGCCAAAACTCACATTTGCTGAACTTGGCATACAACTGATGTTCCCTAAGGGTTTCAAGGATGATTCTCAGATGTTGCTCATGGTCTTCTTCTGACTTGGAATATATAAGAATATCGTCGATAAACACAACGACAAACTTATCCAGAAAGTTCATAAAGATCTTATTCATGAGATTCATGAAATAAGCGGGGGCATTGGTTAATCCAAAAGACTTGACCGTATACTCATACAATCCATATCTGGTGGTCAAGGCGGTCTTTGGAATATTCGTTGCACATATCTTGAGTTGATGATAACCAGTCCTAAGATCAATCTTAGAGAACACTCTGGCACCAGTCAACTGATCAAATAGATCCTCTATCTTTGGCAAAGGGTACTTGTTCTTGATGGTGACATCATTCAGCTTCCGGTAGTCGGTGCACAAACGGTTACCTCCATCTTTCTTGTCGACGAACAGCACGGGCGATCTCCATGGAGATGCGCTTGGTTGAATCAAGCCTTTCTCCAGCATAGCATCCAATTGCTTCTTCAGTTCCACTAACTCTGATGGGTTCATGCTATAGGGTCTCTGAGCTATGGGTCCGGTTCTAGGAATTAGTTCAATAATGAACTCGATATCCCGATCTGGGGGCATAGCGGGCAATTCATCTGGGAATACATTGGGGTATTCACAGACTACTCTGACTTGGTCTATGGTTGGTAGGGCTAGACTCTTGTTGCATTTGAACTAGCGGGGCAAGGTTTCAGATATATGCTCTACTAATACTCTAGAGCTACTGGTCATGGTGATGGATTTCTTGGCACAGTCGATCAATCCTTTATGCTTCGACATCAAATCCATTCCTTGTAGTACTCACAAACCTTTGGTTCCAAGTACTATTAGATTGGCATAAAAATCTATTCCATGTATTCTGATAGGCACAGCCTTGCAAATTTTCCTAGCTTTGGTGGTTGAACCAGGTATTTGAACTATCATAACATGCTTCAAGTTGGTTGGGTGAATCTTACTAGTGCATGCAAATTCTTCGCTAACAAATGAGTGCGATGCTCCAGAATCAAACAACACTCTTGCTAATACTGAGTTAACAGAAAACATACCCAGCACGACATCTTGCGCTTCTTGGGCTTCTTCGGCGTTCATGTGGAAGAGACGGCTGTTGCGGTTGAGAGGGTTCCCTGGGACAAATCTTCTTCCGGGCTGAACATGGCGCTGCTGCTGAGCTGGGGCATTCACATTGGCAGTGGCGGAAATCTTCTTGGGACACTCATTGGAGTAGGGACCCTTCACTCCACACTCAAAACAAGTAATCTGGGACTTGTCTTTGGCTGCAATAGGCATGGCATTGCTTCTAGTCCTTGGGGCAGTGTTGTTGTTGCTGTTGTCGTTGGACTTGGGTGGTGCACGGTTGAAGTTGTTGGAGTTGCCGAGGTGGTTGTTGTTGTTCCCTCCGGTCTTCACATTTCGTCCGCTACTGTTGGGATAGCTTGGGCGAGACATTGGGGGTCTATTGTTCCGCGGGGCATATCCAGCAGACGGGTTGGGGCGGTACTTCTGGGTACTATGGGACCCAGCTTGGTGCATCATCCGACGTTTGCGGTTGTCATTGGCCTGGTTAATCTTCCCTTCCATCTGGATGGCAGAGTCGACTAGCTCTTCGAGATCATCAAAACGGATGTTGACTAGCACCGTCTGCATCTCATCGTGCAGTCCATTCAGGAATCTCTCCTTCTTCTTGGCTTCAGTGTTGATCTAATCAGGTGCATACGAGGCGAGGGACAAAAATCTGTCACGGTACTCCACCATAGTCCTTCTGCCTTGCTTTCGTTCTTTGAATTCATCTCTCATTCTGGTGACTAAACCCTGCGGCACATGGGTGCGACTGAACTTGACTTTGAAGGCTTCTCACGTCATCACTTGACCGTGGTTCATCATGCGGGTGTTGTTCCACCATGCTCTTGCATCTCCTGCCAGATAGTGGGTGGCAAACAAAACTTTCTCGTTGGCATCCACTCCTGCGACTTCTAAGTTATTCTCCATGGTCCGTAACCAATCATCAGCATCAAGCGGGTCTTCAGACTTGCTAAAGATAGGGGGTTGGTATTCTGGAAGTTTTTGAGTTTGGATCCATGATGATCCTGATTTCCATGGCCCTGATTATTGTGGGCCATCTGGGCGATCTGTTGCAGGGTGGCTAGGTTGGCTTGGCACTCTGCTCTACCAGCTTCGCAGTCCGAAACTAGCATCTACAGAATCTGCAATATCGGGTCCTGCGATGAGCTGCTCCCTCCTTGGTTTCCACGAGTCATCTGAAGATTGAGATAGATAATGGGGTAAGAGGGAAAGTTCTAAGGTTCATGGTTTTGTTTTCAAAGCTAAAACTTTGAGTTTGAACTTAGGTTTTGCAACTAACTTCTTCTCATTCATTCATTCAATCAAAGCACACGATACAAACACACACACCACAACATGACATGAAGACAGATGGTTTTAAGAACCATTCTGTGAGCTAAGATACAATGGGACCGATACTTCTCACTCCTACGATAGTGCTCTAGTGCATCTACTCATCATCGATGAAGTCGGAGTCATCCTCGTCGGTGTAGAAGTACATTGTGGCGCCCCGCTAAAACCACTACTAGAAAATCGCGGTGTTTTTGTGCATTGCATCGTCATGACCGCATGCTCATGTCATCATGCCACATTGCATTTGAGCATCGTCATCATCATGCATGGTTTTATCTAAAACTCTTTTCTAAAAGCCTACTTTGATTTCTAAATATTCCCCCATCTTTATTTCAAATCAAAACGCCGGGCTTTTCCGGGTCTTTTATTTGTCTAAAAACTAATTGCAAAAGTCTATTCAAAATTTAATAAAATTTGATATTGTTTTTAGGGGGCAGCCGAACAAGGCCCAACCCGGCCCAGCCGGCCACCCCCAAAAGCCAACCCTAACCTAACCATCCCAGGCATCCCACCTACCCTACTCCCTCACAGCACCGCCGCCACCTGCTGGCCCCACTAGCCGCCAGTGCACAATCTCCCGCCCACCAACCAGTGCCCCGCGCCACGTCGCCTGGGCCAACCCCTCGTCGCCACCTGTCCCGACCCTGGCCACATCGCACTCCCCACCCTGCCAACCGCCACCACCAACAGCCTCCCGCCCCGGGCCCTACCCCGCGGGAGACCCGCGCCCGTCTCTCCCACGCCTCTCTCCTCCCGGGAATCTCGCCTCCACCGCCTCGGCAACCGCCGGCCGCCGCCGGGCCGCCCCGCCCTCCTCTCGCCTCTCTCCTCTCTACATCGCACGGATCCCTACCGCCGTTTTCCCCGTCATCCTCCCGAGCTCCGTCCTCACCGCCCGCCTTCCCTCCCATCTCCGGCGCCCTCCTCTTCCGCCCCGCCGGAGCCACCCGGCAGCGCGACCCCGCGCCCTTCCGCGACCATCCTTGCCCAGTTCTCCAGCAGCGTCCCCCGGCCCGGCCTCCACCTCGACCGCGTCACAGGCAACCGCCCGCGCTCGCCGCCACCGCTCCTCTCCACCTCGTTGCAAGGCCCGTTCCCGCCTCGTCCCCCTTGCCTCGCGAGCTCGCCCCTGACCTTGGCCCCCACTCAAGTCGGCAAGGTCGTCCTCGACCCGGCAGCCGCTGCCGCCTAGCCCTTGTCGACCCCGCCTCCCGCAAGCCGTTGCTGCCCGATCCCCTTCCCGCCACCTCTGCTTCCTCTGCCTCCCAGGTCGTCACCACCTCCCAGGTCACAGCCGCCTCGCGGGACCCCACGTGCAAGCGCTGGAGCCGCTGCTCGAGCCGTCGTCGACCTTCCCGGTCCGCCGGTCGTCGTCTCCTGTGCATACGCCCCGCCTTGGGCCTCTTTGTCCTTGACGCCGGTCACGCGCGCCACCGCCTCTCCGTCCCGCAACACCTTCCTTTGTTCATGTGTCGTCGCCCCACGTGCTGCGAGTTTTGTACAATGGTGACGCATGCCAACGTTCGGTGATGGTGCCGTGATGCTTTGATGGGGTGTCTCGCGGATGGTACCTGGTGTTTTTTTGCATGCTGTTTTCATTACCGCGCTATGCCCGTGTAACCAAGGTCGACCGAAAGGTGCCAAGTTCTTCGACCCTGATACATCGCCAAGATCTTCCTCCCGGAACGTCGTCTTCCCCTTCACGGACACTAAGGCCTATTGGCACCGAAATCTTGAGGAACACTGATAAGAGCTTCGACCCAGATGCCATGATCTTCTTTCTGGCTGTGAAGACCGATCCCCGGGACACCAAGTCCTTCTTCCCGGAACACCAAGTACGCCGACATGGAATCGACAAGTTCTCCGCGTCCGAGCGGCACGATCTCCACCCGAAGAATCCTGGACGCCAAGTTCTTCTCCCCGAACGCCAAGATCAACCCAATACGCGGACCCGACAAGATCTTCACGACGACAAGATCGACACCGACCAGGGCGAGTCCGATGAGCCCTGCGATGACCTCCGAAGACCGATCCCGCTCCCCGTCGAACCCTGAGACCGAACCCCGGACCCCCGGAATCCAAGATCTACCGGACCCAGATGTGTGACCCTAAGCCTCTATTTTTATAATATGACATCTATACTGTCGCATATTAAATTGTTCATGCATGCATACCTGTCTGTGGGTTTGGGGGCATTATAGTCGATTCACCTAAATTAAATATGGAGTGTTCATGCGGAATATCTTTGTCTTATTCCGGACTCCATTTAAATTGGTGTAGCAAATCGATGCCATGTTTCGCCCTGTTAATACAAAATTTAAATTGCGGGGTAGCTAAACAACATAAACCTCCTACTTAATTGTCGGGACCCCGGTTCCGCTTAATACTGCCTAATTGCACCGCATCTGCATCATATCATAATCATGCTGGATCTTCTGCCGTAGTATTACATATTGCATCCGGTGTTTCTTCTAGTGTTTGCTTCTTCACGGATTAGGCCGATGAGTTGATGCGAGTATCGACAAGTTCTCCGGATATGATCCGTCGGCAGTGTTTCCCAGGCGAGCATCTCTTCTCCTTCTATCTTTTTTGCATTTATAGTCTTTATTTCCTCCTGTTGATCTATTGATATCCGTGTCGCGATGCTTTAGTTTCCGTACACCAGTTATATGCCGTGCAGCCTCTATATTGCCTTGGACACCTCCTATTACCTGTGTTTGGTAGATAGTTGGCCTTGCGAGTCGTAGTTGCTTGCTCAGGTGCGATCGCATGTTGTCAAGTACCATAGTTGTTGGAATGCTGGCAGATGTTTTTGGTGGACATGATCATGACTTTAAATACAACTATTAAATTGCTAGATATAACTAATGCAGAGGCATCGGTGGACAATAGATGTTATTTGGTTCTTCCACGCTCACTTGTCCCGTAGGCCCGAGTACTTGATACCTGTTCCTTGACTATTCGCACTATCCACATACGGGAGAGTCTATGAATCCCCCTTAGCCAGAGCTTGATTCATTTCTTATTTCTTGGGGCCACAAAGTAGTTTGGGGCTTTATTACTATCTTGTACCTATGCCATGCTTTACTGTCTTATTTACGATTGTGCGTGGAGCACCTGTACTGTTTTGGATCGTGACACGTTTTCACTGTATCGACAATCCCAGTCACACTTTCGGGTTCCCAGTCGTTTACAACCGTCCACACAAACCTTGGGTCCGTCTCGGAGCCGGCAAACTTCGTTGCGGGTAGCTTAATGGGGTGGCCCCCTGAAATATTTTATGAATCCTCTGATTGCTTTGTCGTGAAAGCCTCGTTGGGTTTTGATTTGGTTTTTCCGAGGTTGATCGTGTGTGTGTTGCTATTTGTGCACCCCTGCAGGGTAAATCTTTCTGAAAGCCGTGTCCGCGGTTATGGACGACTTGGAGCACAGTATCTCGATCATAGACAAGCATAATTAAAGTAGTGCTATAAACTTGACTTAATATATGACTAGTAATCAGATTCAACTATCACGGAATGGATATTAAAATGCCAACAACTGGTGGATCTGGGGTTGTTTGGTGACATGATGTACCTGCCTAGTAAGTATTGCAACTCTAACAGAATGTGATAAAAGTGCCAACAACTGCTGGGTTTTGGGATTCCTCAGGACAATTATATCTAACTAGTAAATGTTCCAACTACAACGGAATGTTAACTAAAACTGCCCACTACTTATGCTTCAGGATGACTCATGCTATCTATATCTGATTAGTAAGAGCTTCAACTATAATGGAATGAATAAAACTGCCAACTGTGTGAGTTCCTCGGTCTGACTTCCTCGTTTGGTCTCGAGGGGGAATACCAGGGTGGGTATGATTGGTGTTAGTATAAGGTTGATTCCGAATAGGTCTTTCTTATCCCTCTCTAACAGCCGACAGTTAATCGAGTCTCTATAGGTTGTTTAGTGCATGCTGCGCTGCCGCTTCAGTCCACCATACCTATGTAAGCGAGAGCCGCTGAATTCTAGCCTCGCCATGTACTGGCCTCAGTACTGACGCTCCTCTTTTTCCTTTGCCCTTTGTCGGCACCCCCTTTTGTTTTAGCAGGTTTAAGTTCGATATCCTTAGCAGGGTTACCCTTCCGGCTTGGCCTGGGCAGGGTTATGGACGCCATTGGTTATTCTTCAGGGCTCTTAGCCCAATTTGCATCTTGTCCGTACTCGTACGTGGTATCGCTTTCAAGGTGATTTGGATCTTTGCATTGTATATCCGTATTCTTGACTCTTGGAGTCGTGTAATATATATATATATATATATATGTTCTGTGGGTCCCGTCGAGGACTGTTGTGTAATGGTATTACTTCGTTTTCCACCCGCACGAAAGTGCCTGGTGGGCGTCCTTGAATCGTTTCTATGCGGGTTTGGCGGGAAGCGCTAAAACTTGCATAGGGCCGATTTGAGGGTGTTACATCCATGGCATCATCCTCTAGATAGTCATTGTCATCACTGAGGTATGAGTGGATATCCCCTGGATGTCTTCACCTTCTCTTCTTCTTTTGCTGCAAGCTGAGCTTCTTTCTCCTGGATGGTCTTCTCGAGGTCGGCCACCTTCTTGCGAAGACGAGCGATGGTGCGATCCTTCTTCTCATGTTGCCAGCGAAGTGATTGACGATCCTTGATGAGCAGTGAGAAGGTTTGGGCCTTCTGGGCGACAATGGCAAGGTTGTGGTTGGCGTAGGCTCAAGCATTGCCCAATTCCTTCTGTCTATCATACAGTAGGAAGTCAAGGTTCTCCACTTGGCGCTTCAACTCCGGGTGACTTGGCATCTCTAATGGAATTCCCATGGAATCACGCCTTGCATAGTGAGCAAAGCGAGTTCCCTGGATCAAGTTGATGTTCTATCCGCAAAGACGGGCAAGAGCTTAATGCATAGCCCTTACTAATCCATCTAGCTAGTTGTTCTCTCTCACGGTGAATTGAATCTTCTCGGAAAGTGGTGCCTCCATCTTGCCTCGAAGATCAGCAACTATCAGCCATTGTACTCCTCCTGGAAAATCCTTGAGTTGGGCTCCGAAGAATTCCGGATGCGGGCGCTCAAGGTACTCAGACAGTGCATCAAGATCCCTCTCGAAGATCAGTTGGCCTCTGTTGCCCAATTGGTAGAACTTACAGTACTGAACTTCCATCTATAAGAATTTAGGATGAGTAAGTTAGTGAGGTGATCAAGTGTGTCAAATTTTATGGAGTAATGTAAGAATTTTTGAGGAACATGAATCTTTTTGAAAGAATCTCAAGGGTAAGAGGGGAAATAGGTTTTCGTAAATACTCACTTCTTTTGTTTTGAAACTAAGTTTTTGTTCAGACGTCCATTCTAACTAGGGTCTCCTATGGTCAGGATGGCTCTGATAACAACTTGTCAACACCGGGATTTTTAATCCTAGATGCATGTTATGCCATACATCGCAATCCCAGGATTAACATTTTTGCCAGACATAACAGATTGGATATCACAGCACATCATCCATTACAAACCATAATAAGGTCTTACACAAAGAAAGGATCTCATGATCCAGTCTTAATACAAACAAGTAGCGGAATAATAAGCGTAGCGGTGGTCTCCATCTTCAGTGTCATAGGCAATGCTGACGATGGGAGATGATCCTAGTTGTCGTAGCCATCCTGCTGTCCTTCTTCCGGATAGTCCTCCTCATAGTCTGGCCACGGGAATTGCCAGGGACAAAGCCATGAGTACTCTTTAAGTACTCGCAAACTATCACTAACAAATAAGGTAGTTCTAGTAGGAATGCTAAGTTCTAAGTTTATTTGCAAAGTTAAGTTTGAAACCTAAGCTGAGTTCAGAAACAAAGAAAGATAAAATAAAGTTCTAAATCACCTAAGTGGGAACTTAGTTTTTCATAGTCACAACCCTGTTGTGGTCAAGTCATGTCACAATTCATTTCATAGGTCATTTTGGAAAACATCTGACGACGGAACAATATGGCCACTCCAACTGTCCATGACCACGGACGTGGATATTCGAATAGTTTGACACTCTGCAAAGGTGGTACACTTTCACCACAAAATTCGATACATTCGTCAGGAATAACCCTGAATCATCATACTTAGTATGCGGATAATCAAACTTAGCTTTTCCTTTACACACTCTAGTATAAGCACCTATCCTATGAGCTTGTCCTCCCAGCCATGGCCATCTGCCATCCTGGCCACTACATAGGTGGACAACATCAAGAGGTAGCCTCAGCTCAAACCACTTCCATGAGGGAACTCATACTAATGCATATAAACTTTTGGCTAAGCCTTACCCAATTCAGGTATTGTGGTTGTACGGTTAAATTGGAATGGTACCGCATCTGAACCCAACCATCAGTTTTTATAAAGGGGTAAGGCTCATGCCTCAACATTTTCATCATCATAAACCACTTGTGTTTCTCAACCCATGTCAAAACATCTCAATAGAATGACTCATCATTCCAAGGTTTTCATAAGAATTTTCACCAAGTATTCCCATCTAGAGTGATCAAGTTTTTGGTTTAGCTCTAACCACTAAGTTAAGAGTGTTCACTAAGGTGGGATGCTAATCTCAATCTCATGCCATAGAATGACATCTAGTATAGGCCAAGTCTTATACTCTTTATGCTATCTAAACTACTTTCAAAAATCTCACAAAGCATTACTAGAAGTAAAGAAACTTTGGTAAAGCAAAAGTAAAACTTGGGATGGTTATAAATCAAGAGGTATAACAAAATCATGCCTAATGCATCTTGCTTAGGTTATCTTGTATCTAGTGATGGCTTGCAAGTATTAGACTTGGTCGTACTATCGTTTATAAATACATACGGGATACACAATCACAAAACAATACTTAACTAGTCTATTTAGCACACTAAGGCACATACTTGATGATCTAATATCATCACAATCATCACAAGATTTAATGAACTAGTTTCATTTGTTTTATTTGAGAAAAGTAATTTCTACTCATTGAAATTAACTAAGATTTAATATTCTCCAATTAAAATATGGCATCATGTGGACACATGTCGTCACCACATATTCTAATACATGGGAATGTGATTTAAATGTTGGATCATATTTCAATAAGTTTAAGTTTAATATTTAAATGATTTAAAGTGACTAGAAATGCCTATATAGCATCATTTTGGTATTTGTGCAAAGTCGCTGCATGCAAAACCTAAATATTATTACATATTCAGATAGTTATTGTCAAATGTGATTTTTGAGAGTTGGAATCAACTCAAAATCTATTATGGTTGATTTTTGAAAAATGTTTGAATGTAGAAAAGTCTCTGTTTTGTTATTTTTACTATATGTGATCTATAACTCAATTGATTTAAATCCAATGGGCTTGGATAGATATTTTAATTATCTTTCTATCCAAATTTGAATCATTAATTTTAGTTCAGTAGAACTTTTTGAATTGATTTTTAAACTAGTGGGCAGAACCTAGTTTAAACTTAATTAGAAAAATCTTTATTTGAATCTGCGGGCTAAGGCGGGAAACTAAATGAGCTGGCCCAGTGGCACTCTGCGGCGCAGAGGGCGACTGACAAGGGGGTATTGCATGTCAGCGGCTGACTCTAACGCGAAGCGGTACGGGGCGATATGGGCCATGCGATTAGAACAGAGATTAACGGTTGTGGCTCATCATCGACGATGAACAGTTCGCCGGCAAGAGTTAACCCTCGCGGCTCAGTGGGTGTCGATTGGGAGCTTACGAGGGCTCCAGCTAATGTGGCGATGGGGGCGATCGAATTGGTGGACGGCGGCGGACTTAGGCGTGGTCACGACGACTCCTAGGGTGGTCGCAATCGACGACCCCCTTTCTCCTCTGCTGTGGCGAGCTCCGGCACAATTCCGGTGACTGAGGGATCGAGCGGCTCCGGGGATGGTGTGAGAGGATCAATGGAAGGTGGTGAGTGTTGGAGTGTGGAGAAATGGGGTTGAGGAGGTCTCCTTTTATAGCTCGATGAGGGGACCATGATGTGCGACGGTGAGCTCGTCGGCGACGATGGTACATGGGGCTAATGGCATGGGCGAGGTAGGCGGGCGGTACTCTGCCTCCTGGCGGTCATCTACGGCATAATGGCGTGGCTAGGGGCGGTGGCGTTTGGTCGAGCATGGCTGGCGCTCTGAGCGGGAGCGGTGGCGTTTGACGCGGCTCACGGCGGGTGCTGGTCGCGCGGCGGGAAATGGGCATGTCCGGGAGTGTACTAGGGTCAAGGCGAAGCGGCGCGCGTGGGCTGGGGTCGAGGGGCGGTGTGTGCTGCCTTGTCGGGAGCGGCGCACTAACGTAGTCTGTGCACGGTGCAGAGGCGGAGAGCACGGGTGTTCGGCGGTGGTCCCGTGCCTGGGATTGCTCGGGGAAGGGACGGGGGGCGACGGTGTGATCACGCCTACCTCCTAGACATGGCGAGAGACGGCGGGGCGGTCTCCTGCTACTTTGGCATGGTCGGCCGGCGAAGACCATTTTTGGGCGGTGCGGTACTAGCGATGCGGTGAAGGAGGGATGTTTTCTGGGACAGGGTTAAGCTAAGAGGGGAAAGAGGAGAGATGAGAGGTCCAAAGGGGGACAAGAACTTAATTAGCAATAGTATTAGTTAGGCCAGAATATCTTTGCCTGCCAATTGTTCGACAGAATGACCGCAAGAAAGTTTTATTTGAATTTTGAGAAGATTTTTGGTGGGTGTGTTAGTCATAAGCTTGATCATATGTGGTAGCTTGGGATTGTCAAGGTGAACTCATTTGAGTGGTTTTTGAAAAAGTGGGATCTATGCATATGAAATGGATTCCGTTTTCAAATGCCATTTAAAATTAGTGGCTAAGGGTTTTTGTGAGATTGTAAAGTGGGCCTTGGTAGATCTTTACTTGTACTAGCAAGGGGTGAAAAGAGTTGAGAATGTTTTTGTTTGAATTTGACTTATAGGAACACCTAAAGTGGCCTAGTGGATTAAAAAGGTCAAAATGACCATTTGGTCTTTTTATTCTTATTTGATTTCTTTTTCTTTGGATTTTGTTTTTAAATGATCTAGATGATGTGGCATTCACCTTTGGATCATTGTACAACCATTAGAACAATCAAACATGCCAATTTCAAACAATTATATATTAATGCAAACACACATGCATTCATAATTGTTTTTAATAATAAAAGTTTTTCTTAACCCTAAATTGGGTGATTTGGATCTTGATTAACCTTGATTAAAGTTTTGGGATGTTACAATGAACCACTGCATACTAGGAGGATTAGGTGATGGAGATGGCGGTGAAGATGGTGAAGAGGGCGACGGCGGCACCGGCGGCGAAGAGGGGGACTCCTTCCCCGCCGCCGGTATCATGGGGGAGCACCGCCCCTTAGCCCCCTTCCTTCATAGCTTATTGGGAGCCCTCCCCCATGGAGATGGGATCCATGGGGAGGCAAAAACATGGCTTTGGAGGCTGCAAATTCGTGGGTGTACGTGTCTTGTGCGAATTAGGTTTTCTCTCTTTATATAGCTTCTCGGATTCCCGTCACCCCATCTTGGGCTGCAATAAATCGGGCCTAGTGGGTCTGTACGGACTCGGAATCAGCTACATTTTATGTCTAGAACGTTTTTTGTGAAATTTCCAACAACTTTGTATTTGAAGAGTTTTCTGTTTGATGCCGTCTTCGACCCGAAACGTGATCATCTTCAAAAAGAGTTTTGAGACAGATTTCTGGAAATATCCCAATTTGACTCCAACAAGGTTTCCACTTGTATTCTTGACAATTCCTACACATCAAAGTGTAAAACAATAACATTGTGCCTTTGCAACTATTAGTAGGTTTGTCCAAATAAATCATAAACTTTATACAAAAAGGAGTGTCAAAAGCATATTATTAGCATAAAACCATCCAAAATTATAGATATGTTATGAATGTATCAATCCATCAGATGGCATTGCATGTGTGTTATTTTTATAAAGCACATGGATCCACTAGATCTCATTGCATGTGTGTTCTTTTCATAAACCACATGGATCCATAGATGTCACTCCATGTGGTGTTCTTTTCATAAACCAAATGGATCCATCGAATGTCATTGCACGTGTGTTCTTTTCATAAACCACATGGATCCACTGATGTCATTGCATATGGTGTTCTTTTCATAAACCACATGGATCCACCAGATGTCATTGCATGTGTGTTCTCTTCATAAACCACATGGATCCACTAGATGTCATTGCATGTGTGTTCTTTTCCTAACCCACATGGATCCACTAGAGTCACTTGGATGTGTGTTTGGGTGTGTATCAGTGTGCATCATTGTGGTTTTTGGAAAAGAACACATGCAATGATGCCACTCTAGCATGTGGTGTCCAACCATGTCTAGGAACCCTAGCAACATTTTGGGATTCAACTGCAGCATGCATTCTACCACCAGTTTGAAAGATGCTGCATCACCACACCTACTTGGATGTGTGTGCCAGTGTGCATCATTGTGGTTTTGGAAAAGAACACATGTAATGATGTCACTCTAGCAAGTGGTGTCCAACCATGTCCAGGAACCCTAGCAGCATGTTGGGGTTGATACGTTGCTAACGTATCTATAATTTTTGATGTTCCATGCTTGTTTTATATCTACTTTCTTATGTTTTATCCACACTTTGGAGTATTTTTATGCACTTTCTTGGACTAACCTATTAACAAGATGCCACGGTGCCAGCTGCCTGTTTTCTGCTATTTTTGGTCCCAGGAAAGTCAAAAAATGAATATTATCAAAATTGGACGGGACAAAAGCCAAACTCAATATTTCACCGAGGGGGACCCGGTGCCAGAAGACGAGACGGAGAGGGTCCAGAGGCCGGCCTGCGCCAGGGGGTAGTGTGACCGCCTAGGGCACCCCCTCGGCCTCTCCTTTCACATATGGAGTTTGTATGTGTGTTAGAGAAACGCCTAGGACGCTATCCTAAGCCATGCCTAATCATGGTGGAAACTTGCATCATAACCATAATGAGCACTCTATGAAACATCCTCAATAAAAAACCTATGCAAATAACAAATAAAAAGATCGTTGAGATGCTCATTGTGTGCTTGCCTTGTCATTTTGATATGGGATGGCTCCTGTATCATGTGCAAGGGGTACCCCGTTGGCGGTTCTCTATCATACATATATACTTACAATTATAAGAGCTTACTTGTAACTGAAGTTGAGTAGCATGGGGTTTGGTACTCGTAAGTAAGGGGCATGAGATTTCAACTTATAACTTGTCAAGCATATCCTCTTAGTTGTGTCAATATAACCTTAATCACTTCAAGATGCTTATGATAGGGGCAATTAGAGCTGAAAGCTAATAAGTACCATAATGTTTGGAAGCTCTTTATGAGACTTGAATCCCTGCTTCCTTCTATGAAGGCTTTTCTTTTACTTTTATGTTGAGTCTCCATCTTCTATCTTTATGCACCTATTAAGAGAGCATAGTGGCCATTCTTAGTTTAATGTGCATTGTCCCAAGACTTGTTGATTGATGCATAACTTTGATATTGCTTGTTCTTAAACTATTTGTATCTAGTCACCCTTATGAACTTTGAAGGTGTCCTATGCATTTATGTTTTGCTACTCCATGAGGGACAAGTTGAATGCCACTATGCTATGTTTTCTATATGTGAAACAAACAAACGTCTTTCAATACATTGCTATTCATGATATTTGTTTGTATCCTTTCATGTTGCATGTATAGTTACTATGTCTTATTGTTAGAACTTCATATTTCATGCTCATGTTTAGAGTACTTTGATCCTAGCTTTCAATGTTTTACAAATACTTTGATCAAGATTATGATGGTGCATGTCACCACAAAAATTATTCTTTCTTTTTATCACTTACCTACTCGAGGACGAGCAGGAGTTAAGCTTGGGGATGTTGATACATTGCTAACATATCTATAATTTTTCATGTTCCATGCTTGTTTTATATCTACTTTCTTATGTTTTGTCCACACTTTGGAGTATTTTTATACACTTTATTGGACTAACCTATTAACAAGATGCCACAGTGCCAGCTGCCTGTTTTCTGCTATTTTTGGTTCCAGGAAAGTCAGAAAATGAATATTCTCGGAATTGGACAGGACAAAAGCCAAAGTTAATATTTCATTGAGGGGGACACAGAGCCAGAAGACGAGACGGAGAGGGGGCAGAGGCCGGCCACACCACCTGGATGCGCGAACAGGCCTGGCCCGCGTTAGGGGGTGGTGTGGCTGCCTAGGGCACCCCCTCGGCCTCCCCTTTCGCCTATAAGAAGCCTCTGATGCAGAAACCCTAAATAGTCAAGCCTCCAGCCACGAAAAGTTCCACAGCGCCACCGCCACCGAAGGGGAGATTCCGGGGACAGAAAGTCTCTGTTCCGGCACCCTACCGGGACAGGGAAGTGCCCCCGGAGCCATCTCCATCGATCTCCACCACCATCTCCATCACCGTTACCAATTCCCATGATGATGAGGGAGTAGTTCTTCCTCGAGGCTAAGGGTTCTACCGGTAGCTATGTGTTCATCTCTCTCTCTATGCATGATCATATTGTGATCATGAGCTTTGTAATCAAGTAGATCTACCTTGCTACTCAAGTGCTTTAATAGATCTCTGGCTGTCCCCACGTGTGTGAAAGTGATAGCGTGCACACCATGGTGGCACTTAGGCTAGAGATGACTAATACTTGTTATGAGTTATATTTGGAGTTGGATGTCTCTATGAAATTGTGGTGTTTGTTGGAACCATCTAGCACTCAAGGTGATAGTGAGGGGTTATCTAGATGGGGAAAGCGAACTTTGAGGACTGCTATTATAGCCCTACCATGGAATGGAGTGTCCAACCGGAGAGTAGTTCAGAGTAGTATCATAAATAGAAGATATTTATATGAGAGTGTTCACTAGCGAAAGTATGATCCCTAGGCCTTGTTTCTAAACATTGAAACACCGTTTGCCACTAGATCTGTTACATGTTTGCTTGCTTCCATCTTTATTTTAGATTGCGTTTAGTCTCTTCCTACCTGTCAAGCTCTTTTCTGGCACCGTTACCACTTATAATTATCCATACCACTTGTATTTCCCTATCTCTTCGCCGAACTAGTGCACCTATACACCTGACAAGTGTATTGGGTGTGTTGGGGACACAAGAGACTTCTTGTATCTTGATTGTAAGGTTGCTTGAGAGGGATACCTTTGACCACTACCTCCCTGAGTTCGATAAACCTTGGGTAATATACTTAAGGGAAACTTGCTACTATTCTACAAACATCTGCACTTGGAGGCCCAACAACTGTCTATAAGAATAAAAGTGCGTAGACATCAGGGGTTCAACTGCGGCATGCATTGTACCACCAGTTTGAAAGATGTTTCATCACCACACGTTCTTTTCCAAACCACATGGATCAACTAGATGTCATATTGCATGTGGTGTTCTTTTCATAAACCACATGGATCCACCAGATGTCATTGCATGTGGTGTTCTTTTCATAAACCACATGGATCCACAGATGTCATTACATGTGGTGTTCTTTTCATAAAACACATGGATCTAGTAGAGGTCATTGCATGTGTGTTCTTTTCATAAACCACGTGGATCCACATACGTCATTGCACATGGTGTTATTTTCATAAACCACATGGATCCACCAAATGTCATTGCATGTGTGTTCTTTTCATAAACCACATCGATCCACTGATGTCATTGCATGTGTGTTCTTTTCGTAAACCACATGGATCCACTAGATGTCATTGCATGTGTGTTCTTTTCATAAACCACATGGATCCACCAGATCTCATTGCATGTGTTTTTTTTCATAAACCACATGGATCCACTAGATGTCATTACATGTGTGTTCTTTTCCTAAACCACATGGATCCACTAGTCACTTGGATGTGTGTTTGTGTGTGTATCAGTGTGCATCATTGTGGTTCTGGAAAAGAACACATGCAATGATGCCACTTCAGCATGTGGTGTCCAACCATGTCCAAGAAGCCTAACATCATGCTGGGATTCAACTGCAGCATGCATTCTACCACCAGTTTGAAACATGCTGCATAACCACACCCACTTGGATGTGTGTGTGTGTTAGTGTGCATCATTGTGGTTTTGTAAAAGAACACATGCAATGATGCCACTCCAGCATGTGGTGTTATTTTCTAAAACCACATGGATCCTGACGTGGGCCTACCCTACAGGTACTCGAGCTTGGCATATATGGTCCATATACGGCAGAATCCCATGGTGTTGCCAAGGCCCAATACAGGATTCGGGTGACTCACGGAACCTCCAATTGCTTGTAGCACAAGATGAAGCTTAAGATAGAAAGTTTAAAGGGACAAACCCTAATCTGTAACCGAGTCAACCTGCTACCTAAGACCTAGCCTATTTATATAAAGGGTAGCAGGGGTAGCGAGGAGGACAATCACAACCTTAGTTTCCACTACCTCGCCAGATTGCATCTACGCACCCCTATAACTTTCGACTCCCTCGATAATTCCAAGAGTAAACAACCAGGAGTAGGGACCTCTACGAGGCCTGAACCTAGGTAAACCTTGCGTCCCTGTGTGCTTTTTTGCTAGCCGATTGATGCCTCTAGCACTCCCTCCTTCTCCAAAACTCAAGTCCATAACAATGGGCATTGACGAGTTAAACCCTCATCAATTGGCGACGTCTGTGGGAACTGATAGTGCTGATGTCGCAGCTTCTTCGGCCCCGTCAACCGCGATCTACAACTCTGCAACAACAGAGATTCGCCAGCTCTTCAGCGCTTTCAACTTCACCATCCAGACAACGGCCGCTCGCCCGGCTTTCGAGTCCATGGGTGATGGGATCGTGAAAGAACATTTCATGTTTTCCTATGTTTTGCGTGTTAGATAACAATACTATGGAGACTTTTCATGTGTGCCAAGTGTGCAGGAAGTTTTGAGGGGGGCCAGATAATCCGCCCCACCAAGGGCCGGATAATCCGGCCTACCTCATCGCTCAAAGGTAGCCAAGGCGCGTCGCTCGGTACCTGGTCGGATTTTATACCGGAAAATCCGAACTGGGGCGGTTTTTCCTCCCTAGGCCGGATAATCCGGGTGTTGCATGGGCCGGATAATCCGGACCCCAGTTTTCGAGCAAAAGGAGCCAAGGCGCGTCGCTCGGTATTCGGTCGGATTTTCTCCCGGAAAATCCGAACTGGGGCGATTTTTCTTCCCCAGGCCGAATAATCCGGCCTTCGCATAGGACCGGATAATCCGGCCCCCAGAAGTTGATCAAGGGCAAGCTCGGCGCGACGCTCTGAGAGGGGGCGGATTATCTGCCGGATATTCCGAGTCTGGGGCAGTGTTTCCCTAGACCGGATAATCCGGCCCTCACTTGGGCCGGATAATCCGGCCCCCAAAGGTTGCAATGGCTGGTTTCTGAAGGGGGGGTATAAATACCCCTTCTTCCCCAACGTTCAGAACTCTTGATTCATTCGAAATTGACCAGACATTGTGCAAGAGCTCTCATTCTCGATCTCCCACTTCAACCACCCGAAGGTCTTTATCTTTGGTGGAATTGAAGGATGAGAAGTTCATCATCATCATCAAGAATCAAGCGCTTCAACTCCTCTCCATTCACTTGGAGAAATCCCTGATCTAGTATTCTTGTCAATACCTAGATCTTGTTTATTGTATTTGATAAGTTTGTTCTTGTGGCAGCTTGTTGTCATTTCGGGAGCCTCCAAGTTTTTGTGGAGTTGTTGCCCCGCTAGTTGTGTAAAGGCATCGGTGCCCACCTCGAAGGGTACCTATAGTGGAAGGTGGATCATGCATGTTGTGGCGAGATCCATCAGAGAATAGGGTGAGGCCTTTTGTGGCATGGTGGTCTTAGTACCGCCCACCCCTCCAACGCAGACGTACTTCCCTTAAAAAGGAAGGAACTGCGGTCAAACAAATCCTGTGTCTCCACGTGCTTCACTTCTGTTTACTCGTTCCTCTTCCACTCGCTCTTTACTTGCTAGTAGATAGGTTTGCATATAGGGAAATTCCACCTAATAGTTTATCTAGAGAATTTACCCTTTGTGCTAAGCCTAAAAGTGAAAAAGAATTAAAAATTGGTGTAGCACCTATTCACCCCCCCTCTAGGTGCCCATACGATCCATTTCAATTGGTATCAGAGCCCCAACTCTTAATTCGGGCTTAACCGCCTAAGAGTAGTATGGGTACCAAGGATGATGGAAATGAGGCTGTGGATAAGGTCACAATGGATGATCTCAAGTCGTTGGAAACAACCTTGTTGAAATCCTTTGAGGCCAAGATGGAGGAGATGAATCAAATGATTGCTCGCCTTACATCATCCATAGCCCCATCTCCATCCTCCTCTGAGGCTCCAACACCATCATCTAAGGAAAAGGGTAAAACCGGATCCAAGGATGATGATGTGGAAGGTGAAAAACTAAATGGTTCCACCTCCAAAAAGGGAAGTGGTAAGGAGGAATATAGTGAGGTTCGCCACGTATATTCCCCTGACCCACCTATCCCTCATCCTCATATAAACAATAGGGGTGATCCACCCAAGCTCACTGCATCCTCTTTTGACCAATGGCAATTCCTAATGAAATCTCATGTTTGCAGCTCCTCTATTGAATTGTGGAGATTATTGAAGAAGGTCTTCATATCGGAGATCAAACCAATCTAACGAGAAGGGAAGTTGTAGATAGCCAGTTAAATGCCACCGCTCTCCACATGATACAGCTGGGTGTGGGTCCAAGGACATGCCACAAATTGAACAGCTCAACACAGCTAAAGAGGCGTGGGATGCTCTTACGGACCTTTTCGTTGGAAATGAAAGCATGAGAAGAAACAGGTATGATGCCCCTAGTAATGAAGTTGAGGGATTCTACATGTTGGATGGTGAAAACCATGAGGACATGTATAGAAGACTCAAGGGCATCGCAACAACATTTCGAAAGCATGGGGCCACTCACATTGATGATGCTTGGATAAAAAGAAAATATGTGAGTGCCTTAATGCCTTTCGAGCCAACGGATTTGAAGAGCCTGCAAGGTAGACACAACTATCATCAAATGACATCCAACGAAGTCATGCAAGAAATGGCGTCATTCAAAGTGGCGGCAAAGAATGCTGAAGATGCCCGTGCTCGGGCCATTGGAATGCAAAAGGGTGGATCCATGGACTGCCCCGATGAGGTCAAACATGCTCATGGTGAGTACATGGCATTCTATGCAAGGAACTTTTGGAAGGACCCTGCCAAAGCCAAGTCTGACCTTGAGCGCAAGAACAGGTCAAATGGAAGAAGAGAAAGTGGCCCAAGATTGAGAACTTGCTTCAACTGTGGAGATAGAATGCACTTTGTAGCCGAGTGTCCTTATCAAAATAGAGAAGACAATGGTGGCAGGCTCATTCTTAAAGAGAAATCTAAAGCTCCTAAGAAGAATCCATTTATTAAGAAGCTTGTAGGTTAGTGAAAACTCCATTTTGATGCTCTTATGAGTCAACTTGCTCAAGCCAAAGATCTCCTTGAAGAAAAGGGCAGAATTGAAAGAGAAGATGCCTTGGAGATAGCTTCTTTGAAGAATGCCTTGGAAGAGGAAGAGGAAGCTCGAGTATCTTTGGAAGAAAGACTCGAATCCCTTGTGGAGTCACAAGATGAAGTTGTAGTTCAGCTCATTGAAGAACGTGACCATGCTCTTGCCAAGGTAAAGAAACTAAAGAAAGAAAAGATTGAATTTGGGGCTGTTCATGCTAGAATTTTGGAGAAGTTTGATAATCTTGAAAGTGCTCACAAGGCATTGAAGAGTGATCATTCTACTCTAAATGAGTCTCATGACCAGCTCCAAACTCAATTGAAACGGTATGATGTCCCAAGTACCTCCACTTCATCCTTTGGAAAAGAAGATCTTGCAAGAAGTTCTCAACACAGAGGTAAAGGGGTTATTGATGAGATACTGAGCAGGCAAAGGACAAACAATAGTAAAGAAGGTCTTGGTTACATACCCAAGATAAAGAAAAAGAAAAACAACAACAAGAAGAAGAAGAACAAGACTGCTCAATCGAAGACTAGCAACATTACCAATGACAAGACTAATTATGATGGTTTTGCAGGGATCAACAATCCTAACTTTGAACTATATTGTGATTGTTATGGTGATGTTTATGCTAGTTATGTAGGGCCTTATGATTGTTACATTCCTTGGTCTATTTGGGTTCCCAAGACCCTTGTTACTAACATGAGGGGACCCATTGAAAAATGGGTACCTAAAACCAAGAAGTAATTTTCTTGCAGGGCTATGCTTCCGGTGGTTCTAAATGGGTACTCGATAGCGGTTGCATGAGTCATATGACCGGAAGCAAGGAGATCATCACGGAGATGCGACCAAACCTTGATCACATAACCGTCTCCTATGGTGACAAGTCAAAATCTGAGGTATTGGGTCTCGGCAAAGTTGTGGTGGCTGACGATATCTCTCTCGTGGACGTCATTCTTGTTGAGACCCTCGGGTACAATTTACTTTCAGTTCATGCCCTTGGTAAGATGGGCTTTGCAGTTTACATTGATGCTGATTTAGTGGTACTCTTGTGGAGCAAGTCTCTAAAAGTCGCTTTCGTGGGATATGTCGAAAACGACCTGTACGTGGTGGACTTTTCGGGGAAAACCACTACAGGCCCGATGTGTCTTTTCGGAAAGGCTGACGCAGGTTGGCTATGGCATCGCCGACTAGCCCACATCAATATGAGAACTTTGCAAAGTCTCCACAAGGGTGGCCACATTCTTGGACTAAAAGAAAATGTCTCTTTTGCCAAAGATCGTGTTTGCAGGGTGTGTGTTGAAGGGAAAATGCATGATTCACCTCATCGAAGGAAAACCATTATCTCTTCATAAAGGATTTTGGAGCTCCTTCATGTGGACCTCTTCAGACCTCCATCTCATGCAAGCCTCGGTGAGAAGAAGTATTGTCTAGTGATTGTTGATGATTACTCAAGATACACTTGGGTTTATTTCTTCAAGTTGAAGAGTGAAACTCAACAAACTATCATCGACTTCGCCAACGAGGTTCAACATCAACACAACGTCCCCATTTTGGCTATAAGGAGTGATAACGGCTCGGAGTTCAAGAACTACACCTTAAATGAGTTCCTAAGTGAAGAGGGGATAAGACATCAATATTCCGCTGCGTACACCCCTCAACAAAATGGTGTAGCCGAGAGGAAGAATCGAACTCTAATGGACATGGCAAGATCAATGTTGGCCGAATTTAAATCTCCATATAACTTCTGGGCTGAAGCAATCTCTACTGCTTGTCATTCATCCAACCGTTTATACCTCCGCAAGATCTTGGACAAGACTCCGTATGAAATACTTACCGGTAACAAGCCAAACATCTCATACTTTCGAGTATTCGGGTGTAAGTGTTTCTTTCTTATTAAAGGAGTTCGTTTATCTGAGTTTGAATCTAAGGCTTTAGAAGTTATTTTTGTTGGTTATGGTGCCGAATCCCACACTTATAAAGTCTACAATAAGCTCTCCGAACTGTTGTAGAATCTTGTAGTGTGGTGTTCGAGGAAAATGACGGTTCCCATGCGGAGCAAGTTGGTGTTTGTGATGCAGATGTTGAAATACCCCAAGATGCCATAAGAAGAATGGGCGTGGGATTCTTCCGCCCCATTGAGGAACCCCTTGTGTCGGACCGGGAAGGACAATGCTCTACTCATATAGAGCCCTCATCTACACATACTCAACATGCTCCAACCACGGGGGCAACTTCTACACCATCTCCATCAACTGCTGAAGGTCAAGATGTTCCAGAAAGCTCCAGGCCGGATTTTCCGGTTGACATCGGATTATCCGGCCACCCTGCTATAGCTGACCATGTTGCTCCTGCTGGTGAAGATTTCAACGCAAGCTCCAGGCCGGATTTTCCGGCTAGCCCCGGATTATCCGGCCTCTCACCAGTTCAAGCAAGTCCCAGGCCTCCTGATGAAGCTGCGGCAAGTACTCCCAGGCCGGATTATCTGGCCTCTCCATCGGCCGGATTATCCGGCCCTGACTCTCCAGTTCTGTAGCCTCCTATTACGGCTACGAATTCAAATCAAGGGCATGTGTCTCCACCACCTGCTACTATTGTTCCAGTTACTGATCAAGGCGGAGAAAATGCTTCCAATGAAGACTCAAGTGATGAATCTCCTCCTCCAAGAGACAACAAACTTATTGAACTTTGTCGCAAGGCTCGGGCTGATCGTAACCTTGAGTTGAGGGGTCACACTCTCGACAAGGTTGTTGGTGATCTTCGACGAAGGGTTTCTACAAGAAGAGAATTGGCCAGTTTTGGTGAGCATCAAGCTCATATCTCCATGGTGGAACCTAAGAAGGTCTTCGAAGCTCTTGAAGACCCAGACTGCATTATTGCTATGCATGAAGAATTGGATAATTTCGAGTGCAACAAAGTCTAGAAACTCGTGGAGAAACCCAAAGAGTGCCGCAATGTTATCGGCACCAAGTGGATTTTCAAGAACAAGCAAGATGAGAATGGCATTGTTGTGAGGAACAAGGCAAGACTTGTGGCACAAGGTTACTCCCAAGTTGAGGGCATCGACTTCAGCGAGACCTATGCTCCAGTGGCTCGCCTTGAGTCCATCCGTATCCTACTTGCTTATGCTGCTCATAACAATTTTAAGTTGCAGCAAATGGACGTCAAGAGTGCCTTCCTTAACGGTCCTCTACATGAGTTGGTATACGTAAAGCAACCCCTGGGGTTTGAGGATCCTAACTTTTCGAACCATGTCTACAAACTCGATAAGGCACTCTATGGCCTTAAAAAAGGCCCATGTGCGTGGTATGAGCACCTTAAAGAGCTTTTGTGGCGCCCCGCAAAATCACTACTAGAAAATCGTGTTGTTTTTGTGCATTGCATCATCATGGCCGCATGCTCATGTCATCATGCCACCTTGCGTTTGAGCATCGTCATGTCATCTTGCATTTGTTTGCATAAAACTATTTTCGAAAAGTCTGTTTTTGTTTTCGAAACGCCCCGTCTTTATTTTAAATTAAAACCCGGGTCTCCGGAATATTTTGTTTCGTCTACCAACGGTTTGCAAAAGCCTCGTTTTTAATAAATAAAATATTTAAATTATTTTTGGGAGGTAGCCAGCCAGGCCCGAAAGCCCGCCCGGCCACCTCCAGATAAAAATCCTACCTACCCCAGAACACCCAACCTTTTTCTACCTAAACCTAATCTTCCCAGCCCCGTCCACCTCACCCCAACCTATCCCATTGCGCCACGTTACCCTGGCCCAATCCCCCCATCCAATCAACCACAGCCACCCCACCGCCACCTACCCCGCGCGGGCCTCACCCCCGGGATGGACAAACGCGCCACCACTCCCACATGCCGCCAGCCACCAGCCTGGGCCCCCCACCGACCGCTTTCCCGCCCCCGCGCGCGCCCCCACGCAACCCGCACCGCGCCCCACCACCTGGTTCCCTGCCGACAACCCCGTCTCGCCTGGCCCACCACCCTATCCACCGACGCGCCCCGCTTCCTCCTCCCTCTTCCTCCACCGACGCGCCCTGCGCCCCGCTTCTCTCCCCTCCTCGCCGGCCGCCGCTCCACCCTGTCCTCCTACCCCCGCTCCTCCCCTCTGCTCCGGCCGCCGTGGTCTCCGCCCCGCTTCCCCCGTCTCCTTCCTTGCCGAGCACGTCGGCCTTCCGCCACCGTCGCCGGTCCGCGCCGTCTCCTCCCTCGTCGAGCCGCGTCCCCGCCACCAGAGTTCCCCCACCGCGAAGCCGCTCACCGGCGACCCTTTGCGCCGCTCAGTCGCGCCTACCTCTGCCCTCCTCTGCGAGCCGGCCGAGTCGGCTTCCCTCTGTCTGGCGCCAGCCGCCGGGCCTCACCTCACCACCGCGGCCGCAACGGTCGTCCTCGTCCTCCTCTCCTCCCTTTGCGGCCGCCCGTTGAGCTCGCTGTCCCGCCACGTACCACCCCGCCAGCGACGTCGTCACCTAACCAACCCGGGCTCTATGTTGGCCTTTCCGCGTCCACCGTGAGCCCTGGGGCTTTCTTCTTTTTCCTCCATTCCATGTTGGCTCTGCCAGTGGTGTTCGATGCGGTGATTGGAGTTTCAGCGGTGAAGACTATGTGTAGGTGGATGTTATGGTACAGGGTAATGTATGGAGATGGTGATGCAATCCGAAGAATTCCGAAGCCCCGCTACTCCTCTGTACCCGAGGTTTCGCCAAGAACTTCCCAAGACCTTCGAGCCTAAACAAGTTCGCCACCGCCGACAAGACCGACGCCGAACTCCAAGACCTTCTACACGGAGCCGAACATCGACCCCCCCGGTACGACAAGACCGTCGATATGACCCAAAGACCACGGACCCGGAGGCTCCCCAGACGACGAGCTCTTGTACCTGAACCCAATGTCCGCCAAGTTCTCCGTTGCCCGAGAACGTTCCCGCCGAGACCGATCCCCGTCGAACCCTGTCGAACCCTAGACCCCCGGAACCCAAGACCTGCCGAACCCAGATGTGTGAACCTTTTTCCCGAGCCCCTATTTTATAAATGCCATCTATAGAAATTGTTGCATATTGATTGTTCATCTCGCATGCATATCATGTGGGTCGGGGGCATTATGCCGAATCACCTCATAATTAAATATGGAGTCCATATGCGGGATATCTTTATCTTATTCCAGACTCCATTTAAATGGTGTAGCGAACCGATGCCATGTGTTGCCTTGTTAATACCACATTTAAATTGCGGGGTAGTTAGATAACTTGAACCGTTTAATTAAATGTCGGGACCCCGATTCCGCTTAATACTGCCTAATTGCACTGCATTTGCATCATATCATAATCATGCCGGATCTTCTACCGTCGTATTAAATATTGCATCCGGTGTTTCTTCTAGTGTTTGCTCCTTCACGGATTAGGCCGATGAGTTGATGCGAGTGTCGACAAGTTCTCCGGTGATGATCCTTCGGCAGTGTTTCCTAGGCAAGCATCTCTTCCCCTTCTACCTATTTTGCATTTACAGTCTTTATTTCCTCCTGTTGATCTATTGCTATCCGTGTCGCGATGCTTTAGTTTCTGTGCACCAGTTATACCCCGTGCAGCCTCTATATTGCCTTGGACACCTCCTATTACCTGTGTTTGGTAGATAGCTGGCCTTGCGAGTCGTAGTCGCATGCTCAGGTGTGATCTCGTGTTGTCAAGTACCACAGTTGTTGGTATGCTGGCAGATAACTTTGGTGGAGATGTTTAGTGGTGGAGATGATCACGACTTTAAATACAACTATTAAAATGCTAGATATAACTAATGCAGAGGCATCGGTGGGCAATATATGTCATTTGGTTCTTCCACGCCCACTTGTGTCCCGTAGGACCCCGAGTACTTGATACCTGTTCCTTGATTTTTCGCACTATCCACATCCGGGAGGCCTTATGGACCCCCCTGAGCCAGAGCTTGATTCATTTCTATTTCTTGGGGCCACAAAGTAGTTTGGGGATTTATTACTATCCTATACTTATGCCATGTTACTGCTTTATTTAAGATTGTGCGTGGAGCACCTGTACTGTTTTGGATCGCGCCATGTTTTCGCGGTATCGACAAGCCCAGTCACACTTTCGGGTTCCCAGCTGTTTACAGCTGTCGTCGCAAACCCTGGGACCGTTCCGGAGCCGGCCAACTTCGTTGCGGGTAGCTTAGTGGGGTGGCCCCCTGAAATATTTATGAATCCTGTGATCGCTTTGTCGTGAAAGCCTCGTTGGGTTTTGAGTTGGTTTTTCCGAGGCTGATCGAGTGTGTGTTGCTATTTGTGCACCCCTGCAGGGTAAATCTTTCTGGAAGCCGTGTCCGCGGTTATGGACGACTTGGAGCACAGTATCTCGATCATAGACAAGCATAACTAAAGTAGTGCTATAAATTTGACTTAACATGTGACTAGTAATCAGCCTCACTATAACGGAATGGATATTACAAATGCCAACAACTGGTGAATCTGTGTTATACTGTACCTGCCTAGTAAGTATTGCAACTCCAATGGAATGTGATAAAAGTGCCAACAACTGCTGGGTTTTGGGATTCCTCAGGACAAAGATATCTGACTAGTAAATGTTCCAACTATAACGGAATGTTAACTAAAACCGCCCACTACTTATGCCATCAGGATGACTCAGGTTATCTATATCTGATTAGTAATGGCTTCAACTATAATGGAATGAATAAAACTGCCAACCGTGTGAGTTCCTTGGTCCGACTTCCTCGTTTGGTCTCGAGGGGGAAATACCAGGAAGGGTTTGTTTGGTGTTAGCTTCAGGTTGGATCCGAATAGGTCTTTCTTACCCCTCTCTAATAGCTGCCAGCTCTACCGAGTCTCTATAGGTTGTTTAGTGCCGCTGCGCTGCCGCTTCAGCCCACCATACCTATGTAGGCGAGAGCCGCCGAATTCTAGCCTCGCCGTGTACTGGCCTCAGTACTGACGCTCCTTTTTTCCTTTGCCCTTTGTCGGCACCCCTTTTTGTTTTAGCAGGTTTGAGATCACCGTCGTTAGCAGGGTTACCCTTCCGGCTTGGCCTGGGCAGGGTTATGGACGCCATTGGTTATTCTTCAGGGCTCTTAGCCCCATTTGAATCTTGTCCGTAGTCGGACGCTCTATCGTTTCAAGGTGATTTGGATCTTTGTATATTATATCTGTATTCTTGACTCATGGTGTCGCTGTTGTATATATATATCTGTTCTGTGGGTCCCATCGAGGACTGTTTTGTAATGGTATTACTTCGTTTTCCACCCGCACGAAAGTGTCTGGTGGCGTCCTTGAATCGTTTCTATGCGGGTTTAGGGGGAAGTGCTAAAACTTGCATAGGGCCGATTTGAGGGTGTTACAGCTTTTGTTAGATCGTGGCTTCGAAGTTGGGCAAATCGACCCCACTCTTTTTACTAAGAAGGTTAAGGGGGAGCTCTTCATATCCCAACTATATGTAGACGATATCATCTTTGGTTCTACTAACAAAGCTTTTAACGATGAATTTTCAAAGCTTATGACTGACAGGTTTGAGATGTCTATGATGGGGGAATTACGATTCTTTCTTGGATTCGAGATCATGCAACTTAGAGAAGGAACCTTTATTAATCAAGCAAAGTACATCCAAGACATGCTCAAGAGATTCAAGATGACGGATCTAAATGGTGTCGCCACTCCGATGCAAACAAAGTGTCATCTTGAACTTAACCCTCATGGTAAAGATGTGGACCAAAAGGTATACCGGTCCATGATCGGCTCTCTTCTTTACCTCTGCGCATCTAGACCCGATATTGTGTTGAGTGTGGGAGTGTGTGCAAGGTATCAAGCAGCTCCTAAAGAAAGCCACTTAGTGGCGGTCAAGAGGATCTTTCGATATTTGGTTCATTCCCCCAACTTTGGTCTCTGGTATCCCAAGGGCTCCAATTTATCTTTATGTGGTTATACTGACTCAGATTGGGCTGGTGATAAGGATGATCGGAAATCCACTTCTGGAGCTTGTCAATTCTTGGGAAGATCTCTTGTATGTTGGTCCTCCAAAAAGCAGAATTGTATATCTCTCTCCACCGCCGAAGCTGAATATGTTGTTGCTGCCAGCGCTTGTACTCAATTATTGTGGATGAGGCAAACTTTAAAGGAATACGGTGTCAATTGTGACAAAGTGCCTCTTTTATGTGATAATGAAAGTGCAGTCAAAATTGCGTACAATCCTGTTCAGCACACTAGGACGAAGCATATTGAGATTCGGAATCATTTTATTCGAGACCATGTTGCTCGCGGCGATATTGATCTATCCTTTGTGAGCACAAAGAACCAACTGGTGGATATTTTTACAAAGCCACTTGATGAAGCAAGATTCTGCTATTTGAGGAATGAGCTAAATATCATTGATTCTGGGAGCTTGTCTTGATTACCCATGCACTTACTCGTACATCTCAATCCTTGTTTGGTCTAGGTGTGGGCATGGATATAGGGGGGGTGTGGTTCTAACTCATTGGGCTAACCCTCCCCCCATAATGCCAAAAGCAAGATAAATCATTTCTCTTAATATCATTTTGTGATATGTGAGCTTATTGATGAGTATTGATCGTGAACCCAAGATATATCTTCGGGGTGTCACACCATACACTCCAACAAGGTGGCTTCGTCCACCGCTCTCTCCCTTGGGGAGAATTGGATCTTTTTGGATGTTATTTGCTCTCTCATGTTCTTATGGGAATCACACTCACTCTTGGCTTTTATTTGATTTGGATTTTGCAAGTTTGAGTGTCTAGTACCATCTCAGTTTGGCTCTCTTAATCCCAAGCCTTCCCTACCCCTAAGCCATCTATTCTTGCACACAACTCCCTTGTACACCTTGTGGGAGTGTTGATTGGGGACGCGCGGGCCTAGTTCTATGTGTAACAGAATACCAGATTTGAGGCCGGATAATCCGGCCCAAGTGTTGGCCGGATAATCCGGCCCTGGCGGATTTCATCTTAAAGGGAAGGGGGAAGGGGGAAGGGCTCATAATGAGCAGCACTTCTCCCCCAGCCCTCTCCTCCTCCACAGTCGCCGCCTGCCGCCCCTCACCCTCCCTGGAGCCTCTCCGGCCGCCGGATTTTCCGGGCCTCCACGGATCTTCTTCTTCGCGCCTTCGGGTACCTTCTCCTCCGTGTTCTTCCTCCAATGAGTGAGGGTAACTCCCTCTCTCCCCATCTTTGGCTAGATGTGTACCTTCTTGGGTGGAACGTTGTCTAGAAGGATGTGTTTTCGCATAGAAATCGTAGTCTTGCAGTTTCTAGGCCCGATCTACCTTTTTGCATGCAATCTAGGTGAAATCGAAAATTTCTGCCAAGGCTGGATTATCTGCCCCTGGCCAGGCCGGATAATCCAGCCTGACAGATTCGATTCTGCTTCAGTTTCACTATGGAGTATGCATTGAGTAGTTTTGTCCTATGAACTTCTTGACTACTTTTTCCATGCTCTCTCCTGGACTTGTGTGTATGCTTATCTCCTTGCTATCGCCCTTATTCTCCTCACAGGTGGTTCCGGTGTTTCCAAGACCTACAAGCGCCGTCCTCGCGCCAAATACTTTCGGGACGACGGACAGGGTAACTTAGTGGATGAAGTTGAGTTGAGGAGAAGGAAGAACGAAGAGAAGCGCATGGTTGAACAAGCAAAGAGGACTAGGAAGGGGTGTCCAAGAGGAAGGGCAAGGAGCCCAAGATCAACTACAGGACTTTGGATGCGGTCTCCTTTTCCTCCATTCGTCACCGTGACTTGTTTGCTGAGCTGCCTCGTGATGATGAGCTGGGGGATACCCGTTTTTGGTGTGCAGAACAGAAGGGGGTTTATGAAGACATCTATGCCAGGCTGAACATTAGTCCTATGCACCCACTGGTACTTGCTGATGCTTTGGAGAAGGCGCATCTTGTGGATGCAATGTATGTGGCTGAGAGGATGGGGCTGCACCATCTCATGTCTCTCCAGTGCTCCTTTGACTCTGAGGTGGTGAAGCAGTTCTTCTCCACTTTGGTGATTTGTGGGGATGAGGGTCGCACTATGAAGTGGATGACTCATGACCGGCAGATGACTGCGGATTTTCACGTGTTTGCTGAGGTTCTGGGGTACTCCTTCCGCAGCAGGGATAGAGCCAGTGGCCACCGCATCATCACTCAGCTGAAGCCCAACAAGGATGCCGCTCTCTCTCCTTGCACTATGGACAATGGCATTGTCGGTACTGTGGCTGGTCTTGCTCCCATCTATGCTGCGTTGGTGGGTCTCTTCCGTGACTCCATTACACCGAGTGGGGGCAACAATGACAGCATCCGTGGTCACCTTGTTCAGCTACTTCAATTTTCTCATGAGGTTGCCTCCCGCGAGGACGAGTCAGTGCAGTACAGGCTGGATGTCATGGACTTCATTTACCATGAGCTGTGTGATGCTATGTTCAACCGTATGTCCATTCCCTATGCGCCCTACATTATGATGCTCATCCGCCACCTGCTTCCTACTGAGGAGTTCCACATTGACTCGGTGCACAAGGCCAAGAAGATATACAACAAGGTTCGGAAGACCTCTCACCCCTCCTCTGCTCCTGAGGGCCTCATGAGGGATGCTTGCAGGCCCCCTGTGCCTCCCGTGGCCCGTGAGATCAAGTAGCTGAACTGGTTCCAGCGTCACATTCTCTGCATGGGCGTGGACACGCGCAAGGGTCAGTACGAGGCATACAAGCAGCGCCATGAGTTGGCTCACTCCCAGCAGCTCATTCTCCACCACGTGTCCGGCGCTTCGGGTGCTCCTCCGGCTCCTACACCTCACACTCCGTATGCTCGGTGGAACTCTTCCTCCGGGCTGAACTATGGTGAGCTGGAGCGTCACTTGTTCCCCTCTGCGCCTGCTGCTGATGATGAAGATGAGGAAGGTGACATTGAGGAACTTGAAGATGAGGATGAGGAAGAGAGTGAAGAAGAGGACAAGGAAGAGGACTACGATGAGTGATCCCATGGGGCTCTAGCATCGCTCTTCTCCCTTTTTGGTGTCTCGATGCCAAAGGGGGAGAAGTAGTTCTATTAGGTTGTCCGTGGATTTGCATGGGTCGGGCATAAGCACTTGCACTTTTCTATTCGTTATTTCTTGCTTATGCCCATTTAGCGTTGAACTTTAAATTCGTGATTTGTGGTTGTTTGAGACTTTTTGTGGTTGTCTGGATTATGCTATGCCTATGGACTTCATATCATGGATTATGTGTATGGATCTATCTATTCATATCCTATTGCTAGAGGTATATCATGGAAGGCGCGCTCATATTGGTTATCCGGTAATAATTGTGATTTATGTCAAGGATGCCTATTCTCTACTTCGGTGGTATGTGTTTTTGCTCATATGTCTATGGAATAGATTCACCTATTTGTGTGCATTTGTATTCCAATGCAAAACTCTATTATGCACACATTGAGGGGGAGTCTCTTTCATAAGTTATCTCTGTCTGTCTTGTGTCTTTCTCCTGCAAATCTTGGTATTGTCATCTAACACCAAAAAGGGGGAGATTGAAAGAACATTTCATGTTTTCCTATGTTTTGCATGTTAGATAACAATACTATGGAGACTTTTCATGTGTGCTAAGTGTGCAGGAAGTTTTGAGGGGGGCCGGATAATCCGGCCTACCTCATCGCTCAAAGGTAGCCAAGGCGCGTCGCTCGGTACCTGGTCGGATTTTCTCCCAGAAAATCCGAACTGGGGCGGTTTTTCCTCCCAGGCCGGATAATCCGGGTGTCGCATGGGCCGGATAATCCGGCCCCCAGTTTTCGAGCAAAAGGAGCCAAGGCGTGTCACTCGGTATCCGGTCGGATTTTCTCCCGGAAAATCCGAACTGGGGCGGTTTTTCTTCCCCAGGCCGGATAATCCGGCCTTCGCATAGGACCGGATAATCCGGCCCCCAGAAGTTGATCAAGGGCAAGCTCGGCGCGACGCTCTGAGAGGGGGCGGATTATCTGCCGGATATTCCGAGTCTGGGGCAGTGTTTCCCTAGACCGGATAATCCGGCCCTCACTTGGGCCGGATAATCCGGCCCCCAAAGGTTGCAATGGCTGGTTTCTGAAGGGGGGGTATAAATACCCCTTCTTCCCCAACGTTCAGAACTCTTGATTCATTCGAAATTGACCAGACATTGTGCAAGAGCTCTCATTCTCGATCTCCCACTTCAACCACCCAAAGGTCTTGATCTTTGGTGGAATTGAAGGAGGAGAAGTTCATCATCATCATCAAGAATCAAGCGGTTCAAATCCTCTCCATTCACTTGGAGAAATCCCTGATCTAGTATTCTTGTCAATACCTAGATCTTGTTTATTGTATTTGATAAGTTTGTTCTTGTGGCAGCTTGTCATTTCGGGAGCCTCCAAGTTGTTGTGGAGTTGTTGCCCCGCTAGTTATGTAAAGGCAACGGTGCCCGCCTCGAAGGGTACCTATAGTGGAAGGTGGATCAGGGATGTTGTGGCGAGATCCATCGGAGAACAGGGTGAGGCCTTTTGTGGCATGGTGGTCTTAGTACCGCCCACCCCTCCAACGCAGACGTACTTCCCTTAACAAGGAAGGAACTGCGGTCAAACAAATCGTGTGTCTCCGCGTGCTTCACTTCGGTTTACTCATTCCTCTTCCACTCGCTCTTTACTTGCTAGTAGATAGGTTTGCATATAGGGAAATTCCACCTAATAGTTTATCTAGAGAATTTACCCTTTGTGCTAAGCCTAAAAGTGAAAAAGAATTAAAAATTGGTGTAGCACCTATTCACCCCCCCTCTAGGTGCCTATACGATCCATTTTAGATCGGCCTGGATATCGGGAACTTTCGCTTCCAGGTCAGTCAACTGGGCACGCTTCGCCTGCCCAACCAGCCGACGACACCCGCGATTACTCCAGCATCGTGGTTCCCGCCACCAATCGGCACCCTCAGGAAAGTCAACACCTCGGCAACAGCTGAGAGCACGGATAGCGACATCAGTCGCAAATCCAATCTGGGTGGCCTGGCCATAGAAGATGTAGCCTACGGCTCCGAACGTCGTCATCAACATAGGTGACACCGGCGTCAATCGTGAAAACACTGGTACTGGTACTGGACCGACCACCCGCGGTATACCAGACGCAAATGGTGGCCCCACTAATGGTGCACCCACCAACAACGGGACGGGAGGAGAACCGCACCTCACGGTGAATGAGCGCACCAAAGAGCGCGTGCTGATCAAGTTCAACGACAACGATTGGGCCCACTGTCGAGAAGCTCTGCGGGGCAGTCCTCTACCCCCTAACTCGTTGTAGGACATGCTGATGGGCTACCATTGGCAACTGAAGGAAGAATTCAAGCGCCAGCAGCAGGTAATCGTGCAACTAGACGCGCGCAGAAAGGCAGCAGACGAGTCGAGCCTTCGGCGATCTCAGCTCTCCTCCCATGGAGGATCCTCCTCCAAAGGCAACGAATACGTGGCTGCCAAACGACGATCTCGACTGGCCCACCTGATGACAAGGAGCGCGAAGAAGCCATGAAAGTCCTCGACTTCGGCTCTATGATGGTGGATACGCGGGGCAATGTGCTCCTGAAAACGCCGCAAGCGGTAGTGACAGCAGCCACCATGTACCTCCTCAACAACCAGCCACCGGCTGGAGATCCGTGAGCTACCATGCACTAATCTATGATCGCGGGCTTGGGGCTAATCGAAGCTGCCCTTGACAAAGAGCCATCACCGGAGCCAAAGAAAAGAAAGGCTCTGGCCAAACGCTACTCCTCGCCCTCGTCTAGCGATGATAGCCACGACATGTCTCGACGTTGTCGCTCACGGCGGCACGATCAGGACTATGACGTGCGTGATGACATCACGTAGTGCAAAGTCGACAAAATGCGCGCAAGGCGCGCTCGTTCGGCTGACTTAGAAGACGACGAGGTGGAACTCTATGGCGCCAGATGCTTCAGCAGAGCCATCAGGCAGAAGCGAATGCCTAAAGGGTTCAAACTCCCATCGGTGAACCCGAAATTTGATGGCGTACAGGACCCGAAGATTTGGCTGGAGGATCACATCTCCTCCATCAGGCTACATGGAGGAAGCCGAAGCACGGCCATGCAATGCCTACAACTACAGCTGCAGGGCACCGCTCGCGCATGGCTCAACAATCTCCCGTGCGGATCAATTCGCAGCTAGGAAGTGCTAGTCTACAGCTTTGTGCACAACTTCAAGGGAACTTACAAAAGGCCCGCATCAATAGAAGAGCTGAGAGGCTGCCATCAGAGATCTGGCAAGTCGTTTCCCTCATACATCCAGAGATGGTCTATCATCAAGAACTCCGTAGAAGACATCTCCGAGGTTCACGCAATCGACGCGTTCAACGGCGGTGTATGCCGCAGAGAGCTCAGGGAGGAGCTGGGCCGCTCAAAGCCCAAAACAATTGACCACCTGATGGAAATCGCGAATTAGTGGGCTGATGGAGAGGATTCGGTGAAAAATCGTGCCTACTCCAACGATGACGATGACCTCGGGCGTAGACGCGACCGCCGAGGGAAACGTCGAATGCGCGGATACGAGGACCGCAATGAAGTCGACATGGTCGCAGCCGGCTACACCGACAAATGTGACGACAAACGCAATAGTGGATATAGCAGCGGTGGATACCGTGACAGCGGGAAAACTATGCAGGTGTGGAAACGCCGCATTCGCGAAGAGGCACCCGCAACATCCGTCCAAGACAAACTGTCCAGACCGTGCAACATTCACTTCTACATCGACAAGCACGATGGCAAGAAAAGGTCCAGCCACCTCCTAATGGACTACTGCGAGTTCCTCAAACTTCACGAAGGCCTGGCTCAGATGAATCGCGACGCGATCAACCAAGGCTACGGAGCTGCCACGGGCGCTGTGGCACATGGAGCTCCTCCACCACCGCTCGGACCACCACCACCTGCGGCTCCACGAACCCACAATCAAGGACGCGAGGCGTACCCCCGACCACTGGGGAACATGGGGATGATCCAAAAGGGTCGCCCCTCAAATCGAACACAAAAGGCAATCACTTGCCAAGTCAATTTGGCGACGAACTCTCCGCCATCCACCACTGAGTACCTCAATGGCAGCGAGTCCTGCATCACTTTCAACAAAATCGACCACCCGCGCCAAGTACCTCGCCTAGGCCATTGTCCCTTGGTACTCGAAGCACAGATCAGCGGGTTCGAGATGAGTCGCATCTTTATGGACGGCAGAAGCAGCATCAACCTCATGTTCGCGAGTACCTTGCGAGCAATGCAGATCCCACTCACATGTATGGACATGTCAGACACGACCTTCCACGGCATCGTCCCAGGGAAGGGCGTATACCCCCTAGGCAAAATCAACCTCGACGTCATCTTCGGCACGCCGCAAAACATTCGAAGAGAGTGCATCGACTTTGAAGTCGTCGACTGGCCCTCACAATACCACAGCATCCTCGGACGTGTCGCGTTCGCAAGGTTCATGGCACTGTCGCACTACGCCTACCTGCAGATGAAAATGTTAGGTCCAAATGGCGTCATCACAATCAATGGAAGCTTCGAGAGGTCCGACAGCTGTGACAGAGAATTCAACAGAATCTCCTAGTCCTTCGGCATGCAAGAGGAACTCGCAAGATTGAAGGAGTCGACAGACAACAGTATGCCTCCCGTGAGCAGGCCAAGCTCGAGCGATCTATCCTTCAACTCGTCGGTGCACACCAAGAAAGTCTAGGTCCACCCAACGCACCCAACCAAGACGGCCCTCATCGCCAACAACTTGAGTTCCGCATAGGAACTCGTGCTCGTCGAGTTCCTCCGTGAGCACTGGGAAATCTTCACCTTGTGTCTAGCGGACATGCCAGGAGTTCCTAGGGAATTCACCGAGCACTCACTCAACGTGAATCTAGATGCAAGGCCAGTCAAGTAGACAATACAGCGACTATCTGAACCAAGAGCAAAAGCAGTCGGTATGGAGATCAACAGAATCCTCGACGCAAATTTCATACGCGAGATCAAGGAGAGCACCTGGCTCACCAATACAGTGCTTGTGCCTAAAAAGGACACGGATATCCTACGGATGTGCGTGGACTTCAGCTCCTTGAACAAGCACTGCCCAAAGGATCACTTCTCGTTGCCACGGATCGATCAAATAATCGACTCCACAACGGGATGTGAGCGCCTCTGCTTCCTCGACGCCTACTCAGGCTACAATCAGATTCGAATGAAGGAGGAAGACCAAGAGAAGACGGTGTTCACGATGCCCTTCGGTGTGTTCTACTACAACACGATGCCATTCAGGCTAAAAAACGCAGGAGCCACCTATCAGTGGTGCATGCAGGCTTGCCTCAAGAACCAACTTGGTCGGAATATCCAAGTCTGCATCGACGACATTGTCATCAAAACCAAAGAGGAAGCCACGTTAATCAATGATCTCCACGATACCTTCGCTAACCTAGACCGCTACCGGATCAAGCTCAATCCAGACAAATGCGCCTTCGGCATACCATCTGGGCAACTACTCGGGTATCTCATCTCTGCGAGAGGGAACGAAGCAAACCCGAAGAAAATAAAGGCCATACTGGCCATGGAGAAGCCGAAGAACATAAAAGGCTTCCAGTAGTTGGCTGGGCGAATCACGGCGCTCAGTCGATTCATCAGTCGAATGGACGAAAAGGCACTGCCCTTCTACCAACTTCTCCATAAAGCTGACAAGTTCGAGTGGACAAATGAAGCACAAGAAGCATTCGAAGACCTCAAGCGTCTACTGTCCACCTCGCCAGTACTTGTGACACCTCGCGAAAAAGAACCGCTGCTGCAATACATCTCCGCCACCAACCAGGTGGTCAGCACTATGCTCGTGGTGGAGCGAGCCAAAGAAAATAAAGTCCATGGGGTGCAACGCCCAGTATACTACCTCAGCGAGGTGCTCATGCCAACAAAGCAGCGGTACCCGCACTACCAGATGCTGGCGTATGGTGTCTTCATGACGGCCAGGCGACTGTGTCACTACTTCCAGGAGCACCCAATCGTGGTGGTAAACGATGCCCCGATCGGGCACATACTTAATAATCCTGACAACACCGGATGAGTCGCGCTCTGGGGAATCGAACTGTCTCCATGAGACATCACATACGAGAAGCGCGACGCGATAAAATTGCAAGTTCTCCCGGATTTCCTCGTACACTAGATGGAGAACCAGCTCCCCGACAAGACAGATATGTCCTACCTCTGGACAATGCACTTCGACCGGTCCAAGCAAAAAGACGGAGCTGGCGCAGGTGTCATACTCACATCGCCTCAAGGAGACAAGATGAAGTATGTTCTGCGAATGCAGTTCACAACCTCCAACAACGAAGCTGAGTATGAAGCCTTGATCCATGGAATGAGGATGGCGAAAGCCTACGGTGCGAAGAGACCCGTCATCTACGGCGACTCCAAACTGGTGGTCAACCAAACAATGCATGAGTGTGATGCCCTGAGCGACAACATGATCGCCTATCGCAACCTCTACACACTTGAGGGAGACTTCAACCGCTGCGAGCTACGACACGTTGGCCGCGAAAGCAATGAAGAGGCGGATATACTCGCCAACATCGGCTCCACCTACGCCCAATACCACCTGGGGTATTTCTCGAGCGCATCTACGAACACTCCATCAAGCCCAAGGCTCCAGAGAAGAAATCAAGCACGTCAATGGACTCAGGAGCTATGCCACCCAACGAGCCAATGGTACTCGACGACATGGAGCTTGGTATAGGACTCGAAGGCCCAATGGAGGTCATGATGATCGAGCCATCTTGGACACAATCGTACATCACATACCTCCTCAGCAAGAGGCTGCCAGATGACCCGACTAATGCACGAGACATAGCGCGACGATCCAAGGCATTCGCCCTCATCAACGGCGAACTATACAAGCGCAACATCATAGGAGTACTTCAACGATGCATCTCCAACGAGGACGGAAGGGCTGCCCTCCTCGACATACACGAAGGCACTTGCGGGCACCACGCCGGCAATTGCGCTCTCATCACCAAAGCTCTACGAGCTGGATTCTATTGGCCAATGGCCATGCGCGATGCTAAGGACATCGTCCAGCGCTGCAATGCTTACCAGTGATTCGCGGACAAACCGCATGCACCTGGCACGGAACTCAGGCCAATACTATTGGCTTGGCCCTTAGCACAATGGGGACTCGACATGGTCGGCAAGCTCCCAAGGTCCTCGCGTGGAGGCTACGTCTACCTCCTAGTCACGGTCGACAAATTCTCCTAGTCACGAACAACTTCTCCCTCTCAGCAGCAGAAGCGCGTAGGTCTTCCTCACGCTTCTGTGACTCCTACAAAGGCAAAGCACAGAAAGTACATGAGCCTACACATTTCAATACAAAGGAGAGTAAAGAGACAACGATTAGAACAAACCTTCGACTGCGCGATGGCGGTTGTCCAGCAAGGCGTGCTGTCGACCCATAGCAAGGACCTGCTCTATGAGGCGAGTGGAATCCTTCATAATAGGCTGCATCCAAAGAAAACAAAGCTTCAACATCAATAAAAAGCACAAACTCCAAAATTCGACTTCCAGCAGCAAAAAAGACACTTACGTGTTCCTCCAGGGACTCCGAAGATGCCTGTCAGGTAGGCGTCTGTGCAACCATCTAGTGCCCCCCATCATGAGGGGAACTCGAAGAATTGGCGCCGGAGTGGGCTGCCACCGGAGGAGAAGGCGACTGTATGGCCACCTCTTTCTTCTTGGAGTCGATTCCGGACTCTTTCACAAATTGAACGTCGTCGGAAGACGACAATGCCGTTTGACTGCAAAACATGCTCGACGCCACTTCAGAAAGGGAACTTAAAAGAAAAAAAGACGAACTCACGGATAGAAAACTCACCAGTTAAATTTGTCGAGGTCAAAGGAGTCATTCGACGACTCCTTCGGCAACCGCAGATTCTTCCGAGTGGGAGGAGCCATGGTGCGTACATGCACGGCGGGAATCGGCTCCTCTGCAGCAGCAATAGGAGAACCCTCTGACATCGATGGCGAGGAAGCATCTGAATCCTTGCTACGGGAGCGGTTGCGAGTCTCGTGGTCACCGGACTCAGGGGCTTCCTCTTCTTTCTCCACGGGGACGGTGGAGCCTGACTCGTCCTCTTCCTCCACCTCGCACGGGATAACCCCTTCAGGCTGAGGAGGCAAGCTGGTAGCCACTTTCCAGTCCTACAATTAGAAGAAACATCAGTATATATCAAGCACTTGGCAAGCAATCGAAAATGTAGACTACTTCACAAGAAAACTATACCTCAAGTGGAGGGTTGTTGAAGTTGAAAGGAGGCACGACTGATTCGCCTGGGAGATCCTCCTTGGCAGTGTACTTGGTCACCAGTCGCAACCTCATGTCTACCTCGCCTGCAGAAATGCCCTCCGCAGATATGCGAGTGACATCGCCAGCACCAATCCAGCGGTACATCGGATGGGCTCTGGCCTGCAGAGGCTGAACGCGATGGTGCAACCATGTGCGAATGAGTGCAGCGCCACCTTACTCTTTGCCTATACGGCTTTTGAGGTTGCAGACACGCTGATATAGCATCTCCATCTCCTCGGACTCGACGGGCATCACGATGTTCTTCTAGGAGCGCCTCCTCTTGCAGGTCACCACGAAATCGAAGGGCGCGAGTCCGTACTGCTCTTCGTCAGCCTTCTGGTCGCGGATGTAGAACTACTTATCTCTCCACCCTTGGATAGACATGGTGAGCTTGATATCAAAGTAAGTGGCGGAGGAGTCGACATGGATCCTGCAGCCTCCTACGTTGTAGACTACCGAACGAGACGCCAACTGATGTTTGAGCTTAAAAAGCTTCTTGAAAAGACCAAAGTGTGGCTCGATTCTGAGCAAGCACTCGCAGAGAGTGATGAAACAGGTGATGTGGAGAATCGAATTTGGGGACAGCTGGTGCAGCTGGAGCCCATAGAAAAAGAGAAGACCCCTAACAAAAGGATGTAGGGGAAGAGAGAGACCACAGATGATGAATGCGAGGAACATCACCTGGAAACCCGCGGGAGGACTTGGAATTACCTCCTCGCCAGGCACGCAAGAGTTGTATTCTGCAGAAGGAAGTGCTCCATCTTGGCGCAGATTGAACAACTCCATAGACTTGATGGTGGATGGGCGCTAGGACCCATTGGTGACGCGAGTCCCCGCGCCTTTCTTCTTCCCAGAACCGGCGGCGCCGGTGCCCACGGTGGCAGCGCCTTCTTTCTTCTTGGCGGCAACAATGGTGGCCGCAGATCCAGCGGCGGAGCCTCTTTTCTTCTTACCCATATTGCGATGGTGGTGTGAGCGAAGGAAGTAACTGGGGAAGACGCGAAGCTGGTCCAATGCCACGGACAGGATGCGCACAAAGGAGCAGCACGAACAGCAATGGCGGAGGAAGCACGAGCAAGAAGAGAGATGTGGGGAATTACCGCATGGTGTGTCCCTACTTAACCTCAAAGCAGATGACATCCAACGTCCAGTAAAAAACCTACCAGACGCGTGGCGTACATCGACACTGACGCATGGCAAGGGTAAAACACGAACCATCCCCTACTACTCCCATTACGCACGGAAATCAAGGAGATGCAGTTAAAATAGAAGATTACGCATGCCCAGTCAAAACAAGGTTAGAAAGTGGGACCCACTACTCGTCACGTCCCGTGAAAGCCGCTCACGCGGGTAACTAAGGTCAACTCATCATCAGCACTAACGTCATCAAGCTCCAGCAGGAGAACATTTTGACTACATTAGTCCTTACTCGAGTATTCGACTCAATCAAGCACTCGGGGGCTACTCCTAACAGGAGCGCTAGCCGTGCACCCGAAGAATTTTTCTCCAGATGTCCAAGCATCGTCAGAACCCTTCACTCGAATCAATGATTCGCCTGTGGACTACGGTTTACTCCCATAGGGAGCGTCGAAAGCACATTCAACTGAAACAAGCAACAAAAGACGACAGCAGTCGCAAAATGTTTTTAGTCCCCACTCGAGTCTACGACTCGAATAGGCACTCGGGGGCTACTCCCATAGGGAGCACTGGTCATGCACACTATGATTCTTTTTCTTATACAACACACTGTGTGTCGATAACATCCTCCTCACATTTTTTCCTACAAAAAGATTGCATCTCCTGGGTCACCCGAATCATCTCCGCGATGGCAAAAACTCGGATGCCACGCTTACAGCGTGAAGATAAGACCTGAATAAGGTCTAGCAACGCATCTATTGGGCACTACCAGAAATATATCTGTACCTATAGGTGCGATGAACATGCCTTGACGGACGCGTCGAGTGCTCATATTTATACACTGGAATTCGACACATGTAAGACCTCCGCGGCCTAAGTCGAATTACACCATCACTTTTCCGAATTCGAGTCTGGGGACTCAAATTTGAGTAGATTGCATTGTTTTTCCCTAAGGCAGTTAACTAATACTGATACATCAGATAAATCAGGCACATATATCAACAATCCCTATGACACAAACCGAGCATTCGAAAGTATGCTTAGCTATGCACTCGAAAGACTTCGTAAAGTCTCCATTTGAATCTATGATTCCACTGGACACTCGGGGGCTACTGACATGGGCATACCCTACAAGTACTCGAGCTTGGCATATATGGTCCAGATATGGCGGAAGCCCATGGCGTTGCCAAGGCCCAATACAGGATTCGGGTGACTCATGGAACCTCCGATTGCTTGCAGCACGATATGAAGCTTAAGATAGAAAGTTTAAAGGGACGAACCCTAATCTGTAACCGAATCGACCTGCTACCTGAGACCTAGCCTATCTATATAAAGGCTAGGAGGGGCGGAGAGGAGGACAATCACAACCTTAGTATCCACAACCTCGCTAGATTGCATCTGCACACCCCTATAACTTTCGACTCCCTCGATAATTCCAAGAGCAGACAAGCAGGAGTAGGAACCTCTACGAGTCCTGAACCTGGGTAAACCTTGTGTCCCTGTGTGCTTGTTTGCTAGCCGATGATGCCTCCGGTGCTCCCTCCTTCTCCAAAACCCAAGTCCATAACAATGGGCATTGACGAGTTAAACCCTCATCAGATCCACTAAATGTCATTTCATGTGGTGTTCTTTTCATAAAGCACATGGATAAACATATGTCATTGCATGTGTGTTCCTTTCATAAACAACATGGATCCATCAGATGTCATTGCATGTCTGTTCTCTTCATAAACCACATGTATCCACTAATGTCATTGCATGTGTGTTGTTTTCATAAACCACATGGATCCACTAGATGTCCTTGGATGTGTTTGTGTGTGTATCAGTGTGCATCATTGTGGTTTTGGAAAAGAACACATGCAATGATGCTACTCCAGCATGTATGTTCTTTTCCAAAACCACATGGATCCACTAGATGTCATACTGCATGTGGTATTCTTTTCATAAACCACATGGATCCACCAGATGTCATTGCATGTGGTTTCTTTTCATTAACCACATGGATCCACCAGATGGCATTGCACGTGTGTTATTTTCATAAACCACATGGATCCACTAGTTGTCATTGTAAGTGTGTTCTTTTTGTAAACCACATGTAGCCACAGATGTCATTGCATGTGGTGTTCTTTTCATTAACCACATGGATCCACCAGATGGCATTGCACGTGTGTTATTTTCATAAACCACATGGGTCCACTAGTTGTCATTGTAAGTGTGTTCTTTTTGTAAACCACATGTAGCCACAGATGTCATTGCATGTGGTGTTCTTTTCATAAACCACATGGATCCACCAAATGTCATTGCATGTGTGTTCTTTTCATAAACCACATGGATCCACTGATGTCATTGCATGTGGTGTTCATTTATTAAACCACATGGATCCACTAGATGTCATTGCATGTGTGTTCTCTTCATAAACCACATGGATCCACTAGATGTCATTGCATGTGTGTTCTTTTCCTAAACCACATGGATCCACCAGAGTCACTTGGATGTGGGTTTGTGTGTGTATCAGTGTGCATCATTGTGGTTTTTGGAAAAGAACACATGCAATGATGCCACTCCAGCATGTGGTGTCCAACCACGTCCAGGAACCCTAGCATCATGATGGGATTCAACTGCATCATGCATTCTACTACCAGTTTTAAAGATGATGCATCACCACACCCACTTGGATGTGTGTGTAAGTGTCCATCATTGTGGTTTTGGAAAAGAACACATGCAATGATGCCACTGATATGTCCATTTTGCATCACTATTCTATATCATAATTTACGGTTATTCATTGATATATTTCATATTAAGATATGATACCTATGTTATTTCATATGTTTTTGCATGGTTGATGACTTTTGGAGCATGGACCGCTGCAGTCAGGATTCTGATGGAAAAGGTGCTGTTTGGAGGCAAAATTCGCGAAGATCAGGAAATCCGGGAAAATACATGGAAACTCCTATTTTTCCAGAAGACGAAGGAAGCCTGAAGGGGAGGCTGAGATGGGCCACAGGGGGCCCACACCACCCCTGGCGCGGGCCAGCCTAGGCCGCGCCACCAGGTGGTGTGGCTACCCTGGTCCACCCCTGGCTCTCCCCTCTAGCGTATATTATCCTCCCAAAACCCTAACACTGGAGGAGGGACCACAAAAATATTCCGCCACCTCTGCGGGGCGGAAAACACCGAGAGAGAAATATCTCTCCGGCAGACAGAATTCTGCCAGGGGAATTCCTTCTCGAAGAGGGGAGATTGTCGCCATCAACACCACCATCAAGATGGACTTCATCGGGATCATCATCATCACCATCATCATCACCAACACCATCATCACCACCTCCATATCATTCTAACAATTGGGTTGAATCTTGCATAGTTCTTAGGGGAAACTTTCCTGGTGTTGATTACTCTTTGTAGTTGATGCTATTGAGTGAACCGTTGAATTATTGTTTATGTTCAGATTGTTATACATCATTATTTCATCTCTGATCATGATCCATATGATATCTTGTGAGTAGTTCGTTTTGTTCTTGAGGACATGGGAGAATTCATGTTGTTAGTAGTGGAATTGTGTTGAGAAAGATTCAATAGTTTGATATTTAAGTTGTGGTGTACTTCTTCTAGTGGTGTCATGTGAATGTCGACTACATGACACTTCACCTATATGGGCCTAGTGGATGCATTGTGTATTTGGCTACTAATCGTAGGGGTTGCCGGAGTGACATAAACCTGAACCCCTGTTAGGAAACCATAGCACAAGGGATGTCAGGGTCTTAGAGTTTAAAGTTGTGGTTAGGTTTCTACCTTAATTACTTTCTTGTACTTGCGGATGCTTGCAAGGGGTATACTCACAAGTATGTATTAGTCCTAGGAAGGTCGGTACATTAGCACAGGTTCACCCACACAACACTTAGCAAACTAAAGAAGATTAATCAACAATATGAAGCGAAAGCACTTGACGATATTTTCGTGTGTCCTCGAGAACATTTGGTCATCTTAAGTAATACAATCGGCTTGTCCTTTGCTGAATAAAGGATTGGGCCACTTGTTGCTTTTATTCTTATTGTCTTTTATTTACTCTTACTTTATTTACTTGCATTATCAAAAAACCCTAAAAATCCGTTTGCTACGTATTTGCAGAGAATTCCTGATCCATACCACTAGCTAGCACCTTCTGCTCCTCGTTGGGTTCGACACTCTTACTTATCGAAAATACTGTGATACACCCCCCTATACTTGTGGGTCATCAAGACTATTTTCTAGCGCCGTTGCCGAGGAGTGAAGCGCTATTGGAGAGTGGAACTGGTAAAGGAAACTTCTACTGTGAGTATTGTTTACTTCTGTTAGTTGCTTTATTTTCATTATGGATAATTCACTAAGTTTCTTATTTCGTAATGCTACTACCACTGCTAAGGTAGTAGATGAACCGCCACCTACTGAGAATGATACTTTTAAAATACCTACAAGAATTATTGACCATGTTATGGATAACTACTATGTTGGGGATGGAACTGTCCATCCCGGTGATCATTTACTCTTTATACACGAATTATGTGGGTTGTTCAAGTGTGCAGGTATTACTACAGATCAAGTTAAGAAGAAGTTATTCTCATTATCACTGAAAGGAAGAGCTGAAGAATGGTATAAGCTGCTGAAGAATGGTCAAGCTCTTGAATGGGAGGAAATAGTACCTCTCTTTTATTCAAAGTTTTATCCTCCTAGTGAGATTCATAAAGATCGGAATCAAATATACAACTTTTGGCCTCTGGATGGAGAGAGTACAGCTCAAGCTTGGGGGAGATTGAAGTTACTAATGCTCAAATGTCCCATTCATGAGTTCCCCAACAATATTATTATCAATAACTTTTATGCAAGGCTTTCTCTTCATGATAAGGATTTATTGGATGCTTCTGGTGCTGGATCATTCACTCGCATGGAAGAAGAAGCTAAATGGGATCTTCTGGACCGTATTCAAGATAATGCTGAAGCATGGGAGAATGACAAAGGAAGAAAGTCAGGTATAAATTATGATTATGAATGCATTGAATCTTTTATGGGAACTAATGACTTTCAAAATATTAAAAATGCTTATGATCTAGACTCTCAAGCTATTGCAACTTATTTTAAGGCTTTTGCTTCCTACATTGAAGTGCCTAAAAAGAAGGTGAATGAGTATCATGAACCTTATAAAGACATTGTCAGTAGTGTTCCTGCAAGAAATATTGAAGTTTATACTTCCAATCATGTTTCATCTGAACCTTACATTGAGAAAATGCCTTTCCAAGTTAAGATAAAGGAACATTCTATGATAGCTAGTATGGTTAATGAAAGTACAAATAAAGCTATTGAACCTGATAAAAAATGGATGATGAACCTATAATAGAAAATGTGAATTACTTTATCACTAAATATGTAGAAGAGGGACACACAATCCTTTGTAAGGATACCTCTAATATTGTTTCACAAAGTAGTGTTATAAGAACTAGTATTCCTCTGTTTTCTGTTAGAATACGTGATCATTGTTACGATGGTTCTTGTGATAGCTATATCATTAAATTTATGCATCATACTGAAAGCTACTATGAGAGAGGGAAAAGTGTTCTTATGCATCTCAATAATATCAAGTTTCCTTGTTTTATGCTGAAAGTTTTTAAGTTGCACTTCTTTTGCCTTCCTATGCTAGTAGCCTCTAGTTTCAACAACTTGTTTGTTTACAAAATTCCCTTTCATAGGAAGTGGGTTAGAATTAAACATGTGTATTTTTTCTTCTTAATGCTCTCTTTCACTTCAATTCATATTCCTAAGTGAGCATCATCAAAATTATCATGTCCATCTTAATGGCTATAAAGAAAGAACTTTTTGGGAGACAACCCAATTTATTTGTGTTTTCAGTTTGTTTTTGTTTTTATTTGAGTCTTGGAAGTTATTACTTCGGTAATAACCTCTCCTTATCCTTTTTTTTGGTTTTTGTGTCAAGATCAACCTCTAATGAGAGAGAAGTAAGATTTGGGGAAGTTGATGTCCCAAAACAGATTTTTGTGCTTCACCGTAAAAATTCGTGAGAGATATCTATACGTCGGATTGAGCTGTAATTTTTTGTGCTTCTGTCTCAGATTGTTATTTAACTTTTGCTAGTTTTTCACTTTTTGATTTGAGCAACAGAATATTTTCGAAAAAAATGATATTTACTTGCTGGTCTGTTTGACAGATTTTGCCACTCTTGCATTTGCTTCTTTAATCGATTTCCATTTTGAATTATTTTTGGGTTTTTGGAAGGAGTTGCTACAGTAGCTTATGTTTTGATGGTTTTAATTTGAAATTGGACTCAAAAGGTTTTATCACTTCACTTATACTAATGTTGCTAATGAGAACTGTGTGAAGTTTTGTGTGAAAGAAATTTGCAGGTTAGTGGAGATAATGGTGTAATAAGGAAGTGAAAGGTTTCATGACTCAAGCAATAAGTGTATGAAGATGAAGATATTGATGTTATTCAAGTGGTGACTCCAGAAGAATCTACTAAATACCAAATTCAGAGACCCGCAGAGTCCGTTTTCGAATAGGTAACAGTTCTGGTAAGAAAAGTTCCGCGAAAGATCTGTCCAGTTATATTTTTACAATTTGTAGCCAACAAGGAAAGCTATGAAGCAAAAGAGGGACGGAAACGGAGCCAGGGTGGCTCACACCACCCTGTGGCGTGGGCCCACCCCTGGTCGCGCCACCAGGTGGTGTGGCCACCTCGGACTCCGTCTCCGACCCGTTTTCTCTAGTACCTTCCTTTTGTTGTGAAACTTCCTAATATATAATCCCCCAGATCCCCCGAGGTTCGTATATCGTGTTCTCGTCGTGTTTTTGTTTTGGTCTATTTTGTTCAGATATCGTTTAGGGGTTCATCTTCAAAGGATTAAGAGCTATGACGATGTCGCGATCTCCATCACAATCTTGAGCAGAAGACCTCCGTAGGATGGGTGGAAGAAGAAAGGATCGCAACTAGGCGCGAAGACATGAAACGGAACGGCAGGGAGGAAGTAAAGGACATGACAGCAGGCATGAAGGGGCTGATACCTCCAACTCTAGATCTCAATTCCTGCCCTGCAGCAGTGGAAGCTCTACGAGTAACTGATGAGTTCTGCGACAAGTACCGAGTCTTGAGGAGGAAGGTGGATATGCTTCAAGAGGAGAATAATAGGCTTCACAAGATACTAGAAGATTTCCTCGCGCCAATCAAAAGAATACCACCACCACCGAAGGAGTAATTCATCATTAGTTTTGGCGTCCCCATTGGTTTGTTCCAAGCTTGGGGGAGTGTCGCGGTATCACATCACTATCTTCTATCTTTTTACCTTTTTAGTAGAGTCATATCATGAATAGAGAAGTTATCACGTAGGATGGTTTGCATTATGGAAGTGTCCCCTCTCTCGTTAGATATCTATGTATCCCTTGGTGTGAGTTGCCGTTAGGAAATATTAATGAGAAGTTCTAGCATTTACTCTTTTGCATATCTTATATTAGTTTTCAATTCGTGGTTATATGATTGATCTTGTTGTTAGTATTGGTATCACTTTGGGATCATTGAATTAATTTAGTTGGTTTTGGCAAACCTAGCCCGGTCAGTAGCAACACTATTTTTGAGAGTTGAATGAAAAGATAAAAGTACTCTAAATAAATATAATTTCATCATCTTTCTTCCTTGATTTGCTCATAAGTTTAGTATTCTCTTGTTAAGATCTTTTGTTCTTCCAAGGAAGATTGCATGTTTGTTTTTATCACTTGTATGTTTGTTTGTTTCCTTCAACTCTTATGCTTGCTACCTAGCCTTGCAAGCCAAAAACCTGTACTGAGAGGGGATACTTCTCGTGCATCCATTCCTTAAACCAAAACCTATGCCATTTGTGTCCACCATACCTACCTACTAGCACTATTGCTATTCTAAGTAAATTCTTGTTTTTATCTACCTTCCAAATTAAACTTGTTATGTGAAAATTAGTGATTAAAGCTCCCACGAACTTGATGGCACGCCTTATTTTCTTGCACTTGATAAACTTGAACCATTGTGTCCATCTCTGTTGCGTATATGCTTGCGCTTTATAAGTTGGAGTTAGCAGAACCATGTATCATGGGGAACGCTTTCAACATTGCACTTGTACTTTGTACCCCGTTGATATCATGATTCTTTTTCCTATGGATCCCGGAGGTGTGAAATAAAAGGGGAACTTGTAAGATCAAGGAGTTTATATGTGTGTTAGAGAAACGCCTGGGCCGCTAGACTAAGTCATGCCTAATCATGGTGGAAACTTGCAGCATAACCATAATGAGCACTCTATGAAGCATCCTCAATAAAAACCTATGCAAATAGCAAATAAAAAGATCGCTGAGATGCTCATTGTCTACTTGCCTTGTCATTTTGATTATGGGATAGCTCCTATATCATGTGCAAGGGGTACCCCGTTGGCGGTTCTCTATGATACATATGTATTTATAATGACAAGAGCTTACTTGTGACTGAAGTTGAGTAGCATGAGGATCGGTCTTCGTAAGTAAGGGGCATGAGACTTCAAGTTATAACTTGGCAAGCATATCCTCTTAGTTGTGTCACTTTAACCTTAATCACCTAAAGATGCCTATGATAGGGGCAATGAGAGCTGAAAGCTAATAAGTACCATAATTTTTGGAAGCTCTTTATGAAACTTTAAATCCCCGATTCCCTCTACGAAGGGCCTATCTTTTAATTTTTAGTTGAGTCAGTAAACCTATTCCTCTCTACCTCTGCAAGCATTTTGAGCTGTTGTGTTTCAATCATTCATATGATGATTTATTCAATCATGTCTCTTATGTTCCTTGTTTTGCACTTTGCTCTTATCCTGGTGATTACTACTTTGAAAGCTATCATTGAAAACCAGTTATTTGTGAACTCCTGCAAATTTTCAACTATTCTTCGACAAGAGCTAAGTTTGCCATTACTAATTATGATTCACTTTATGTATCTTTATTGTGTTTCCTTTACTTATTGCAAGCTAAGTTATATAATAGTGAGTTGTCTTCTATTATGACTTATGTATTGATGAATGTGATGCTTCTTATTCGTATTCTTTTATCGACTCTTCACTCCATAAAACTGAGGTCATGTTTATTGAGCTCAGTTTCGCTTGGGGACAAGCGAAGTCTAAGCTTGGGGGGAGTTGATATGTCCATTTTGCATCACTATTCAATATCATAATTTACGGTTATTCATTGATATATTTCATATTAAGAGATGATACTTATGTTATTTCATCTGTTTTTGCATGGTTGATGACTTTTGGAGCATGGACCGTTGCAGTCAGGATTCTCATGGAAAAGGTGCTGTTTGGAGGCAAAATTTGCGAAGATTAGAAAATCCGGGAAAATACATGGAAAACCCTATTTTTCTAGAAGACGAAGGAAGCGAGAAGGGGAGGCTGAGATGGGCCACAGGGGGCCCACACCACCCCTGGCGCGGGCCAGCCTAGGCCACGCCACCAGGTGGTGTGGCCGCCCTGGTCCACCCCTGGCTTTCCCCTCTGGCGTATATTATCCTCCTGAAGCCCTAAGAGTTGAGGAGGGACCACAAAAAGATTTCGCCGCCTCTGCGGGGCGGAAAACACCGAGAGAGAAAGATCTCTCCGGCAGACAGAATTCTGCCAGGGGAATTCCTTCCCGGAGAGGGGAGATCGTCGCCATCAACACCACCATCAAGCTGGACTTCATCGGGATAATCATCATCATCACCATCATCATCACCAGCACCATCATCACCACCTCCATATTGCTGTAACAACTGGGTTGAATCTTGCATAGTTCTTAGGGGAAACTTTCCCGGTGTTGATTACTCTTTGTAGTTGATGCTATTGAGTGAACTGTTGAATTATCGTTTAAGTTTAAATTGTTATACATCATTATTTCATCTCTGATCATGATGCATATGATGTCTTGTGAGTAGTTCGTTTTGTTCTTGAGGACATGGGAGAAGTCATGTTGTTAGTAGTGGAATTGTGTTGAGAAAGATTCAATAGTTTGATATTTAAGTTGTGGTGTACTTCTTCTAGTGGTGTCATGTGAACGTCGACTACATGACACTTCACCTATATGGGCCTAGGGGAATGCATTGTATATTTTGCTACTAATCGTAGGCATTGCCGGAGTGACAGAAACCTGAACCCCCGTTAGGAAACCATTGCACAAGGGATGTCAGGGTCTTAGAGTTTAAAGTTCTGGTTAGGTTTCTACCTTAATTACTTTCTTGTACTTCGGATGTTTGCAAGGGGTATAATCACAAGTATGTATTAGTCCTAGGAAGGTCGGTACATTAGCACAGGTTCACCCACACAACACTTAGCAAACTAAAGAAGATTAATCAACTATATGAAGCGAAAGCACTTGACGATATTTTCGTGTGTCCTCGAGAACATTTGGTCATCTTAAGTAATACAATCGGCTTGTCCTTTGCTGAATAAAGGATTGGGCCACTTGTTGCTTTTATTCTTATTGTCTTTTATTTACTCTTACTTTATTTACTTGCATTATCAAAAAACCCTAAAAATCCGTTTGCTACGTATTTGCAGAGAATTCCTGATCCATACCACTAGCTAGCACCTTCTGCTCCTCGTTGGGTTCGACACTCTTACTTATCGAAAATACTATGATACACCCCCCTATACTTGTGGGTCATCAGCCACTCCAGCATGTGGTGTCCAACCATGTCTAGGAAACCTAGTAGCATGCTGGGATTCAACTGCAGCATGCATTGTACCACCAGTTTGAAAGATGCTCCATCACCACACCAACTTGTATGTGTGTGTATCAGTGTGCATCATTGTTGTTTTGGAAAACAACACATACAATTATGTCACTCCAGCATGTGTGTTCTTTTCCAAAACCACATGGATCCACTAGATGTCATATTGCATGTGGCGTTCTTTTCATAAACCACATGGGTCCACTAGACGTCATTGCATGTGGTGTTCTTTTCACATACCACATGGACCCACTTGATGGCATTGCATGTGTGTTCTATTCATAAACCACATGGATCCACTAGATGTCATATTGCATGTGGTGTTGTTTTCATAAACCGCATGCATCCACTAGATGGCATTGCATGTGTGTTCTATTCATAAACCACATGGATCCACTAGATGTCATTACATGTGTGTTATTTTCAGAAACCACATGGATCCACAGATGTCATTGCATGTGGTGTTCTTTTCATAAACCACATGGATACACCAGATGTCATTGCATGTGTATTGTTTTCATAAACCACATGGATCCACTGATGTCATTGCATGTGGTGTTCTTTTCATAAACAACATGGATCCACCGATGTCATTGCATGTGGTGTTCTTTTCATAAACAACATGGATCCACCGATGTCATTGCATGTGGTGTTCTTTACATAAACCACATGGATCCACCAGATGTCATTGCATGTGTGTTCTCTTCATAAACCACATGGATCCACTAGATGTCATTGCATGTCTGTTCGTTTCCTAACACACATGGATTCACTAGAGTCACTTGGATGTGTGTATTAGTGTGCATCATTGTGGTTTTTGGAAAAGAACACATGCAATGATGCCACTCTAGCATGTGGTGTCCAACCATGTCTAGGAACCCTAGCAGCATGCTGGGATTCAACTGTAGCATGCATTGTATCACCAGTTTGAAAGATGTTGCATCACCACACCTACTTGGATGTGTGTGTGTTAGTGTGCATCATTATGGTTTTGGAAAAGAACACACGTAATGATGCCACTCTAGCATGTGGTGTCCAACCATGTCTAGGAACCCTAGCAGCATGCTGGGGTTCAACTGTAGCATGCATTGTATCACCAGTTTGAAAGATGTTGCATCACCACACCTACTTGGATGTGTGTGTGTTAGTGTGCATTATTATGGTTTTGGAAAAGAACACACGTAATGATGCCACTCTAGCATGTGGTGTCCAACCATGTCTAGGAACCCTAGCAGCATGCTGGGGTTCAACTGCGGCATGCGTTGTACAACCAGTTTGAAACATGCTGCATCACCACACACACTTGGATGTGTGTGTGTATCAGTGTACATCATTGTGGTTTTGGAAAAGAACACATGCAATGATGCCACTCCAGCATGTGTGTTCTTTTCCAAAACCACACGAATCCACTAAATGCCATATTCAATGTGGTGTTCTTTTCATAAACCACATGGATCCACAAGATGTAATTGCATGTGGTGTTCTTTTCATAAACCACATGGATCTAGTAGATGTCATTGCATGTGTGTTCTTTGCATAAACCACACTAATCCACATATGTCATTGCATGTGGTGTTCTTTTCATAAACCACATGGATCCACCAGATGTCATTGCATGTGTGTTCTTTTCGTAAACCACATCGATCCACTGATGTCATTGCATATGTGTTCTTTTCATAAACATCATGGATCCACTAGATGTCATTGCATGTGTGTTCTTTTCGTAAACCACATGAATCCACCAGATCTCATTGCATGTGTTTTTTCATAAACCACATGGATCCACTAGATGTCATTGCATGTATGTTCTTTTCCTAAACCACATGGATCCACTAGAGTCACTTGGATGTGTGTTTGTGTCTGTAGTTGTGTGCATCACTGTGGATTTGGAAAAGAACACATGCAATGATGCCACTCTAGAATGTGGTGTCCAACCATGTCCAGGAACCCTAGTAGCATGCAGGGATTCAACTTCAGCATGCATTCTACCACTAGTTTGAAAGATGGTGAATAACCACACCCACTTGGATGTGTGTGTGTGTCAGTGTGCATCATTGTGGTTTTGGAAAACAAAACATGCAATGATGCCACTCCAGCATGTGGTTTTCTTTTCCAAAACCACATGGATCCACCAGATGTCATTGCATGTGGTGTTCTTTTCATAAACCACATGGATCCACAGATGGCATTGCATGTTTGTTATTTTCATAAACCACATGGATCCACTAGATGTCATTGCATGTGTGTTCTTTTCATAAACCACATGGAGCCATGATACGTCCATTTTGCATCGCTATTCTATATCATAATTTACTATTAATCATTGATATATTTCATATTAAGAGATGATACTTATTTTATTTCATCTATTTTTTGCATGGTTGATGACTTTTGGAGCATGGACCGCTACAGTTAGGATTCTGATAGAAAAGGTGTTGTTTGGAGGCAAAATTCACGAAGATCAGAAAATCCGGGAAAATACATGGAAAATCCTATTTTTCCAGAAGACGAAGCATGCCCGAAGGGGAAGTGGAGATGGGCCACAGGGGACCCACACCACCCCCTGGCACGGGCCACCCCTGGCCGCGCCACGAGGTGGTTTGGCCGCCCTGGTCCACTCCAAGCTCTCCCCTCTAGCGTATATTATCCTCCTGAAACCCTAAGACTCGGGGAGCGACCACACAAAGATTCCACCGCCTCTGCGGGGTGGAAAACACCGAGGGAGAAAGATCTATCCGGCAGACAGAATTCTGTCGGGGGAATTCCTTCCCGGAGAGGGGAGATCGTCGCCATCAACACCACCATCAAGCTGGACTTCATCGGGATCATCATCATTATCATCACCACCATCATCTCCACTAGCACCATCATCACCACTTCATACCGCTGTAACAATTGGGTTGAATCTTGCATAGTTCTTAGGTGAAACTTTCCCGGTGTTGATTACTCCTTGTAGTTGATTCTATTGAGTGAACCATTGAATTATCATTTATCTTCAGATTGTTACATATCATTATATCATCTCTGATCATGATCCGTATGATGTCTTGTGAGTAGTTCGTTTAGTTCTTGAGGACATGGGAGAAGTCATGTTGTTAGTAGTGGAATTGTGTTGAGAAAGATTCAATAGTTTGATATTTAAGTTATGGTGTATTTCTTCTAGTGGTGTCATGTGAACGTCGACTACATGACACTTCACCTATATGGGCCTAGGGGAATGCATTGTGTATTTGGCTACTAATCGTAGGGGTTGCCGGAATGACAGAAACCTGAACCCCCGTTAGGAAACCTTTGCACAAGGGACGCCAGGGTCTTAGAGTTTAAAGTTGTGGTTAGGTTTCTACCTTAATTACTTTCTTGTACTTGCGGATGCTTGCAAGGGGTATACTCACAAGTATGTATTAGTCCTAGGAAGGTCGGTACATTAGCACAGGTTTGCCCACACAACACTTACCAAACTAAAGAAGATTAATCATTTATATGAAGCGAAAGCAATTGACGATATTCCCGTGTGTCCTCGAGAACGTTTGGTCATCTTAAGTAATACAGCCGGCTTGTCCTTTACTAAAGAAAGGATTGGGACACTTGTTGCATTTGTTATTATTGTCTTTTATTTACTCGTACTTTATTTACCTGCATTATCAAAAACCCCTAAAAATCTGGTAAGTATTTATAGAGAATTCCTGCTCCTAGCCATTCGCCAGCACCTTCTGCTCCTCGTTGGGTTCGACACTCTTACTTATCGAAAATACTGCGATACACCCCCTATACTTGTGGGTCATCAAGACTATTTTCTGGCGCCGTTGTCGGGGAGTGAAGCGCTATTGGAGAGTGGAACTTGTAAAGGAAACTTGTACTGTGAGTATTGTTTATTTATGTTAGTTGCTTTATTTTCATTATGGATAATTCACTTAGTTTCTTATTTCATAATGCTACTACCACTGCTAAGGTAGTAGATGAACCACTACCTGTTGGGAATGATACTTTTAAAATACCTACAAGAATTATTGATCGTGTTATGGATAACTATTATGTTGGAGATGGAACTGTCCATCCTGGTGATCATTTGCTCTTTATACACGAATTATGTGGGTTGTTCAAGTGTGCAGGTATTACAACAGATCAAGTCAAGAAGAAGTTGTTCTCATTATCACTGAAAGGAAGAGCTAAGGACAGGTATAAGCTGTTGAAGAATGGTCAAGCACTTGAATGGGAGGAAATATTACCTCTCTTTTATTCAAAGTTTTATCCTCCTAGTGAGATTCATAAAGATCGGAATCAAATATACAACTTTTGGCCTCTTGATGGAGAGAGTACAACTCAAGCTTGGGGGATATTAAAGTTACTAATGCTCAAATGTCCCATTCATGAGCTCCCCAACAATATTATTATCAATAACTTTTATGCAAGGCTTTCTCTACATGATAAGGATTTATTGGATGCCTCTTATGTTGGATCATTCACTCGCATGGAAGAAGAAGAAGCCAAATGGGATCTTCTAGACCGTATTCAAGACAATGCTGAAGCATGGGAAAATGACAAAGGAAGAAAGTCAGGTATAAATTATGAGTATGAATGCATTGAATCTTTTATGGGAACTGATGACTTTCAAAATATTAAAATGCTTATGGTCTAGACTCTCAAGCTATTGCAACTTATTTTAAGGCTTTTGCTTCCTATATTGAAGTCCCTAAAAATAAATGGAATAAGTATCATGAAGCATATAAAGATGTTGTTAAGTGTGTTCCTGCAAGAAATACTGAAGTTTATACTGCTAATCATGTTTTACCTGAACCTTACATTGAGAAAATGCCTTTCCCAATTAAGATAAAGGAACATTCTATGATAGCTAGTATGGTTAATGAAAGTACAAATAAATCTGTTGAACCTGATAAACAAATGGATGATGAACCTATAATAGCAAATGTGAAAGACTTTGTCACTAAATATGTGGGAGATGGACACGCTGTCCTCTGTAAGGATATCCCTAATATTGTTTCACAAAGTAGTGTTATGAGAGCTAGTGTTCCTGTGTTTTCTGTTAGGATAAGTGATCATTGCTACAATGGTTCTTGTGATAGTTATATCATTAAGTTTATGCATGATACTGAAGGTTATTATGAGAGAGGAAAGACTGTTCTTATGCACCTCAGTAATATCAATTTTCCCCGTTTTATGCTTAAAGTCTTTATGTTGCACTTATTTTTCCTTCCTATGCTTGTAGCCTCTGGTTTCCACAACTTGTTTGTTTACAAAATTCTCATGCATAGCAAGTGGGTTAGACTTAAACATGTGTATTTTTGCTTCTTGATGCTCTCTTTTACTCCAATTTATATCTTATGTGAGCACCATTGAAATTATCATGCCCATCTTAATGGCTACAAAGAAAGAACTTTTTGGGAGACAACCCAATATATTTCTTTTTCTTTCAGTTTGTTTTTGTTTCTTTGAGTCTTGGAAGTTATTACTCCGGAAATAACCTCTCCTTACTCTTTTTGTTTGGTTATTTGTGTCAAGATCAACCTCTAATGAGAGAGAAGTAAGATTTGGGGAAGTTGATATCCCGAAACAGATTTTTATGCTTCACCGTAAAAATTCGTGAGAGATCTCTGTATGTCGAATTGAGCTGTAATTTTTTTTGCTTCTGACCCAGGTTGTTATTTAACTTTCGTTAGTTTTGCACTTTTTGATCTGAGCAACAGAAGATTTTCGAAAAAAATTGATCTTTACCTGTTGGTCTGTTTTGACAAATGTTGCCACTCTTGCATTTGCTTCTTAAGTCGATTTCCTTTTTGAATTCTTTTTGGGTTTTCAGAAGGAGTTGCTACAGTAGCTTATGATTTGATGGATTTCAGTTGAAATTGTACTTAAAAGGTTTATTACCTCACTTACACAAATGTTGCTAATGAGAATTGTGTGAAGTTTTGTGTGAAAGAAATTTTCAGGTTATTGGAGAAAATGGTGTAATAAGAAAGTGAAAGGTTTCATGACTCGAGCAATATGAGTATGAAGATGAAGATATTGATGTTATTCAAGTGGTAACTCCAGAAAAATTTATCAAATTCGGAGACCTGCAGAGTCCGTTTTCGAATAGGTAATAGTTCTAGTAAGAAAAGTTCCGCGAAAATTCTGTCCAGTTATATTTTTGGAGTTTTTATCCAACAAGGAAAGCTACGAAGCAAAAGAGGGACAGAAAGGGAGCCAGGGTGGGTCACACCACCCCTGTCGTGGGCCCCCTGGCCACGCCACCAGGTGGTGTAGCCACCCCGGACTCCGTCTCCAACCCATTTTCTCCCAGTACCTTCCTTTTGTTGTAAAACTTCGTAATATATAATCCCTCGGATCCCCCGAGGTTCATATATCGTATTCTCGTCGTGTTTTTGTTTCGATCTGACAGGTAGAGTCCCAGATTTGGAGCCATAATGTCTTCCTCTGGATCAGCCAAGGAAGATTCCTCAACGGATATCATTAACCCATACATGCGAGAGTTGAAGATTCATCCCAAGGAGTTGTTGCTTGAAGATGGGAAGGTACAGATAAAAGAGGTTCAAGGCCCTAAAGGTGAAGGAAGTCTGGAGGACAAGATGGAAGCGCTAGAGCAAGAAGTCTTTAGGTACAAGAAGATGGCGGAATGCGAAGTGGATATCATCCATAAGATTTGTTCTGAACTCATCGCCGAGCACCAAAAGGAGACTGATGAGCTCAAGGATGAAATTCTCTCACATCACCAAACAACCAACCAACTGCAAGCATAGTTCTACGATGTTCAAAATCAAAACTGTGAGTACGAGGTTAGGTTTAAACGTATAAGTGCTGCTGCAGGTTTTAGGATGCTGGAGACCACGATGTATTTTGTTGATGGGGAGCCCTTACCTTGGAAGTCAGACGATGAAGAGAGAAGACCACCACCACCGAAGGAGTAATTCGTCATCAGGTTTTGGCATCCCCTTGGTTTGTTCCAAGCTTGGGGGAGTGCCGCGGTATCACATCACTATCTTCTATCTTTTTTACCTTTTTAGTAGAGTCATATCATGAATAGAGAAGTTATCATGTAGGATGGTTTGCATTATGGAAGTGTCCCCCCTCTCGTTAGATATCTATGTATCCCTTGGTGTGAGTTGTCGTTATGGAATTAATGAGAAGTTCTATCATTTACTATTTTGCATATCTTATTTTAGTTTTCAATTCATGGTTATATGATTGATCTTGTCATTAGTATTGGTATCACTTTGGGATCATGGAGTTAATTTAGCTGGTTTTTGCAAACCTAGCTCGGTCAGTGACAACACTATTTTGAGAATTGAATGAAAAGGATAAAAGTACTCTTAAAGAAATATAATTTCATCATCTTTCTTTCTTGATTTGCTCATAAGCTTAGTATTCTCTAGTTAAGATCTTTTGTGCTTCCAACGAAGATTGCATGCTTGTTTTTATCACTTGTATGTTTGTTTGTTTCCTTCAACTCTTATGCTTGCTACCCAGCATTGCTAGCCAAAAACCTATACTGAGAGGGAATGCTTCTCGTGCATCCAATCCTTAAACCAAAACCTATGCCATTTGTGTTCACCATACCTACCTATTAGCATTATTGCTATTCCAAGTAAATTCATGTTTTTATCTACCATCCAAATTGAACTTGTTATGTGAAAATTAGTGATTAAAGCTCTCACGAGCTTGATGGCACACTTTACTTTCTTGCACTTAATAAACTTGAACCATTGTGCCCATCTATGTTGCGTATATGCTTACGCTTTGTAAGTTGTGAATTAGCAGAACCATGCTGTCATGGAGAACGCTTTTAACATTGCACCGGTACTTTGTACCTAGTTGATATAATGTTCTTTTGTCTATGGATGTCGTCGGTGTGAAATGAAAGGGGAGCTTGTAATTCCATGGAGTTATGTATGTGTGTTAGATAAACGCCTGGGCCGCCGGTCTAATCCATGTTGTCATGGTGGAAACCTGCAGCGTAACCATAACGAGAATCTATGAAGCATTCTTCTTATAAAAAAAGAGATAGAGATTGAGAAAAAGAGAAAAAGGAAAAAAAATATGAGAAAAGAGGAAAGAGAGAAAAAAGCACCATATTCCCATGGTAAATAAGAAGATTGCTGAGATGCTTGTTGTCTGCTTGCCTTGTCATTTTGATATGGGGATTCTTCTGTATCATAGGGCAAGGGGTACCCCGTTGGCGGTTCTCCATGATACACATGTACTTACTATGACAAGAACTTACCGGTGACTAAACTTGAGTAGCATGAGGAGCGGCCCTCGTATTCAAGGGACATGAGATTTTCAACTTACAACTTGTCAAGCATATCCTCATATTTGATCACTTTAACCTTAATCACCTAAAGATGCTTATGATAGGGGAAATGAGAGCTTAAAGCTAATAAGTACCATAATTTTTGGAAGCTCTTTATGAAACTTGAAATCCCTGCTTCCCTCTGCGAAGGGCCTTTCTTTTACTTTTTAGTAGAGGCAGTAAACCTATTCCCTTCAATCTCAGCAAGTATTTTTGAGTTGTTGTGTTTCGTTCAATCATGTCTCTTATGTTCCTTGTTTTGCACATTGCTCTTATCTTAGTGTCTACTACTTGAAAGCTATCATTGAAAATCAGTTATTTGTGAGCTCCAGCAAATTGTCAACTATTCTTTGACCAAGAGCTAAGTTTTCCATTACCAATTATGATTTACTTTATGCATTTTTATTGTGTTTCCTTTACTTATTGCAAGTTAAGTTATATAATAGTGAGTTGTCTTCTATTATGACTTATGTATTACTGAATCTGATGCTTCTTATCTGTATTCTTTTATCGACTCTTCACTCCATGAACCTGAGGTCATGTTTATTGATTTCAGTTTCGCTTGGGGACAAGCGAAGTCTAAGCTTGGGGGGAGTTGATACGTCCATTTTGCATTACTATTCTATATCATAATTTACTGTTATTCATTGATATATTTCATATTAAGAGATGATAGTTATGTTATTTCATCTATTTTTTTGCATGGTTGATGACTTTTGGAGCTTGGACCGTTGCAGTCAAGATTCTGATGGAAAAGGTGTTGTTTGGAGGCAAAATTCGCGAAGATCAGAAAATCTAGGAAAATACATGGAAAATCCTATTTTTCTAGAAGACGAAGAATGCCAGAAGGGGAAGTGGTGATGGGCCACAGGGGGCCCACACCACCCCTGGCGCGGGCCACCCTAGGCCGTGCCACCAGGTGGTGTGGCTGCCCTGTCCACTCCAGGCTCTCCCCTTTGGCGTATATTATCCTCCCGGAACCCTAAGACTCAGGGGGCGACCACACAAAGATTCTGCCGCGTCTGCGGGGCGGAAAACACCGAGAGAGAAAGATCTCTCCGGCAGACAGAATTCTGCCGGGGGAATTCCTTCCCTGAGAGGGGAGATCGTCGCCATCAACACCACCATCAAGCTGGACTTCATTGAGATCATCATCATAATCACCACCATCATCTCCACCAGCACCATCATCACCACTTCATACCGCTTTAACAATTGGGTTGAATCTTGCATAGTTCTTAGGGGAAACTTTCCCGATTTTGATTACTCCTTGTAGTTGATGCTATTGAGTGAACCATTGAATTATCGTTTATGTTCAGATTGTTACATATCATTATATCATCTCTGATCATGATCCATATGATGTCTCGTGAGTAGTTCGTTTAGTTCTTGAGGACATGGGAGAAGTCATGTTGTTAGTATTGAAATTGTGTTGAGAAAGATTCAATAGTTTGATATTTAAGTTGTAGTGTATTTCTTCTAGTGGTGTCATGTGAACATCGACTACATGACACTTCACCTATATGGGCCTAGGGTAATGCATTGTGTATTTGACTACTAATCGTAGGGGTTGCCGGAGTGACAAAAACCTGGACCCCCCGTTAGGAAACCTTTACACAAGGGACGTTAGGGTCTTAGAGTTTAAAGTTGTGGTTAGGTTTCTACCTTAATTACTTTCTTGTACATGCGGATGCTTGCAAGGGGTATAATCACAAGTATGTATTAGTCCTAGGAAGGTCGGTACATTAGCACAGGTTCACCCACACAACATTTAGCAAACTAAAGAAGATTAATCAACTATATGAAGCGAAAGCACTTGACGATATTCCCGTGTGTCCTCGAGAATGTTTGGTCATCTTAAATAATACAACCGGCTTGTCCTTTACTAAAGAAAGTATTGGGCCACTTGCTACATTTATTATTACTGTCTCTTATTTACTCATACTTTATTTACCTGTATTATCAAAAAACCCTAAAAATCCGTTTGCTAAGTATTTACAGAGAATTCCTGCTCCTAGCCATTCGCCAGCACCTTCTGCTCCTCGTTGGGTTCGACACTCTTACTTATCGAACATACTGCGATACACCCCCTATACTTGTGGGTCATCAAGCCACATATGTCATTGCATGTGGTGTTCTTTTCGTAAACCACACGGATCCCCCGGATGTCATTGCATGTGTGTTGTTTTCATAAACCACATGGATCCACTGATGCCATTGCATGTGGTGTTCTTTTCATAAACCACATGGATCCACCAGATGTCAATGCATGTGTGTTATCTTAATAAACCGCATGGATCCACTAGATGTCATTGCATATGTGTTCTTTTACTAAACCACATGGATCCACTAGAGTCACTTGGATGTGGGTTTGAGTGTGTATGACTGTGCATAATTGTGGTTTTTGGAAAAGAATACATGCACTGATGCCACTCCAGCATGTGGTGTCCAACCATGTCTAGGAACCCTAGCAGCATGCTGGGATTCAACTTCAGCATGAATTGTATCACCAGTTTTAAAGATGATGCATCACCACACCCACTTGGATGTGTGTAAGTGTGTATCATTGTGGTTTTGGAAATGAACACATGCAATCATGCCACTCTAGCATGTGGTGTCCAACCATGTCCAGGAACCCTAGCAGCATGCTGGGATTCAACTACAACATGCATTGTACCACCAGTTTGAAAGATGTTGCATCACCACACCCACTTGGATATGTGTGTGTGTATCAGTGTGCATCATTGTGGTTTTGGAAAATAACACATGCAATGATGCCACTCCAGCATGTGTGTTCTTTTCCAAAACCACATGGATCCACTAGATGTCATATTGCATGTGGTGTTCTATTCATAAACCACATGGATCCACCATATGTCATTGCATGTTGTGTTCTTTTCATAAACCACATGGATCTACTAGATGGCATTGCATGTGTGTTCTTTTCATAAACCACATGGATCCACTAGATGTCATTGCATGTGTGTTCTTTTCATAAACCACATGGATCCACAGATGTCATTGCAAGTGGTGTTCTTTTCATAAACCACATGGATCCGATAGATGTCATTGCATGTGTGTTCTTTTCATAAACCACATGGATACACTAATGTCATTTCATGTGGTGTTCTTTTTCATAAACCACATAGATCCATGTGATGTCATTGCATGTGTGTTCTTTTCATAAACCACATGGATCCACTAGAGTCACTTGGATGTGTGTTTGTGTGTGTATCCGTGTGCATCATTGTGGTTTTTTGAAAAGAACACATGAATGATGCCACTCCGGCATGTGGTGTCCAACCATGTCCAGAAACCCTAGCAGCATGCTAGGATGCAACTGCAGCATGCATTGTATCACCAGTTTGAAAGATGCTGCATCACCACACCTACTTGGATGTATGTGTGTGTATCAGTGTGCATCATTGTGGTTTTGGAAAAGAACACATGCAATAAAGCCACTCCAGCATGTGTGTTCTTTTCCAAAACCACATGTATCCACTAGATGTCATATTGCATGTGGTGTTATTTTCATAAACCACATGGGTCCACCAGATGTCATTGCATGTAGTGTTCTTTTCATAAACCACATGGATTCACCAGATGGCATTGCATGTGTGTTCTTTTCATAAACCACATCGATCCACTAGATGCCATTGCATGTGTGTTCTTTTCATAAACTACATGGATCCACATATGTCATTGCATGTGGTGTTCTTTTCATAAACGACATGGATCCACCAGATGTCATTGCATGTGTGTTCTTTTCATAAACCACATGGATCCACTAATGTCATTGCGTGTGGTGTTATTTTCATAAACCACATGGATCCACCAGATGTCATTGCATGTGTGTTCTTTTCATAAACCACATGGATCCAGTAGAGTCATTGCATGTGTTTTTTCTAAACCACATGGATCCACTAGAGTCACTTGGATGTGTGTTTGTGTCTGTATTAGTGCGCATCATTATGGTTTTTGGAAGAGAACACATGTAATGGTGCCACTCCAGCATGTGGTGTCCACCCATGTCCAGGAACCCTAGCAGCATGCTGGGATTCAACTTCCTCATGCATTGTATCACCAGTTTGAAAGATGCCGCATCACCACACCCACTTGGATGTGTGTGTGTTCAGTGCGCATCATTGTGGTTTCGAAAACAACACATGCAATGATGCCACTCTAGCATGTGTGTTCTTTTTCAAAACCACATGTATCCACTAGATGTCATATTAAATGTGGTGTTCTTTTCATAAACCACATGGATCCACCAGATGTCATTGCTTGTGGTGATCTTTACATAACCACATGGATCCACTAGATGGCATTGCATGTGTGTTATTTTCACAAACCACATGGAATTGCTTTACGAACTGCGTGTAAAGTAAACAACACTATAGTTCTATGAACAAAGAATTGTTGCTTTCTCCCTAGTAGCAACAGCACATCTAGTACCTTAGAGATTTCTGTCACTTCCCCAGATTACCAGAGGCATGAACCCACTATCGAGCATAAATACTAACTCATGGAGTTGCTAGCATCTACTCGGCCAAGATAGCTACTAACAACGGAAAGCATGCAATATCGCAAATAACAAAGACATGATAGAATCAATAATCAATCTGAAATAACATCTCAATATCCATCGGATCCCCGCAAACACAACATGCAGAAGTACAAATATATGATCATGATCATGAACGAAGCTCACAAGATCTAGACATGAAAGCACAAAGGAGGAGAACTAGCCATCTAGCTACTACATGGATCCGTAGTCCAAGGATGAACTACTCACGCATCACACCGGAGGCTTGCATGGTGAAGAAGAAGGCCTCCAGGGTGAATTCCCCTCTCCAGCAGGGTGCTGGGAAGAGCTTCAGATCCCTCCTGATCTACGGATGGAGATGACGGCGGCTACAGACTCTTTCATGGATTTTTGATCGGATACTTAGGTTTACGTCCCGAGGGCATCTTATAGTCGGAAGGGGAGGCCGAGGGGTGCCGGGAGCGGCCACACCACCCCCTGGCGCGGGCCAGGCCTGGCCGCGCGGCCAGGTGGTGTGGTGGCTCCCTGGCCCTTCTCCGTCTCGTATTCTGGCACTTGATCACTTATGGAAAAATAGGCACTTTGGCTTTTGTCCCATCCAATTCCGAGAATATTCATTTTCTGACTTTCCTATAACCAAAAACAGCAGAAAACAGGCAGCTAGCACTGTGGCTCTAGTTAATAGGTTAGTCCAAGAAATCATATGAAAAGTACTCCAAAGTTGGAACAAAACACAAGAAAGTGGATAAAACCAAGCATGGAACATCAAAAATTATAGATACATTGCAATGTATCAACATCCCCAAGTTTAACTCCTGCTCGTCCTCGAGTAGGTAAGTGATAAAAAGAAAGAATAATTTTTGAGGTGACATGCACCATCAAAGACTTGATCAAAGTATTTGCAAAACATTCAAAGCTGGGATCATAGTACTTCAATCATAACATGAAAGACAAAGTTCTAGAAATAAGCAAAGAAACTATGGTGCAACATGAAAAGGCACAAACAAAAGATTCATGAATAACAATGCTTTGCAAGACGTTTGTTTGTTGCACATAAAGAAAACATGGCATAATAGTATTCAGCTTGTCCCTCAATAGAGTAGGAAATATAAATGCATAGGACACCTTCAAAGTTCATAAGAGTGACTAGATACAATAGTTTAAAACAAGCAATATCAAATTATGCATCAATCAACTAGTCTTCGGAGAATGCACATAGAACTAAGAATGGCCACTATGCTCTCAAAGTAGGTGCATAAAGATAGAAGGTGGAGACTCAATGTAATGGTGGAAGAAAAGCCTTTGTAAAAGGAAGTAGGGATTCAAGTCTCATAAAGAGCTTCCAAATATTATGGTACTTATAGCTTTCAGCTCTCATTGCCCCTATCATAAGCATCTTGAAGTGATTAAGGTTAAAGTGAACAAACTATGGTGTACATGCTTGACGAAGTATAAGTCAGAAATCTCATGTCCCTTGTATACGAGGGCCGCTCCTCATGCTACTCAAGTTTAGTCACCAGTAAGTTCTTGTCATCGTAAGTACATGTGTATCATAGAGAACCACCAACGGGTTACCCCTTGCCCGATGATACGGAAGAATCCCCATATCAAAATGACAAGGCAAGCAGACAACGAGCATCTCAGCATTCTTCTTATTTACCATGGGAATATGGTGCTTTTTTCTCTCTTTCCTCTTTTCATAGTGTCTCTTTTTTTTCTCTTTTTTCTCAATATAGGATCTTTTTTTATAAGAAGAATGCTTCATAGACAGCTCATTATGGTTACGCTGCAGGTTTCCACCATGTCAGCATGGATTAGACCAGCGGCCCAGGCGTTTCTCTAACACATATACATAACTCCATGGACTTACAAGCTCCCCTTTCATTTCACACCGACGACATCCATATACAAAAGAGCATGATAACAACTAGGTACAAGTACCAAGTGCAATGTTGAAAGCGTTCCCCACGAAAGCATGGTTCTGCTAATTCCTGACAAATAAGTGCAAGCACATACAACATAGAAGACACAATGGTTCAAGTTTATTAAGGGAAAGAAAAGTAAAGTGTGCCATCAAGTTTGTGAGAGCTTTAATCACTAGTTTTCTCATAACAAGTTTAATTTGGAAGGTAAACAAAAGAATGAATATACTTGGAATAGCATAAGCTAGTAGGTAGGTATGGTGGACTCTCTGGAATAACTTGGTTTAGGGAGTTGGATGCATGAGTGGAACTGATACTTTGTTGTGGAGGCTAGCAAAAGACTGGGAGCGACAAACTAAGAGAGCAATAATGGCCATAATCATGCAGAGCGACAAAACATCATTGATCAAAGCATAAAGTGATACTACAAGTTGAAAAATAAAGGATCATAAAGGCTATGGTGACTTGAGATAGTCATAACATGGTGTGAGCATGTGCCAAGTCAACCCAAATAAAGCATCAAAGGAGAATACCACTATACTATGATTTAATATGCTAAAACAACGCATGATTCATCCAAGGCACATTAAGCAATCTCAATTGTTTATAACAAGTCATGCTACATCAAAGAATACTAAGCATAAAGCCAAAACAATATCAAGCATGGCATGATAAAGCATAGGCCACAGTCAAAAACGAGCTCTTTTTACCACATAAGTATGAACTTTCCTACTCTTTTCCAAACCAAACCAAACTATTTGCAAACCAATGTATGAAAGAGGGGGTCCAACCAATTTATTCAGAAAACTAAGCAAACAAAAGCAAACGAAAAACCAAAACAAAAACGAAAAAGAAGACGCTCCAAGAAAAACACAACTGTGCATGAAACAATAAAAATGAAGCGTTTGGAAGAAACCTGGGATTTTTATTGATGAAGAAGGGGATGCCTTGGGCATCCCCAAGCTTTGACGCTTGTACTTATATTTCTTGGGGTAACCCGCGTGGCATCCCCAAGCTTGAGCTTTAGTCCATCCTTCATCTCGTTACTCATTCCTTCCATACACCTGAAATTTTTCCTTCATACAAAACTTCACACAATATCATTAGCAACATTAGTGCACTTAAGATAAATAAGTCTTAAGGTTCAGTTCTGTAACTACCTCGGTGAATTACGCTCTTAGTTACATGCCTGGATGAGCGAAAGTGGTTAAAATAGTACGGTGGGGCCCGGGGCCACTCATGGTAGACCTTTCGGCCGTCCTAACTACTTTCAGAACATCGGGACAAGAACGAGCGGCGTAATCGGCAGGCGAAGGGATCAAATACATACACAAGTGAGTATGTATGCAAGCCACATACAACGGTCCTTAGAGCCATTCCATCTAAAAGAAATAGAAATATTGCAACGCCATACGGCAAGATCCAAATACCCTGGATAGATATAATAGTTTCGGATAACTCCTCATACATCAAACATCAGAGTATCAGGCGGAAGCGGAAAACAAGATCTGAGTACGGATAAGAAGCAAATTGGCATAAGATGCCACATAAATAAACACATCCCGCCCACAGATCTCACGGATCCCTGTTCCCAGAATCTCTACACCGAGTGATCGTTGCCAACATCATCCGTCTCCTCCACCCAGTATCCTTCTTGCGAATACACATGTTCATCTGAATCAAACAATTTATCGTGTGAGACCCTAGTGGTACTCAGCAAGTCTTTATGCCTCTAAAGGGGACACAACCTGGGGTGATGCAATTGCAGCAAAAGATAATAACTAACAAGTCTATAGATACTCGTTAACCATCCGCCTAACCAATGATAGCCGGATGTCCGTGAAATAGGAACATCAGTTATAACAGTATAATTAACAGATCCATCCTCCTCCTCGCTTACCAACGAGGAAGCGAACGAACAACCCCCATCATCCGTTGGCAGTTTTATTAACCATTCCATGAGTATTGCACTATTTACTAGTCAGGTACTTAGTCAAATTAAAAGCGTTACTTTAGTTATACTTGTCTATGATCGAGAAACTGTGCTCCAAGTCGTCCATAACCGCGGACACGACTTTCAGAAAGATTTACCCTGCAGGGGTGCACGAATAGCAACACACACTCGATCAACCTTGGAAAAACCAACTCAAAACCCAACGAGGCATTCACAACAAAGCGATCACAGGATTCAGAAATATTTTAGGGGGCCACCCCATTAAGCTACCCGCAACAAAGTTGGCCGGCTCCGAGACGGACCCAAGGTTTGTGTGGACGGCGGTAAATGACTTAACCCGGAAATGTGACTGGGCTTGTCGATACAGCGAAAATGTGTCACGATCCAAAACAGTACAGGTGCTCCACGCACAATCTTAAATAAAACAGTAACATGGCATAAGTACAGGATAGTAATAAAGCCCCAAACTAATTGTGGCCCAAAGAAATAAGAAGGAATCAAGCTCTAGCTCAGGGGGGTCCATAAGGCCTCCCGGATGTGGATAGTGCGAATAGTCAAGGAACAGGAATCAAGTACTCGGGGTCCTACGGGACACAAGTGAGCATGAAAAACCAAATAGAAGATATTGCCCACCGGTGCCTCTTTCATTAGTTATCCCATTACTACTCGGGTTAAGTTGTTTAGGTACCTCGTTATCCATCAGACACTCACATACCCTACACATGCTTTTCCACGACTCGCATGGCTCAAACAACTCCTGTAGTAATGGCTCATGGGATGGAGGAACAAGCTTCGGTGGGGTTTAAAGTAAAGGCTATGCAGTGCTTGGGATTCAATTTAATGCAATTGCGACTCAATGATGCAAGAATAAGATAGAGGCAATAGGTACTATATGTATGCAAGCATGTGGTAGTGCTTGCCTAGCAGCTCAGTTGAAGCGAGAGATGGATCTGGGTAGAACTCCTGTGATTCCTGGTAATTCTCCTGCTGGGCGTCTATTCGAAGAAGAACCAAACAAATAAGGGCCAACATAAATAAAGTGCACAATCATATGAATTAAGGTGCGACAAGCAAACAAGCATGCCATGATGAATGATGCACAATTTACATGGCATTAAAGTAGCATGGCAAGGGTGAGGTGTGGGTACAAGAAATAAAGCATTTTATTAATTATTTAGTCAAATTTTATTGTCATAAACAGTTCTGATTTGTAATAATGACATGATGCATGCTTGAAATCAGAACAAGGAGTGCATAGATAGAACGGGCTCGTCGCACTGATCAATTTAGACATATTATTTGTCAAATTTGGAGTTATAGATTTAAAGTTATTAATTTAATAAGAAAAAGGCCATTTTGTTGTAATTTTGATCATCTCGAAATTTAATGTGCTTAAATAATATTTTGAATGGCATATTTGAATTCCTCACATTTTTTTGATTCAAAAACATATATCATTTGTATTATTTGGATTTATAATTTAAAAGTTATTTTAAATCTGGTTTGAATTTGAATTAAACAATTTCTGGAAAAGTTTATTTAAAAACAGAAAAGCAGAAAACGTTTTATACTCAGACAGACCCAGCCCCAGTCGCTGACGGGTGGGCCAGCTGCCAACTGGACCCAGCGGTCAACGTTGCACAGACGCGGCCTTTTCTCACACCGGGACTAGCTAGCCACTACGAATGACAGGTGGGCCAGTGGCTAGAGGCCCACGTGACAGCGGCCGAACGCGCAGAGGCTGCCAGGTGGGGTCGTGCTGGAGCGCGGGTTAAGGGCCTAAGAGCTGGGGGGCTTCTCTGCAAGATTGCCAGGCGGCTGACAGGTGGGCTCAGCGTACCGCGGGTTGAGCGAAAAGGAAAAAGGGGGGTTTTGTAAAGAGGCCAACGACCCCTGTAGATCTTCTCTGACGGAAACTGTCGAGCTGCCCGTGCTCGACAGCGACAGGGCGCGGCGCGGGGGCTCGAACTGGGGACCTAGGCGTGCGCGCTAAGGGGTGGAACCAGTGCGGCTAGGTTAGGGGATTTGACAGGAGGGTGGTTGGGGCCTAGGTATGTCGTGACGCGGCACGGTGACGAGCGAACGCAGGCGGCCGCCGCGCACCGAGAGCACTCGGTTAAACGCCCGGTGAGGCTAGCATGCGACGGGGGAAACGAGGATGTCAGGGAGGTTAAAGGGCTCACCGCAGAGAGGTTGCCGGTGGCGGATCGGGACGAGGCACAGCAGGGCGTCGACGGAGCTGGCGGACCGGAGATTTAGGGTTTCGTCGGCGTCGCGGTACTACGGCAGAAAGCGGGGCTCCTCCTCCTCGTTGGCGCGTCCAGGGGGAAGCAGGGGAGCCTCCTTGGCCTCCTCGACCACCTCCATGTCAACCACGATCGCTGGAACGAGGAGCGGCGGTGTTGCTGGCGGTTGACCGACGAGAGGAGTTAGCGTCGGTGAAGAAGAAAGAGGGGAGAGGCAGGGCCCTGGGTGGATCTGGGGCTTCCAGACGGGGGAGAAAAAGGGGTAGATAGAGACGGGGGGAGGAGGGTACCGTGTGGGCACGGGGTAGAGGTAAAGTGGCTTCGGCCACTTTTTCCTCCTCCCATGCACGTGCTCGAGCTGGGGCTCGAGTTGGGCAGGGCAGGGCATGGCAGGTGGGCCAGGAAGAGGGCAAGGCGGGGCAGGTTCGGGTGGGGCATGCCCGGCTGTGAGAGAGAAAGAGAGAGGGAACGGGAGGCTCGGGTGAGCTAGGTTAGAAGGGAGTAGTAGCTCTGTTAGGGCTGGTGCTAGGGTGGAGGGTAGCTAGTGGGGCCTACTGGCAGGGAGAGGGAGAGGCCAGCCTCGGCATGGTGAGAGGAGGGAGGTGAGGTGAGGTTAAGGGTTAGGGTTTAGCTTAGAACTAGGGTTAGAGAGAAAATAGAGGAAACTAGGGTTAGGGTTTAGATTAGGTGTTTAGGTTTTAAAACATGTTGATAAGATCAAACCAAGATGAAAGGTGAGGCTTAGATTTAGCATAATGTGAGGTGAAGGTGAACCCAAGAAAAAAGAGAGGGGAATGGGGTTTATAGAAAAGGCCTCATGTGATCATGCATGAAGAAAAATGGTGTTGATGAGAACATGGGGATGGTGGAGAGAGATGGAGATGATCCCACAAAGAAAGAACCACTAAAACCAAGAGAAATGCAAATGGGCTAAAGGTGGTGGTACTCTTGCATGGCCCATGCATAATAATTAATGGCCATGTTTATGCTTGTGAAAACAATAATAATAACATGGCATCATTCTTATGCATTCCCAAAAAGTGGAATAAAGGCCAAGCAAAAGAAATTATAGTTGAATCCATCCCAGCCCACATGAGCTAGAGTAAAGGCCAAAATAAGATAAAAGCCCATGGTTAATTAGGGAGGTGGAATAATAAGGTGGTGACAAAGAAAGGTGGTGGAGTGGAATAAAAGATATGCCCCCAACTCAACTTGGGCAATAAACAATATATCAAGAACCAAATACAATATCAAGAGGCAAATACAATTAATAATGCATATCAGAGAAGGACCAAAGAAAAAGGGTTTTATATGATGCTCAAATGCAAGGTGGCATGATGACATGAACATGATATAATTATGATGCAACAATTATATGTAGGAAGTAGCCATTATATTACTAGACCAAGTAGCATTACAATGGTTAGACAATTGGGATGCTACAAGTTATAACACCAAATAAATTTCAATTAGAACACTAGCTACTGTAGCACTTCCCTCAAAAAGCTCAATTCCCCAAAAGAACTCAAGAAGGAACCAACAAGAAGCAAATGCAGAAAATGGCAGAAATCTGTCAAAACAGACCAGCAGGTAAAGACGACTTTTTTCAAAGACCCTCTGTTGCTCAAATCAAAAAGTGTTGAACTAACGAAAGTTAGATAACAACCTGGGTCAGAAGCACAAACAATTACAGCTCAATCCGACATACAGAGCTCTCTCACAAACTTTTACGGTGAAGCACATAAATCTGTTTCGGGACAACAACTTTCCCAATCATTACTTCTCTCTCATTAGAGGTTACTCTTGGCACAAAAAGCAAATAAAAAGGATAAGGAGAGGTAATTATAGAGGTAATAACTTCCAAGACTCATCTAAAACTTTTGGGTTATCTCCCAATAAGTACTTTTCTTTAACGCCTTTAAGTTAGGCACAAGAAGCAAAGAAAGAATCAAGTGTTCTCAAATGAAGAAGCATTAAGATCAATACCAGAAATATTTTCAACAAGGCAAGGTATATCATCCAAATAAGTTCTAGAGGATCCTCTCTCAATGCTCTTAGGTTTACTACTCTCATCAAAAGGGTTTGCAGGAACAATCCAATCAAGATTCTTTTCTATGGCATCATGTATTGCTACTAGTTTGAAGGGTATTGGTATCTTAGGTTCCTCCCCATTAGGTTCAGTTTTGTTCATCTTTTCTCGTGTACCAACAACATCTACACATGAGCCTATCATATTGAAACGTTCAAAGACTTTTCTAGCTTCCTTCGCAACATCATAGAATTCCTTAAACAATGTTTCTAGAATAAAATCTCTCTTTTCAGGGTCTTCAATTTCTTTAAGCTTGAGAAACATTACTTGCATTAAGGGGTTGAGGTTAACAAACCTAGCTTCTAACATGTGAATTAAAGAAGCTGCAGCAATCTCATAGTTCGGAGCAACTTCTACAAGGGATCTATCCTCAGTATCCTCATGCTTACTAACATGATTATAGAATTCTTCAATGTTATCTTTCCCAATTATAGAACCACTACCAATTGGAAGGTCTTTCAGGGTGAATTTGGGGATCAACAAGGTGAGCTAGGGAAGGGGTGACAACTAAAGGAGACTTAATTTTTTTGTGTTTTTGAATAAGAAAGCAAACAAGTAAAACTAATTTTTTTGTGTGTTTTTGAATAACAAAACAAGCAAACAGAGCAAAAAGAAACTAAGCAAAACAAAAAACAACAAAGTAAAGAGATTGGTTATGAGGGACTCCCCTTGTGAAGATGTCCTTGACTCCCCGGCAACGGCGCCAGAAAATCGCTTGATGGCTCAATGCACGGCGCCCAGAAAAGTGTTGGTGCAGTGTAGATGTAGAGCTCGTTGGGAACCCCAAGAGGAAGGTATGATGAGCACAACAGCAAGTTTCCCTCAGTTATGAAACCAAGGTTTAATCGAACCCGTAGGAGCAAGGAAACACCTCAAAGGTGTTACTAGCTGAGCTTGGCAGGGCGCACTACCGGTGCTAGTAGCAATGTGGAGACCTGCACAACACAACCATAGAACTTTGTCCCCAACTTGCGATGAGGTTGTCAATCTCACCGTGTTTTGCGGAAAACAAAGGATTAAACGTAGAGAATGGAAAGAAGTAAAAGTTTGCAGAAAGTAAACACAAAGCAGTAAACAGTTGTAGATTGTATGTAAAGTAAAAGGACCGGGATCCATAGTTCACTAGAGGTGGCTCTCCTTATATAGATAACATGTTGGGTGAACAAATTACAGCGGGGCAATTGACAAACACCGAGAAAGCAATACATGCATATACTAATCATCTTGACTCCTTTGAGACTTGATTGGGCATTACAACATAATACATAGACCGCCATCCAACTGCATCTATGACTAATAATCCACCTTCAGGTTATCATCCGAACCCCCTCAAGTATTAAGTTGCAAGCAACAGATTATTGCTTTACGAACTGCGTGTAAAGTAAACAATACAATTGTTCTATGAACAAAGGATCGTTGTTTTCTCCCTAGTAGCAACAGCACATCTAGTACCTTAGAGATTTCTGTCACTTCCCCAGATTACCAGAGGCATGAACCCACTATCGAGCATAAATACTAGCTCTTGGAGTTGCTAGCATCTACTTGGCCAAGATAGCTACTAACAACGGGAAGCATGCAAGATCTCAAATAACAAAGACATGATAGAATCAATAATCAATCTGAAATAGCATCTCAATATCCATCGGATCCCCACAAACACAACATGCATGAATTACAAATAGATGATCTTGATCATGAACGGAGCTCACAAGATCTAAACATGAAAGCACAAAGGAGGAGAGACAAGCCATCTAGCTACTACATGGATCCGTAGTCCAAGGATGAACTACTCATGCATCACACCGGAGGCTTGCATGGTGATGAAGAAGGCCTCCAGGGTGAATTCCCCTCTCCGGCAGGGTGCCGGGAAGAGCTTCAGATCCCCCCGATCTAGGGACAGAGACGCCGGCGGCTACAGACTCTTTCGTGGATTTTTTATTGGGTGCCTAGGGTTTTCGTCCCGAGGGCAACTTATAGGCGGAAGGAGAGGCCGAGGGGGTGCTGGGGTCGGCCAGACCACCCCCTGGCGCGGGCCAAGCCTGGCCACGTGGCCAGGTGGTGTGGCCGGCCCCTTGCCCCTCTCCGTCTCGCATTTTGACACTTGATCCCTTCCGGAAAAATAGGCACTTTGGCTTTTGTCCTGTCCAATTCCGAGAATATTCATTTTCTGACTTTCCTGGAACCAAAAACAGTAGAAAACAGGCAGCTGGCACTATGGCTCTTGTTAATAGGTTAGTCCAAGAAGTCATAATAGAAGTACTCCAAAGTTGGAACAAAACACAAGAAAGTGGATAAAACTAAGAAAGGAACATCAAAAATTATAGATACATTTGCAATGTATCAACATCCCCAAGCTTAACTGCTGCTCGTCCTCGAGTAGGTAAGTGATAAAAAGAAAGAATTTTTGAGGTGACATGCACCATCAAAGACTTGATCAAAATATTTGCAAAACATTCCAAGCTGGGATCATAGTACTTCAATCATAACGTGAAAGGCAAAGTTCTAGCAATAAGCAAAGAAACTAAGATGCAACATGAAAAGGCACAAACAAAAGATTCATGAATAACAATGCTTTGCAAGACGTTTGTTTGTTTCACATAAAAAAAACATAGCATAAAAGTATTCAGCTTGTCCCTCCATAGAGTAGCAAATATAAATGCATAGGACACCTTCAAAGTTCATAAGAGTGACTAGATACAATAGTTTCAAACAAGCAATAACAAGTTATGCATCAATCAACTAGTCTTGGGACAATGCACATAGAACTAAGAATGGCCACTATACTATGGTTTAATATGCCAAAACAACGCATGATTCATCCAAGGCACATTAAGCAATCTCAATTTTTTATAACAAGTCATGCTACAGCAAAGAATACTAAGCATAAGGCCAAAACAATATCAAGCATGGCTTGACAAAGCATAGGCCACAGTCAAAAACAAGCTCTTTTTACCACATAAGCATGAACTTTCCTACTCATTCCAAAACCAAACCAAACTATTTGCAAACCAATGTGTGAAAGAGGGGGTCCAACCAACTTATTCAGAAAACTAAGCAAACCAAGCAAACTAAAAACCAAAACAAAAACGAAAAATAAGACGCTCCAAGAAAAACACAACTGTGCATGAAACAATAAAAATGAAGCGTTTGGAAGAAACCTGGAATTTTTATTGATGAAGAAGGGGATGCCTTGGGCATCCCCAAGCTTTGACGCTTGTACTTCTTGGATATTTCTTGGGGTGACACACGTGGCATTCCCAAGCTTGAGCTTTAGTCCATCCTTTATCTCATTACTCATTCCTTCCATACATCTGAAATTTTTCCTTCATACAAAACTTCACACAATCTCATTAGCAACATTAGTGCATTTTAAGATAAATAAGTCTCAAGGTTCTGTTCTAACACCAAATAAACTTCCATTAGAACACTAGCTACTTTAGCACTTCCCTCAAAAAGCTCAATTCCCCAAAGGAACTCAAGAAGGACCTAACAAGAAGCAAATGCAGAAGATGGCAGAAATCTGTCAAAATAGACCAGTAGGTAAAGAAGAATTTTTTTGAAAACCTTCTGTTGCTCAAATCAAAAAGTGTTGCACTAACGAAAGTTAGATAACAACCTGGGTCAGAAGCACAAAACATTACAGCTAAATCAGACGTACAGAGCTCTCTTAGGAATTTTTATGGTGAAGCACAGAAATCTGTTTCGTGACAGCAACTTTCCCAATCATTACTTCACTCTCATTAGAGGTTACTCTTGGCACAAAAAGCAAATAAAAAGGATAAGGAGAGGTTATTACAAAGGTAATAACTTCCAGGACTCAACTAAAACTCTTGGGTTATCTCCCAACAAGTACTTTTCTTTAACGCCTTTAAGTTAGGCATAAGAACCAAAGAAAGAATCAAGTGTTCTCAAATGAAGAAGCATTAAGACCAAATTTTGTTTTCATAGGAGAAGCAAAAGAAATCTTTTATCTCTTTTTGGGGAAGTGTTCTATACCTTTCTTAAGTGGGAGTTGATATTTAATGGTGCCTTCTTTCATATCAATGATGGCACCAACAGTTCTAAGAAAAGGTCTTCCCAAAGTAATAGGACAAGAAGCATTGTATTTAATATCCAAAACATAGAAATCCACGGGGACATAGGAATCGTTAACCATAATAAGAACATCATTGAGACTCCCCATGAGTTTATTTTTATCATTATCATCAAGTGGGACATTCAAATAACAATCTTCAAGAGGAGGCAAATCAAGCATATCATAAATCCTTCTAGGCATAATAGAAACACTACTATCAAGATCACACAAAGCTTTGAAATCAAAGTCATTCACTTTCATATTAATGATGGGTTCACAACCATCTTCTTGTTTTATAGGAATAGAAGCTTTATGTTTCATCTTTTCTTCTTTAATCTTTATGAGAGCATCAGTAATGTGTTTTGTAAAAGCCATGTTCATAGCACTAGCATTAGGACTTTTAGCAAGCTTTTGTAGGAACTTAATAACTTCAGAGATGTTGCAACCATCAAGATCAAAATCAAGTTTATCATCTAAGGTAGTAGAACTATTAGTAGCCTCAACACTAGTGGTAGTGATAGTAGAAACACTAATGTTTCTAGCAATTTCATCTTCTCTTTCTCACTTAGCATGTAATTCAGCTAATAGTCTAACATTTTCATCAATTCTTACTTGTATAGCATTAGTAGCTGCAAAGGGATTATCATTAGTTTCAGGTTTAGCAGCCATTTTATTCAAAGAAGATTGAGCTTCAGCCAAAGATGATATATTTCTTTCAGCATTAGAGAGTTTCAATTCTAAACTAGGAATTTCCCTATTTAGACTCTCAAGTTGATGGCTAATGTTCTTCAAAATGATAGATTGTTCCTCCATAGTTTTAGTAAATAGTTTATTTTGCTCATATTACATTTGCATGAAGTTTTTAGTGGCTCTTTCAACTTCCAAAATTCTTCCTTCACTAGGTAATTCAGGTTTACCATTATAGCCATAAGTATTACTAGGAGGGTATGGCTTATAATTGTTGTTACCAAAATTGTTCCTATAAGCATTATTACCATAATCATTGTTGCCAAAATTGTTATTTCTTATGAAGTTCACATCAACTTGCTCTTCTTGAGCAACCAAAGAGGCTAAAGGAACATTATTTGGATCAATATGGGCTTTCCCATTAACAAGCATAGACATAATAATATCAATCTTATCACTCAAGGAGCAGGTTTCTTCAAGAAAATTTACCTTCTTACCTTGTAGAGCTCTCTCAGTATGCCATTCAGAATAATTAACCATCATATTGTCCAATAGTTTTGTTGCAGCACCCAAAGTGATGGTCATAAAGGTACCTCCAGTAGCTGAATCCAATAGGTTCCTTGAAGAAGAGTTCAATCCTGCATAAAAAGTTTGGATGATCATCCAAGCAGTCAGTCCATGAGTGGGACAATTCTTTACCAAAGATTTCATTCTTTCCCAAGCTTGAGCAACATGCTCATTATCAAGTTGTTTAAACTTCATTATTTCACTTCTCATGGATATAATCTTAGCAGGAGGATAGTATTTTCCAATAAAAGCATCTTTGCACTTAGTCCAAGAATCAATACTATTCCTAGTTATGGAATTCAACCATTCTTTAGCTTTTCCTCTCAAAGAGAAAGGAAACAATTTCAGTTTAATAATATCACCATCTATATCATTATGCTTTTGCATCTCACAAAGTTCAACAAAGTTATTTAGATGGGAAGAAGCATCTTCATTACCAATACCAGAAAATTGCTCTCTCATAACAAGATTGAGCAAAGCAGGTTTTATCTCAAAGAAAGTATTTTCAGCCACAGGTGGAGCAATGGGAGTGCTCATAAAATCATTGTTGTTGCTGCTAGTGAAGTCACACAACTTAGTGCTTTCAAGAGTAGTCATTTTTTTTGGGTTTTCAAATAAGAAAGCAAACAAGTAAAACTAAATTTTTTGTGTTTTTTGAAGAACAAAACAAGCAACCAAGCAAAAAGAAAATAAGAAAAACAAAAACAACAAAGTAAAGAGATTGGTTGTGAGGGACTCCCCTTGTGAAGATGTCCTTGACTCCCCGGCAACAGCGCCAGAAAAATGCTTGATGGCTCAATGCACGGCGCCCAGAAAAATGCTTGATGGCGGTGTTGATGTAGAGCTCGTTGGGAACCCCAAGAGGAAGGTATGATGAGCACAGCAGCAAGTTTCCTTCAGTTATGAAACCAAGGTTTAATCGAACCCGTAGGAGCAAGGAAACACCTCAAAGGTGTTACTAGCTGAGCTTGGCAGGGCGCACTACCGGTGCTAGTAGCAATGTGGAGACCTGCACAACACAACCATAGAACTTTGTCCCCAACTTGCGATGAGGTTGTGAATCTCACCGTGTTTTGCGGAAAACAAAGGATTAAATGTAGAGAATGGAAAGAAGTAAAACTTTGCAGAAAGTAAACACAAAGCAGTAAACAGTTGTAGATTGTATGTAAAGTAAAAGGACCGGGGTCCATAGTTCACTAGAGGTGGCTCTCCTTAGATAGATAACATGTTGGGTGAACAAATTACAGCGGGGCAATTGACAAACACCGAGAAAGCAATACATGCATATACTAATCATCTTGACTCCTCTGAGACTTGATTGGGCATTACAACATAATACATAGACCGCTATCCAACTGCATCTATGACTAATAATCCACCTTCAGGTTATCATCCGAACCCCCTCCAGTATTAAGTTGCAAGCAACAGATTATTGCTTTACGAACTGCGTGTAAAGTAAACAATACAATTGTTCTATGAACAAAGGATCGTTGTTTTCTCCCTAGTAGCAACAGCACATCTAGTACCTTAGAGATTTCTGTCACTTCCCCAGATTACCAGAGGCATGAACCCACTATCGAGCATAAATACTAGCTCTTGGAGTTGCTAGCATCTACTTGGCCAAGATAGCTACTAACAACAGGAAGCATGCAAGATCTCAAATAACAAAGACATGATAGAATCAATAATCAATCTGAAATAGCATCTCAATATCCATCGGATCCCCGCAAACACAACATGCATGAATTATAAATAGATGATCTTGATCATGAACGGAGCTCACAAGATCTAAACATGAAAGCACAAAGGAGGAGAGACCAGCCATCTAGCTACTACATGGATCCGTAGTCCAAGGATGAACTACTCACGCATCACACCGGAGGCTTGCATGGTGATGAAGAAGGCCTCCAGGGTGAATTCCCCTCTCCGATAGGGTGCCGGGAAGAGCTTTAGATCCCCCCGATCTAGGGACAGAGACGACGGCGGCTACAGACTCTTTCATGGATTTTTGATCGGGTGCCTAGGGTTTTCGTCTCGAGGGCAACTTATAGGCGGAAGGAGAGGCCGAGGGGGTGCTGGGGTCGGCCAGACCACCCCCTGGCGGGGGCCAAGCCTGGCCACGCGGCCAGGTGGTGTGGCCGGCCCCTGGCCCCTCTCCGTCTCGTATTCTGACACTTGATCCCTTCCAGAAAAATAGGCACTTTGGCTTTTGTCCCGTCCAATTCCGAGAATATTCATTTTTTGACTTTCCTGGAACCAAAAACAGCAGAAAACATGCAGCTGGCAGTGTGGCTCTTGTTAATAGGTTAGTCCAAGAAATTATAATAAAAGTACTCCAAAGTTGGAACAAAACACAAGAAAGTGGATAAAACTAAGCATGGAACATAAAAAATTATAGATACATTTGCAATGTATCAGTCATATTGCATGTGGTGTTCTTTTCATAAACCACATGGATCCACCAGATGTCATTGCATGTGGTGTTCTTTTCATAAACCACATGGATCCACTAGATGGCATTGCATGTGTGTTCTTTTCATAAACCACATGGATCCACGAGATGCCATTGCATGTGTGTTCTTTTCATAAAACACATGGATCCACCGATGTCATTGCATGTGGTGTTTTTTTCATAAACCACATGGATCCACCAGATGTCATTGCATGTCTGGTCTTTTCATAAACCACATGGATACACCGATTCCATTGCATGTGGTGTTCTTTTCATAAACCACATGGATCCACCTGATGTCATTGCATGTGTGTTCTTTTCATAAACCACATGGATCCACTAGAGTCATTTCATGTGTTTTTTTCCTAAACCACATGGATCCACTAGAGTCACTTGGATATGTGTTTGTGTGTGTATTTGTGTGCATCATTGTCGTTTTTGGAAAATAACACATGCAATGATGCCACTCCATCTTGTGGTGTCCAACCATGTCCAGGAACCCTAGCATCATGTTGGGATTCAACTTCAGCATGCATTCTACCACCAGTTTGAAAGATGCTGCATCACCACACCCACTTGGATGTATGTGTGTGTGTATCAGTGTGCATCATTGTGGTTTCTGAAAAGAACACATGCAATGACGCCACTCCAGCATGTGTGTTCTTTTCCAAAACCACATGGATCCACTAGATGTCATATTGCATGTGCTGTCCTTTTCATAAACCCCATGATCCACTAGATGTCATTGCGTGTGGTGTTCTTTTCATAAACCACATGGATCCACCAGATGGCATTGCATGTGTGTTCTTTTCATAAACCACATGGATCCACTAGATGTCATTGCATGTGTGTTCTTCTCATAAACCACATGGATCCACAGATGTCATTGCATGTGGTGTTCTTTTCATAAACCACATGGATCCACCAGATGTCATTCCATGTGTGGTCTTTTCATAAACCACATGGATCCACTGATGTCATTGCATGTGGTGTTATTTTCATAAACCACATAGATCCATGTGATGTCGTTGCATGTGTGTTCTTTTCATAAACCACATGGATCCACTAGAGTCATTGCATTTGTGTGTTTTTCCCTAAAACCACATGGATCCACTAGAGTCACTTGGATGTGTGTTTGTGTGTGTATCAGTGTCCATCATTGTGGTTTTTGGAAAAGAACACATGCAATGATGCCACTCCAGCATGTGGTGTCCAACCATGTCTAGAAACCCTAGCAGCATGCTAGGATGCAACTGTAGCATGCATTGTATCACCAGTTTGAAAGATGCTGCATCACCACACCTACTTGGATGTATGTGTGTGTATCAGTGTGCATCATTGTGGTTTTGGAAAAGAACACATGCAATAAAGCCACTCCAGCATGTGTGTTCTTTTCCAAAACCACATGTATCCACTAGATGTCATATTGCATGTGGTGTTATTTTCATAAACCACATGGGTCCACCAGATGTCGATGCATGTGGTTTTCTTTTCATAAACCACATGGATCCACCAGATGGCATTGCATGTGTGTTCTTTTCATAAACCACATGGATCCACTAGATGTCATTGCATGTGTATTATTTTCATAAACCACATGTATCCATAGATGTCATTGCATGTGGTATTCTTTTCATAAACCACATGGATCCACTAGATGTCATTGCATGTGTGTTCTTTTCATAAACCACATGGATCCAGTAATGTCATTTCATGTGTGTTCTTTTCATAAACCACATGGATCCACTAGATGTCATTGCATGTGTGTTCTTTTTATAAACCACATGGATCCAGTAGAGTCATTGCATGTGTGTTTTTTCCTAAACCAAATGGATCCACTAGAGTCACTTGGATGTGTGTTTGTGTGTGCATTAGTGTGCATCATTGTGGTTTTTGTAAAAGAACACATGCAATGATGCCACTATAGCATGTGGTGTCCAACCATGTCCATGAACCCTAGCACCATGCTGGGATTCAACTTTAGCGTGCATTGTATCACCAGTTTGAAAGATGCTGCATCACCACACCCATTTGGATGTGTGTATATTAGTGTGCATCATTGTGGTTTTGGAAAAGAACAAATGCAATGATGCCACTCCAGCATGTGTGTTCTTTTCCAAAACCACATGTATCCACTAGATGTTATATTGCATGTGGTGTTCTTTTCATAAACCACATGGATTCACCAGATGTCATATTGCATGTGATGTTCTTTTCATAAACCACATGGATCCACTAGATGTCATTGCATGTGTGTTCTTTTCATAAACCACATGGATCCACTTATGTCATTTCATGTGTGTTATTTTCATAAACCACAAGGATCCACTAGATGTCATTGCATGTATGTTCTTTTCATAAACCACATCGATCCACAAGATGTCATTGCATGTGTGTTTTTTCCTAAACCGCATGGATCCACTAGAGTCACTTGGATGTGTGTTTGTGTGTGTATTAGTGTGCATCATTGTGGTTTTTGTAAAAGAACACATGCAATGATGCCAATCTAGCATGTCGTGTCCAACCATGTCTAGGAACACTAGCAGCATGCTGGGATTCAACTACACCATGCATTCTACCACCAGTTTGAAAGATGTTACATCACCACACCCACTTGGATGTGTCTGTGTGTGTGTTAGTGTGCATCATTGTGGTTTTGGAAAAGAACACATGCAATAATTCCACTCCAGCATGTGGTGTCCAACCATGTCTAGGAACCCTAGCAGCATGCTAGGATTCAACTGCAGCATGCATTCTATCACCAGTTTGAAAGATGCTACATCAACACACCCACTTGGATGTGTGTGTGTGTGTCAGTGTGCATCATTGTGGTTTTGGAAAAGAACACTGCAATTATGCGACTCCAGCATGTGTGTTCTTTTCCAAAACCACATGGATCTACTAGATGTCATATTGCATGTGATGTTCTTTTCATAAACCACATGGATCCACTAGATGGCATTGCATGTGTGTTCTTTTCATAAACCACATGGATCCACTGATGTCATTTCATGTGGTGTTATTTTCATAAACCACATGGATCCAGCCGATGTCATTGCATGTTTGTTATTTTCATAAACCACATGGATCCATTGATGTCATTGCATGTGTGTTCTTTTCATAAGCCACATGGATCCACTAGATTTCATTGCATGTGTGTTCTTTTCATAACACACATTGATCCACTAGATGTCATTGCATGTGTTTTCATTTCCTAAACCACATGGATCCACTAGAGTCACTCAGATGTGTGTTTGTGTGTGTACCAGTGTGCATCATTGTGGTTTTTGGAAAAGAACAGATGCAAAGATGCCACTCCAACATGTGGTGTCAAACCATGTCTAGGAACCCTAGCAGCATGCGGGGATTGAACTGCAGCATGCATTCCACCACTAGTTTGAAACATGATGCATCACCACACCCACTTGGATGTGTGTGTTTGTCTTAGTGCGCCTCATTGTGGTTTTGGAAAAGAACACATGCAATGATGACACTCCAGTATGTGGTGTTATTTTCCAAAACCACATGGATCCACCAGATGTCATTGCATGTGGTATTCTTTTCATAAACCACATGGATCCACGGATGTCATTGCATGTGGTGTTCTTTTCATAAACCACATGGATCCACTAGATGTCATTGCATGTGTTTTCTTTTCCTAACCCACATGGATCCTCTAGAGTCGATCGGATGTGTGTTTGTGTGTGTATCAGTGTGCATCATTGTGGTTTTTGGAAAAGAACACATGCAATGATGGCACTCCAACATGTGGTGTCAAACCATGTCCAGGAACCCTAGCAGCATGCGGGATTCAACTGCAGCATGCATTCCACCACCAGTTTGAAACATGATGCATCACCACACCCACTTGGATGTGTGTGTTTGTGTTAGTGCACCTCATTGTGGTTTTGGAAAAGAACACATGCAATGATGCCACTCTAGTATGTGGTGTTCTTTTCCAAAACCACATGGATCACCCAGATGTCATTGCATGTGGTATTCTTTTCATAAACCACATGGATCCACTAGATGTCATTGCATGTGTGTTCTTTTCATAAACCACATGGATCCACTAGATGTCATTGTATGTGTGTTCTTTTTATAAACCACATGGATCCGCAGATGTCATTGCATGTGTGTTCTTTTCATAAACCACATGGATCCATGAATGTCATTGCATGTGTCTTTTTTTCATAAACCACATGGATCCAATCATGTCATTACATGTGGTGTTCTTTTCATAAACCACATGGATCCACCAGATGTCATTGCATGTGTGTTCTCTTCATCAACCACATGGATCCACTAGATGTCATTGCATGTGTGTTCTTTTCCTAAACCACATGGATCCACTAGAGTCACTTGGATGTGTGTTTATGTGTTTATGAGTGTGCATCATTGTGGTTTTTGCAAAAGAACACATTCAATAATGCCACTCCAGTATGTGGTGTCCAACCATGTCCAGGAACCCTAGCAGCATGCTAGGATTCAACTGCAGCATGTATTGTATCACCAGTTTGAAAGATGCTACATCAACACACCCACTTGGATGTGTGTGTGTGTCAGTGTGCATCATTGTGGTTTTGGAAAAGAACACTGCAATGATGCAACTCCAGCATGTGTGTTCTTTTCCAAAACCACATGGATCTACTAGATGTCATATTGTCTGTGGTGTTCTTTTCATAAACCACATGGATCCACTGGATGTCATTGCATGTGTGTTCCTTTCATAAACCACATGGATCCACGGATGTCATTGCATGTGGTGTTCTTTTCATAAACCACATGGATCCACCCGATGTCATTGCATGTTTGGAAAAGAACACTGCAATGATGCAACTCCGGAATGTGTGTTCTTTTCGAAAACCACATGGATCTACTAGATGTCATATTGCATGTGGTGTTCTTTTCATAAACCACGTGGATCCACTAGATTCCATTGCATGGGTTTTCTTTTCATAAACCATATGGATCCACGGATGTCATTGCATGTGGTGTTCTTTTCATAAACCACATGGATCCACCCGATGTCATTGCATGTTTGTTATTTTCATAAACCACATGGATCCATTGATGTCATTGCATGTGTGTTCTTTTCATAAGCCACATGGATCCACTAGATGTCATTGCATGTGTGTTCTTTTCATAAACCACATTGATCCACTAGATGTCATTGCATGTGTTTTCGTTTCCTAAACCACATGGATCCACAGATGTCATTGCATGTGGTGTTCTTTTCATAAACTGCATGGAACCACCAGATGTCATTGCATGTGTGTTCTTTTCATAAACCACATGGAGCAATTTATGTCATTGTATGTGGTGTTCTTTTCATAAACCACATGGATCCACCAGATGTCATTGCATGTGTGTTCTCTTCATCAACCACATGGATCCACTAGATGTCATTGCATGTTTGTTATTTTCCTAAACCACATGGATCCACTAGAGTAACTTGGATGTGTGTTTGTGTGTGTATTAGTGTACATCATTGTGGTTTTTGGAAAAGAACACATTCAATGATGCCACTCCAGCATGTGGTGTCCAACCATGTCCAGGAACCTATCAACATGCTAGGATTCAACTGCAGCATGCATTGTGTCACCAGTTTGAAAGATGTTGCATCACCACACCCACTTGGATGTGTGTGTGTATCAATGTGCATCATTGTGGTTTTGGAAAATAACACATGCAATGATGCCACTCCAACATGTGTGTTCTTTTCCAAAACCACATGGATCCACTAGATGTCATATTGCATGGGGTGTTCTTTTCATAAACCACTTGGATCCATCAGAGGTCATTGCATGTGGTGTTCTTTTCATAAACCACATGGATCCACCAGATGGCATTGCATGTGTGTTCTTTTCATAAACCACATGGATCCACTAGATAGCATTGCATGTGTGTTCTTTTCATAAACCACATGGATCCATAGATGTCATTGCATGTGGTGTTCTTTTTATAAACTACATGGATCCACCAGATGTCATTGCATGTGTGTTCTTTTCATAAACCACATGGATACATTGATGTCATTGCATGTGTGTTCTTTTCATAAACCACATGGATCCACTAGATGTCATTTCATGTATGTTCTTTTCGTAAACCACATGCATCCACTAGATGTCATTGCATGTGTGTTCTTTTCATAAACCACATGGATCCACTAGATGTCATTGCATGTGTGTTCGTTTCCTAAACCACATGGATCCACTAGAGTCACTTGTATGTGTGTTTGTGTGTGTATCAGTGTGCATCATTGTGGTTTTTGGAAAAGAACACATGCAATGATGCCACTCCATCATGTAGTGTCCAACCATGTCCACGAACCCTAGCAGCATCCTAGGATTCAACTGCAGCATGCATTATACCACTAGTTTTAAAGATGCTGCATCACCACACCCACTTGGATGTGTGTGTGTGTCAGTGTGCATCGTTTTGGTTTTGGAAAAGAACATGTGTAATGATGCCACTCCAGCATGTGGTGTCCAACCATGTCCATGAACCCTAGCAGCATGCTGGGATTCAACTACAGTATGCATTATATCACCTGTTTGAAAGATGCTGCATCACCACACCCACTTGGATGTGTGTGTGTGTGTAAGTGTGCATAATTGTGGTTTTGAAAAAGAACACATGCAATGACACCTAGTGTATGTGCGTGGTGGCCGTTATATCGTAACCTTAGCCCCCAATGGTGGCCATTAGATCAAGTATTCTAGAAGGCACGCCCGAAGACACTTGTTTTGCATGACGATTGTTATAGACCGTACGATCGGGGCGCTTGGACGCTTGGGATGGTTCTTCGTAAGAGCGATCCGCTAGTAGGCTGTTCTGTGACATGATTGGTCATGCTTACTGTCCTCTTGCTCTGGACAAACTAGCAATACCGCGCGCTCCTACTTGCTAGTGTCACATGTCCCGCGGGCCCACCTGCTAGTGTCACGTCCCCTTTACTTCTCTTCCTCCCCATACTTGATACTTATCTTCCTTCTCGTCGAAGCCACTTTCCCCACTTCTCTCCCTTCCTATGTAGCTGCAAGCCGACGGTGCCTCCAGCGATCTCTCCTGCAGCCACCCTAGTCCCCCACCCCCTTTCCCCATGGGTTCAAGGGGAGTTGGCGAGGAAATGGGTCAAGATGACACCGATTGTGACTTCGATGTGAGTCGTCCTATCTCTAACATTTGTGGCCTTTTATCTCTTTTGAGCTAGGTCTACTCTGATTACTCATGCACGTATGATGTGTTACGCCAACAAGATGTTGTACGACTCTGACTATCATAGTTTAGCGGAGGAAGGCATTCCTCTGCTATGTGAACATGGATATGTGCCTACTAAATTTGTAGCGTTCGAAGGACGAAACACATGCATGAGGTTTTTAGGGTGTCAAGGACATGGTGCAATGTTGCCACGCAGAAGTTGCGGTATTGTCAAATGGGTAGATCCAGAGTGGCCCAAATCGATGCAGAACACGCTAGACAAACTATGGGATATGACTATTGAGTTGAAAGAATCCATAATCAACTCAATTCTTCAGAGTGCTGAGATGAAGTTATTTGACCATGTTGACACAACCAAGCTTAACCGAGATCTCAGGAGGGTGCAAGACAAGGTTAGCAAAGTCGAGAAGGAGAGGGACGTGGTGTTGGCCCTAAAGGCTAACGCATAGCAAGAACTGACTCAAGCAAGGAATGAACTTAACCAGGCCAAAGTCCTGTAGTTCACAACTATTGGTATTGACAAGTGCATGAGGATAAATGCAGAGAAAATTGAAGCTGTACAAGGAATATGCTAAAAGAACAGAGCAGACGATTCGATCCTTGCTCTCGTGGGAAGATGCGCATTGGGCTAAGATTAGGAAGATCAAGGAGATGTGTGATAAGTAGTTCTATTTAGCTTCAGTTTCATACTTTTTTAATTGTAATAGTAGTACTTGTTGACCTAGTAGTCTGAACTAGTGGTCTCGGAGTCCTGGGAGAAAAAAATGGTCACCCGTTAATCTATCTTAACCCTCCATTACTTCCTTTTGTTGATGATGGTTATATTCTAACTTTGGTGGTTTGTTTAAACGTAATCTACGTGGATTCTGCCGCATGCAAATGGCACAACCACAATTTATAAAGTGGGAGCACGTACACCCTATTACTGGAGATCCGGGAGCTTTGCCAGATGCAGGGGATGCAGGAGCAGGGAGGTGGTGAGATAGGCGGGCTCAAGATTAGGGCAGAAAGTGGTGCCGATTTCCTCATTATCTAGGCATTATCGGTTATCATTGTTGTTTATGTTTCCATGTCATTGTGCAGCAACTGAACTGTGTTGCTGCTTCATGGAGTGTGTAGCAGCTTAAATAATTTATTTTTGTGCCACTAAAATTCCATCTAATATGGAGACCTCCTGCCCCTCAGCAATCGTGGAACCAGTGTTGCGTGTTTTCTGATAGCAGTGGCACAATCACAATTTCGGATTCAACTAGTGACTCAGCCATTTCCAAACCTCAAGTCGCGATACATTTTCCTCCGAGAACGTGGGCAGATTGTTTCGCCCGACAAGTTCCACACACAGAGCTCTAGAATTTAACCGAATTACATATATAGGTTCAAGTTCAACACATTATTATGCATCTTTATTGCCAGCATCCTTCTTCCCCTGCCTAGGTGCCAATCCTTCACGTCCACTGGCTTCTTCATTTCCTGGCTTCTTCCTTTTCCTTGGTGCCAATTTTCTTAGCTTCACATACTCGGCATCACCGGGACAATCAGCCCTAGAATCGTGTCCAACATCATCACTTGACTCGTTTTGATTTTCTTCTGGCGGCAAAATGATTGACATGATAGTCATGTTTCTAACCTTGCGGCGCTTCCTCCCAAAGAAACACGACTATTGCATAACTGCCTAATATCTACAGAGTAAACAAAACAAAAATTAAAATTCAGCACAAACATGCAAACCCCAAGAGACTTTTGCTTACCAGGAGCTAATTGGGTTCGAGTGACCACCCTGTCCAAGAATAGCAGGGCGACTCCTAGTTGTAGCAACTTCCACATCTAGTACATCACAATTCAGCGCAAACATGCAAGCCGAAGCATACCTTTTCATCAACCCAGTTAGCTGACTGTCACATGTTAGAGGAACCATGATGCCTCGTTCATCCATGAAGATGAACTTTGCAGTCTGCTTCGACCCTATTTCAGCAGGTTTACGCAAAGCATCAACCATACCAGGGATAGTGCAAATCTGCGCAGGCGCTTCTTCCATCGTGATATAATAATGTCCATACCACTTGCCCTTCACCCTTGCTAATTTAGAGTCATGGCTGAAGAGGGCTACTGATAGTGTGAGATTTGACACATTCTTGATGGCTTTTATTGATGGTTTTTCCCAAATTTGATCATTTTCTGTCTTTACCTAACGCTAATACTTCGGTAGCAAAAAAAACTTGGTTTTTAATGTGTGTTTCAGGTTTTGAATGTTAACAGGAGGATTTAACTAGAGAAATACAATATTCTGGAGAAAACAAGCAAGTCTCACTTTGGAAGCACGCTAGGGGAGCTCACAGAAGCTTTAACGAGCAACTAAACATCGGGAATATTTTTCCGGCTGTATAGTTCCCGTCGTATAGTTGCCACCGCCTCTGTCTTGTCAAAAGGGACAACTTCCGTGAAGGGACGGAGAGCGAAAACACAACGCAATAGCCGCCACACCATCCAGAAGGGAGAAAGAAGAGATCCAGAGAAGAAGGAGAAGACGTTCTTCATCTTGCTCCACGATCTTGAACCTCCTAGCCACAACACCTCCATAGCCACTACTTGTACTTGAGAGAGAGAGAGGGATCTCCACCTTGCAAGACTAGGGTTTGAGATTGTTTCTTCCCACCTTGAATTGTGTTGGATACTTTTCTATTCTTATTGTGGATCTCCATGGTAATACCAAGACAAATTCCCTTTATTTGATTATATTGATGATCCGTTCTTCTCTCATGTGTGAGTAATTCCCTTGGACGTGGGAAATGTAGGGGATTGGTGAGATGTGATGTGCCTTCATATATTTTCCATTAGTTTGTGATTGATTCTAATTACTATATTATGTGTGCTTGACTATCTGTGGGATGCCTAATGCTTGTTGTCCAATTAAGGGCCCAAACAACATGATACTTTGTTCTACATAGATGAGATCTTGTTCGCTAGTGGACTGGCGACCCTCAGATGACACGGGGATATCAATGGAAAGCTAGTTGACTCGAGGATAATGAGTAACCACTGTGCTTATTGCATTAGTCCGATCCAAGGAGCTTAATCGCTAAGCAACCTAAAGGGTCTTAATCGTCTAGTGTCTAACCATGGTTTTGGTAGCAGGCTAGTAGGATTATTCAAGTTGGGATGAAATCTACCAAAAGGAGTTCCGTCTAATTATGGGTTGCTCGCCTACACATATATCTATAAGATTATAATTGTTACATTTACCACTCGTCCACCTGGCACAGTTACTATCACCATGAACTGAATCTCCCCCGCCTTCTTTCGCCATCTACAGGAAACAACAAACAAGCAAAGTCGTCCTTTACTTTTATGCTTTACATTTCTGAAGTTTACATTTTAGTTCTATTTAAATCTATCGCATTTAATCAAGATCCCATTCCTTATTTCAACACTTGCAGTCAATTCACTCGAAGACCTGTGACAACTTCGGGTGTGACAGAGACTTCATCAATAAACATTTACCTTTGGGCTCCCTGTGGGATCGATATCTGAACTTCGAAACTAGCTACAAATGATCTGTGCTCTTGTAGACATCAACTACCGTAACCAGGTAAGGGTGGTCCGTGGAGATCCCAATTGACAGAAAACTATGGACACAATATGTTTGTCAGTGTTGGGCTAGCAAACAATTCTAGGTTCAATAGCTAGCTAGCAGTTATATTTAGTGCGAATAGCAAAGAGAAGAGTAGCTCACCTGCATGTAGCCAGAACTTCTTCTTCCTTGGTAGTAGGATCTGCCATCCTCTGTGCTGCTCAGCTTGTCGGTGGCGGAGGCAGGCTAGAGCCTCGCAATGGCAGCTAGAACATGTGGCATTGGATCTCGGGATCAGCGAATGCGCGCAACAACTTGGTGCTGGAAGTCAAATATCCAAAGGGATTGTTCTGCTTGGAAGGTGGATTTCGACGCCTCCGGTGCTAGGGTAAAGGAGGGAGTGGATTTGTGAAATTGTTCAATGCACCAAGCCACTTAGTTCCTCGATTTTCCTAAGATGTTCCGTGTTGGCGCTCGCGTCATAGACAGGTTACTTACATGTGGGTCCCAACCGTCTACTTCACGGGGCAGTTTAACGAAATGTTTGAATTTGGTAGGGGTGAGATGACTTTGCCTCGAAATGGCCCCTCTCGGTAGTTGGCAGCCCATCTTTGCGAAACGCGGCAATTACAGGCAAGTCAGGCCCCACGATGCACTCGCCAACAAACTTCCGCACTCCCTTGTCGGAGATTCCAATCACTTGGGACAGAGAAGATCATCCAGAGCTCATCCCAACTAAGAACCAGTATGCCATGGTCATCAACTCTTTGATTGATGACAGTGAGTTCACCAAGTGCCTCGTGGACAGTGGAAGCAACATCAACATCATGTACCTGGATACATGATGTCTACGCACTTCTATTCTTGTAGACAGTTGTTGGGCCTCCAAGTGCAGATGTTTGTAGAACAGCAACAAGTTTTCCCTTAAGTGGGTTACCCAAGGTTTATCGAACTCAGGGAGGAAGTGGTCAAAGGTATCCCTCTCAAGCAACCCTACAATCAAGATACAAGAAGTCTCTTGTGTCCCCAACACACCCAATACACTTGTCAGGTGTGTAGGTGCACTAGTTCGGCGAAGAGATAGTGAAATACAAGTGGTAGGATATAAGACAACGGTGCCAGAAAACACTTTGATGCCGTGGAAGGGACTAAAGGTAAACTGAAATAAAGATGGAAGCAAGCAAACATGTAACAGATCTAGTTGCAAATGGTGTTACAATGCTTAGAAACAAGGCCTAGGGATCATACTTTCACTAGTGAACACTCTCATATAAATATATTCTTCTTTATGATACTACGATGTACTACTCTCCGGTTGGACACTCTAATCGTTGGTAGGGCTATAACAGCACACCTCAAAGTTCATCTTTCCCATCTATATAACCCCACACTGTCAACTTGAGTACTAGATGGGTCCAACAAACACCACAATTTCATAAAGACATCCAACTCCAAATATAACTCATAACAAGTATTTGTAATATGTAGCCTAAGTGCCACCATGGTGTGCACACTGTCAACTTCACACACATGGGGAGAGCAGATATCTATTAAAGCACTTGAGTAGCAAGGTAGATCTACTTGATTACAAAGCTCATGATCACAATATGATCACGCATAGAGAGAGAGATGAACACATAGCTACCGATAGAACCCTTAGCCTCGAGGAAGAACTACTCCCTCATCATCATGGGAATCAACAACGGCGATGGAGATGGTGGTGGAGATCGATGGAGATGGCTCCGGGGGCACTTCCCTGTCCCGGTAGGGTGCCGGAACAGAGACTTTTTGTCCCCCAAATCTCCTTTTCAGTGGCGGCAGCGCTGCGGAACTTTTCATGGCTGGAGGCTTGATGATTTAGGGTTTATGCATCGGGAGGCTTCTTATAGGCGAAGAGGTAAGGTCGGTGGGCGGCCAGGGGGCCCACACCACCTGGTGGCGCGGCCAGGGGGCCCACACCACCTGGTGGCGCGGCCAGGGCTAGCCCGCGCCACCACATGGTGTGGCCTCCCTGTGGCCCCTCTCCGTCTCGTCTTTCTGGCTCCGTGAGTCTTCCGGTAAAATATCAACTTTGGCTTTTGTCCTGTCCAATTTCGAGAATATTCATTTTCTGACTTTCCTGGAACCAAAAACAGCAGAAAACAAGCAACTGGCACTGTGGCATCTAGTTAATAGGTTAGTTTAAGAAAGTGTATAGAAATACTCCAAAGTGTGGACAAAACATAAGAAAGTAGATATAAAACAAGCATGGAACATCAAAAATTATAGATACGTTTGCAACATATCAACATCCCCAAGCTTAACTCCTGCTCGTCCTCGAGTAGGTAAGTGATAAAAAGAAAGAATAATTTTTGAGGTGACATGCACTATCATAAACTTGATCAAAGTATTTGTAAAACAATCAAATCTGGGATCATAGTACTTCAATCATAACATGAAAGACAAAGTTCTATCAATAAGACAAAGAAACTATGTTGTAACATGAAAAGGCACAAACAAAAGATTCATGAATAACAATGCTTTGCAAGACGTTTGTTTGTTTCACATAAAGAAAACATAGCATAATGGTATTCATCTTGTCCCTCATAGAGTAGCAAACATAGATGCATAAGACACCTTTAAAGTTTATAAGAGTGACTAGATACAAATAGTTTAAAACAAGCAATATCAAGGTATGCATCAATCAACAAGTCTTGGGACAATTCACATAGAACTAAGAATGGCCACTATGCTCTCAAAGTAGGTGCATAAAGGTAGAAGGTGGAGACTCAACAAAAAAAGTAAAAGAAAGGCCTTCATAGAAGGAAGCAGGGATTCAAGTCTCATAAAGAGCTTCCAAAAATTATGGTACTTATTAGCTTTTAGTTCTCATTGCCCCTATCATAAGCATCTTGAAGGTGATTAAGGTTAAAATGGACAAACTATGGAGTATATGCTTGACAAAGTATAAGTTAGAAATCTCATGTCCCTTGAATATGAGGCCCGCTCCTCATGCTACTCAAGTTTATTTACCGGTAAGTTCTTGTCATAGTAAGTACATGTGTATCATAGAGAACCGCCAACGGGGTACCCCTTGCCCGATGATACGGAAGAATCCCCATATCAAAATGACAAGGCAAGCAGACAACGAGCATCCCAACAATCTTCTTATTTACCATGGGAAAATGGTGCTGTTTTTCTCTCTTTCCTCTTTTCTCATATCTTTTTTTTCTTTTTCTCTTTTTCTCAATATCTGACTCTTTTTTTATAAGAAGAATGCTTCATAAACAGCTCATTATGGTTACGCTGCAGGTTTCCACCATGACATCATGGATTAGACCAGCGGCCCAGGTGTTTCTCTAACACATATACATAACTCCATGGACTTACAAGCTCCCCTTTCATTTCACACCGACAACATCCATAGAAAAAAAGAGCATGATATCAACTAGGTACAAAGTACCCGTGCAATGCTGAAAGTGTTCCCCATGACAACATGGTTCTGCTAATCCCCAACAAATAAGTGCAAGCATATACAACATAGATGACACAATGGTTCAAGTTTATTAAGGGCAAGAAAAGTAAAGTGTGCCATCAAGTTCGTGAGAGCTTTAATCACTAGTTTTTCTCATAATAAGTTTAATTCGGAAGGTAGATAAAAACATGAATATACTTGGAATAGCATATGCTAATGGGTAGGTATGGTGGACTCTTTGGAATAACTTGGTTTTAGGAGTTGGATGCATGAGTGGAACTCATACTTGGTTACAGAGGATAGCAAAAGACTGGGAGCGACAAACTAAGAGAGCAATAATGGCCATAATCATGCAGAGCGACAATACATCATTGATCAAAGCATAAAGTGATACTACAAGTTGAAAACTAAAGGATCATAAAGGCTATGGTGACTTGGGATAGTCATAACATGGTGTGAGCATACGCCAAGTCAACCCAAATAAAGCAACAAAGGAGAATACCACAATACTATGCTTTAATATGCTAAAACAACGCATGATTCTTCAAAGGCACATTAAGCAATCTCAATTGTTTATATCAAGTCATGCTACATCAAAGAATACTAAGCATAAAGCCAAAACAATATCGAGCATGGCATGACAAAGCATAAGCTACAATCAAAAACGAGCTCTTTTTACCACTTAAGTATGAACTTTCCTACTCTTTTTCCAATCTAAACCAAACTATTTGAAAACCAATGTATGAAAGAGGGGGTCCAACCAATTTATTCAGCAAACAAAGCAAATAAAGCAAATGAAAAACCAAAACGAAAAACAAAAAAGAAGACGCTCCAAGAACAACACAACTGTGTATGAAACAATAAAAATGAAGTGTTTGGAAGAAACCTGGGATTTTTATTGATGAAGAGGGGGATGCCTTGGGCATACCCAAGCTTTGACGCTTGTACTTCTTGGATATTTCTTGGGGTGACACGTGTGGCATCCCCAAGCTTGAGATTTAGTCCATCCTTCATCTCATTACTCATTCCTTCCATACACCTAAAATTTTTCCTTCATACAAAACTTCACACAATCTTTATTAGCAACATTAGTGCACTGAAGATAATAAGTCTTTAGGTTCAGTTCTAACACCAATAAAACTTCCATTAAAACACAAGCTACTGTATCACTTCCCTAAAAGAGCTCAATTCCCCAAAGAGAACTCAAAAAAGGAACCAACAAGAAGCAAATGCAAATAATGGCAGAAATCTGTCAAAACAGACCAGCAGGTAAAGACAATTTTTTTCGAAGACCTTATGTTGCTCAAATAAAAACGTGTTGAACTAACGAAAGTTAGATAACAACCTGGGGCAGAAACACAAAAATTCACGCCTCAAAATGACGTACAGAGATTTTACACAAATTTTTACGGTGAAGCACATAAATCTGTTTCGGGACAGCAACTTTCCCAATCATTATTTCTCTCTCGTTAGAGGTTACTCTTGGCACAAAACGCAAATAAAAAAGGATAAGGAGCGGTTATTAAGTAATAACTTTCAAGACTCATATAAAACTTTTGGGTTATCTCCCAATAAGTACTTTTCTTTAACGCCTTTAAGTTAGGCATGATAGTTTGAGAGGATGCACATAAGAAATATGAATTGAAGTAAAAGAGATCATCAAGAAGCAAATTTAAAACACCTTTAAGTCTAACCCACTTCCTATGCATAGGAATCTTGTAAATAAACAAGTCATGAAAGCACAAAGCAACAAGCATAGTAAAGTAAAACAAGTGCAACTTTAAGACTTTCAACATAAAGAGGGGAAACTTAATATTATTGAGATGCATAAAACCATATTTCTCTCTCTCATATTAACTTTCAGTAGTATCATGAATAAAATTAACGATATAACTATCACATAAAACATTCTTATCATGAGCTAGATGCATATAATGATTATTACTCTCCACATAAGCATAGTCATTCTTATTAATTGTGGTGGGAGCAAATTCAACAAAATATCTATCATTATTATTCTCATCACCATAATCATCAAATACAGGAGGCATATTGTAATCATAATTAATTTTCTCCTCGATAGTAGGTGCAATGAAAATATCATATTCATCATTGTAATCATCATATATTGGAGGTTTGGTATCATCATAAGCAATAGAATAGCTATCTTCCAAAGCTGGGGAACTAAAAAGATCATTTTTATAAAAACTAGCTTCCCCAAGCTTAGACTTTTCCATAGCATTAGCAATAATGGTGTCCAAAGAATTCATACTAACAACATTGCTATTAGCATGCAAATAAAGTTCCATGGGTTTTTTAATTTTCTCTTCAAACACCTCATGTCCTAACTCAAGATAAATACTATAAAGCTCTCTAATTTTGTTGTTGTTTTCCATTAAACCTAACTAGTGAAAACAAGAAACAAAAAGACAAAATTGCAGAATCTAAAGGAAATAACTTCGAGCACTCTCACACACTAGCAACTGTACTAGAAGATAGCTTAGTAGCCAGAGGATGTGAGTACCTTTTACCTTACCTCCCCGGCAACGGCGCCAGAATATACTTGCTGGCGCGTGACGTGGGAGCTTCTTCTTCTTTAGTCCCCGGCAACGGAGCCAGAAAATAGCTTGATGTCTACGCACTTCTATTCTTGTAGACAGTTGTTGGGCCTCCAAGTGCAGAGGTTTGTAGAACAGCAACAAGTTTTCCCTTAAGTGGATTACCCAAGGTTTATCGAACTCAGGGAGGAAGTGGTCAAAGGTATCCCTCTCAAGCAACCCTGCAATCAAGATACAAGAAGTCTCTTGTGTCCCCAACACACCCAATACACTTGTCAGGTGTATAGGTGCACTAGTTCGGCGAAGAGATAGTGAAATACAAGTGGTAGGATATAAGACAACGGTGCCAGAAAACACTTTGATGGCGTGGAAGAGACTAAAGGTAAACTGAAATAAAGATGGCAGCAAGCAAACATGTAACAGATCTAGTTGCAAATGGTGTTTCAATGCTTAGAAACAAGGCCTAGGGATCATACTTTCACTAGTGAACACTCTCATATAAATATATTATTCTTTATGATACTACGTTGTACTAATCTTTGGTTGGACACTCTAATCGTTGGTAGGGCTATAACATCACACCTCAAAGTTCATCTTTCCCATCTTGATAACCCACACTGTCACCTTGAGTACTAGATGGGTCCAACAAACACCACAATTTCATAAATACATCCAACTCCAAATATAACTCATAACAAGTATTTGTAATCTCTAGCCTAAGTGCCACCATGGTGTGCACACTGTCAACTTCACACACATGGGGAGAGCAGATATCTATTAAAGCACTTGAGTAGCAAGGTAGATCTACTTGATTACAAAGCTCATGATCACAATATGATCACGCATAGAGAGAGATGAACACATAGCTACCGGTAGAACCCTTAGCCTCGAGGAAGAAGTACTCCCTCATCATTATGGGAATCAACAACGACGATGGAGATGGTGGTGGAGATCGATGGAGATGGCTCCGGGGGCACTTCCCCGTCCCGGTAGGGTGCCGGAACAGAGACTTTCTGTCCCCCGAATCTCCTTTTCGGTGGTGGCGGCGCTCCAGAGCTTTTCGTGGCTGGAGGCTTGATGATTTAGGGTTTATGCATCGGAGCCTTCTTATGGGCGAAGAGGTAAGGTCGGTGGGCGGCCAGGGGGCCACACCACCTGGTGGCGCGGCTAGGGCTAGCCCGTGCCACCACATGGTGTGGCCGCCCTATGGGCCCTCTCCGTCTCGTCTTCTGGCTCTGTGAGTCTTTCGGTAAAATATCAACTTTGGCTTTTGTCCCGTCCAATTCCGAGAAAATTCATTTTCTGACTTTCCTGGAACCAAAAATAGCAGAAAACAGGCAACTGGCACTATGGCATCTTGTTAATAGGTTAGTCTAAGAAAGTGTATAGAAATACTCCAAAGTGTGGACAAAACATAAGAAAGTAGATATAAAACAAGCATGGAACATCAAAAATTATAGATATGTTTGCAACGTATCAATACACTACACAAGATGAACTTGATAGAGACCCAACTAAAGAAGAGAAACACTGTGTTCCATGGTATCGTTCCTGGCTAACAAGCTAATTCCCTTGGCTGCATCACCCTTCCGGTCGCCTTTGGTGATGTTAATAATTACCGCCAAGAGCACATGACCTTTGAAGTGGTGCCCTTCAAGAGCATGTACCACATCATATTCGGACGCGACATCTTCCACTCCTTACTCGTCAGGCCATATTTTGTCTACAACAAGCTCAAGATACCTGGACCGAAAGGCATCATCACTATTGCCGAAAGCTTCACCAAGGCAAGGGAGCGCGAGCTGAGCGAAGATGACTACGCCGAAGCGGTCCTCTACGGTGAAGAGTTCTAGGAGATCCAGCACCAGGTCGATGCCTCAGAGATGCCGACTTTGAAGAAGCAGATTTCTGACTCCGAGCCTGCATTCAAGGCCGCCATCAAGACCAAGCAGGTGGAGCTTGTTGAAGGAGATTCCTCCAAGACCACCTCCATCGGCCCGGACTTGGATCCCAAATAGGAAGGTGCGCTTGTCGAGTTCCTTCGAGAGAATAGGGACAACTTCGCCTGGCAACCTGCCGACATGAAGGGTGTACCTAGGGAACTTGCCGAGCATAGCCTAAACATCGATCCTAAAGAAAAACCGATGAAACAACCTCTATGACACTTTAGTGATGAAAAACGACGGGCTATAGGCAAAGAGCTAGCTAGGTTTAAAATCCCGTACTTGTCCCCAAAAAGGGAACCAAAGAATTAAGAATGTGCGTTGATTGCACTAGCTTGAAAAAAGCGTGTCCAAAGGATCCGTTTGCTTTGACTCGCATTGACCAAGTCATTGACTCGACGGCTGGCTCGGAACTTTTGTGTTTTTCTTGATGCATACTCAGGATACCACCAAATCAAGATGTGAAAGTCATACCAATTGGCCACTTCGTTTATCACACCTTATGGCACATATTGCTATGTCACGATGCCCTTTGTGTTGAAAAATGCTGGTGCTACTTACCAGCAGACGATGCAGTGTTGCCTACATGACCAAATAGGTCGCAACGTACATGCTTACGTGGACGACATCACGGTGATGTCAAAGAAATCAAATGATCTCATCGCTGACTAGTAGGAAACCTTTGACAATCTTCAGAAGTACAACATGATGCTTAACCCTAAGAAGTGTGTCTTCGAGGTTCCATCCGACAAATTGTTAGGCTTCATCGTTTCGCTCCGCGGAATTGAGGTCAACCTGGAGAAGATCAAGGACATCCTCGACATCAAATGCTCGATGTGCTTGAAGGACATACAAAGGCTCATAGGATGCATTGCAGCAGTAAGCCGGTTCATCATCCGACTTGGAGAGAAGGTTATGCTGCTCTACAAGTTACTCAAGAAGGCGTCATATGGATGGACAAAGCAGATGCAACACTCCAGGAGTTGAAGAGAATACTCTCCTTTGCACCAATACTTGCCTATGTTAGTATACATGGTGGCAACAAACCGGGTTATCAGCATCGTCGTCGTGGTGGAGCGCAAGGAGCCAACGCATGTGCACGGAGTTCAACGACCAGTTTACTATGTAAGCGTGGTTTTGGCGGAATCCAAGCAGCGTTACCTGCACTACCAGAAGCTAGCCTATGGAGTTTTCCTTGCTTCATGAAAGCTAAGGCATTATTTCCAGGAGCACCCTATCACAATGGTGAGAAAAGCTTGTCCGACATTATCAATAACATCAATGCTATAGAAAGGGTGGAAAAGTGGGGGATTGAACTTGCCGCCTTTGAAATCACCGACAAGAGACGCGATGCTATCAAATCTCAAGCATTGGCAGATTTCATTACAAATTGGATAGAACTGCCAGAGAACACTCCTGTGCCAGAGCCAAAGTACTGGGTCATGCACTTTGACGGATCTAAGATACTCAATGGCTCAGGGGCTGGTGTGTTACTACAATCACCAAAGGGAGAGAAGTTGCAGTACGTCCTGCAGATCCACTTCAATGCTACCAACAACATGGCGGAGTATGAGGCCCTCATTACGGACTTCACGTAGCCAAGGATATTAGCATCAAGCGCATAGTTTGCTACGGATATTCCGACTTTGTTTCCCAGCAGGTGGCTGGCACCTGGAACACGCAAAACCCTATGATGGCGGCATACCGCGACGAAGTAGATGATATAGCCAGGTGCTTCGACGGCTACAAAGTCAAGTACATCAAAAGGGAGGACAACAAGGCGGAAGATCTACTGTCTAAGCTTGGATCAGCTCGTCGGCCAATTCCACCAGGTGTTTTCTTGGAGCATTTGCGGACTCCATCCGTGAAAGGAGCGGACCCCGACAACCAGGATAGAGTGGATTCATTTGTTAATGCAGTAATAGTGACCTCCCCGGCTTGGACAAAACCATTCATGGACTACCTTCAATACGGAACACTGCCCGCCGATGAAGTTGAAAGCCAGCAGATAGTACACAGATCAAAGGGGCTACGCCATAATTGATGACTAGCTATACAAAAGAAGTACCACTGGAGTTTTTTTACAATGCGTCTCCTAGCAACAAGGTATGTATATCCTTAGAGAAATACATCTCGGAGATTTCGGGCATCATGCCGCTCCCCGATCGCTGGTGGCAAAAGCCTTCCAGCAAGGATTCTACTAGTTGACCGCTAGGGCAAATTCCGACAAGCTAGTGCAGACCTGTATCGGGTGTCAGTTTTATGCACGGCAACCACATGTTCCAGATGAAGAATTGCGAACAATACCAATTACTTGGTTGTTTGCAGTCTGGGGGCTGGACATGGTCGGGCGTTTGCAAACAGTACCTTGTGGATTTACGCATCTGCTAGTAGCAGTTGATAAGTTAACTAAATGGATTGAAGCTAAACCCATTAGAAATCTTGATGGGGCAACAACCCTGAAATTTTTCTGGGATCTAGTGGTGAGATTTGGTCTCCCACATAGCATCATCACCGATAATGGCAGCAATTTGTCCCTCGGAGAAGTTGAGGAATATTGTCACAAAAAAGGTATCCGCCTTGACCTAGCATCCGTGGCACATCCACAGTCAAATGGGAAAGTTGGGCGAGCCAGTGGACTAATTCTGCAAGGAATCAAGCCACGCTTAGAGGCACCACTACATAGAGTAGCTGGAGCCTGGGCAGATGAATTGCCACCTGTTTTGTGAAGTTTACGAACAAAGCCCAACAGATCTATCGGCTTGACCCCTTTCTTCATGTTTTATGGAGCAGAAGTTGTCCTACCATCCAACATCCTCCACGATGCACCAAGAGTTGCCGCCTATGACGAAGATGACGCTGGAGAATCCAAACACTTATCTGTGGACCTGCTCGAAGAGGAACATGTGCTGGCATGCTAGAGATCTGCCATCTACCAGCAGAAGCTACACAACTACCATAGTCACCGCATTAGGCATCGCTCGTCTAAAGAGGGGGATCTGGTGATTTGACTCAAGCAGCAAAAGTCACACAAACTATCTCCGCCTTGGGAAGGACCATTTGTCATAAGCAAAGCATTGCTCAATGGTTCCTATTACCTCGTCGATATTCACGAGTTGTAAGATAGGCCAAAAAAGCGCAAGCACAAGCAACGTGACTCCGATGATGATTTCCCGGAGACAGATCAGCCATGGAACATAGCACAGCTACGTCCCTTTTATACTTAGCATATTTATATTATGTAATAAGTACATTATATGATCGATAAAATAAAGCATTTGGTTCAGTCATATTTTCTAAGTCTTTTACCTCCTTTAGTTGTTCAGTTTTGGACCACATAAACCTTTTATGCGCAAGTTTCCATTTGCACTTGTGAAAAATCCGCCTACGGGTGTTAGCTTAAGTTTTCTGGTCTACACGTTTTCTGATGTTTTTATGTGGATTCTAGAGTAGTGACTTTTCGTCACTCAAAGCCGACGATTTTGATCTTAGGTTCTTGACGGTGCTATTAAGCATCATCGCCTGAGAGCATAGTTCTATGTTGCGAGTCTTCTGTCTCGCGAAAGGTCAAGCATACGAACCAGAATAATGGATAAGCCAGCACTTGCTTAAAAAATATATACATGTTGGATTTAGATAAGTAGCAAGAGTCTCGCAGCCAAGTTTTCTGCCTTACTTCTACAAAAGTTTTCTGTATAAACACTACAGAGATACATTTAATACAACAATGTTTTTCATGGCTCTCCTGCAGGGGACTTCGAAGTTGCATCATCAGCAATAGGAGAGCAAGACCTGGCAAGATCATCAAATTTGGAGGATTGCGGGCTAGACTCAGAAGATGCTGGCTCGTCGTCCATCTCCTCAGCAGGCATGTAGACGTCCGCTTTGACCATCTTGGCAACCTTGGTGTTGTAGCCAGCGAGGGAGTTCCATATAGCATCGATATCAATTTCATTCCCTTCCTTGTCAAACTTCGGCATGCCGGAGGTTACTAGGCTCATGTTGGCATCGTCATAGTGTACTTTGACCAAGGACAAGGCCATCCTTGCACCAGCCCAAAACACAAGATGCTTTCCAAATCTTCACTTTCTCGGGATCTCGGCGTAGGATTTCCGAGTACTTGGCCACATAGTCTATCACCTTGATGGTGATGTCTAGCGGCTGAGCTATATCCTTGGCTTGGGTGATGGCAGTGTTGATGAAGTTGCCGACAAGAATCATGCACTCCTTTGAATCTGGAGCACCTTCACCCATATTGGTTAAACCAATGGGAGCTATGTTTTTGTTAGAGGCAAGGGTCATGAGTATAACAACATATTTATCCGACTTACAGAATTGACAAAAGACGGGGGCAATTACCAAAGATGCTCGTCTCAGCTTGTTGGCAGGTCTCCACCAAGATGACATGCTCCTTCTGAAGTTTCTTATACATCTCGAGGCCCCGAGTATTCTGCTCTTTGGCAGCTTGGTTTTACTCCTTGAGTTGTTCAATTTCCTTCTTCACACGTTGAATCTCGGTGTCGGCAGATTCTTGCATCACCTTCATAGCCTCCTCATGGCCCTTGACAGCATCAGCTAGGTATTTCTTCAAAATTTTGTTCTCATCATCGAGCTCCTGTATATGCTTGGATTGCTCGACGATGCTCTTCGCCTTGGTGATGGTCTCTATAAGACGGAACAAAGAAAGCATTGTGAGAATTTGGATGAAATGGTTCCAAGAAAAAAATTGGGAACTGATTGGAGGAAAATAGAAGCTTGCTATTAGTGATATGTTTCTTCAGAAAGGCTGTTTCACCCTTTTCAATGTCTAGCGCTTCCTGCAGCTTGGCATATTTCTCATTGGCAGCTTTCCTCCGAGCATTCTCATTTTTCAAAGAGATAAAGTGCTTAGTTTCTCTCGAGCATCTAGTCGGAACTTTTCAGTTTCAACTAAATGCTCGTGGGCTACAGTACCATATTTTAATTCAGGTATGTTCTCTCTTAGAGTATCTAGTCGGAATTATTCATTCTAAACTAGAGACTCGGGGGGGGGGGGGGGGAGGAGGGCTACACTATCAACTTCTACACTTAGTTCTTTGGAGCACTCAGGCCAATAACTATTGGTTTTCCGCCTAAGAGATCGGGGGATACAGTGGAATATATTATAAAGTAAAAAGTAAAGTTCAAAGACTTATAATGGCAATAACCCTCAGATTGTTTGCCAAGTTGGCATATGCATTGTGGAAGGTCCGAGCATTCTTATAAATAATGTTTGCTTGTTGAATGAGATCACCCATGCTCAGAGTCGGAGGAGTCGGAGGTGGAGGAGTTGTAGAAGCCAGAGGCATGGACGAAGCCCTAGCTGCCTCCTGCGGAATAATAGCATTTAAAGGCGCAGTGGCTCCCGGCTCGACTGTTGCTGCTGCTTCTGCTCCCTCCGCCAGTTGCTTCCCTTTCTCGGTGGCATCCTTAGCCGGAGCTTTAGCCACTTTGGACGAAGTACTCTCCTGTGTCACTTGGCCGCTAGGAACAAGGTCTATTCCGGTAGAGCCTGAGACATCTGGTGTCAGATTGTTGTCTATCTCCATGGCGGAGGTCTCACGGATGATGGGGGACGAAGTTCCGGCGGAGCCTGTTGTAGGCTTGGCGGCAGGGGTCGGGGGATCAGCAATAGGGGATGACTTGGAAAACATGTCGCAAATATTCTTGGAACCTCCAACATCTTTGGAGGTCTGCCTCAAACCAACACCAAATTTCTTCCTGAAACATACACAGTATAAGTACATGAATCGAATAGGTGCAAGGCAAAGTAAAGCTGGAGAATGAATATACTTACACTATGGCAAGTGCCTTAGCTAAGGGGATGTCGGTGGATTTCTTATTCTCCGCCTGGGCGGCAGTGGATTTCTTGGAGACTCTACTCTCTGTTTTCTTCTTCTTCTTGCCCTAGACAGCAGCGTTAGAGGTGGAGCTCTTCCGCTTTCGCGCTGCCGGAGCTGGATGATCCTTGGTGGCATCATCGTCAGACACAGCCTACACGTCCTTCAGTTTGGGATCATAGACTTGGGAGGCCATGTCTTCCTCTGCCAAGGTCGCCAACTAGGGAGATAAGGGAATGTTAGATGATTGATAAATTCAAGTCGGAAGCCTTAGAGTATATAAAACAAGCAACAAAGGAAACATGGTTACCTCTGGTCATTTGCCGCACTCGAACATGTCGAATGTGATAGTGAAGCCCTGCTTCCTGTCCTTCACCTTGACGATGTCCTTTAGCCGGAGCTTGATGGAGTCCTTGGAGAAGTTGTCCTCGAGGACATCTGCATGGGATATTTCCGCTCCTTGGAGTATTTATGCATCAGCTCAGCGCGATGCTGTAGAGGTTGAATCCGCCTTACGGCGCGAGAGACTTCATCGTCGGATGGGAGGGGGCCTTAGGATCTCCAGGTAGGGGCCTCGGCGGTGGCTCCATCGACAAAGTCGGGGTATGATTCTTAACGGCCAACCAGAAGGATATCTAGGCCGTAGAAGTACGCCTGTTGCCAATTCTTATAAGATTCATGGCCAACGATGTCGGGGAACCGCCTGTTAGGGAGGATCTTGAAGCTAATGGTTCCACAGTTCTGTAGTTCGTCTTGATGGTAAAGAAATAGACAAACAGATCTAACCTAGGTTTGATTCCTAGGTATCCTTCACACAAAGCTACATAGTTTCTAAGTACAAGGATGCTGTTGGGAGAAAGATTGTGGGGAAGAACCCGAAAGTGCCAGAGGATTTCGAGGAAGAAGGTGGAGACTGGGAGGCTTATGCCACGTACCAGTTGGGCTTTGAGGTAGACCTTCTCTCCGACTTGGGGAGAGGGGACCACTTCGCCAGCCGGTGTTGGTTGCCAGATTAATCCCTTAGTCGCCGAAAGATACCCCTCGACGATGAGTTCTTCCAGCTGCTCGGTGGAGAGGTCAGAACCCCTCCACTCTCTCTTGTGGGAGTCAGCATCCTCCTCCGCAGTGTCAGGCGCCGCCCTTTTCTGGTCACCACCGGTGGATTCCACCACAGCGGAGACGAGAATCACCAATCCCTCTGGTGGGACGGATACTCCTTGCGATGGCTCAACTGAAGCCCTCGGGAGCCGCCGCCGTCAAAGGAGTGTTGCTGCCGCTGGCCATTGTGTTGATGAGTGAGGGATGGGAGAAAAAAATGAGTCTAGCTAGGGCTTTTCGCTAAGGAGCTCGAATGGTCGCGCAGCGGGAGGAAGAAGAAGGTGCAGGGTAGAATGCGGGTGAAAAGTAAGATTCTGGCCGTAGTTAACATTTATAGCCCCATGCATCGAGATTCGTGCATGGAAGATCTAACGACTGTAGCGTTGACAACGTGTGGGCGAACGTGCGCGGTAATTTTGCCACGTCCTCGATTTGCCGCTTAATGTTTCGGATTTTGCGCGCGTGAAAATAGCTAATGATTAATTCGCTGCTATATGTGAGTTTCGAGGTAGCGTAGGCTATAGCCTATGCCATCCTACTGACCGTTGCAGTGGAAGAGCCACATCTGAAGATTCCATGGAAGACGGAAACTATCCGACTCTGTAAGAAAGGACTTGAAGAATCTCCGTCTTACACGATAAAGACAGAGAAGATTGTAGGGTTCTTTGGGAGACCTTCGAGATATTGCTTGACGAATTGCCGACATCATCTAGATGGAGGATTCAAGATTAAAAGGCAAGACGGTGCAAGATCTCAAAGTCCTCCGAGGGCAACTGTTGGGGATATGCTAAATGGGTATCACCATTGCATGTCTCTAATCCGACTAACAAGGATGGTCCACAGTTGGTAGCATGGTCCATGGCCTGCTGGACGGCCCAGTTAGATGGATCCAGAAGGGAGGCCCATGCCGGATAAAGGAGGCTATGTCGCAATCACCGACCTACGCGGAGCCTTGGAGTATAAGACACGAAGACTAGTTAGTATTAGTGTAGGACTCTGTAACTTGTCCGGCGAGGTCTTTTTCCTGTAAGCCTAGGTACTGGCGCCTTTATAAGCCGGACATGTGGGAGCCTTTATGGCACAAGGTTAAACGATACACAACACCTTGCACAGCGAATCAATCCCTGTAACTCGGCGTATTGCCATTATAGTGATTTATAGCAGGAGTAGAGTTTCGCCACTGTTGCGGGACTTAAACCTGGGTAAGCTGTGTTACCTCGTACTCGTCAACTCACATCATTCCCCATCTTTCTAAACACGCTCTGTGAGAGACCCTCCATGGCGTACTCGTCAGCAATACCACGACAGTGCCAATTCTTAAGAAACAAGGAAAATGACAAAAACTGCTATAGAAAGCTCAAACTCTGAATTTTATAGATTTTAAGTGGATATATTTGGTTATCTATAGATCGAATTTATAATTTTCTATTTTTCTATTTGGGTTTCCAGAGAAAAAAGTGTCATCAATACTCCGAGAGGTTTCATATTAGACAGGTGAATGTTGTTCGGTTTGTAGATCAAATCATGTGTACCATGCTATGCTAGAAGAAGTGCATGCGGCGAGGCGAAGCTCGTATTTTCACCAGTCCACGCTCATTCCCAGTAGTGACGCCGCAAAAATACGAATCGTCTGGAGTTCTTTGGGAATTCTAAGGACCTCTGAGCTTCCTGATTTTGCAGCCCTATGGTTACTTGAACCGCTCTACGCTGGCCGGTCCCGTTTGTCCATGCGAGGAAGGTTTGGTTCCGGCTGGAATTGTGTATCGTGGATTGATCAAGGTCGGTCACATTGTTTTGACTTTTGACACACCAGTCTACATGCGTGCCGACAAAAACCCGTGAAAAAAACTCGGGGCAAACCGACTCGATCCCCTACCCCTTCACTCCTCCATTCATGCTTTCTAAGAAAAAAAAAAATCCTCAATCCACACCCAATCCACCTCCAATCCCCTTTCCAATCCAGATGCGGACTCTGTTCCTCGCATCAGCAGAGTTCAAATCCTCCGCCAAAACTTCCATTTTTCTACTAGTACATCCAAAACCCTTTCGTAAAAGGATCCCCTTCGAAAACCCTAGGCTCCCACCAAACCGCCAGACAGCCGCCATCCCCATCCCCAACCCAGCAACACCCCCCACCTCTCTACCCATGGCGGCGACCGAGGCACAGGGCGACCCGCACCGCCGGGAGCCTGGCCAGCGCCGCCCCATGTGCGCCGTCTGCACCAAGCCCCTCCGAGTCTGCCTCTGCGGCCGCCTCCGCGGCCCGCCGTTCGACACCACTGTCGGCGTCACCGTGCTGCAGCACACCATGGAGGTCAACCATCCGCTCAGCTCCATCCGTGTCGCCCGCCTCGGCCTCCGCAACCTCGCCGTCACCCAGGTCACTGACGTCAACCACCGGGCCAGCTTCCTCCTCAGGACGCTTGACTGCGCATCCATGGCCTCGAGTCTTGGAGGCGGAGAGACTGATGTTACTGCCGCCCGTGCCGGAAATCATGACCGTTCCAGTGGTCCTGGGCAGATTGGCATACATGATGCCAATGGTTTTGGGCGATGTGAAGGCCAAGGATTAGAGAATGGAAAATTAAGCAACGGCGTTTTCAGTGATTCAGATCGAGAAGTTGGCCGTGTTGAATACGACTCTAATGATGATGAGGGTTTCAGTAGTTTCGAGAAGGTAAAAAGAGACAAACACGTTGGGGATTTCGAAAGGCCGGTCTTGGCAGTAGATCAGTTGGAGAGCTCTCTAGTCGATGGCCAAAACAGAAGTGAGACAGGCATGGCAAATAAGGTAAATGGTCATCTGCCTCACCCTTTAGTAGAAAGTACCTCAGTTAATAGTATATGCACTGGAAATATTGAAGCTAGTGCTGCTATTGGGGAAGGCTGGACTGTAGAAAACATGGATAAGTGCTCTGTTGCTTATACGGAAAAAGAACTCAGGATCGACATTGAGCGCGGCGTGAAGCCCAAAATCAGATGGTTGTCAAGAGCTTCTCTGGGTAAAGGAGCTGCCGAGAATGGTTTTACTGTCACGAAAATACAAAAGAAGAAGGCCAAGCTTACAGGGGAAGCATTGGAGTTTGAGGAATTCTCCATCACCATACCGCCACACTCAGCTCTGCTATTTCCATGCCAGCGTGCAATCAGCATTGATGCTTCAGATTGTGAGGTGAAACATTTGATCGTGCTGGATGGTACCTGGGCAAAGGCACAACGCATGTACCATGAAAATCCATGGCTACAGCTCCTGCCACACGTGAAGCTAGAATCAGATAGGGTTAGCCTATATTGTGAGGTGAGGCATGAGCCGAAGGCTGGGTGCTTGTCCACCATTGAAAGCATAGTTGTCGCCATGAAGAAACTTGGAGAGGATGAGAAGGGATTGGATGATGTTCTGGGTGTTTTCGAGTCCATGATCGTAGATCAGCGGCGTTTCAAGGAGGAGAATTGGAAACCAAAATTGAAGGCATCGGCCACGGGTGGAGCTTGAGCAAAATAGTTGGTCGTGCCAGTACACTGAAGGAGGGTCAAATTGGCTGTTAACGGGCCAAGTTTTACAGGTAGATAGGCACAAAAAAACATTTTTTCCCTGGGTTGAGTGGGGCACAGCCCGGTTTTGCCTTAAGGAGCCAGTTGAATTGACCCCTATTGTTTTTTCATATAATTTGTTTTCGACTTACTGGATGCATCTTCAATCCAGATGTCAATCATTATTTCATACTGAGTGATTAAATTGGCCAGTAGTATGTTCCGGATGGTTTTTTGTTTGCCACCACTTTCAGAGCTGTAAGGATGGAGATATACTATATCAAGCTTGTACTCCCTCCGGTCCGAATTAATGGCCGTGAATGGCATTTTGCGAAAAAACCCTCCAAGTTTTCCCGACAGAACCCCCAGTCCATGTGGATATTTTGACGTGTCGTCTCCAACCCGAGCAATCCCCTCCCCGCTGGCTGCTCCGCCGACAACCATGCCGTCGCCCGCGCTCTCGCCACCTGCTCCGCCGCCCCCTCACCGAACACCCTCCTTCCTACTCGTCTCGCCGCCTTCCTTGTTCCGCCTTACACCAACCAGATCCGAATGTGGATGGGAAATGGATCCCCTTTTCTCAAAGTGTGCGCCTTTGCCGGCTCCAGCGGTGGTGCTCGTCTCCAGGAGGCATGACCGGCAGGTTCTCGGTGAATGCAACCAGCAGGAATGGTGACGGTAGGCACGGAGGAAGGGCTTGGGTGGCCTGGCCGAGGTGCTGCCGCCGGCGACCACCTCCCCAACTTGCCGCCTCGGCGGCCACATCCTCGAACTTGCTGCTCCCGACGACATACACCACTCTCTACAGCGACGTCTGCTCCAACAACATCTTCTCCAAGCAAAGATTCCTCCTCGAAGGTGAACAGAGAATTCACTTTTAACACTGTCTTTTTCTGCATTGCATTATGCAATTTGCCGTGGAATGGACTATGTAGTTTAGATCAATTTGGTGTGGAATGAGCTGCCAGGGCATCGAATTACATTGTGAATAATAGATCCTGTGCAATCATGCACATGCATATTAGTCTAAACTCTGAAGTGAGCTGCCAATGTATATTAGTTTGAACTCTGGAATGGATTCCGGATAGATTCCTCAACATTTTAAACAGTGGTAATTAGCTTGTCCCGCCTTCCTTGTCCCGCCTTACACCAACCAGATCCGAACGTGGACGGGAAATGGATCCCCTTTTCTCAAAGTGTGCGCCTTTGCCGGCTCCAGCGGCGGTGCTCGTCTCCGGGAGGCACGACCGGCAGGTTCTCGGCGAATGCAACCAGCAGAGGTGCTGCCGCCGGCGAACACCTCCCCAACTTGCCGCCTCGGCGGCCACGTCTTCGAACTTGCTGCTCCTGACGACATACACCACTCTCTACAGCGACGTCTGCTCCAACAACATCTTCTCCAAGCAAAGATTCCTCCTCGAAGGTGAACAGAGAATTCGCTTTTAACACTGTCTTTTTCTGCATTGCATTATGCAATTTGCCATGGAATGGACTATGTAGTTTAGATCAATTTGGTGTGGAATGAGCTGCCAGGGCATCGAATTACATTGTGAATAATAGATCCTGTGCAATCATGCACATGCATATTAGTCTAAACTCTGAAGTGAGCTGCCAACGTATATTAGTTTGAACTCTGGAATGGATTCCAGATAGATTCCTCAACATTTTAAACAGTGGTAGTTAGCTTTTCTTGCGTAATCATGCTAGATTGCTAGATTTGAGCTTAGTATGACCTGTCTATCTGATCTCAACGCACAATTTGAGCTTGGATGAAATATATGATGAATTTACCTCTCCAACTAAATTTGTTAGTCAAATAATGGGCAGGGAGTATGATGTCCAGCTAAACTCTATTGTTCGTGAATCATATGATGGATTTATCTCAGCTGCTACTTCAATGCACCATTTGAGCAGGGAGTAGTCAATTGCCATTTGGAGGTCCAGCCGTCCAGGTGTGCCTGCTTCTTGATTAAAATATGTATATAGCCAGCAAGTTGTTTAGATGCAAACAGTCGTTCTCTGATCCTGCATTCTAGAACAAACCATCTCTAACACAAAGCTCAATTTCTCCTGGTATTTGGATAGAACCGAGACTGATGAGCTGCAGAACAGAAAGTTACTTGCTCCAGTTGATGTTCACATGAGGCTTTACAAAATTTGTTCCATCTTATAACAGCTTTCATAGTATTGTTGAGATTTAGCTTATAACATGTTCATATATTTGTTCACTCTCTAAATTTAGTTGCTTAGTAGTTGCTACGAAGCTCAATATTATGAAATCTACATGTTCTCCATGTTCTGTGTCTTGTTCTAGCTGACGATAACAAATGGCTACTACTGCGCACTGACATATTACTGCTACTGTCTATTTTGCTTACTGCTATATTACTCATGTGGCTCACTTGATAAGAAATGGCCACTACTGCACACTGATCTTTAGTTTACTGAAATTTCAGTGCGTGCTAGTGTTCCTTTACTGAAATTTCAGTGCTAGTATAGTATTACAAAGACTAATTCCTTGATACATGTGTCATGGTACATACATAGATGATCTTTTGTTTACTGAAATTTCAGTGCTAGTGCTAGTACAGTATTACAGTAGCTTCTCCTTAGTCGAGCTTCTTCTTGGCTGAGCTTCTACTTGTCCGAGCTTTTACTTGGCCAAGCTTCTACTTGGCTGAGCTTCTTCTTGTCTGAACTTTTCCTTGGCTTACCTTCTACTTCCTTGGCTTACCTTTTCCTTGGCACCGGTGATCGCGGCGGACGCTGGGATCATGGGCGGATACCTTGATTTTCCAAATTTGAATTTTGAATCTAGGCTAGTTTGTACGATTCGAATATATCTGGGCTTTTTTGAAAAACTTGAAATACACTGTGCCTGCGGCCATTAATTCGGGCTGGAGGGAGTAAGATTTTTCTTTGCTAAAACCTGATGCTAGCTCTCAATATATAGACTTTGGGCATCAGTCTGGAGCAACGCTACTAACAGATATGGACTTGCGTATTGCTGTGTCTTCAGCGTGCTTATATACAGATAAAAGCACACCAAGTGATGCAGCTTGGTTAAATAGAGCAATATTTGTTCTCAGGTACTAAATTAGCCTACCAAAACGTCCTATATTATGGTATGAAGGTAGTAATTCTGAAGGGTCTCGCCATTCTTTTTCATTCTGTTTACAGCACAATAAAGAACAAAGCCTTGGCACTGGAATTGCATATCAGGAATTTGAACTTAATTGGACAATGTTCATACAAGGGACAGGCAAATCTAAGTCTTGCTGTGACATAGAGTGGATTCACTTCAAAGGGCAGCTATCATCTTCAAGGAACTTTAGAATTGCTACCTCCAGCAGGTCGACGTGCACAGCACCCAACAAAGTACACGAATGACTAGCGGAAAAAGAAGACATAAATATAAGGATGTCATGGTAACAGATAAAGATGGTGCAACTGTATCGTGTCTAGGAAGAGCGTCTACGAGTATCACATTTGAGGGAAATTGGGCTTACCAAAATAACAAACAATATCACATTGAAGATGGCAACCACTTGCCACTCTGTCTTCATGTATTGCGCAACGCCAGCTCTAAGAGCAAAAACTTCACGTTAGCACTGAGACTGTAAGAAGGTTTGGCATTTCAAGGCGGAATAAGAGATGGACAGCTTTACTTGCAACAATTGCAGTCATAACACCTGATGGACCTATCATTTTTGTACAGTTTGCAGTCGACGTTTGTGCTAACCGGACCGGACGGAAGCTCAGATCGAAGTTGGAAGCATTCGGAGCTGGAAATACACTAGAAGGTACAGGGGCTCGAAGAAGCCACAACGGGAGCCATCGGTCGCACCCGCCTCCCGTGCGCCGAAGCTGAAGGGTGGGTTGCTTCATCTCCGTGTCGGGTGATGTTGTAGCTCCAGTGGTGCCCTCCCCCTTTTCTTTTCTTCTGTGTCGCTGCCGCGGTCATCGCCGCCAACGTGTTTGACAAAATGTTGCAAATGCATGAGTGCCATGGGAGGATACATTGCTGGCACCATGAGAAGAGGAATCGGTGCCATGGGAGGATACATGGGTGATGCCATAGGTGGATTCTGGGTGGCATAGAGGGTGGCTTGGGTGCCATGGGAGGCGGCATGGGAGATGGCTTGGGTGCCATGGGGGGAGACTTGGGTGCCAATGCTGCTAATGAAGATGAAGCTCAACATGAAGATGTTAGTGATGCCGGTGATGGCAATGGTTTTTTAGTGACTATATATGCATTGTTTTGTGATTGTGGTGTGTATGTAGAACGATAGAGAGAGGAGATTAGCAGAAGATGATGGATGTATTATTGAGCCTCATGAGCGAGTATATATAAGCGTATAGGGATCATCTTGGAGTACAAATCAAGTTAGGCAGGATCCTAACTATCCTAAACTACTGTAACACTTGTATCCGTACAATATTCTAACATGCCCCGTAGTCGTAGCGGTAGCGTCGTGAACAACTGGAACGTCGCAGACGGTCAAACTGGAGATAAACCGAAGTACCATCCAGTAGGCTGACATCCCTCCGCAGTCCGAGCGGGAATGTCATGGACGGTGACGCGTCGCGGTAGCTTGGACTGTAGATGAAGCTGATGAGAAGCTCAAGCGAGGTGGTAGCCCTTTGTGCTGATGTCGAAGAGAGCTGAGAGCGTGGGGCAGTGTCGTGGTCGCTGTAGCCGTGCGAGGGGTCGCCATGGGTGATGTTGTTGTCGGGGATGCTAGTGTCGAGGTAGACGCACGTGAAGCCACGCGCGCATAGTGGGCGATGATGATGACGGAGATGCGTCGAGGCAGTCGTTGAAGGTGGCGATGCTGGAGCCAATGCAGTCCGAGCCGTCGAGGACGAGGTGCTAGGCACATGTCGGTAATGAATGCATACATCGGTTTTGCCAGAACCAAGTACGCAAATAAGAACGCGTCGGTGACGTGGTCAAGGCAATCGTAGAGGTCAATGCCGAAGAAGACGTTATCGATGACGATGTAGATGAGGCATCGATCCGAGTTTGCCAGACTCAGGAACATGTCGGGGACGAAGGCACGTACCGATGTTGCCAGTACCGGGCGTGCGATGGAAGGGACCATCATGAACCTGTGCACCCGTGTCTTAGGGGATGCGATGACGATGGCGAAGAGGTCATTGTGGACGAAGATGTAGAAGGCGGCGGAACCATCGGCGACCCGGAGTGGTCATGATGGACGCCTAGAGAGATGCATCGGCGATACTCGATGTCGGCGAAGAAGAATCTAGCGTGACGAAGACCATGTGCGGACATAGGCGACCCGCACATGGGAGGTGGCAAGGAGATGGCCTGGGCCACGGTGCGCGGGGACATGATTTTGATGCTACTTCCACTGTCCACGAGGCACTTGGTGAATTCGTTGCCATCGATCAAAGGGTTAATGACCATGGCATACCGATTTTCTATCAGGATGAGCTCTGGATGACCCTCTCTATCCCAAGTGATAGCAACTTCCGACCACTTCACGTACTGGGGTACCTTGGGGAGTGTGACAAGCAGTATCCTTAGAGAAGTTTTCTGTGGCCGGACGGTAGGGGTGCCAAGGAAGGTGTGGGAGTTAGGAGCTTTCTTCTCGAATGGATATTTGCCCTTTCCACCGCCCTTGTTGGCGGGTTTGGGTTCCACGTCTTCATCCATGTCATCAAAATCCTTGGACTATTTGTCCTCTTTCTTACCCTTGCCTTTTCTGCGGGGTCTATTCTTCTGTCGTCGCTTGTAGCCGGACTCAGGGTCCTCCTTGAGGTCGTTGACAAACTTGCGGTTGTGGTTGGTGTGGGTGGCCTTACCGTTAGCGTCCAAGTGGACGAAACACGACATATCTCGGTACTCCTCGTACGTATGGGGAACGCGGGGCGTAGAAGATGTAGTTTCACTGCCACGCTGCTGCCCACGACCAGCCCCCCCGGCTACGACCACATTGTTCGCCTTCGCCTTTGCCAGCAAACGTCATGGTGACCATGTCGTCCACTTGCCTTTCTTCGGGCGGATTCTTCCGCTTATTGGTGTTGTTCTTCTTGGCTTGGTTGGGGATCGCAACTGCAGGTAGGACACCATGAGCATCATCGTCGGCATCGGCAAATTCGCTAGCCTTGGCAATCATTGTATCGAGATCAAGCTTGCCCTTGTCGTGAGTGCGCTTCAACGTATGTCAGAGCATGGATCCTCTTTCCAACCCGTCGATGAAGGCGGTCATAGTGGTTTGATCATGTACTCATGTGCATGAGTTTTTCATGTTGGGCCAACGGGATAGGTAGTTCCGGGATGATTCATCCTTCTCCTGTACACCGCTGCAGGTCACCGATAGTGCAGGGACGTTTATATGTACCCTCGAAGTTCTTGGTGGACGCTTCATGCATGTACAACCAATTGCAGATGGATTTCTCCAGTAAGTCATCGATCCATTGTCGGGTAGTGCCGGTGAGCATAAGTGGGAGGTACTAAATGGTGACACTGAGGTTTCCCCCTGTGATTTATATCGCTTCGTGATAGTCCTGCAACCACGTGGCTGGCCTAGCGATGCCGTCATAGGGCCTGATAGTCTTGTCAATCCAGAGGCCCATGGGGTAAGTTGTGATCCGAATAACCGGACCGAAGCAACGCGGTCACATGTATGGCTCTTCCTGGGCTTCATGGATGTTATCGAGGCACGATCGTGCATCGTACACCTCCCCGGTTGTTGCTTGTGCTAATTGTCGCCATGGAGAGGAGAATTATGATACAAGTGGTGAGACTGGCGCAATCCTCCGCCATGGTGGCTTCTTGGGGGCGCTGGTGGCATCGGTGGTGGTGGGTTAGCCTTCTTGTTGTTCCTGTCCTGAGAACCACCATGCATGTCGCGATTGCTTGTCGGGCGCAGAGCCTCCTGATGAGTTCTCCTCCTTTGTCCGTCATTGGCGCTGCGCTCTCCGCCATACCTGGGTTGCGCTCCGTTATCGCGTATAACGATGTCATCCTGAGGGCGTCTAGGAGGCGACATGCTTGTATGGTGTCGAGGCTATTCGTAATGTCGGGAATTTCGGGAAGGTGGTGGCGAGCGATGGGGGTGAACTGTAGCACCCCGGATAAAACCAGTACTAGAAAATTGCTTATTTTTTTTTTATTTTTGTGCATCATCATGACTGCCTGCTCATGTCATCATGCCACCTTGCATTTGAGCATCTTCATGTGTGCATGCGTATTAATTGCCTAAAACTATTTTATAAAAGTCTCCCTTTTTTTCCAAATAACCCCTCATTATTTTAAATATAAAACCCCGACCTCTTCCGGATATTTTTGTTTTGACTAAAAATCAATTATAAAAGGCTTTAGAATAAAACGGGACAAATATAAAAGTAAAACTATTTTTCTTGGGGGAGGCAGCCACCGTCCAGGCCCAAAAGGCCCAACTGGCAGCTACCTACCACCCCGAAACTCTAACCCTAAAATCCCCAAACCCTAGACCCTCTCCCGCTCCACCAGCCACCACGCGACACTTGCCACGCTACACGCTGCACCTACCGCTAACACCCGCCCCTGCCTGACAACCCGACCACACCATCCACACCTATCGCACAGCCCTGGCCCCACCACTTCGTCGCGTCTCTCCCGCACGCTGTCCCTGCTCCCGTGCGTGACAACCTCACCTACTCGACCCCATGACGAGTGCATAATTGCATCATGTTTTATATTATTATTTTGCACTATAGTTGTAGGATCTTGGTATTTTACGGCGTTCGCACGCACATTTTATGTCTATTTTCACCAGGATCAGGACAGATGATGGATACAATGGACACAATTCTTGGAGCAGTTGTATTGGGGATAAAAGGTGTCAAAAACAACGTAAATCGCTTATCTGAGAAATATCAATAACACCAAAAGAAAACCCGAAGCGATCAAGGCATCCAGACGGTTTAACGACCAACTATACGGGTGGGAAAATTTTCCAGCCGTATAGTTCCCGCCGTATAGTTGGCGTCGCCACTGTCTCCTCAAATAGTTTCACCCTGTGCAACTGGATCAGAGAGACAACATACAGAACAACCAAAAATCGCCGAAACCTCACCTCCGGAAGGCATCTAGAGGGGGAACTCGTCCACCGGGGATCCATCTTTGCCCTGCGAGATCCAGGAGGCTAAGGCATTGATCTTCATCATCAACCGCTGCATCACCACCATCTCCATCCATCCTATCTACATCTTGTCTAGATTTTGTTGTAATTTCCGTACTCGTTGTGGATTTATACAAGTACTATTCATCTATGATAGATTCTATTATTATTCCCATGATGTTGATTGCCTCCATGTCTGAGTAGATCATTAGTTCTTGGGGAGATGGAGAAATCCTAGTATAAGATCGAAATAAGATAAAGTTTATTATGATATTTATCGCTGTGACCATGAGTTAGATTGTCTTCATCTTGATGTTGGGAGAAGTCGACCTCTCAATATTTGCCTCTTGTGGGGACTTGATGGAGGGAACTATTTGTTGGTAGACGGAGGTGTGTTAGCACTTACAGTGACTATAAAGCTGTTGGCACCCCTTAGTATCAACTTGGGAACCGAGGAAACTCACGAAACACTATCCATGCTATGGGATACGTCCTACGGGATTAAGTCCCTTAATAGCGCAGTAATTCGATTGATGTCAATTGTTGACTGATGTGGTTATGAGGATGATGTGAGCAGTGGTTGCTGCCTATTTTTCCAAATACGGAGTTTCTCCCACACATACACATTTGAGAATGTTCATGATAATAATCTTTACCTTAATTCTTTATAATGCTAGAGGTGTATCCGCTACTCCGTGAGAACGCCTTTTTTCCTATTGCAGTTCCAATCTCTTTTACATACATGATACTTACTTCTGTGTTCAGTTGTTTTACTTTACTTATTGTTCTCTTATATATACCAAAACCCCAAAAACACCTTTTTACACAATACTCACATTTTATCTTATTACTTAGAACTTTATTTAGCATTTCTATTGTATTATTTAACTCAAGAGTTATTAGACTTCAGACTCCTGCTCCCTGTAGGATCGATATCTTTATTTCGAAACTAGCTACAAACGATCTGTGCACTTGTAGTCATCAAGCTATTTTCTGGCGCCATTGCCGGGAAGCTAAGCGTTGTAGGTCTTTTAGTTTTTGCTTATTTATTTTTGTCTTGCTAATTTTTGTTTTGAGTTACCGGTTTCCACCGACATGATGGAGTTTGAGCATATGACTGTTTCTAGCCCACTCAACCACTTTGGGAAGCCCTATGATATTTATAAAAGAGAAAACTCCAACGAGAAGACAAGGGGGTTTGAAATAAATCCTCTACTACTTGGTATTCTACACAAGAAGCAATTTACTGGAGATGAAGAAGATCCTGATCATACGAGCATATTGCATGTTTCAAAGATATATGTGGCACTTTCCAATTACCAGGATATACTGCTAATGAGGTAAGGGTTAAACTATTTAGTCAGACTTTGACTAGTACATCTCTCTCATGGTATAGATCTCTACCCCAAGAAGCCACTACTACTTGGGATAATTTATTCAGTGAGTTTCTAGTAAAATATTATCCATTATCAAAATCTTTTGGAATCAGGCATCTTATAATGACTTGGAGGAACTATCATAATGAAGGACTAGTAAGAGCTTATATCAGATTTAAAAAATTACTTAATCAATGTCCTCATCATGATTTGCCTGAATGGTATTTATTGCATATCTTTTATGGCGGTTTTGTTGAACCTAATAAAATTGAACTAGACTCTTTCACGAGAGGAGCTTTTATGAATCTTCCTATAACTAAAGCTTGGGCTCTATTTAATAGAATTCGTGATCATAGAGTTTCATGGAATTTTGGTCTAGGAAGCGAAGGAGGCATAGAAATAGATTATGATTGTATTCATGACTATAACAAAAAGGGCCATGTTAACGAATTATCTAAAGAACTTTATTTGGATTCAGATCTTGTGTTGCATGTTGTTAAAGCTTTTACAGAACACATCAAAGCTCCAAAAGAGGCTTTGGTCAAGTATGACCCACCACCCAAACCTGAGAAGAAAAGAGAAGTTAAAGCAGCACGGGCCTCCCTAGAACCAATATATGAGATACCTTTCCCTAACACTTCACAGAAGCATATTTTTTAATATGAACAGGTCAAAGCAGTACATGAGAAGAAGGAAGAGGAAAGTATGCCAGAAGTTGAGGAATATCTGGAAGAAACCAAAGATGAAGAGGTAACCAAGGAAGCAATTATGGCTATATATGCACATTGTAACATAATTGAACTTGATAAAGAGACTTCCGTATTGGTTGAAGGTAAAACAAAGGTAAAAGATGCGGGTAAGCCTATTATTCCCTGCATATTTAAGGAAACCTCGAATTATGGTTTATGCAATCTTGGCACCAAAGTTAATGTTATATCTTATAATTTCTATTTAGAAATAAAACAAGAAATAGAATCGGCTACAATTGAAAATACTGATATGACAATCATGTTAGCCAATAAAACTCTTAGAATTCCAACAGAAGTAGTTGAAGATGCAACTGTCACAATTGGCAATAAAAACTTTCCTATCAATTTTGTAGTTGTTGATATGCCATCTGACACTCTTTGCCCAATTATATTTGGAAGAAACTTTTTGAGTGACGTAGGTGCCAAAGTTGATTTTAAGAAGGAGATTGTGTCTTTTAAGCTTGGGGAAGCAGAAAAAGAATTCCACTTTTCCAAATTTAAGGACAGACCTCTACTAATACAAGAAGAAGAGAAAGAGAAAACTATTGAGGAAATGATAGCTCTCTTCTTTATTGATAAAAAGGAAATAAATGAAGACTTAAATTATGAAAAAATAGTTATGGAGGACAAGTTCCTAGAAGAATTAGAAGGTGAATTCGATTCACTTCCCATTATAGGGCCTCCAACTAATTAGGCTTTTGAAGAGCCAGAAAAGAGATCAGACAAGGAATTACCACCCCCAGAATTGAAGACTCTACCAGATAATCTTAAATATAGGTTTTTAGATGATACAAATAAATTGCTTGTTATTATTAGTGCTAAACTTTCAGGAGATGAAGAAGAAGAACTCATGAAAATACTTAAGGAGCATCGCAAGGCCTTTGGGTACTCAATGGATGATTTGAAGGGCATTAGTCCCATGATAACTGTCCATCGAATATTCATGGAGAAAGGTGTTAAACCAGTTGTGGAATTTAATAGACGACTGAAGCCCAAAATGAAAGAAGTGGTAAGAAAAGAAATAGTACGCCTATTGGACGCAGGTATAATCTATCCTGCAAAAGAAAGTGAATGGGTAAGTCCTGTTCATTGTGTCCCTAAGAATGGCGGTTTTACTATTGTTCCTAATGAAAACAATGAATTGATACCTACTAGAACTATTGTTGGATATAGGATGTGTATAGATTTCAGGAAATTGAATAAAGAGACTAGGAAAGATAACTATCATTTACCGTTTATAGATCAAACTTTAGAAAGGTTAGCAAACCACACTCATTTTTGCTACTTGGACGGATACTCTGGTTTTTATCAAATAGCTGTTCATCCTGATGACCAACTTAAAACAACTTTCATTAGTCCTTATGGTTTACATGCTTACCGTTGTATGCCTTTTGGTTTATGTAATGCTCCAACTACTTTTTAAAGATGCATGACTGTTATTTTTGCGGATTTTATAGAACTGATAATGGAAGTATTTATGGATGACTCTTCTGTCTATGGAACTTCATTTACTAGTTCCTTGGATAATCTCAAAAGAGTTTTGCACGGTTGCAAAGAAACCAATCTTGTTCTAAACTGAGAGAAGTGCCATTTTATGGTTAAAGAAGGTATAGTCGTTGGACATAAGGTATCAGGTAAGGAAATTGAAGTGGATAGATCTAAGGGTGAGGCCATAGAGAGAATGCCACAACCTAGGGATATAAAAGGTATAAGAAGTTTCCTTGGTCATGTGGGTTTTTATAGAAGGTTCATTAGGAATTTCTCTGGAATATCTAAACCTTTGACTAACCTCCTGCAAAAGGGAGTAAGATTTAATTTTGATGATAAATGTCTTATAGCCTTTGATAAACTTAAATATGCTTTATCCCATGCTCCTATCATTAAACCACCTATTTGGGATATGACTTTTGACTTAATATGTGAAGATAGTGATGATGTTGTAGGAGTAACTCTAGGACAACACATAGGTCGTAGATTTAATATTATACATCATGCTAGTATAACTCTTAATAGTGCTAAAGGAAGAGAGGAAACTTTTTGCTGTATTTTTCTCTTGCGATAAATTTCGTTCTTATATATTTGATGCAAAAGTAAGAGTTCATACAGATCGTGATGGTTTAAAAGAACTCCTTGAGAGGAAAAATCATAAGCCAAGACTGATCCATTGGATCATTTTACTTCAAGAATTTGAGTTGTAGATTATGCAGAGGCAAGAAATAGAGATGTTGGATGCAGTGTCCATATTCACCCAGCAAGACACCAATCTTATTGAGAGGAACTTTAGTCCTGGTGATTTTTGTTTACGAGAATTATTAAATGAACTAAGGTCAATTCCTCCAAAAGAGAAGAAGTTTTTATTGTTGGAGGAGCTTGTCATCCCCGAATAAGTAAACGGTAAGTGCAAGGTAAGTGTTCTTACTCGAATAAGTGATTTGTTTTCACAAAATTTACTCCTGAAATTTTTGCCTTTGAATTGCTCGTATTTTTCTAAAGCTTCTGAAGGTTTTTACCAACTATACGGTCGCAACTATACGACCAGAGAAAAATCTCCAGCCGTATAGTTGGTCGTTAAACCTTTTGTACCCTCTTTGCGAAATCATCTGGAAACTATACGGTCGCAACTATACAGCGAGAGAAAATCCTCCCGCTGTATAGTTGGTCGTTAAACTCTCAGACATTTTCGATTTTTGATGTCTAGATCTATACGGTCGCAACTATACGGCTGGAGAAAATCCTCCTGCCGTATAGTTGGTCGTTAAACTCTCAGACATTTTTTGATTTCCTTTTCTGTTTTTGATATTAAAAAAACGGTTTTGTCGGTTCCGAGTCGGTACTTAATCGATCTGGACTTGAGATATTTGGAAATATCTACCCGGAACCAACTATACGGCCGGAGCTATACGGGTCGCGCCCATATAGTTGGTTGTTACACGGCAGGACTCCTCCGAATCCAGCGATTTCTTTCCTTGTTTCATTAAGATTCTTTTCTTGGGCGTGAATTTGGTGTTTCTCACGAGTTTTACCGACCTCTGATCCTCCTTATATACTTCCATTGTCTCTCTCTATAAATCATAATCACTAGGAACCAATCCAGCGATGTGTTATCCCGTCCCAGGCCGCGGAAAACCCCTAGGTCTCATTGCTCCTTCCGGGGACCGCTCTCGTAGCCCATCCATGTAGGACGACAACAAGGAGGTGGAGAGGTTTAGCCTGGGGTACAAGGAGTACGCCGTTCCAAGCTTCTACAACAACGACCCCGATGAAGATTGGAGTGACATATACATCTGCCGTGATGTCTATGATCCCCCAGAGATCAACTGGGCGGCTATGAAGAGAGCTCAAGAAGAGAGAGAGAAGGTCACAAGCCGCATGGAAAAGGGCGTGTGGAGACGGTCAAGTTCATCGCCACGAACCCCAATCCGCACAAGCGTAAAGAATTACCTAATATTGGTATAGGTGCTAGCAAGGGAGCGATGATGCCACTCTTGAAGCCTACCATTGGTGCTCGTATGAGGGTGAAGCCTCAAGAAGAGTGGAGGAATGGTTTCCACTTCCCCGATCCATCAATTATGGATGAGGAAGAAGAAGCTGCTCCTAGGACCAAGGACCGCGTGCGAGCACTAGAAATATATCAGAAGCAGGAGCTACTCCATCGCGTCGAAGTCCGTCACCGTCTCAAGAGATAGAGAAGAAGGATGATCTTCTCCCATTGGTGACTAAAATCGCAGATAAAGTGGACACTCTGCAATGTGATTTGCGTAGGTGCTACATCCACATCACCGCTCTGGAGGATACCAACAAGAAGCTACGCACCGTGGTGTTATATGCTATGGCACCTCAGTGATCTACAATAATCACAATCAAATAATCGAAGGGATTATTTGATCCCGCCTAGCTTGATTCCAAGCCTGGGGAGATATTTAAGACCTTGTAATCTATCTTATAAGTTTTACATTACTATTTTAGTTTTGCATTAGTTCAAACTAGAAATAATGTTTGCATCATTAGAATTCCCTTCAGGAATAGTCGATCCCTTTTATGAAATTCTAAGTTTATTATCATATATGGAGCAATATTGAGTTTGTTCTTGTCCTACTGGATATATGAATGGCTTGAGTATAATTTTACTTGCTCTTTATGATAGCAATAGGAGTCTTGCACACCATTGGTATTAATGGAACATACAAAGATAATTTGGTCAATATGTGTAAGTACATGGTTTGATTTACAAAGAAAGAAAAAATATCTAATTAGTTAAGTTGAAAAGGAAACCTTGAACAAAGGAAAATTTAAAGTGCTATCAAATTAGAGTGAGAACAAGACGAGGTAGAATATTCAAGCTATAAAAATTGCTTCATATACAATCGGAATTTGGTAATTGAGATCGTTAAACTTTGAACTCCTACATGAAGTGGAATGTATGGCTAGCTCCTTTTGCATAGCACTTAAACAAAAGTGTGAGCATATATATATATATATATATATATATATAAGGAAAAGATAGAAGAAAAAGAGTGAATGTGCAAAGAGCAAATAGGCATGCACCACTATATTGTAGTATGAAAAAGAGACGTTTTGAGATTTTGAATCCCAAGTGAAATGTTAATCCTAAAACACTTGGGACTACCTTGCTAACTCATTTGATTGAACTGAATACTTTTACATTATATTGAGAGTGATCTTTTGTGAACCGTTAAATTCTAAGGTGTGGAAGCCTGCTAATATTATTCGGATGGTTCGAGTAAGGTACTATTCATGAACTTACTCCTATGTATCATATATGATAAACACATGCTACAACTGCCTCATTTATTTTATCGACTCAGCTCCATGAATATGAGGATCACATCCATTAAGCTAAACTTGCTCGGGACGAGCAAGAGTTTAAGCTTGGGGAAGTTGATGAGTGCATAATTGCATCATGTTTTATATTATTATTTTGTACTGTAGTTGTAGGATCTTGGTATTTTACAGTGTTCACGCGCACATTTTATGTCTATTTTCACCAGGATCAGGACAGATGATGGACACAATTCTTGGAGTAGTTGTATTGGGGAGAAAAGGTGTAAAAAATAACGTAAATCGCTTATCTGGAAAATATCAATAACACTAGAAGAAAACCTGAAGTGATCAAGGCATCCAAATAGTTTAACGACCAACTATACGACGGGAATAAGTTTGGGGACCGTATAGTTCCCATCATATAGTTGGCACCGCCACTGCCTCCTCAAATAGTTTCACCCCGTGCAACTCGATCAGAGAGACGACATATAGAACAACCAGAAATCGCCGAAACCTCACCTCTGGAAGGCATCTGGAGGGGGAACTCATCCACCGGGGATCCATATTTGCCCTGCACAGATCCGGGAGGCTAAGGCATTAATCTTCATCATCAATCGCTGCATCACCACCATCTCCATCCATCCCATCTACATCTTGTCTAGATCTTGTTGTAATTTCCGTACTCGTTGTGGATTTATACAAGTACTATTCATCTATGATAGATTCCATTGTTATTCCCATGATGTTGATTGCCTCCATGTCCGAGTAGATCATTAGTTCTTGGGGAGATGGAGAAACCCTAGTATGAGATTGAAATAAGATAAAGTTTATTATGATATTCATCGCTATGACCATGTGTTAGATTGTCTTCATCTTGATGTTGGGAGAAGTCGACCTATCAATATTTGCCTCTTGTGGGGACTTGATGGAGCTAACTATTTGTTGGTAGACGGAGGTGTGTTAGCACTTACAGTGACTATAAAACTGTTGGCACCCCTTACGTATCAACTTGGGAACCGAGGAAACTCACGGAACACTATCCATGCCATGGGATACGTCCTACGACATTAAGTCCCTTAATAGCGCAGTAATTCGATTGGTGTCGATTGCTGACTGTTGTGGTTATGAGGATGATGTGAGTAGTGGTTGCTGCCTATTTTTCCAAATACGGAGTTCCTCCCACACATACACATTTGAGAATGTTCATGATAATAATCTTTACCTTAATTATTTATAATGCTAGAGGTGTATCCACTACTCCCTGAGAACGCCTTTTTCCCTATTGCAGTTCCAATCTCTTTTACATACACAATACTTACTTTCTGTGTTTAGTTGGTTTACTTTACTTATTGCTCTCTTATACCAAAAACCCAAAAACACCTTTTTACACAATACTCACATTTTATCTTGTTACTTAGAACTTTATTTAGCATTTCTATTATAGTATTTAATTCAAGAGTTATTAGACTTCAAACTCTCGCTCCCTGTGGGATCGATATCTTTATTTCCAAACTAGTTACAAACGATCTGTGCACTTGCAGTAATCACCCCATGTTTCTTCCACCTCCCGCATTGGCCTCCCTCGATCCCCACCTCCTGGCTCCGCTACCATCCCCTGCAGGGCTCCACCGCCAGCCTTGTCAGTAACCACCAGGATCCGCTGGCACAATCGCCCGGATGACCATGCCCGCCACCAACCCCGCTCCCCTCTTCTGGCCTCGAAGGGTCCCCACCGCCGCCACGAGGCTGCCCTTTGCCCAACTACCGCCACCTATGCCTTGATCCGATGGAGCTCTGGCCACCACCCTGCTTCCTCGCCGTCGATCGTGTGGGCCCTGCTTCTCCGCCGTTCCGCGACCCCGCTGGCCGCCCCGCCCCTGGAAGTTCCCTCTCTGCAGCCACGCGTGACCCTGGTGTCCGCCGTCGTCGCCTGGCTTGCGTGCCCTTCCTCGAGCCCTCCCATTGAGCTTCCCGGCCACCGCGATGCCGCACCCCTCCTCTAACGCCTCCATCGCGCCGCTCGTCCTCGTTGAGCTCGGCTCACTGAGGCGACCAAGCTCCACTATCAGTCCACCCTAGGACGCGCGAGCCCGGTCCCCGCTCTCTCCGCCTCGGCACCATCGACCTTGCTAGTGCCCTACTCACCAGTAGCCGCCACCTCCGGTCACCGCCAGTCATGCGTGCCGGCGGGCACACAGGCCACCTCCCTGCAACTCCTGCTGCCTCTGGACATCAAGTTTGCGGGTTCTGTAATCTTGTGGGAGATGTGGTATAACAGTGGCCAGATCTTGTTGTCCTTCTGAGCCTTCATGTTCTGCCGCCCGATCCCCGTCGTCCAAGACTAACCTATCGAGATCTACTAGGAAGTTGTGTACTCGTGAGGTGACAAGTTACCACAAGATATTCTCATCGATCGGTACCTTGGAAGAATGAACATGGTGACACTCGAGGGGCCATCGACAAGATCCACAACCCCGGAACCGAAGAGCGGGCTCGAAGACGGGACCCGAACCTCTCGGAAAGGCAAGATCTCCTTCCTGGAACCGTCATGACTTTCTTCACGGATCCGATGGCCTATCCTCGAAGACATCTCCTTCACGGATTCGGGCACGCTTGAACACCATGATCTCCTGCTCGGACTGAAGACCCTGATCTCGGACCTAAAGACCGATCTTGGTGAACCCAAACCCCGTCAAACCCTCAGAGCCCAAGATCGCCAAACCCAATGTGTGACCCCTTTTTTGAGGCCCCTATTTTTATAATATATGACATCTATCTTGTGCATATAAATTTTCATGCTTGCATACATGTTTATCTGTTTGGGGTACTTTGTCGAATCACCTCATAATTAAATATGGAGACTATATGTGGACTATTATAGTCTTATATCGGCTCCATTTAAATTTGTGTAGCGAACCGATGCCATGTTTTGCCTTGTTAAGTCAACATTTAAATTGCGGGGTACCTAAACAACATGAAACCTCTAATAATTGTTGGGACCCTGATTCCGCTTAATATTGCCTAATTGCATCGCATCTTTGCCATGTCCATACACCATACATGCATCATGCTCGATCTTCTGCCGTAGTATTAACTGGTGCATCCGGTGTTTCTTTTAGTATTTTGCTTCTTCAAGGATTAGGCCGTTGAGTTGATGCGAGTATCGACAAGGTCTTCAGATAATGTATCTCCGGTAGTGTTTCCTAGGCGAGCAATCTCCCCCTTTCTACCTATTTTGCATTTACAGTCTTTACTTCCTCCGGTTGATCTATTGCCATCCGTGTTGTGATGCTTTAGTTTCTGTACCATTTATATCCTCTGGAACCTATATTGCCTTGGACACATCCTATTGCCTATTTTTTGATGGATAGTCCGCCTTGCGAGTCATAGTTGCTTGCTCACGTGCTGCTTCATGTCGTTGTCGTTCCACCGTTGTGGAAGGTTGACATATGCTTAATGGTGGAGATGATCATGGATTTTAATATAACTTGTCAATTAAAATGATGGGAATAGAAACTAATGCAGTGGCACCGGTGAGCAATAGCTAATATTTGGTTTTTAACCGCTCACTTGTGTCCCATAGGCCCCAAGTACTTGATACATGTTCCTTGACTATCGCACTATCTGCATGTGGGACCATGAGTCCCCGTAGCCAGAGCTTGATTCATTTCTTATTTCTTGGGGCCACAAACTAGTTTGGGGCTTTATTACTATCATGTACTTATGCCCTGCTTTACTGCTTTATTTACGATTGCGCGTGGAGCGCCTGTACTGTTTAGGACTTGTGACACGTTTTCGTTGTATTGACAAGGCCAATCACACTTTCGGGTTCCCAACCATTTACCACCATCGACACAAATCATGGGTCTGTCTCAAAGCCAGCCAACTTCGTTGCGGGTAGCTTAGTGGGGTGGCCCCCTGAAATATTTTATGAATCTTGTGATTGCTTTGTCGTGAAAGCCTCGTTAGGTTTTTATTTGGTTTTTCCGAGGTTGATCGTGCGTGTGTTGCTATTTGTGCACCCTTGCAAGGTAAATCTTTCTGAAAGCCGTGTCCATGGTTATGGATGACTTGGAGCATAGTATCTCGATCATAGACAACCGTAACTAAAGTAGTGATATAAATTTGACTTTGACATGTCTACTAATCAGTTTCACTAGAATGGAGTGAGTAAATAAAAGTGCCAACAACTGCTGGTTTTGGGATGTCTCATGTTAATTGTATCTAACTAGTAAGTATGGCAACTACAACGGAATGGTTAACTAAAACTTCCCACTACTTATGATTTCAGGATGACTCATGCTATCTGTATCTAACTAGTAAGTGCTGTAACTATAATGGAATGAATAAAACTGCCAACTGTGTGCATTCCTCAGATTGACTTCCTCGTTTGGTCTCGAGGAGGAAATGCCAGGATGGGTATGATTGGTGTTAGTAACAAGTTTTTTCCGAATAGGTCTTTCTTATCCCTCTCTAATAGCCGATAGTTGTATCGAGTCTCTATAGGTTGTTTAGTGCATGCTTCGCTTCTGCTTCAGTCCACCATACCTATGTAGGCGAGAGCAGCCGAATTCTAGACTCTCCTTGTACTGGCCTCAGTACTAACCGCTCCCTTTTTCCTTTGCCCTTTTGTCGGCACCCCTTTTACTTAACAGGTATGAGTTCGACGTCGTTAGCAGGGTTACCCTTCTGGCTTGGACTGGGAAGGGTTATGGATGCCATTGGTTATTCTTTAGGGCTCTTAGCCCCATTTGCATCTTGTCCGTACTCGGACGTTGTATCGTTTTCAAGGTGATTTGGATCTTTATGTATATATGTATTCTTGACTCGTTGAGTCATTGTTGTATATATATGTTTCTGTGGGTTCCATCGTGAACTATTGTGTAATGGTATTACTTCATTTTCTACCCGCACGCAAGTGCCTGGTGGGCATCTTTGAATTGTTTCTATGCGGGTTTGGTGGAAATTGCTAAAACTTGCATAGGGACGATTTGAGGGTGTTATATGAACCTTGTCTCCGTGGTCATAGGATATGGGGATAGCATCAACCTTGTTGCGTCCCTCCCTCCGCCTATGTTCTGTGGAACTTGTGCGAGATCCGACATCATGAGGTAGGTCTTCGACTTGCTGAGCAGGAGATCTAGGCATGCGCTGGTTGTTGGCACTGGACTGGCAAAACTCTAGATTGGTCTCGAGCCTCTAAGAGGTGGCCTTTTCATGTTGTTTGACAGCCTTGGCAATGAGATCGTATACTTGATCCAATGCCGCAGGGGATCTATCATGCTCCACCAGGGTTTTGGCAACGACCATGTTGAGGGTGGGAATTGACATGACTTGCTTCCTAGCCTTGTCAGTGTAGGGGGTAGCAGCAGCTTTTTCCAGTTTGGATTGACCCCATCCCAACTTGCGCCGAACACTAGGACCGTCAACGACGTGAGGAGGAAGTTGTCGTGCTTTCTACTACGTGAGTAACTTCTTGTACTCTACTTCCATTGCTTTTTCCACTTTGATCGAGTCTTTTGCCTTGGCGAAATCTTTGTTAAGCTTCACGCGTTGATCCGTAATGTACTTGCCCTCCATGAGGATTTCCTGACGCTTCTCATCAAGCTGAGTAACTTTCCTAATATGTCTCGCCATAGTCAGCTGGAGTGACATTGCCAGCTGCCAATGTGGATGGCGATGGCGTAGGATTTACTTGATTGGCACCGCTAGTTCCGATGGTAAGTTCCTACGCCTGCTCGGGGATAGCTGGAGTAGGCATGGCCATTGCCGGACTCGAGGGATCCACAACTATCATGGCATTGCCGATGAGTACGCCATGGAGGGTCGTGATAGAGCGTGTTTAGAGAGGTGGGGGAAAGCGGCGAGTTGACGAGTTCGAGGTAACACACCTTACCCAGGTTCAAGTCCCACAATGGTGGCGGAACTCTACTCCTGCTATAAATCACTATAATGGCAATACGATGAGTTACAGGGATCTGTTCGCTGTATGAGGTGTTGCGCTAAGCACTATGATTGTTTCCCTAAAGGCTCCCACAGGTCTAGCTTATAGAGGCGCCAGAACCTAGGGTTACAGGGAAAGACCTTGCCGGACAGGTTATAGAGTCCTACACTAGTACTAACTAGTCTTCGTGTCTTGTACTCCAAGGCTTCGGGTTGGTCGGTAACTATTCCATAGCCTTACTTCTTCCGGCATGGGCCTCCCTTCTGGATCCGTCTAACTAGGCCGCCCATCAGGCCATGGGCCATGCTACCAACTATGGGCCACCCGAGTTATCCGGATTAGAGACATGCAATGGTGGTACCCATTTAGCATATCCCCAACAGTAGCCCCCGGAGGACTTTGAGATCTTGTGCCTTCTTGCCCTTTGGTATTGAATGCTCCGTCTAGGTGATGTCGACAATTCGTCAAGAAATATCTCGAAGTTCTCCTGAAGAACCCTCCAATCTTCTCTGTCTTCAATATGTAAGCCAAAGATTCGCCAAGTCTTCTCTTTAGAGTCAGACAGTGTCTGCCTTTAGTGGAATCTTCAGACGCAACTACTCCACTGCAACGTTCAGTAGGATGACATAGGCTACAACCTACGCTTCCTAGAAACTCACATATATTAGTGGTTTAATCATTAGCGATTTCCCTGCGCGTAAAATCCAAAATGTTAAGCGGCAAACATGGGACGTGGAGAAATTACCATGCACGTTCGCACACACGTTGTCGACGCTGCAACCGTTAGATCTCCCGCACACGGATCTTGATGCCAGGGGCTATAAACATTTACCATGGCCAGAGAAATCTCTTTTACCCGATTCTCCCCTGCATCGTCTTCTTCCTCTCGCTGCCCGACCGTTCGAGCTCCCATCGAGAAAACCCTAGCCAAGAATCCTCCCTTCCTAATCCTCCACCAATCCACCCAATGGCCATAAATAGTAGCACTCCGTCAACGGCGGCAGCTCCCGAGGCATCAATAGATCCATCCAAGGGCGTATCCGTTCCACCAGAGGGAGTGGTGGTGCCTGTCTCCATCGTGATGGAGACCACCGGTGACGACCAAACCTGAGCGCCGCTTGAAGCCGTGGAGTAGGAAGCTCATTCCCACAAGGAAGTCTAGAGGGACTCTGAGCTTTCTACAGATCACCTAAAGGAACTTGTCATTGAAGGATACCTCCCTTCGGTGGAGGACCTGGTCTGGTAGCCGGCACCATCCGGCAAGGTCATCCCTTCTTCCCAAGCCAGAGAAAAGGTATACCTCAAGTCTTAGCTAGTACACAGCGTCTCCCTCCTAGTCTTCGACTTCTTCCTTGAAGTCCTGAAGTACTTCCGGGTTCTCCTCCATAATCTTTCTCCCAATAGAATCCTAGCACTTAGCAATTACATAGCCTTGTGTGAAGGATACCTAGGGATCAAACCTAGGTTAGATCTGTTTATTTACCTTTTCACTGTCAAGAGAGAGTACGGGGAGTCCAAGGATGAACTGCGGAACCATTAGCTTCAAGATCCATCCTAAGTGGCGGTTCCCCGACATCGTTGGCCATGAGTCTTGCAAAAACTAGCAAGGGACGTACTTCTATGGCTCATATATACCTGCTGGCCATCAAGACTCATATCCTGACTTTGTCGATGAGCTACCGCCAAGGCCCCCACCTGGAGATCCTAAGCCCCCCTCCCGTCCGATGATGAAGCCTCTCGCGCCATAAGGCGAATAGAATGGCGGGTAGACGGAGGGCTAACCAACTTCGACCTAGCCATGTGCTAGTTCATAAGGCGGATCCAACCTCTACAGCACCGTGCCCAACTGATGCACAAATATTCTAAGGAGAGGAAAGATTCCATGCGGATTTCCATGGACAACTTCTCCAAGGAATCCATCAAGCTCCGGCTTAAGGACATCGTCAAGGTGAAGGAAAAGAAGCGTGGCTTCAAAATCACCTTCAACATGTTCGAATGCGGCAAATGCCTAGAGGTAACTATGTTTCCTTTATTGCTTTTATATATACTCTAAGGTTTCCGACTTGGGTGTATCAACCATCTAACATGCTTTTGACGCATCAGTTGGTGACCTTGGTGGAGGAAGAAATGTCCTCCCAAGTCTATGATCCAAAGCTGAAAGACGTGCAGGTTATGTCCGATGATGATACCTCCAAGGATCATCTAGCTCTGGCAACTCGGAAGCAGAAGAGATCCACCTCTGACGCTATTACCGAGGTAGAGAAGAAGTCCACCGGCATCCCATTAACCAAGGGACCTGCTGCGATGTAAGTACATTCATTCTCTGACTTTACATTGCACCTGCTCATTCTTGTACTTATACTTTGTATGTTCCAGGAAGAGATTCGGTGTTAGTTTGAAACACACCTCCAAAGATGGAGGTTCTAAGAATATTGGCGAGATGCTAACCAAGTACTCACCTGCTATTGCTCCCCCGACTCCTGTTGCCAAGCTTGCAATAGGCTCTACTAGAACTTCATCCCCCCTCGCACTTGAGACCTCCATCGTGGAGATTCATCGACCCAACACTAGATGTCTCAGGTTCTGCCGGTATGGACCTTGCTCCTAGCGGCCAGGAGACGCGGGAAAGTACCTCTTCAAAAGTGGCTAAAGCTCTGGCTAAGGATGCCACTGAATAAGGGAAACAACAGGCGAAGAAATAAGCAGCAGCAACAACAACAACAACAATTATTAAGCCGAGAACCTCTACGCCATTAACTACTATGATAACGTACGATATGGCTAGGACTTCATCCATGCCTCTGGCTACTTCATCTGCCATGCCTCTAACTCCTTCGACTCTAAGCCTGGATGATCTTATTCAGTAAGCGAATGCTATTTATAACAATGCCAGGACCTTCCACGATTCATATGCCAATTTGCCAAACAATTTCAAGATTATTGCTATCGTAAGTCTTCGATCTTTTTACATTTTATTTATAATATGTCCCACTATAGCCCCCGAGCTCTTAGGCAGAAAATCATTAGTTATTTGCCTGAGTGCTCCAAAGAAGAACTAAGTGCAGAACTTGATAGTGTAGCCCCCTAGTTTCTAGGTAGAATGAATGATTCCGGCTAGATACTCTAAGAGAAAACACGCTTGAGTTAAAATATGATACTGTAGCCCCCAAGATTTTAATTGAAACCATTAAGTTTTGACTTTATGCTCTAGAGAAACTAAGTATTCTTCTCTTTGCAGAATGAGAATACCTAGAGGAAGGGTGCTAATGAGAAGTATGCCAAGCTGCAAAAAGAGCTGGATCTTGAAAAGGGTAAAACAACCTTTTTGAAGGAATAGATCAAAAATAGCCAGCGTCTATTTTCCTCCAACAGTTCCCTAATCCTTCATTTATAGCCATTTCGTCCGAATTCTCATATGCTATTTTTGTTCCGACTTGTAGATGCCATTGCCAGGGCCAAAAGCATCATTGAGCAATCCAAGCACATCCAAGAGCTGGATGATGAGAATAAGATCGTGAAGAAAGACCTAACTACTGCCATCAAGGGGCATGAAGAATCAATGAAGGTTCTACAAGAATATGTTGATGCTAAGATGCAGCGCATGAAGAAGGGGATTGAACACCTCAAGGAGCAAAACCAAGCTGCCACAGTGCAGAATTTTCAGGGTCTTGAGGTGTACAAAAAACTTTAGAAGGAGCATGCCATCTTGGCGGAAACCTGTCATCAAGCTGAAACCAGCATCTTCGGTAACTTTCCTCCATCTTTCTCAATTCTGTAAGTCGGATAAATTTATATTACTGTTGTACTCATGACCCTTGTCTCCTAAAAAAACTCAGCTCCCATTGGTTTAACCAACATGGGTGAAGGTGCTCCGGATTCAAAGAAATGCATGATTCTTGCTGGCAACTTCATCAATACTGCCATCACTCAAGCCAAGGAGATCACCCAGCCTCTAGAAATCACCATCAAGGCTACAGATTCTATCGCCAAGTACTCAGAAATCCTCCGTCGAGCCCCCGAGAAGGTAAAACGATGGAAAGCATCTTGCGTTCGGGCCGGTGCAAGGATGGCCTTATCCTTTGTGAAATCTCACTATGACGAAGCCAACATGGACTTGGTTAGCTCTGGTATGCCAGTAGTCGACGAGGAGGGCAATCCAATTGATGGTGATGTTATCTGGAGCTCCTGTGTCGGCTATGATACCAAGGTTTATAAGTTGATAAGGGCGGACGTCTTCGTGCTAGCCTAGGAGGTGGATGATGATCAAGCGGACTCGGATTCTACCCTTAGGTCTTCTGAATTGGACGATATCTCCAAGCCTGCTTCTCCTATTTCTAATGATGTGATACCTTTGATCTAGATTCACGGATGCAGTATAATAGCTTTTTCCCTAGAAGACCTAGGTTTAATTGAACCTCGGAAAGCAGTGCTAAAAGTTAATAAAAAAGGACACATCTACAAGACATTGTTTGTTCGTTTTACCTTAGTTGACCAGACCAATCTAGTTTACTTTATAAAGGGCTTGAATCAATGGATGGAGATAGGCCAGGGTTGAAGATCCACCTGGAGCTACACATCAAATGGGATAAAAGATAATAATAAGCATAGTCATGTATAGTGTTTGTATTGAGATAATCTTTTGTGGGAAACACATCCTAATATTCTAGAGCCCCCGTGATGCAGCGGGCATAGGAATAGACTTTTAATCCAACCAAGAGTACACCGAAGCCACGCGTTACAAACGATTATTAAGTGTAAACACAGATCAAAGCTTTAAGTGGTGGTGTTAGTGTTGATCCCGAATGGGGCGCTAAGCGAAGACCATACTTTTTCTGTCACTGAGTTTCCTATGAGATCGCCGGTAGCCAAGTATCTCACCTCAAGCCTTTATCAATCTATAGGATCTTGGGTACCTACAAGTCCATAGATCGAGACGAGAGACAAAGAAACAAAAGATACAAATCACGAAACCAAACAAAATACAATTCTCCCATGATCTAGATGCACATAATTGCTGCAAGGTTTCTCCCCAACCTGCAGCCCGTGAGGACTAATCACTCATAAAAAATAGCTCGGATATAGAAAGCATCATGCAAATACTTAGATCGAAATCAAATATTCTTACAATGGTCGCCAAATCACAAGGAGATCTAAAAGTACAAAGCAATGGCTATGGGTAGTGGAGGGATGGATGGTGGATGTGATGAACAATGGATGAACAATGGTGTGGATCTCCTTTGGGGGTGTTGTGATGCAATCTGAGAATGGCAGCTCTCTGGCCGGCAGCTGGAGCCTTGAAATATATAGGCGTCTTCACGAAAGTTGGAGGGTTTGACAAGATGAAGCCTTCGCCACCTGATACGGGTGGACGGTATGGGCATACCGCACCCATACTAGTGGTTGTTAAGCGTGCTGACGCCCTGGTTGGCTTCTCCAATTACTTGGCCATGTGTACCTCCTCAAAATACTTCATTATGACTCCTTATTTTGCCTTAAAAGAAGTGATTTCCTGCACAACATAAATCAAAGAAGGGATTTGCATATCTTTGCAATTATTAGTCATTAGTGGCAAAAGTTGAGAATTTCTTTGGCAATTGCTTGACCAAAAACAATGTTTAAACGCAGTGGAAGATGGCAAAAATCGGAGCCATCAACTTCCCCAAAGCTCAAACCTTGGTCGTCCTCGACCAAGAAGAACCAAAAGAACTATAAGGAATTCATCATTAAAACTTGAAACAACGAGAATAAGAGTTCACTTACAGTCAGTAGTCCTATGTGCTCAACACTTCATTCATTTCCAAAGCTTATCAAAGTTAGATAGATGACAAGAATACTATACAAGCTTCGGTAAGTCAAGATAATCAAAGTAAAGTTTAATATAAGTATAAATAACTAGAAGTGTAGCAATCAATCCAATTCCTCTAATTAACTCTCAGCTTGCCAAGGAACACTAGGATGTTTAAATAGCATAACTGAGTAAGAGAGTTTCATGTCCCAAGTAGTATAATAATGAAGTGTCTTATTTACACCCACATCAATAAGTCAAGTCAATCTAAAACAGTTCTAATCCAATCATTGTATTTCAAGAAAAATTCATAAAGTATTAATGAGACCATGCTAAGGACTTGTTATGTGGATCCTCATAGATATCTTTTTTTCTTTCTTTCTTTTTCATCTCATTTTTTAAGGATCGCCGTTTGTTTCTTTTTGCTAGTCTTTTCACGAACTTTGAGAGTACCAATACTTTTCCCCATACATTGGCACGGATGACAATCACGTCATCAACTCATAGCCGAAATCCGGGGTTATACCATAGATCGTTCAAAAGCTAGCGAAGTTGTTGGCATCCCAAAGGTGTGCATTAGAGACATAGAACAAAGTTGTCTCGCGTCTTTTTTTTAAGCTAGAACCATGATTTCACTACAAGAGAAAAGAGGTTTTGTGATAAATCACTTTCGTCACCGAAAATGCCACTTCCGTCACTAAGTACTCCCTCGTGATGAAAACGTGGCGTCACCAGGGTCGTCACGGAAGCTCCGTCACAGATTCTTTTATAGTGACGGAATACAAATTTTTGTCACACAAGATTGAGCTTCGGTGACGGTCCTTACGGCGTCACCTAAGATAGGTTATCCGTGACGGACCTTCTACGTCACCTAAAATAGGAAAATCTGTCACCGTTTAGCATATTCGTTGACGAAATATGCCGTCATGGAAGATTTATGGCGTCACGAGGATTCTGGCAGGTGGGACCTGCAATGCTGACGTGGCAGCTGGCAGGTGGGTCCCACCACGATGACGTGGCATCTGACAGGTGGGTCCGACGATGCTGACGTGGCAGCTGGCAGGTGGGTCCGACGATGATGACGTGGCATCTGGCAGGTGGGTCCGACGATGCTGACGTGGCAGCTGGTAGGTGGGTCCGATGATGCTGACGTGGCAGCTGGCAGGTGGGACCTGCAATGCTGACGTGGCAGCTGGCAGGTGGGTCCCACCATGATGACGTGGCATCTGACAGGTGGGTCCGACGATGCTGACGTGGCAGCTGGCAGGTGGGTCTGACGGTGATGACGTGGCAGCTTGCAGGTGGGTCCGACGATGCTGACGTGGCAGCTGGCAGGTGGGTCCGATGATGCTGGCATGGCAGCTGGAAGGTGGGTCCGACGATGATGACGTGGCAGCTGGCAGGTGGGTCCCACCACGATGACGTGGCATTTGACAGGTGGGGCCAATGCGATGCCGTGTCACCTTCGTGTGGGGCCCGCGGAGATGAGGTGGCAGCTGGCAGGTGGGTCCAGCGACTCTGACGTGGCAGCATGTAGGTGGGGCCGTCAACGATGACGTGGCGTCTGCATGTGGGGCCCGCGATGATGATGTCATTTTTTGGGCCGGCCCATTCGGAGCTGCCTTGTGGGCCGGGAGGAATGTGACGCCGTCACCAATTTTTTTGCACGGACAAATTTGATTAAAAATTGAAATTCCACGCAAATTACGAAACAAAATTAAATGGAAGCAAATATTTGAAATGGCAGAAAATTTATAAATATGAATTGTATCACACGCAAACTTTAAAATTCTGGTAGACTGAAACTGCTGTATCAAACTCGAATGACTAAAGGAATAAAAAAACAATGTTTCGGCCCACCCAGCCCATTAGCGCGCAGAGATTTTTGGCCCAATTCACGGGGACTGGGACTAGGAGTTCTGCGACATCCTCAACAGGTAACTAAGCATGCCATCCATTTCCTTCCGCCTCTTCTCAAATGCCAGACGATTCGCTTCGCTGGACTTTTTCACTGCTTCAAGTTCATCATCCTGCTTCTTTCTCATCTCTTCAAATCTCCTTTCCTGCTCTTGCATCCGTTCCTCCATCTCGCGTTGAACCCTTTCAGCTGCATTCAACGGATCTTGCTCCTGACTTGATAACTTTTCTTCTAAATCACGGATGCGCCTAGCTGAGATGCTAGACCTCTTGGAAGCAGATGAAACTCCGATGCTGGAAAGGAAAGTAATTGATCTTGAATTGTTCTAGTCTCTCATGACTTCTTCAACAATCTCCAGATCAGTTTTGGGAATCCAATCTTCTGGTAGTGGTCCTGTTTTCTGAAGCACCATCTCAGTCTACAATAGGATAAAAAAATAGCAAGTCCAGAGTTAGAAGAAATCAAATAATTAGACAAACTAATGAGAAATGCGTAGCACATAAAATAATTTACTTACATAAGCTTCTGCTGATTTCTGGAACATCATACCATCCTTGTTAGTGTGGCTTGCTTTAAAGAAATCAATCGGGGAGGTATCGACGTCCTCGGTCTTCTGAGATTTCTACAAGAATTATGACACGATGAATTATAAGTGTGTATGGCATGTTCACAAAAAGAAGTAGGTGTTGCATCTGAAGAGTTCGAATACTCACAAGTGCATGGTAATGTGCAACAAAGCTTCTTGAGCCAGTGGTGTGTTTCTTCGTCATAGCATCTCTGTTCTTCTTGTTACTCTCACAGATTGCCTATGTACAGATGCATGAATTTAGTATTCCACAGTACAGTAGTATGTCTGTGATAGATGTAGCTGAAACAACAGGACTCGTGTACCTTGTAGTGCTCATCATGCCATATATCAAGAAGCTCTGCCCAGCTTTCCTCGTCTACCTCTTTTGGTTTCAACAATAAAGCTTGCTCGCGGGTTAGGTCTTTAACTTCTTTCCAATAGACCTTTTTCAGCCTCGAACGTTGTTGGCGAATACCTTTCTGTAAAATGTCGGTGCAAATGTATTTGCCAAGGTCAGCACTGCTGTCCATTGCAAATTTTCCCTACAGATAACATGGAACACAAATTCATATCAGCATCGAATGACAGAATTGTTAAAAAATCATCCACCAATGAGACATTTTATATGGAAAATGAATAAGAGGTTAACAGACTTACAGTTATAGACTTAATGGTTTCCAGAATAGTATCTTTCAAACGACCTTCCTTGTCACCATACTGCTTCTAGTGGGTTGCCAGTGGCATCTTGCTGCGTATGTGAATGCCACACTCTGAACTCAGTTTTGCTGCTTGCACAGGATCAGTGGGTCTCCTCATGCCAGGAGTGAAGTTGATCTGCATCTTAGCCCCTCCATTCCTTCTAGACCACTCGTGTACCCCATGCCCCATAGTAGGTTTGCGTACATTACGCTTTTCCTTTAGAGCACCCGTGTCTACAATTGCAACTGAAACCAGTGACAAAACGAGAGTCATGACTTCAATTGAAAATTTTGCAACTAAACCAGTGAATAAATTGTAAGACGTGCTGTCAATACCTTCCCGTTCGCTGCGGACAAGTACATCTCCTCAGGTGAGTTGCTACCTCTAGAGGTTTGAATTAGCATGGGCGAGGATTCATTTCCATAAGTACCCCCTTCCCCTGCTTTCTGGGTAGGGGTCTCTGTTTCACCATCATCTTGAGTCTCTGCATTTGCTGCTGACCTTGTTACAACATTTGGAGGCACAAAGGTTTTTGAGCGCTTCTGCTTCTTTTCTTTTGTAGAACCTTCCGTCACCTGCATTTTAATAGATCAAGCCATAAATATTAAAGCAATCTGTACATATCCTACATGTGAAGGCAGGAGAATGCTGCATTTCTTCACCTTAGAGGAAGATTTAACAACATCATGGTCCTCTTCATCCGGAACAAACACATCATCATCACTGGGCTCGTCGGCAGGATCAGGTTCATAATTAGGGTCCTCGGTGATATCCTTCTCCTGCGGCTATGCCTCTTTCCGTGTTGTCACTGCCACCGGTTTCTTAGCAGTACCAAACACAAATTCACGCGCCATCGCCGTGAAATCCAACATTGGCTTGCCATGTTCAATAGCATTCTGCTTTAGTGCTTTAGACATACGAGACACCTTCTCATCCATCACTTGTTTCCTAACATTTTCATATTCGAATGCTGTTTTGACTTGAGTAACTGAAAACAATCAAGCAAAGGCAAGTCATGATCATACTCATTAGTACAAACAGAGTAGACAAGATCATTAAAGCAAAAAATATGTGATCCATACTGTAAAATTAACATGCTCACAAAACATTATTCTAATGCCTCCAAATCTCATATCGTCATTCTGTTAACTGTCTAAACCCTACTGTCAACAAGTTCAGTTCAGTGTCAGGTTCAGTGTATTAGGTATCAAGTTGTTCAGTTGCGTCAGTTAAGACGCCAAGCAGCAGGGTTTATCCAACAAGTTGTGCCCTATTACCTGAACCATTATGTAGGAACAGAAACCTAAATCTAACACATAGTTATAAGATCGGATCATAGGGTGTCATGCTCAACACATTCATGGCATCTGGAACCATGATCTATGAAATTAAAACCCAAGACAAGCACATTGTTGAAGGATTCGGATCATAGGGTGTCACGTTCAACATGTGCTAGGCATCTCGAACCATGTCTATGATCTAAAACCTAGATCTTGCACATAAGCTGCAGCATCTTGAACAATGATCTACACATGTTGATCTACTAGAACTCATGCTTGACTGATCTAGAAAGAGGCATAGACCTAGGCCTGCAGAAAAATGACCTGGGTGTTTACGCTTTTGCTTCGGTGTCGGTGGTAGCACATTCCGGCGTGGTGTGCCGCTTCGAAGACTGCCGGACATGTCGCCCGCCGCAGAGGGGAAATCCGCTGGCAACCAACGCCTTGCTTGACGGATCTGGGGTCGAAGAAAGTGGCGATGGGGTTCTAGGTGGGCGGTGAACAAGGAACGGAATTAGGGGATGGGTATGCGGGAGGTGGGGGCACGCCGTTTTTAAAGTGTCGTGGGGGCGGCAAATTGCTAGCGCCAAAATGGGCGGGCGGGTGGAAAACAAAAGAGGTGGGAACGAAATTTTTCGGTACACAAGTGGAGGGAACGAAAACCATTCATTGTAAATTTGATTGGAAAAAACAGAGGGAACGGAACGGGAGGTTTACAAGCGGGGATTATCTCTAATTACATATTGTAATTAAATAAATCCTAACACATGCAACGGCTTAGGTTTTGCCACTACTTAGACCTCCCGTGCAGAATTTGTAATATGGTTTACAAGCCGGGATTATCTCTAATTCATTGTACTATAAATTTATTTGGCCATGAACCATATTAAATTATTTGAATAAGTCATTTGTTTATATATGAAAAGGAAAACAAAATATGTTCATTCATGTACAACAGTTGGATTACTGAGCAAACAATACCATTAGTTTCCTTCATTCCACAACTGCAACTTGAAAGCTGAAGCACAATATCACTTAAACAAGTAAACCTCATTGATTCGAAAAACAAACAGAAGAGCAAAATTATTTCACATATTAGATATGTATCCAGCAAAATTTCCTAACATCCACCAAAAGTTAGGTGATCTCATTAGACTTTACACCTAGAAACTCAGCAAATAGTTTTGCAACTAGGAACAGGGGCGGATCTGCTTGGTCACACCCTGATGCACATGCAACAGGGTAGAAAAAGCATTTTTAGTCTTACATATTAGACTTAAGCATAGTGTATCAGGAAAACTTAAACAGAGTGCATCAGGGTAAGTTTAATCCTAGATCCTCTTCCTAGTCTAGGAAGAGGCACACATGGAAAAGGGTCAGGACACGGTCTGGACGTCCGTACTAGCCCTCTGACATCTCCTCCTCCTTGACGGGCATGGTCTGCGTGTCCCTGTCACCGCCACTGCCATCATCGTCACTGTCATCGTCGCTGCTGGTGGCGTACTCCCGGCGGCAGAGCCTACCGCCGTAGATTGTGACGACCAGCTCCCTATTGCCAGCATAGTAGTCGAACGCCAGGATGTTGCCTAGCGAAATAGTGTAGCACTTGACGAACTTGGGCCAGCCCCTGCGGAGGTACAAGCGGCCGTCTCGATGATCGAAATACATCTCCACATCGAAGGTCAGCCTGCTGTTACGCTCCCGGACGCGCACAGTGTTGGGCTGGTCGCCGCTGATGTAATCTTTGAAAGCATGGCAGAGGGAGAGCTTGTCCCACTTGTCCTCGTGAAGGATGTGGATGAACATAAAGTAGGGGTTCGGATACAGCGGCAGATGGGGTGGTGGAGACGGTGACGGCGACGGTGACGGTGACGGCGACGGCGACGGCGATGGCGATGGCGACAGAGAAGTGGCCCTGCCCTTGCCGCTGCCCCTGCCCGTACGACGGCGCCTCTTCTTGACAACGCGCGTTGCCAGCGTACGTGTCTGTCCTTCACGTCCCCTGCCCGCCGTCGCCTTGGCACCCCTGAGCATGGACACCGGCGTAGGCGACAAATCATTTATTCTTCTCAATATGAAGACGAAACCCTCTCGGTTACGCCACCCTTCTGAATGTGCTTTCTTCGAGTATATGAGAATAGCTTGTCCCTCTTCTAGATCTGTGATCTGTACGAAACACTTCCACCCATCTGGATCGAAGAAGAGGCGATCATCCTTTTCTATCTTGAAGTCGATGGGGGTGATCTCCTCTTTAGGAAGACACACTCCAGTTGAGCCTCCCTCACAGATTTGTAGAGCATTAACAACCTTCTTAGGCAATTTCTGATCAATACAAAACAAGATATATAAGTTAGTAAGTCGATGTCATAAACCACATAGACAAATTGCATACACGCATGGCAACAAAAAAGAATTAAAAGAAAGTTATATGAATGTACCATGTGGTATAGCTTAAGATTCATTTTGGTCAAGCGGGTTACGAATGGCAACCCGACAATTTTGCCCATGTTCGATTGAAGTTCCAGCAGATGCTCTTGCTCACTCTCAGTAAGCCGGCATCTTTGGGCGATGACGGCTCCGAGATCACGCTTCTGTGAAGATGCTCCTGCCATGTTAAAGAATGGGCTGCGCATACAAATTTCGCACACATTAACAAATGGTAAAAGTGTAGGAAACACATTATAGGTATTACAGCGTCACCGCAACGTATTTCATCACAACAATACAAATATTGTTTCTGCAAATACTTGCAAGTTATTTCAATGCTACAAGCACTAGTCATAGCATAGGAAAGCTCCAGACTCCTATTCTGGCTTGTCAGTATTGTACATTAGATTTAATTTTTCATGCCTGATGTGCTAAGTTATAGGTATAGTGTATTCCTACCTATTAGGAAAACATTTATTCACAAGTGTTATCTGTTGCTCACCCTTGGCTAAGATTTTCAAGAAGTGGCACATGTTCTAGTTTCTCTTATTTGTAGGCACACAACGATGCAACTTCCTATAAGTACAAGGTTATCAAGTATTGGGATATAATTAGAACACTTTACTCAAGGGATAGAGCTACTGAGCGGGGGCTAGGACTGCAGCTAAAAGCCGTGCGGGAATGGTGGACGAGAACGCTAACAATGACAACATCATTGATCAAGCTGTGTTGATATAATGAGCAGACAAGTGTATTTGTGGATACATTGATCTTTATTCATGTTGTAGTTGATTTTTATTTTGAAAATATCATATTTTATTTACATTATGTAATTGAATTTTGAAGCCAAATGTGTTGTTGATTTCACAATTGGCTTAAAATGGCAGCCAAACAGAAGCTTTAAATCATTTCATTTCAGAATTACAGGTGGCAGCCAAACATAAAAATTCATTAAGGAATTTAAATTCCATCCAAATAAAGTGACATGGGGATTTCATTTCATTTCATTTCAACCAAATGAAATGAATGCATAGGAGCCAAACGAGCCCTAATATATTTTCCTACACATGCATTATAGAGTTCAGACCTTATGCAATGTTTCCTTCCAGTAGTGTTTGATTCATGGGATTGTAATGTGCAGAAATTATTCCAGTAGGTACACTAGTGTATTTTCATGGGAAATCTAGCTTCAGCACATAGCTCGTGGAAAACCCTACTGGACAAACAATGCAGACATGATTTCAGTGGGCAGCACAAGTAAATCCAACATGATTGGGCTCGCCTTCAACGCGGAGCAAGGTTGCGGAGATGCGGTCAACGCCGACTGGCCGGCGTCGCGGTGGTGTGGCCGGAGTCGATGCGGACGTGCACGTCGTTACGGGCGGCAGATGCGTTGCGGAGATGCGCGGCGGCGTGGCTGTGGAGAAGCATAGTGGCAGGATTGCAGAAATACGGTCGTCGGTGGCTGGATGATCCTGACGGAGGCGATGCGGACGGCCACGGCGGTGCGGAGATGCGGATGGAGAGGAGCAGTTTGGGGAAAGTACGAGAAGGGGCTAGGATATCTGCAGCGATAGAGTTTTTCGCCAATTAGGTAAACTATTATTTGTACTAACATTGGTGCATGTTGGACCCACTTGTACTAACATTGGTGCATGTGGGACCCACTTATCAATGTTTAAAATAGCGGGCTATTTGATTTTGCGGAGCCGATTTTAAAAGCTATCAAAAGCTATAGCGGAGCTATAGCGCGCTATGCCCATTTAGCGGGTTTGCTAAATAATGATTTTTTTTAAAAAGAGCAGTACATATTGGTATATATATCAATAATTTACAAATATTTGACAGTTTTACAGATCAATGCTCTGATCAACTCACTTATAACAGGTTTGACAGTGCATAGTGCATATTACATAGTAAAATTTGAAACACAGCCACTTATACTAGCATTGGTGCATGTGGGACCCAATGGCATCTGTGGTTCCTGTTTGGCTGAGTTTGGGCAAAATTTGACCCTGATGACACATGTGGGTCCAGTTACACTAGCATCGGTGCATGCGAGTACCGATGGCATCTGTGGTTATAGTCTGAGTGAGTTTGGGCAAAAGTTTGACTGAAGTTGTGCTTAAGTTGACCCTGATGACACACGTGGGTCCACATACACTAGCATTGGTGCATGTGGGTCCAATGGCATCTGTGGGTTCTATGTTGACTCATATCGCCGCAAAAGTTGACCCTGATGACACATGTGGGTCCACTTAGCTAACATTGGTGCATGTGGGACCCTATGGCATCTGTGGGTCCAGTTTGACTAAGATTGGGCTTAAGCTGACCCTGATGACACATGTGGGCCCACATAGCTAGCAGCGGTGCATGTGGGACCCTATGGCATCTGTGGGTCCAATTTGACTAAGATTGGGCTTAATTTGACCCTGATGACACATCTTGGCCCACATAGCTAGCAGCGGTGCATGTGGGATCCTATGGCATCTGTGGGTCCAGTTTGACTAAGATTGGGCTTAAGTTGACCCTGATGACACATGTGGGCCCACATAGCTAGCAGCGGTGCATGTGGGACCCTATGGCATCTGTGGGTCCAGTTTGACTAAGATTGGGCTTAAGTTGACCCTGATGACACACGTGGGCCCAGTTTGACTAAGATTGAGCTTAAGTTGACCCTGATGACACACGTGGGTCCACATACACTAGCATTGGTGCATGTGGGTCCAATGGCATCTGTGGGTTCTATGTTGACTCATATCGCCGCAAAAGTTGACCTTGATGACACATGTGGGTCCACTTAGCTAACATTGGTGCATGTGGGACCCTATGGCATCTGTGGGTCCAGTTTGACTAAGATTGGGCTTAAGCTGACCCTGATGACACATGTGGGCCCACAAAGCTAGCAGCAGTGCATGTGGGACCCTATGGCATCTGTGGGTCCAATTTGACTAAGATTGGGCTTAAGTTGACCCCGATGACACATGTGGGCCCACTTACACTAGCAATGGTGCATGTGGGACCTAATGGCATATGTGGTTTCAGTTTGACTGAGATTGGGCAAAAGTTGATCCCGATGACAAATGTGGGTCCAATAACACTAGCTTAAAATAACTTTGTAACGCTTGCGTTTACAATTCTAGACTTTCATCAAGGCAAGTTTATATCTGTTGACAATCATATTCCTTTGAACTAGTATAGCCAGTGCACAAACACAACTGAACACACATATAACATTACATAGATATGTTTGCTAGCTCACGGGACTTTAAGAAACAAGCATACTAAAGTAGTTCAACTTAGAAAGTAAATAACAACAAAGTACCATGATTTTGTACTACATAAACAACATACAACATCACGAATATAAGTGGCTATAGTCTAGTAACGTGCTTTAATTCCAGCTGGTGGCGTTGGAGGCGGTGGGGTCGGTGGCTGTGTCGCCCCAGGCAGTGGTGGTGGTGTCACCCCAGCCAACGGTGGTGGTGTTGCCCCAGCCAGTGGTGTCGTTCTGCTCGCCGTCCTGGTCATCTTCGTCCGCTTCACGTTTGCGTTTGGCGACATGCACCACCTCTCCATCCGCCTCTTCCGCTCCCTAGACCTCCTGCTGCTCTTCCCAGATCGCCGTCGCCTGTTCCCTTTCAGCCTGCTGCGTTGCATCATCCTGCTCGTCATATGCATCACTCTGGTTTGTAGCAGCTGCCGCCTCGGCCTCGGCTTCTGCCGCCTCGGCCTTAGCTACTGCCGCCTTTTCTGCTGCATTAATTGCAGCCTTGCGAGTCCCCCGGTCTAGCCCGTCCCTTGCGATAATGAGCCTACGATACATCTCGTAGGAAACATACCCGTCTCTTGCTGCATGCTCTAGGTTCATCGCGGAAAGTGGCTTGTTCTCCCATACTTCGTGGCCATCCTTCGGGAGTGCCTTGCAATTCCCGAGATCTCTATCAATGATGATCACTACTAGAGATAACATCCCGTCCCTATCATACGGCTGATTCCAATGGAACCGTTCTTCGGTCTTAAACATGTCTTGGATATCGATGTGGTACTGTTCTGGAATGGTGATATCCTCATGTGCAAGATTCTCTTTATCACTCCTGATGTCCACGCTAGCGAAAGTGATCCCCTTTTCCTGAAGGAACTCTGCCAGTTTCGTACAAGGCTCCCTTCTCTTGCAGTATAAATGCAAATTAAGACATGAAAATAATTTAGATGATGTACAATTATTTGATGATAATGTTAAACAAGGTAATTGCATAACCGTACCATTAGGCCATGTACAACACCCTCAGATCATGCATAATACTTGAACTAACATGTCTAAGTATTTGAAATAAACGAGTGCAAGCAATGTATTTGCATTGGCTAATTATACATGATCTCAAATGGAAAATAAAAATATGCACATAACCAGTTTCGGACAAGGCTCCCTTCTCCTGCAGTATAGATGCAAACTATGACATGACAATAATTTAGATGGTGTACAATTATTTGATGACAACGTTGAACAAGGAATTTGCGAAACCGTGCTATTAAGCCACGTACAACGCCCATAGATCATGCATAATACTTGATCTAAAAAAATCCACAAGGACTTAAACCTATAGGAATTAAACAATGCACATAGGAAAAATTTCTAAGGATCAAAATCCTCCAAAATTCATATGAGATTCCTTTGAATCAAACAAGCTCTGCATCAAAGGAGGCCTGATGTGAAAACTTTCGTACAGGGTACAATCCTATGAATCAAACATGTGCTGATGGAAAAAACATAGGGATTGAATCATCTACAAACCCATAGGAAATCCTTTGAATCAAAGGAGGCCTGAAATAGAAATGCCCATCCTTAGTACGTATATTACCTGAAGTGGTGGAACACGAGGACAGTCTCCTTCAGGGCGATCTGGACGACGGTGAGCTTTTGTGATGGAGCTTCGTCCCGCCTATTCCTTGTGTACTCAAGGTCGAGTCCGAGGAAGTTGTAAGTCTCTTTCTCGAGCAATGGCTCGAACTTCTCCAGCATGTGATTCAAGTAGTTCACATCGTTGGTGTACACCACCTCCATAATCTTCGTGCCATAGGCACAGATGGGCTTGATGTCAACAGTGGTTTTCCCGTCATCGAGGATGTCTCCATAGGGATCCATGGATGCTGAGTTCCCCGTCGTGTGGAGGAGGAAGACGCAAGAGGAAGAAGAACAGACGAGAAGCGGATGCGTTGCGGTTATTGTGGTGTTACGGCGGCGGTGGAGTCGAGGCGGAGGGTCCGTACATCGATGTAGTCGACCCATTACGGTGCGATGCGGTTAGTGCGGTGGAGTGCGGTCAGTTTTGTTACGGTGCGATGCGTTTAGGAGTGGTGCGATGCGGTTGTTGCGGTGCAGTGGGGTAAGTTTTAATTTGTTACGGTGCGACATGTTTAGATGTGGTGCATGCGATGCGGTTATTGCGGTGCAGCAGTGGGATCAGTTTTGTTACGATGCGACGCGTGTATGTGTGGTGCGGTCCGGTCGTAGCTGCAAACTTTCAACAATTGAACGCACGGGGCTTTCACCAATCCTCTGGTCGTGGCTGCAACTTAATTTCAAAAATTGAACCCACGGCTTTCCTACAACTATCAACTCAAGTTTGACCTAAGCTTGTACAGTGCATAACTAATTTAAAATATCTCATAAAAATTGAAAACCTACACACTGATAAATTTTACGTGAAATAGTTGACACGAACAATTTTAAACTTGAAACATTTCATTCTCATCAAAATAACAATCCCGCATATGAGCTTCCACATAGAATGTACCATGACTCACATGGGTCCACATACACAAGCATTGGTGCAAGTGGGCCCAATAGCATATGTGGGTCCAGTTTGACTAAGATTGGGCTTAAGTTGACCCTGATGACACATGTGGGCCCACATAGCTAGCAGCGGTGCATGTGGGACCCTATGGCATCTGTGGGTCCGGTTTGACTAAGATTGGGCTTAAGTTGACCCTGATGACACATGCGGGCCCACATAGCTAGCAGCGGTGCATGTGGGACCCTATGGCATCTGTGGGTCCAGTTTGACTAAGATTGGGCTTAAGTTGACCCTGATGACACATGTGGGCCCACATAGCTAGCAGCGGTGCATGTGGGACCCTATGGCATCTGTGGGTCCAGTTTGACTAAGATTGGGCTTAAGTTGACCCTGATGACACACGTGGGCCCAGTTTGACTAAGATTGGGCTTAAGTTAACCCTGATGACACACGTGGGTCCACATACACTAGCATTGGTGCATTTGGGCCCAATGGCATCTGTGGGTTCTATGTTGACTCATATCACCGCAAAAGTTGACCCTGATGACACATGTGGGTCCACTTAGCTAACATTGGTGCATGTGGGACCCTATGGCATCTGTGGGTCCAGTTTGACTAAGATTGGACTTAAGCTGACCCTGATGACACATGTGGGCCCACATAGCTAGCATCGGTGCATGTGGGACCCTATGGCATCTGTGGGTCCAGTTTGACTAAGATTGGGCTTAAGTTGACCCTGATGACAAATGTGGGCCCACATAGCTAGCACCAAGTGTTTCCACGAAGCCGTGGATTTTTGCCCGGTTTCCACGTTTTGGCCGTTCGGTCCAACGTATCGCCCAGTTTTGGCATGTTTTGAGCGTAACCGACACACGGGAGACGCTAGTCATGTTTTCCACGATGTCGTGCTGTTTTCCACGATGTCTCCCGATTTCCACGTTTTGCCCGTTCGGTCCAACTTATCGCCCAGATTTGGCCTGTTTTGAGCGTAACCGACACACGCGAGACGCTAGTCGTGTTTTCCAAGATGTCGAGCACCAAGTGTTTTTGCTACTATATGCCAAGATACTTCCATGATGTTGAGGTACGTTCTTCCAGACTTGTTTAGTCTTTTGTTTCGCCAGGTTGTTATGGATTGTTTTTCCTTCTGGCAATGTTGTCATCTTGCTGCCTTGTTCGAATAGGAATGACCGAGTGTTAGCTTTTTAGATGCATGATGTTCAAACTCATGAACTTGGCTTGGTCAAAATCGTGTCGAACAAATATAATGCATTATGATGTGCAAGCTCTCTTTCAAAGTTCTACCAATGTACAAACCGCATGCTATACCTCCGTTTTAACAACATATAAAAATATGGTATCAAAAATTGAAAGTTAACTTGCTCAAAATTCAAATTTGATTTGGAGGTGATTTAGTATTTTGAAATTTCTACATGCACCAAGTTTTGAATCTGAAAAAACTCTACAAACGTATAATGTGGCCCCTACATTTCTTCAAACAATGGTGAAAACCTCATGGAGTTCAGACAAACATAGCTCCTCAAATGCAAATATGAATTTTTCTAAAATTCATGTCAAAACCACCTATTTGATGTGTTTAACTGAATTTTCAAATTTGTACATGCACCAAGTTTTGAATCTGAAAAAACTCTACAAATAAATAATGTGGCCCCTACAATCCTTCAAACATTGGTAAAACCCTCATGCAATTCAGACAAACACAGCTCGTCAAATCCAAATCTGAATTTTTATCAAAAAATTCTGAAAACTAGTCGGAATCTGCAAAATATTTAAAAATGATAAAAACAAGAGTAAAAAACCTAAGTACATAAAATATTACATTTATTTTACATACAGTTATCAAATCTTTATTACAAGCTATATTACAACTTACAAGTAATATTGAAATAATAACAAAATGTTTAAAAAAAGGAACTCAGCCCAGCCAGGCCTTCTGCCCGGACAAGCTACCTACGATCGAACTGGGCCTCTTTCAGCCCATTATGTCCCCAATGCCGCACGACGTCAGACGGGTCGGACGACTGGGAGTTTAGTCTCACCTCGCCAACTGGAGAGGATTCCGACCAGCTTAAATAGCCGCGCGTTCGGCTGCTATCAACAGCCTCTTTGTTCTATCTTACTTGCTATCAGGAATTCTACTTTGGGCCGTTGGGCTTACTGGCAGGTCACGGGCCTGCATCCTGGCCATTCATTTGGTTTCTAGTCGTATGCAGGCCGTGATTCCCTTGAGAAATATCCTGCCAGTGGGTGGCCTTTTTTTTGCTTTATTTGATCTTTTTGTGAAGGGTTCGTAGCATGGAAAACAAAAAGTTTCTACCGCAAGAACGAACAAAACCTAGATCTAATCTAGATAAAAGCCAAGATCTAATCTATTAGACATGTGCAACGAGATAGATCTGTACTAACCCTTGTAGATACGAAAGCGTTAAGAGATTCGGATCCCGTGGTTGATGTAGTCGATCACTTGCCGATCTCAAGATCGAGTAGACGATCCTCCAGCGCCACGTTCCGGCAGCGCTTCCGCAGTCGGTCACACGTGCGGAGTTAAAGCAGACCTTCCTCTCCTCGTTCCAGCGAGCAGCGGAGGTAGTAGATCTTCTCCACGGAATCCCAGCAGCATGACGGCGTGGTGGTGGTGGTGGAGTAGAGAATTCTGCAGGGCTTCGCCTAAGCCAGAGCAGAGGGAAGGAGGAGGAGAGAGGCGGCTAGGGTTTGGAGTGGTGGAGGGGGCCAGGGGTGGCGCCTCCACCCCTCTATTTAAAGGAGGGAGGCGCCATGGGAGGGGGAGTCCTAGTAGGACTCCCCTCCCTTCCTTGCCCGGTGGATTGGGAGGGGGGGAGGAGTCCTCCTCCCCCACGACTCCTTGTCTTGCCCCACAAGGACTCCTTGATCCTTTCTTGGTTTTCAAGCAAACTCCAAGAAATCTTCCAGAACCTTCCAGAACATTCCGAAACCTTCTAGAATCCTCATACAAATACTCCGGAACATTTCCTAACTTAGAAAATGATCCCCAATATATGAATCTTATTCTCCGGACAATTCCGGATCTCCTCGTGATGTCCCGAATCCAATCCGAGACTCCGAACAACATTCGGTCTCCAACGCACATTCCATATCTACTTAAAACAACTTCGAACCTTAAGTGTGTCACCCTACGGTTCGTGAATATGGAGACATGATGGAGACACCTCTCCGATCAATAACCATCAGCGGGATCTGGAGATCCATAACAGCTCCCACATACTCAACGATGACTTTGTGATCGATAGAACCATTAACATACAAAACCAATTCCCTTTGTCACGCGATACTCTACATATCCAAGGTTTGATCGTCGGTATCTCCATACCTAGTTCTACCTTGTTACTGATAAGTACTCTTTACTCGTTCCATGTTATGTCATCCCTTGTGACCCAGTCACATGCTTGCAAGCTAATTAGATGACATTCCACCGAGAGGGCCCAGAGCATATCTATCCGTCATATGGATGGACAAATCCCAATCTTGGTCCATGCGCTTCAACACATAGTTTCAGAATACCCAATGACACCTTTATGACCACCCAGTTACGAAGCGGTGTTTGATGTCATCAAAGTACCCATCCGGTGATGGTGATTAACATAACCTCATGGTCGAAGGATTAGGTTACTATGTATTTTAAAGCTTATAGCAAACGAACTTAATGACTTGATCTTATGTTATGCTTACTACGGGTGTGTGTCCATCACATCATTCTCCTAACGATATGATCTTGTTATTAACGACATCCAATGTCCATGATCAGGAAACCATGATCATCCATTAATCAACAAGCTAGTTTAACAAGAGGCTTACTAGGGACTCTTTTATGTTTACAAAACACACAAGTATTAATGTTTCCGGTTAATACAATTATAGCATGGGATGTAAACATTTATCATAAACATAAAGATATAATAATAACCACTTTATTATTGCCTCTTGGGCATATCTCCAACATTTTGTCCTATATTTTAACATAAATTCATACGTTTTTAATACAAATTTACATGGCATAGTGCATATACAGCACTATCTCTGCACTTAAATGGCCCAAACCATTTCAAATTTTGAAACACTACTACAATTTGCTACACCTATCAAAACCTTCCAATTTAGAATTGACGCAATAAAATACATTTTTCTAACTGGCAGCACAACTATCATGGCACAACACAGATACATATGTAAGAAACAAGCAATTAAGACCATGTAACCATAACCTTACTAGCAGCATAATAACATAGTAGTCTTATGGGAACTTCACCCTACCATCACAAGGTTACCACTTATAACCACAGTACCAAAAGAACATAGTTCTCAACCACTTCAACCTAGTTAACTAGTTCGACATATTAACCATATATACATAAACATCATCGCTATACTGATTATGTGACCATACATACTAGTAGCTGATATCAATATTCACTCCTCTTCAGTCTCGGATTCGCTGAACACAAACTCATCTGGCTGGAGGACCCTGAGAAAAGCTTCGTGCCTGCCACAATCACGCAGGTCACCCTCAAAGTAGTCCTCACCCAGACGTCCACGAGTGGCTACCTCTCGGACATGCTGCACAAGCCCCACCCTCAATCCCCCATGTGGCTTGAAGTGGTGGAATGGGCACCTGTAGAACTCGGTGCTGAATGGCAGGTAAGCAGAAATCCCCTTGTGCCTGAGCTTCTTTTCTTCTTTCCTCACAAAGGACTTGTATGTCCATTGCTCTACTTCAACATCTGAACCAGAGAAGTACTGGACAATAAACAAAACAAGAAAACAGTTAGTACTGCCTACTAAATATAAAAACCTACTACTTTTGTGTATGTCCAAATGCACTACAGCTGCTTGGAATAACATACCTCCTCATCAGGCCACGTGGAGAGTACATCATAGGCATCACCTGGGGTTGGTGCCTGCCAGACAATTAAGATAAATGAACACTAGCATTTAAGGTAATTACTAAAAGCATTCAATATTAATAAATAAAAACACTAGCAAAAATTAATAGCACAATAATTCGACTTCACAAATCTGATCATAAAAACAACATTGATTCAAGAAACAAATCATTAAACTACATCAATGCTTTTTATACTACATTCCATTAAATTACAATGATTATTTGGAGGTTGGAATTGAAGGTAAAGAAACTAGACTATACATTCAAACAAAAAAAATATCAAGGATCAATCAGTTTAGTATCAGGTTGCATGAAGCTCCAGCAAGTCAAAATAGAGTAGTACAAAGTCTGTAAACTAATTAGTCTACACAAATATGTTCATACAAGCATAAGCATCTAAAGAAATGTGTCTTAAAATCAGTTGGTACAAGTAAAGGAAAACAAAAGTAAGTACACAGATCACTGATTTGCACACTATTATGAGGCACCACTACAATCAATTAATAACATACATGCCATATGGTTATAACCACATTGTTCAGATCTAGTGCTAGAAGTTAATAAAATTCTATAAGTAATTTTAACACATTTCCCGTAAAAGCGATTAAAAAAAGGAAACTACAAAAGTATACTGAAGCTAGATAACCACATTATATCACAGCAGCTAATTCAGACTAGTTGCATAGTTGTAGCCAGCTAACCACATTATACCACATGTACCAAAAAAAACAAGCCATACTGTTAACTAGTTGAAACTAACTAACCACATTATATCACAGCAGCTGAAATGAGAATATGTAAACCATGTGCCTTCAACATAATACGAATTAACTACAAATTAAACTCTGTCAATTTAACAACAAATAAACCATCTTCCTACTAATTGGAAAAACTTCACCAATGGACTATCAGCATTGGTCATCTATACAAAATTACACAACGAATCTACAGACCCAGCCTTCCATCCAATAAGTCCCTAAGGCCCCGGTCGTTTTACTTTGGATTGTCCTGGTTTGACATGGATTGATGTGGTTTAAATCCTATCTAAGTCAAAATATACTCTAATCCAATCTAATCCAGTCCAATCTAACGTAGAGGTGGGTTAACCGAACATAGCCCAAAGGATATGAATCCCTAACACTGAAAGAGCTAAATCTACAAAACATATCTTACTTCCAAATAATTTGAAGGGATTGAATAGAAATTAGAAGAAAATAATACTAACCTGCATCGCGGCGACCTGTGGAGACTGGACCGGCGCCACATCCTCCGCGCCGCTGATCGGCATGTTCAGATCCAGCATTTCCACCTCGCCGAGGTCCGCATGCACCAACTCCTCCTCTCCGAGCGCCGCATCGACCAGAGCGACCAGCGCGGACCGACGACCTCCTCTACCGCCATGGCCCTCCACCACCTCGACCGCATCTGGGAGGCTCATGGCTCCAAACCCCGCCCTTGCAGAACTGCCTGCATCGCCGCCGGACCCCACTCCCTCCATAGTAGGCGTCGAAATATCGCGGTATGGGAGAGCTCGAAGGCCTCAGGCGGAGGAGACCGATGGGGAGAGCTAGGGTTTTCTCCCGCGCTCTTCTTTCCATATCTGCTGAGGCAAAATGGGGCAAATGGTGGGGATGAGGCCAGGCGAAACGACCGAGGGAGCTCTTATACGTCGCGTCGGTTCGTTTCAGCTGACGTCACCCGCGCACGTGACACCCATCCATACAAAACTAAATTTTTTCAGCAGACTACTTCTATTTTCTGGATAACTAAATTTTCAAATATCTACATGAACCATGTTTTGAATCTGAAATAACTCTACGAATGGAAAGTGTGTCCCTTGGAGTCCTTCAAACAATGGTGAAAACCTCATGGAATTCAGACATACAAAACTCCTGAAATCCAAATCTGAATTTTTAGGTCAAATTCGCGTCGAACGGAGAGGACGCATATGTACGAACCAAGCTGACCTAACAATATATCCATGATTAAACCACATCTTGTGGACCTAAAAATGATTTTTGCCAAAACAAATTAGGTTGCAATGATGTAGATGTAGATCAATATTTCAATGTTTTGACCATATTGACCAAAATTTGACTTGAGGTAAAATTTGAGCAAACAATCATTTGACAATGAACAAAGTGGTCACATTCCAACTAAATGACCCCAAATACCATACCATGTTGGTGAAATACAAATTTTATTCAAATTTTTTTGAACTACCTTTACAAAATGTAGTTGAATTTCAATTATTAAAATGGAAAATGGTATTTGAAATCATAATTGGACCAAAAACCCAAAAGATGAAATGTGTGCTATGACAAGATACACCTACATGCCAAATCTTAGACCATTCTGAGAAAGTATGCCATGGAGTTGGGCATCTCCTAGGTAATTTGGGTACTTACACATGAGACTCACACTTGAAACCAAGTGTGAGAGAGCAACCTCAAATTTCATTCAACAAAATCAAGGTTTATTATTTTTTGTGCAAACTAGGGTACAATGTAAGACACATGGCCAATGTTTTACTTTTTTTTGATTTTTTTTAATTTGCTTAATTTGTATCAATTAGTATCCTGTTTGCTTAATTTTAATTTACTTTTTTACCATTTTCTTAATTTGCTGCTTATTAATGTGTTGATTCCATAGTGCGTATCAATTAGTATCCTGTTAAGTGTAATGATCAATGCGTTTGAAACTTAAATTCATCCGAGCCTTGTTTCATTCTAGTGATTATGATTGCTCATATGATATCTATCAGTTAATAGTTATCAGATTACATTCTGAATTTATATAATATAGAATTTGTAGAGATTTCCGTTGCAACGCGCCACTCTCCCAAATGTCATGCGTGGGTCCAATGTGAAAGCAATGGGAAAGTGGACTACATATGCAGGACTACACGATTCCACACCCACGCGTGCACCAGAGGAAACCGAACCGCCAGCATCTATATAACACATCGGTCTCATCGTCTCTCCCACCATCGTCCACTTCTTCCCCAATCTGCCGAAAACCCCAATCCGCTCCCACCACCGCACCACCAATCTCATCCCTTAGTGAATCTGCAAGATGAAGCGCGCTCGTGAAGACGAGCCGGAGTCGAAGGCGGTTGGCGGCTCTGGCGATGCACCCGCGGTCGTCGCCGCGGTGGCGGGCGAGGAGTCTTCTTCGGGAGCACCAGCCGCTCGTCGGCGCACCGTGATCGTTGCGGACTCCACCGTACCGGTCATGGTCGCCGTCGATGATGAGAAGAAGGAGGATGTCGTGGCTCCCGTGGCAGATCTACAGAACCCGCATGCAGGCTGCCAGGCTCGTCGTGCCGGACGATGAGTACTACGACGACGAAGACCCTGACTCCATCGAGTACCTCTATGAACAAGCCCGCAAAGAAGATGTACCGTTCAAGGAGGAGGCCTCCGACGACGGCACCGAGGTTCTGAGATGTTCTATTCGATCTCCTCTGTTCATCTTACTGTTCACATAGGGTTTGTTCGTAGAGTAGATTGATTTGTGCTGTCTAGGTGGTCTTCTAGATATTTGAGATTATGATAACAAGAATTTTATTTGGGAAGAAATGATTGATCTGATGAATGGAATTTAATGTGTAATGATCAATGTGTTTGAAACTTAAATTCATCCGAGTCTTCTTTCATTCTAGTGATTATGATTGCAAGAATTTTAGGAAAAATAGGTTATTTGCCCCTAAAGTTCACATGCCTTGAATTATGTCCCCAAAGAATATTGTTCTTTAATAAATTATCCATTATGGACTTTCAAGCAGATAAAAATGAACGCTCAGGCGTTCTAGCGCTCACTAGACATGATAAGACAAAACTGTCCTCGATTCATCAAATATTGGTCACACAACATTATCCTCAATTCATCAAATGTTAGTACTATCACCGCAACACAAAACTGTCCTCGATTCATCAAATGTTAGTACAATCACCGCAACAATTTAGAATAATTTTGGCAGCATTGTTAATTATTTACAGCTTATTTCGTTTGATCATTGTTGTGCTCCTGTTTATATCACTTCTTACGTATTTCAAAATTCATAGGAAAACTCTGACGACGTGGGCCACAGCAAGGACGACAGGGACCGCAAGAGCCGCTTTTTTCTTAAGCGGCTGGTGAGTGGCCAGATACCTTTCCGCAGCCGCGGGGAGCTATCTTGCCCATTCTGCGGCAGGGTCATCACCAAGAACTTAGAGAGCATGATCCAGCACGCGGATGGCGTTGGCGTAGGTAGCAGGCAGAAGCACAAGGGCCACACCAAGGCGAAGCATGCCGCCTTTGGTAGATTCCTCGACAAGTACGTCAAGGGTGGCCTCATCCCGGTTATCGGTCCTGCTGTTGGCCCTCATGTTCTGTTTCCACAAGTTTAGTTTATGTTTGTGTTGTCCCCCTGGAGATGAAGAGAAACTATGTGATGTTTGAAGACTAAGTTTTTATTATGTATGGTGGAAGCTGGGCAATCATACCCAGTTGTTTAAGACTATGTTAATGTGTATGGAGTTTGCTGTTGTGTTACTGGTGCACTTGTTATCTGAATTCTCATGTTGATGCACACTGCATTTGTTTACTAAATTAGATGGTTTGATGCTTTATTTTGTAGCTAAGAAAGTTTGAAGTAAGTTTGGACTACAAAAAGTTTTTAAAACCAATCTCAAACCAGAAACTTATGTACTTTACATACTGATGATCCTTCAGAATGTCTAAAAACAACCACAAACATGAAAGGCAAACTCCTTATTTCCAATACTTTTCATAAAATTTGCAAAAAATTCTAAGTAAAGGATTTAATTAATATAGCTAATTCTTTCCTTGTTAGTCTCAAGATTCTATTTTAGAGGATCTTACAGGACCTAACTATGATGACTAAGTCAGAGCAATAAAAACCAAATCAATTTCCTTGCTCTGCGCACTAAATGTAATCAATATATTTCCTTGTTTTGCCTAACAGCTAAAGCTAATCACGCCGAGCCCACAAATTAAGCTTACAACTGGGTCCAGGCCTGGCATGCAAGCATAGTCGGACCAAATATATATACGCTCTCCCTCCAACAAACCCTAAATACATAGTTGGAGTCAGCGCCGCCATCTAAACCACCTTTGCCTAGGCCGCAGATCTGTCGAGAGAGAGGGATGGCAAAGGGTAAGATCGTTGCGGTAAAAATCTAACCTATCTAGTTCGCATGTACTGGATCTATTTGGAGAAAAATGTACGGCCAATGATCTTTAAATTTTATTTTTTGATTCGTAGTGTCCTTGGTGTTTTGACACCAAGGGTCTGTGCGGCCTGGGCGACAAGATCAAGTCCTTTTTTATTCTCACCCTTGTAGAGAATTTTGAAGAAATGACGGTACTGGTTTTATTTTTTGTATTATCATCAGTCTTTCCTGTTCCACCCTTTTGTCATGAATTATAGCATCTGTTAGTTTGTCATGTAGTAAACATGTTCCATTTTTCTTCAGTTAATACCCTGCTATGCTAGAGCGAATTTCCTTAAGAAGTTTGCCATCGACTCTATCGACCACGAGAATGATTTTGTGGTCGAGGTGGTTACAGAAAAAGGGTTCAAATTCAATGTTGATTGTATCAACAAGGATGGCAGAACATATCTTGAAGGCCAATATTGGAGAGAATTTGCTAGAGTCTACAATCTGGATGTTGGAACGGAGCTTGTCTTCTCTACCGACACACAAGGTCTATCTACCCCTATGACGTCGATCAACCTACTGATCACTCACCCATGTAAGTAACTGCTTGTTTGAAGTACTCCCTCCGTTTACAAATATACGATGTTTACGAGTTTGTATAAAATGGATGTATATATGTGGATCCACTAAAATATTTAGGTTCACCCATTTTGCTCGATTTCTAGTCTACTTTGTAATGTGTAGAATGTCACCGATGGAATTGTCTCTAGTTTTTTCCTTATGAAAAAGGTAGTAGTTGCTTTGTGTTTGGCACGATATTTTTTCCTTGTTCCTAAACAATCTTAATGTTGACGTACCTACCATGCATTAATCTTAATTTTGATTCAGTAATATTCATTTAATTAAGTATTTGAACTTGTACAGCATATTACAATCTGACCCAGGATAAGAAAAGCATACTTGACGCTATGCATGCCACTGATGGAACCATAATTAACTGGAGAATGATGGAGTCAGTGGTCAACAATGTTGACATCATTGACACGCTGGTTGATAAACATGGAGTTGGGCCTTATCAAGTTGGAAAATATGAGTCTCTGATCCACACATTAAGCTGGACAAATTGCAGGAAGAAAGAGCTAGTAAGTATGAGTGATCTACTTTGTTGTGCCTCTAATTTTCCGATTAACAAATGTTACACATTGTGCATGTGGACCAAGAACAGGAACTCCCGCGACGCCTTGTCCCTGAAGACATGGCTGAATATGGTGATATCACAATTGTGTGTGATAAATACACAAAGGTCAAAGGGTCGTACTCAATTTCTCCTGAGGATGGCCGAGTATGTTGCGCTAGGTGGAGGGAAGTGATGTCACAGGAGGAGGATTTTCGGCGAATTGGAGACAAGATGTTTTTCATGCTGTACGTGGGACGTAAGGGGGCTTTCCTATTTGCCTTCTATGTTCCAAATGTGGAACTTTAGTAGCCTTGATCATTTTCACTATGATGGTCATGGGTCATTTGTCGACCTAATAATATGAGATGTTAAGACAATATTTTACGGTCCTTTCATTATGTGGCATTAGTATGTCTGAAGACATGGTTAAGTGTAATGGTACTATTTAATTTTTTATGAGCTGAAATGTATTATGCCTGTCGTTGCTGCCAATTATAGTGAAATCGTGTTAATTGAGTTCATTTCATCGGTATATATGAATATTTTATGAGCTACAAATTTTATGAACTTAATAGACGGACATGTCTGTCGCGTAGGTTGTGTCACGTAAAGAAGTATCTATCTCCAGTAAATCTATTTTGCTGCTCGAAGTAAGTATGACAAAAACAAGAAAAACATCTAGGTACGACCATATATATCATTGTAATTAATAATTTTCTGTATAACATGGTTACTGGGAATTGAATGCAACAGTCTCCATAACTAGTATCAAACAGTACAACTGCGTGCTAGTATTTTAGTAACGCATTTTCACAAGGTACTAGTCAATATCACTATCAACATCTGAAATGCTCCTCCCAAATTCATCGACAACCGGTTCCAAGTCTTCTTGTTCTTCGTCGCTCAAGTCCATATCATTGTTTACACCATTTTTCCCTGCTAGTTGTCTAACAGTCTGAGAGTCAACAAATATCACATCATCAGAGCGATCAGCCATGTCGTCTTCATGATCATCAACATATTCATCTTCCTCGTCCTTAATTTGGTGAACAATGGGATCCTCTGAGCCTAGGTCTTCCTGGTATGCACCTGCATTGCCTTCATCATCTTTTTCTGGAACATCGTATACATTCCTGTGCTTGAAAGTTTGCACCACCTTCCAAGGATCAGCAAATTTTGTGTCTTCCAAGTAAAAACAAGTTTCTGCTTGGTGAGCTAATATGAAAGGGGCGTTCTTGTACCACAATACAGACATATTGATGCTTTTAAAGTATCCATCATCCTTAATCTCCGTGGTTTTCCTACTTCCAAGGTCAAACCAATCACAGTGGAACAAGAACGCGGATCTGTCGCCGTGCTTGTTTCTCAGGTACTGTAACTCAAGAACCTCCTTCATCACACTATAGTATTCTTGATCTTGTTCGTCAGAAACGGATCCCCTTGTCATTATGCCTGAGTTTTGAGTCCTCATGTTCTTCTCACGCTCGACGGAACGAAACCTAGCGCCATTTACATTACACATAGGGTGTACAACTACACGAGCATCTGGACCAAGTGCTAGTGATTTTAGATCTTCTGGAGCATTGTCCAAATTACTGACATGTTTTTTAAACCATGCAGGGAATTCTTTCTCTAGGTCCGCCTCAATGTTGTTCACACCCCTATTCTGTAGTTGTTGTCGGAAATTCCTAAAAATCAAAAACAAATTAGTAATGGTACTGCTATAACACAAAATATTACTGAAAATTTTGAATGATTAATAAAAAGGTAAATAGACCTACCGAATATAATTTTGTGCCTCATCACAGTTCTGAAGTACATACCAAACCATACTGTCAAATTCTTTGGGAAAATACTTCAACTTGGATAGTCCTAAACCTCTGGCTCCATCTGAAAAATATGAAACTCTAGCGGATCAACTCTTTGTTTCTTATCTTGGTTCCTCTCAGGCTTGTTATGTCTGGTTTCTATGACATCGCCCAAAAATTTAGAGCAATGATGCAAGCACTCATCAAAGAATGATGGGGGAAATAGCAGCTCAATCTTGCAAAGAATGATGACAATTTCAACCTTCATTCGACGCATCACAAATGCTCTTAGAGTTTTGGCACACAACTCCCTGAAAAAGTTTCCCAGTTCAGCAATGGTCTCATACATCGCCTTTGATGCAATCCCTCTCAGACCAGCTGGCAACACACGCTGCATAAGTATGTGGCAGTCATGCGTCTTCAGACCATGCACTTTACCCCCTGGGATGTCCACACATCTTGCTAAGTTTCCAGCAAAACCATCTGTGAACCTAGTGTTGGCCAAATACTTGCACAATTTTTGTTTGCCTTCCTTTTGAAGCGTCCACGGTACTTTCTCCTTTGAAAAACCCTTGGCCTCAGGTTTCATCCAGAACTTCTTCCTGACATTAAATTTCTCCAAATCCATTCTACCACCAACAGTGTCCTTGTTCTTTCCATCAAGCTCAAGAAGGGTACCAAGGATATTGTCCAATATGTTCTTCTCAATGTGCATCACATCTAGGTTGTGAACAAACTTCAATCTTGACCAGTATGGCAGATCATATAAGCTGATCTTGAGGTGCCAGGTTGGCTCACCAGTCATGCCACGCTTTCTCTTCCTAGTTGATGGATTTTTCCCTGGCCTGTAATCCTGAACTCTCTGTACCCTCTCCTCTCTTTCTGCAAGTGTGAAACTTGTTGGTGCATCCTTAGGTTCAGGTTTTCCATTGAAGGATCTGCTACTCCTCCACTTGTGATCGTGAGGCAGAAATCGATGATGACCAATATAACCAATTTTATTATGCAAAGACTCGTAGCAAGGATCCTTATCGCAGTGCGCACATGCGAAAAACCCTCTTGTGCTACGGCCAGACATCGTGGCATATCCAGGATAGTCATGAATCGACCAAAGAAACGCAGCATGCAACGGAAACTCTTTACCTGTGCACGCATCATATGTGCCCACGCCACTCCATAGCTTCATCATATCTTTTATCAATGGCTACATAAATACATGAAAATCCTTTCCTGGTAAATTTTTTCGAGGGATTAGCAATGACATCATGAAGTTGGATTGATCCACGCACATCCACGGTGGGAAGTTGTATGGAATGACAAAAACTAGCCACATATTGTATGAACTACTCATGTTTCCGTATGGGTTGAATCCATCTGTCGCAATACCAAGCCTTATGTTACGGGCATCTGAAGCAAACCATCCAAACTCCTTGTCAAAGTGCTTCCATGCTTCACCATCAGCTGGGTGCCTCAAAATACCCGGTTGTGCAACCCTCTTCTCCTTGTGCCACTTGGTGTTCATCGACGCTTCCTTGGAAACAAAAAATCTATGTAACCTTGGGATTATAGGAAAGTATCGAAGCACCTTGTGGGGAATCTTTCTCTTTGCTTCCGGGTCTTTCCACCTTGAAAATCCACACTCGGGACAATGAGTTGTCTCCCCAAAACAGAGCACAGTCATACTTGCATACATGAATTGTGTCATAACCAAGCCCAACCTCAGAAAGAACACTCTTAGCTTCAGCATAGGACTTGGGAAAATTCACTTTTGGCAAAGCAGCACATAAGACAACCATAAATTGATCAAAAGCTCTATTTGTGACCCGGTTGTATGATTTCACGTAAAGCATCTTCATAATGAATGACAACCTCGTCTCAGTGGTGCATCCCTCGTGAAGCTCTTTCTTAGCTTCTTCGATGAGTTTCGCATAGAAATTAGTGTCACTTGGGCCTCTGTCACCAGAATCATGCAGCTCATCTAACATCTTGTCAACATGATCATTATGATTCTCATTTCCATCATCATAATCATCATCGTCATCGCTTTGATACAAACTATGATCATAGTTTTCATCAGGACCATCATCTTCTCCATGACAACTCCACTTTGTGTACGAAACGGCCATACCATTGACGTGTAAGTGATACTCAACAGTTTCCTGAGTCTGCTGCGTAATATTAAGGCATTTTTGGCATGGGCACAATATTGATACACCTTCGTTGCAGTTTGCGCGCGCAAACTCCATAAACTCGCAGACACCTTGTATGTAAAAAGGGGTGAACTTGCTCCCATGAGTAATCCACTGTCGATCCATCGCCTACAAAAATATATATAATGTGTTCCACTCGAGTCATGATGCCATTCAATTTGTACTAATCGATGTGAAAATTGTTTACCAAAGTCCAAATAAATCACAATGTGTAACATAAACACCAATCCAAATCAATTTCATAACAGATCTCAAAGGAACTCACATGTGCTTCCTATCGCCGTGCGCCAGATCCAGGGAACCTTATAATAAAGGCCTTCGACAGGCTCGATCTCGGTGGCGACGCGCAGGATGGGCGCGATGCTGCTGAGCGTGGACGGGACGACCTCGTTGTCGAACCTGCAACTCGCAATTTTCGCGAGAGAACCAAATCCAAGTTGGTGAAGATCGTGATTTGAGCCTGCCGCGAAGCCTCGCTAGCTGGGATCGTGATCGATCGTCGTGATCGCGTAGGGGATACCCTTGACGACGCTCGTTCGCAAGAACAGAGAAGAAAACTGTTTGGAAGATCGCACAAGACCTAACTATAACGATCCGTGTTTGTACATGCCACATACTGCACATAGAGTTTACAAAACGGTAGGCCAATCAAACAATAGAAAAACCGAACGGTAGCCCAGCGGTAATGTAACGGTTTACTTTGTACTAGGTCCTCGGTTCGAAACCCATCTTTTCCCTTTTATCCTTTTTAACACAATTGCTAACTCGTTGGTCCCACGAACAATCGGTGACAGCTTCATCTACGACGCTCTAAAATCCGTCGTGCGGATTATCGGTGACGGTTTGCCGTGACGCGAAACGCGACCGTCACGCATTATCAAGCATACGTGACGCCCAAAACTAATCCGTCACCTATGGTTACTTTCGGTGACGGTTCTGAATTTTGTCACGAGACAATTCGTCACCGATTCTAGGATCTGTTGTAGTGTTTGATCCACAAGGTTAGCTTTGGCATGCATCACAATTACCACTAGACTTTATTTCAATCAAACAATTCCTTTCATGAGTGTCGTCGAGACTGTCAAAATATTTATGGGGTTAAGTATAATCAAGGGTATACTCTCAAGACAATTAGTCATCAAACAAGTCGTAAATTTCAGACTTTCTCTTATTGTACTTGTTTGGAATTATTATTTGCAAGGCAAGACTCAGTTAACTAAAAAAACTAGAGCAAGAGCTTCAACAACTAATCATCATACTAATAAAAAGCCTTACTCTAACCATATTAAATTACTACCCACTAGCATGTCATCTTAGCAAATCAACCAACTAAGATAAATAACTCAAACGTCATAAGTGGAAGACATAGAACATACCTCTCATAAGTAACTTCATGATCCTCTTCCTTATAGGGATGTGTTCCTTCAAAATTCAAACATGATTACTCTCTAAATGATATTAAAGCAAAGAGGCAAAGTATGAATCCACGTTTACAAAAAAGGATAAAAAGAAAAATCTTTTTGTATTTTTGAGGATAGGGGTTTAAGAATAGAAAAGAACTTGCGACCAAGCAAGGGTTTAGGAAAATAAAACCAAAGGAAAAGAAATAAACTAAAACAAAAGCAAATTAAAAAGCAAAGGAAAAAAGCAAAGTGTTGGAACATGCCAACACAAGTGTTTCAAAGCTCACAAGGAGCTGGAGTACAACCTCGTTATTACACAAATACATTTGCTAGGAGAACACATCCTCAAGCTCAGGATTTTGCAAGCCTTTTCGTTCCTCATTATGGTGGTGGTGGATAATATCCCTCGTTCCATTGGCTGCTCCAATCATGGAACTGGGTGGCGAGGCTTGCAGTGGCATCTCGAAGGTTGATGGAGAGGTTGTTCATGTTTTGAATATTTCCTTCGAGTGCATATATATCTTCATATGTGGTTTAGTAGTTTGGTTGCTGCACATCCTGTTCGGGTCCTTCTTGTTCTACTTCTTCATCTCCTCCTCCTCCCATAGGTATTTCTTATTGGGGTAGAATAGCTTCGACCTACGCGTCATAACGCAAACGTCCATCCTTGATAGAGAATAAACCGTTAGGCAAAGGAGCAGGGATCAAGTGATCCGCTCCAGGTATATTGAAGAAATATCGACCATGATTTTTAGAAATCATACCACATGCTCTTAGAGTAGATACACCGAGACGGGTACCTCCAGTCAACGCTTGGATGTACCTAGGTTGATACGAAGTGCGCATGCAAGAACGGTCACAATTCCTCCTCCACATATACGTCCCCGAGATTGAAGAGCTTGATGCTTAACATAAAACACAAGTAAAGCACCCATATTTGGCGTTAAGTTACAATTGATAAGTGCAGCTTTTGTGAGGATCAACATGTCCTCCTCATTAACTCTAGTAAACTCACCACGTGCCTGCAATGTGTTAGCAATAACACAGAACAAATATCAAATATCAGGATGATCAATTTGGTTCCCCTTGGGTGTGTGTCCACGAATTCTCATTAGGTTAAAATATTGTAAAGGGGAAGGATCTAAAAAAGGTAGTTGTGCATACATCGGTGGCGTTGTTGGCAAACCCAAAAAATTGAGCATATTGGATGAGTGTCAAAGTATACTCACAGTTTATAAGGCAGAATTTAATTCGATCAAATCCGGGCCTTTGTTCCTCGGAAGAACCATAAGGATCCACCGTGTGTGTCAAGGTGCTGAAGAACTCAAGCGTCGAGCGACGGTATGTCGCAACATCCCGAAAGACAAAATTGTACAAACCAACATTGTTGCAAAGTAATCGAAATCAGCACGAATTCCATGTTGGTTTAGGATAGAAGGACACACCCACTTGGTAGACTTGATATCTCAAATCTTGAGACGATCAAAATGGGTAAGATAGAACTCCTCGGTGAACTCGATGCCAAGTGACTCGGGGGTTAACGTATCAACGGGTGGCGCGGAGGACTCCGCAACCATCTCACGTGTACGACTCCTCGTGTTCATCTAATAAATAAAAACAAGACAAAGTAAATAAAGATTGTTAATAATTTTTTGGTCCAATAGAAACATAGTACAAGTGATTCTCTACACTAAATACAAAAGAAACTCCTTTAAAAACAATGCTAAGCATACTTAGTACCAAGATTGAATCAAGAACAAGACCCATGTCTAGATTGGCAATGATGAATGATTAAGCCAAGCTTTTGCACAAATAAGTTGGGGACTAGAGGATAATCATACGTTAGATCGATTGAGTGTGAAGGATCGAAGAAAGATTAAGCAAATTTGAAGATCCAATAGAGGTGGTTTGAAGTTTGGAGGAAGAAGAAAGAGAAAATAGATAATTTGGGATTTTTAGGTTACCTCCTCGGGGTGCTTATGGCGTCTGCGTACTCGGTATGGGCGGGCGGTACGGCCAGATCCCGCCTATACCGCGTAACTTACCTTTGGGGCGACGGCTGCTCCCAGGCAGTGCACTCGGTATGGGCACGTGGTACGGTCACGCGTGCCCGTACTGCTGGTCGTTAACGCCGCGGTGACTTTGCTTGAAATCTGATGTTTGCTCAGGGTACGGTATGGGCGTGCGATACGGGCGCGTCCGGCCGTACCAGTTGTCATTATCAACACCGATTCCTTCGGGAAACATTGAAATTTCTATCCCCATTTTCCTTGAGGTGGTACGGGTGCATGGTACGTTCCACTCCAGCCATACCAGTGGTCGTTATCGACACTGTGAACTACAAAAACTCAAGGAATTTGATTAGTAGCTCCGTGCGCCTACGCACATCTTATCTAAAGGTTATATAGCAGCAAAAACACTAAGTAATGATCCAGCAATACTTCTTAGGCCATGTGTTAGTAAAATAAAATATAGAGGATTACCTTATTTCTCCTCCTCTTTCCATAGGTCTTCTTGAACACTCTTTATTAAAAACAAAAACAAAAACAAACTAACATGAAAAAATAGTAACTAAAAACTTAGAGAATCTTTATTTCACATGGGTTGCCTCCCATGAAGCGCTTCTAGTTAAGTTCAATTAGCTTGACCTTGATGGCAATCACTTAGGTTTGGGGAGTGGAATGCCCACTCCAAAATAGTTTGCTTTTAAAGTAATTACACCATCATCATCATTAGGCTTAGCCTTCTTTTTCCTAGGGAAGTGGACTACAAAAGGATCTCTAGATGGTAGCCATATTCGTACATTCCCTTCATGTAAATTAATCAAAGCTTTAATAGTTCTTAAGAATGGCGTACATATAATTATAGGTGCTATGGGATCTTCAGGCATGTCCACAATAACAAGATCAATAAGAGCGAGACTACATTTAATTTCAACAACTATATTTTGTTTGATCCCAACAGCTTGTTTATAAGTTGAATCAGCTAGATGGAGTCTCAGTTCAGTTGTAACAAATAGCCCTAAGTTTAACTTATTGAATTGGCTTTTGGAAATCGTTGAGACATTTGCACCAAGATCACAAAGTGCAGATATCCCATTAACTCCCAACTTAATTTTAATAGTGGGCTAAAATATATCATCTAGCTTAGCTGAAAGCTTATCAGCTAGTCTTTTATACTCCACTCTAAATTACAAACCTTAGATGCTACTTGTTGTATAAATTGTTGGTACATAACATCATTGCCTTGTTCTATACCTGGATTCTTAACGGTGATCATCTTCAATAGATCTTCCACGATATATTCCGGTGTTGGTGCATTGCTATAGTCTAGCTCTTCAGGCTTTTCATCATTGGTTACCACTCTCATCATTTTGAGGTCTTCTACCAGATTTTGCTCGGGTTTGAGTGAACTTTGCTAGTATGAGAGCTTGGCTCTCGGCGACTTTTCCTAGCTGAGCCTCCATGGTATTTGTTCTTTCCTGTAGAGCCTGCACATCATTTCTAATTGCAACGACCTGATTAGATAATCTTCCTATACTACTTTCATGGTTCTCCGTAATCTTAATAAGCATATTGTTTTGTTCGATTTGAGCTTGCATAAATGTTATAACAGTTTGCTCAAACGGGAGATTGCCATGATTTGCTCCATTAGTGTTATATTAATTATTATAAGGAGCTCCTGCAGGATTAGTATGATATTTTTGAACATTAGAAGCATAATTATTTTTCCATGTAGGATTAAAAGGAGTGTGAGCAATAAAATTAACATCATTAACATCGGTAGTGATAGCATTAACTTGGGTATCTTCCTTACCCTTTACTAAGCTAAGCCACTCATCTACCTTAGATATAAGCTCCTCATTGCTTACCTCGGTAATTGAACTTACTCTCTTCGAGGTTCTTTCCACATGCCATTGGGCATGGTTATTTTGCATATCATCAAGTAACTTCTTTGCAATACTCCCATGCTTTCCCATGATCGTTCCTCTTGCTGCATTATATAGCATAGACTTAGACATTGGGTTAACACCATTATAAAATAAATGTAATATAAGCCATTCTTCCATCCCATGATTAGGACAGTTCATTACGGCCTCTTTCATCCTTTCCCATGCAAGCGCTAGTGGCTCACGGTCTTCTTGTCTAAAGCTTGTAATGTTGGATCTTAGCTGCATAGTCTTAGCTGGGGGAAATTTTAGTCATAAACAAATTAGTGCATTTCTCCCAAGATTTAATAGTGCCCTTTGGTAGAGCTAGCAACCAATCCTTAGCCTTTACTCTAAGAGAGAAAGGGAACAATCTTAGCTTAACAGCATCTAGATCTACATCCTTAATACACATCATGCCACAAATTTAAGTAAAAGTATTTAAGTGCAATCCCGAATCCTAAGAAGATGAACCCCCAAATTGGTTTTGTTGAACCAAACTTAAAAGGTTAGGTTTTATCTCATATGTTTCCGCATCAACTACGGGTTGAGTGATGGGTGCACGAATAAAATTATCAGTGGGAGTAGCATACTCCCCTAATCTCTTTTGAGCCATCGCTCTTATCTTTTTGGTAATTTTAAAGTAATGGAAACGAATAACAAGTAACTAATTTTTTTGGGTTTTCAAATAGATAACAAGAAAGTAAACTAATAACAAGAATTAAACTACAAGTAATAATAAAATTAAAAACAAGGTCTCTAATGACCTCACTAGGATAGCGAAATTTCTTCTCCAACAACGGCACTAGAAAAAGGGTTGATACATTCGATCCGGATTCACGGATGTAGTATAATAGCTTTTTCCCTAGAAGACCTAGGTTTAGTCGAACCTCGGAAAGCACTGCTAAAAGGTAATAAAAAAGGACACGTCTACAAGACTTTGTTTGTTTGTTTTACCTTAGTTGACCGAACCAATCTAGTTTACTTTATAGTTTTGAATCAATGGATGGAGATAGGCCAGGGTTGAAGATCCACCTGCAGCTGCACATCAAACGGGATAAAAGATAATAATAAGCATAGTCATGTATAGTGTTTGTATTGAGATAATCTTTTGTGGGAAACACATCCTAATATTATAGAGCCCTCGTGATATATCGGGCATAGCAATAGACTTTTAATCCAACCAAGAGTACACCGAAGCCACATGTTACAAATGATTATTAAGTGTAAACATAGATCAAAGCTTTAAGTGGTGATGTTGTTATTGATCCCGAATGGGGTGCTAAGCGAAGACCGTACTTACATTTCTATCATTGAGTTTCCTGTGAGATTGCCGCTAGCCAAGTATCTCACCTCAAGCCTTTATCAATCTATGGGATCTTGGGTACCTACAAGTCCACACAGATCGAGACGAGAGACGAAGAAACAAAATATACAAATCACGAATCCAGACAAAATACAATTCTCCCATGATCTAGATGCACCTAATTGCTGCGAGGTTTCTCCCCAACCCGCAGCCCGTGAGGACTACTCACTCATAAGAAATATCTTGGAGAGAGAAAACATCATGCAAATACTTAGATCGAAATCAAATATTCTTACAGTGGTCGCCAAATCACAAGGAGATCTAAAAGTACAAAGCAATGGCTAGTGGAGGGATGGATGGTGGAAGTGATGAATAATGGATGAACTATGGATGAACAATGGTGTGGATCTCCTTTGGGGGTGTTGTGATGCAATCTGAGAATGGTGGCTCTCTGGCCGATGGTTGGAGCCTCGAAATATATAGGCGTCTTCACGGAAGTTGTAGGGTTTGACGAGACGAAGCCGTCGCCATCTGGTACGGGCGGGAGGTACGGGCAGACCGCGCCTATACCGGTGGTAGTTAAGCGTGTTGATGTCCTGGTTGGCTTTTCCAATTACTTGGTTGTGTGTACTTTCTCAAAATCCTTCACCGTGACTCCATATATCGCCTTAAAAGTAGTAATTTCCTTCACAACATAAATCAAAGAAGGGATTTGCATATCTTTGCAATTATTACTCATTAGAGGCAAAAGTTGAGAGTTTCTTTGGCAATTGCTTGACCAAAAACAAAACGCAGTGGAAGATGGCAAAAATCGGAGCCATCATGATGCGGCATCAAAGTCCCCTGTAGCAGAGCCATAAACACTTGTTGTATTAAATGTGTCTCTAAGATGTTTTGTATGTATGCGAAAAACTTATAGAAGTAAGGTGGAAAACTTGGCTGCAAGCCTCTGCTACTTATCTATATCCAGCATGTGTATATTTTTTAAGAAAGTGCTGGCTTATCCATTATTTTGGTTCTTATGCTTGACCTTTCATGAGACAGAAGACTCACAGTGCAGAACCATGTTCTCAGGTGATGATGCTTAAAAGCCCTGCCAAGAACCTAAGAAGAAAATCGCCGGTTTTGAGTGCCAAAAAGTCACTACTCCGGAATCCACATAAAAAACAACAGAAAACGTGTAGATCAGAAAACATAAGCTAACGCTCGTAGGCAGAATTTTCACAAGTGCAAATGCAAACTTGCGCATAAACGATTTATATGATCCAAAAATGAACACTAAAGGAGGTAAAAGACTCAGAAAATATGAGTGAACCAAATGCTTTATTTCATTGATCATATAAGATACTTATTACATAATATAAAATATGCTAAGTGTAAAAAGGACGTAGATGTGCTATATTCCATGGCCGATTAGTCTCCGGATAATCATCATCGGGGTCACGTCACTTGTGCTTACGTTCTGTTGGCTTTTCTTTCAACTCGCGAATATCGATGAGGTAATAGGAACCATTGAGCAACGCTTGAACGGTCCTTCCCAAGGCGGGGATAGTTTGTACGACTTTTTCTGCTTGAGATGAAGCACCAAATCCCTCTCTTTAAACGACCAATGCCTAACACGGCGACTATGGTAGTTGCATAGCTTCTGATGGTAGATGGCGGATCTCTGGCATGCCAAGACGTGTTCTTCCTCGAGCAAGTCCACAAATAGGCGTCTGGATTCTTTAGCATCATCTTCGTCGTAGGTGGCGACTCTCGGTGCATCATGGAGGATGTCATATGGTAGGGCGACTTCTACTCCATAAACCATGAAGAAGGGGTCAAGCTGGTAGATCTGTTGGTTGTTGTTCGTAAACTCCACAAGACAGATGGTAATTCCTCTGCCTAGGCTCTAGCTGCTATATGTAGCGGTGCCTCTAAGTGTGGCTTGATTCCTTGTAGAATTAGTCCATTGGCTCTCTCCACTTGCCCATTTGACTGTGGATGTGCCACAAATGCTAGGTCAAGGCAGATGCCCTTTTCATGACAATACTCCTCAACTTCTCTGAGTGACAAGTTGCTGCCGTTGTCGGTGATGATGCTATGTGGGAGGCCAAATCTCACCACTAGACCCCGGACAAATTTCAGGGTTGTTGCCCCATCGAGCTTTCTAATGGGTTTAGCTTCAATCCATTTAGTGAATTTGTCAACTGCAACTAACAAATGCATAAATCGATAGGGTGTTGTCTGCAAAGGACCAACCATATCAAGCCCCCAGACCACAAACGACCAAGTGATTGGTATTGTTCGCAATTCTTCAGCTAGAACATGTGGTTGTCTTGCATAAAACTGACACCCAATACAAGTCTGCACTAGCTTGTCGGCGTCCGCCTTGGCGGTCGACCGGTACAATCCTTGATGGAAAGCTTTGGAGACCAACGATCGAGGAGCAGCGTGATGCCCGTAATCTCTGATATGTATCTCTCTAATGATGCCCATACCTTGCTATTGGGGGACGTGCCATAGGAATACTCCTGTGGTACTTCTTTTTTATAGCTGGTCGTCTATTATGACATAGCCTTTTGCTCTACGTAGCATCTACCGGCTTTCGACTTCGTCAGTGGGCAGTGTTCCATCTTGAAAGTAGTCCATGAACGGTTTTGTCCTAGCCGAAGAGGTCACTGTAACTGCGTTAACAAATGAATCCACTCTATCCGGGTTGTCGGAGTCTTCTCCCTTCATGGATGGAGTCCGTAAATGTTCTAAGAAAACGCTAGGAGGAATTGGTCGACAGGATTATCCAAGCTTAGATAGCAGATCTATCGCCTCATTGTCCTCCCTTTTGATGTACTTGACTTCGTAGCCGTCGAAGCACTTGGCTATCTCGTCTACTTCGTCTCGATATGTCGCCATCATAGGGTTTCGCATGTTCTAGGTGCCATCCACCTGCTGGGTAACCAAGTCGGAATGTTCACAACAAACTATGCGCTTGATGGCAATATCCTTAGCTACACTAAGTCCGTGAATGCGAGCTTCATATTCCGCCATGTTGTTGGTAGCGTTGAAGTGGATCTGCAGGACGTATTGCAACTCCTCCCCTGATGGTAATTGTAGTAATACACCAGCCCCCCGAGCCATTGAGAAACTTGGATCTGTCAAAGTGCACGACCCAAAACTCTGGGTCTAGCACATGAGTGTCTTCTGGAAGTTCTGTCCAATCTATGATAAAATCCGCCAATGCTTGAGATTTGCTAGCGTTGTGCCTCTTGTAGGTGATTTTGAAGGCATCAAGCTCGATGCCCCACTTCGCCACCCTTCCTGTAGCGTCCCTGCTATTGATAATGTCGGACAATGGAGCTTTGCTCACCACTGTGATGGGGGGTGCTCCTGGAAGTAATGCCTTATATTGCGTGAAGCAAGGAAAACTCCATGAGCTAGCTTCTGGTAGTACAGGTAACACTGCTTGGATTCCGTCAAGACCTCGTTTACATAGTAAACTGGTCCCTGAACACTGTGTTCCATGCTGATAACCCGGTTGGTTGCCACCATGTATATTAACATTGGCTCTATTGACTTCGGTGCTGCAAGTATTGGTACGGAGGAGAGCATTCTCTTCAACTCCTAAAGTGTTGCATCTGCCTCGTCCGTCCATATCAATTTGTTTGTCTTCTTGTGTAACTTGTAGAGTGGCATTTCCTTCTCTCCAAGTCGGTTGATGAACCGGCTTATTGCTACGATGCAACCTGTGAGCCGTTGTATGTCCTTCAAGCATGTCGGGCTTTTGATGTTGAGGATGGCCTTTATCTTCTCTGGGTTGACCTCAATTCCGTGATGCGAAACGATTAAGCCCAACAATTTGTCGGTTGGGACCCTAAAGACACACTTCTTGGGGTTGAGCATCATGTTGCATTTCTGGAGGTTGTCGAAGGTTTCTTGCAAGTCGGCGACAAGATCATTTGATTTCTTTGACATCACCATGATGTCGTCAGCATAAGCATGTACGTTGCGACCTATTTGGTCATGTAGACAATGCTGCATCGTCCGCTAGTACGTAGTGCCAGCATTTTTCAACCCAAAGGGCATCGTGACATAGCAATACGTGTCGTAAAGTGTGATGAACAAAGTGGCCAATTGGTCTGACTTTCGCATCTTAATCTGGTGGTATCCTGAGTATGCATCGAGAAAACACAGAAGTTCTGAGCTGGCCATCGAGTCAATGACTTGGTCAATGCGAGGCAGAGCAAAAGAATCTTCCGGGCACGATTTGCTCGAGCCGGTGTAATCAATGCACATTCTTAATTCTTTGGTTCCCTTTTTGGGGATAAGTACAAGATTGGCCACCCACTGGGTGTGAATGACTTCTCGGATAAAAATAGCCTTAAGTAACCTAGCTAGCTCCTTGCCTATGGCTCGTCGTTTTTCATCACCGAAGCATCGTAGAGGTTGTTTCACTGGTTTTGCTTTAGGATCGATGTTTAAGCTATGCTCGGCAAGTTCCCTAGGTACACCCTTCATGTCAGCAGGTTGCTAGGCGAAGATGTCCCTATTATCATGGAGGAACTCAATGAGAGCGCTTTCCTATTTGGGATCCAGGTCTATGCCAATGGAGGTGGTCTTTGAGGAATCTCCTTCCACAAGTTCCACCTGCTTGGTCTTGATGGTGGCCTTGAAGGCGGGTTCGGAGTAAGAAATATGCTTCTTCGAAGACGACATCTTCGAGGCGTCGACCTGGCACTGGATCTTTTTGAACTCTTCACCGTAGAGGACTGCTTCGGTGAAGGCGGCTTCACTCAGATCGCACTCCCTTGCCTTGGTAAAGCTTCCGGCAACAGTGATGATGTTGTTTGGTCCGGGTATCTTGAGCTTGTTGTAGATGAAACATGGCATGGCGAGGAAGGAGTGGAAGATGTCGCATCCAAATATGACGTGGTACACGCTCTTGAAGGGAACCACTTCAAAGGTCATGCGCTCTTAGCGGTAATTGTTGACATCACCAAAGGCGACCGGAAGGGTGATGCAGCCAAGGGCTGAGCTTGTTGGCTAGGAACAACGCCATGGAACATGGTGTTGCTCCGCCTTAGTTGGGTCTCCATCAAGTTCATCTTGTGTAGTGTATCAAGGTACATAATGTTGATGATGCTTCCACTGTCCATGAGGCACTTGGTGAACTCATTGCCGTTAATCAGGGGGTTGATGACCATGTCATATTGGTTCTCTATTGGGATGAGCTTTGGGTGATCTTCTTTGTCCCAAGTAACTGGAATTTCTGACCACGTGACGTACTAGGGAACCACGGGGATGGTGGCCATCAGTATCCTTAGAGAGGTTTTCTAGGCCCAGACGGTGGGAGTGCCAAGGAAAGTGTGGTAGACCGGAGCCTTCTTTTCAAAGGGATTCTTTCCCTTGACATCACCCTTGTCAGCGGTCTTGGGGTCCGCATATTCATCCATATCATCTGAATCCTTGGACTCTTCCTCCTTCTTCTTCCCTTTACCCTTTATGTCAGGTCTGTTCTTCCGACTTTGCTTGTAGCGGGACTTAGGGTCTTTCTTGAGGTCGTTGACAAACTTGCACTAGCGGTTGGTGTGAGTGGCTTTACCATTTGAGTCAAGATGGATGAAACACGACATATCATGGTACTCCTCATACATCTGTGGAACGCAGGGCGCTACGAGTGTAGAGTCACTTTGCTGCCCATGACCACCCCCCGACCACGACCACATTGTCCACCTTCAGCTCTGTCAGCGAAAGTAATGGCGACCATGTGAGATGCTTGCTTGTCTTCTGGCGGATTCTTCCACTTGTTGTTGTTGTTGTTCTTGGACTGGGTGGGAATAGTCACTACAAGTAGATACCCACGAGCATCATCGTCGGCAGCGGCAAACTCACTAGCCTTGGCAATTATTGAGTTGAGGTCAAGTTTTCCCTTGTCTTGAGTGCGCTTCAGCGATGTCGAAGCAGTGTTCCCTTTTATAGACCGTAGATGAAGACGGCCATAGCGGTTTGGTCATGTACTCCCGTGCATGAATTTTTCATATCAAGCCAACATGATAGGTAGGCACGAGATGGTTCGTCCTTTTACTGCACACACCGTTGTAGGTCACCAATAGTCCAGGGATGTTTGTACGTACCCTCGAAGTTCTTGGTGAATGCTTCATGCATATCCAACCAATTACAGATTGATTTCTCTGGCAAGTCTTCGATCCATTATCAGGCAGTACCAGAGAGCATAAGTGGGAGGTACTTGACGGTGATGTTGGGGATTTCCCCTATGATTTCAATTGCTTCGTGGTAGTCCTGCAACCACGTGGCTGGCCTGGCAGTGTCGTCATAGGGCTTGATAGTTTTGTCAATTCGGAGGCCCATAGGGTAGGTTGTGGCCCGGATAACCGATCCAAAGCAACGTGGCCCCAAGTATGGCTCTTCCCGGGCTTCATGGATCTTATCAAGGCACGATCATGCATCGTATGGCTCCGGTTGTTTCTTGTGCCCATTTCTGCCATGGGGAGGAGAGTTGTGGTGCGAGTCGTGATACCTACGCGATCCTCCGCCATGGTGACTACTAGGTGGTGACGGTGGCAGTGGCGGCGGTGGGTTAGCCTTCTTGCTACTCCCTCCATGCGAATCGTCACACCTATTGCGATTGCTTGTCGGACGCGGGGCTTCCTTGTGAGATCTGCTCCTGTATCCATCATTACCGCTGCGCCCTCCATCATGCCTAGGCTGCTCTCCCTGGTTGCATATAACGATGTCAACCTGGGGGCGCCTAGGAGGTGGCATGTTTGTAAGGTGGTGCAGCTGTGGGTCCTCACGATGTCGGGACTGCGAGGGTGGTGGCGAGCGACGGGGGTGAGCCTTGTCTCTGTTGCCAAAGGATATTGGATAGCATCAGTCCTGTTGCGCGCATCTGAAAGGGCATGTATGCCCCCATGTGTGGTTTTGGTAATTAATGGCCATCCCTATGGACTAATGTGCAAATTGAGTCTCACTTGTAGGTTTGTCCATTGGCATCGCTTGGACCATGTGTTGGTTTCAAGGATGAAAAAGAAGAAGAATTGTCTAAGTGCTTTGTGCCTATTGGAATCAAGTAGAAGAAGAAGATCAAGTATGTCTTGAAGAAGAAGAAGATAGAGTTCCTCATGGCTATCTTCAAGACATCATCAAGAAATGATGTGCAAGCTCAAGATGCACCATCTTTAGAAGATCTCATGCTTGGAGCTTGCCTCCTCGGCGTTCATGGAGTGATGAAGACAAGGTCAAAGAAGAGGTTTCCCCATGGAGTATGGGGGAGCCATTCACAAGTCTTCATCAAGAAAGAGCAAGCACGAGCAATCAAGAAAGGTGTTCCATCTTGAAGGTGACAAGATCGTTTTCATCAAGCTCAAGTGGGATGCTCAAGGCAAAGGTATGATCTTGATAGGGTTTCTTCTTTACCAGTCTCTTATAGTGTTGGGAGACTGGGTTTAGGATAGATAGCCGTACTATCAAGAGGGGCTCTCGAGTAGGTGACTCGTTTGTATCTTTCGAAGAGAGCTCAAACCTTTGCATACATAGCATCATCTTTCTTGGTTGTTGTTTGGTTATTGTCCATGTGAGGATCTAGAGCTTGTGGTTATCTCCATAACAATCTCTAGTTCGTCAAAAACGGACTTTCCTTGCATATCTTATTGCGTTTTTGATCTTACGGGTTTTTCCGGCTCCACACCTTGGAAGGTATCTCACATATATATTTATGGTATTTTCTCCCTTGGTGATACCCAATATTTCACATTTTGTTGGATTCTACTCTTTATTATCTTTCCAACAAATTTGGTTTCATCCCATTTGGAGCTTCCAAGCTCAACTACTTGCCTTTTGGGTTCTGGAGGTTTTACTGGTTCGTCGCTTCTGAGAGGTCATACCTTTCTCCATTTTATTGTTATCCTCTCTTGTTGGACTATGATGTTTCTTTGCATAATATTGTAGAGATTTTTGTTCTCTTCAAAACGAGCCCAAGATAATCGAAATCGGAGTCCAAAGTCAAAAGTTATTGAAGTTTTCATGCAATGCTGTCCAACATTTTTTTCTTAAGCGGTAGTACTGGCCCAAGTTCCAGCCAAAGTTCCGGTAAATCTCGTTTTTCTTCTGTATCTTGTGTTTCTATTTAGAGGTAGTACCGGTGGGGTACCGGTAGTTCCGGTGGGGCGCGAATCTGGCCCAAACGGGCAGATTTCTCTTGCCCTATTTAAGGGCCCCCTCTTCCCAAAAGTTTCCCCAACTTTGGAGGTCATTTTTGCTAGGTCTTCCACTCTCTCCTCCATTGTTGACCTTCAAAAGCTTGGCCTCTTCCCTTCTTCCTCCCATGATTCTTGCATCTCTTTGAGGGATTTGAAAGAGGAGATCTAGATCTACAATCCCCACCAAATCAAATCCCTTCTTGGTGAAGGAATCCTTGGGATCTAAATCTTGGAAAGTTTTTCTGTTCTCCTCTTGTGTTCTTCCTCCCTTATTCCCCCAATATATTTTGTAGCTTTGGTGGAATTTGAGAGTGAATAACTTGCCTCTTGCATTTGGTGCATAGGTTTGAGTTCTCCTCGGAGATTCGGCAAGTTCAAGCTCTTGGATTTGTTTCTCTTGAGTTTTTGGAACCCTAGACGGTTGTGTGGAGTTGTGGTGTGTTCTTGGGGCTCCAATTGAGTTGTGGAGGTTCCCCAAGCTTGTTGGCCTTTTGTGGCATTGTGGAGCCTTTGTGGCATTTCTTGGGAGCCCTTGGAGATTGCCCCAAGCCTTGCACGGATTCGGTGACCGCCCTCAAGTGTCCCATAGTGGAACGTGAGTAGGCCTTTGTGGTGAGCTCACAGGAGAATAGGGTGAGCCTTTTGTGGCGTCGGTAGGTTGCGTGCCTTCGCATCTTGGGGTGAGGCCTTGTGTGGCGTTGGGTGAGCATCGAGCCACCACACCTCGAGGTGAGCCACTTGTGGCATTTGAAGTACATTGCGCCGCCGCACCTCTCCAACGGAGACGTAGCTTCTTTGGAAGTGAACTCCGGGAAACAAATCATCGTCTCCACGTCCATCGGTTATCTCTCAACCGAGCCCTTTATTTATGCAATTTACATTGTGATAGACATCATGCTTGAAGTACTATATCTTGCTATCACCTTGTTGCTTGTCTTGCTTAGCATAGGTTGTTGGTGCACTTAGTTAAACTAGTGGATATAGGTTTTGGCTTGATAAATTAAATGTTAAGTTTTATTCCGCATTTATTAGAACCTAAACCGTAATAATTTTAAATCGCCTATTCACCCCCCTCTAGGCGACGTCCTTTTCCCTTTTCAATTGGTATCAGAGTGAGGTCTCTCGCTTCTTTGGATTCACCGCCTCGAGAGTAAGGATGTCTCCTAGGGGTTTAGTGCACTCTCACACATTTACATTTGATGGCACAAATTATGATGTTTGGCGTATTCGCATGCTTCGTCATTTCCGGGTCATTGACCCAAATATTGAGCGAATTCTAGATATGGGCTTGTCTCCTCCTAAGGATCCCCAAAATCTATCTTTGGAGGAGGAGAAAAATTCTTATCTCGAAGCTCAAGCATCTAATGTGCTTGTTAATGTTGTGAGCTTTGTAGTTCTTTCCTCAATCATGCCTTTTCGGAATGCTCATGATATTTGGACCAAGATTCAAGCAAAATATGATGTGTCCAAGCTTAATGAGGAAGATTGTGTTCCCTCCACCTCCGACAGTGATGAGTTCTCATCTTCTTCCACTACACCAACATGTGAGTTGTCACAAGGTAATGATATGGTGAGTGGTGATAGAACTTGCAATGTGGATAGTGAGCTTGGCATTCATGATTCTTCATATCTATCTCATTGCAATGTTGTATCTTCGGGCATGAACACTTGTAGGACTATATGTGATTTACATCCTAGTGTTGATTGCCCTTGCATATCTTGTAGAAATGGATTGAATATATCTCATGATGATATGCTTGCTTTGCCTTGTTGCCATGATAAATATGCTTATATTTCCTCTTGTACTTGTGTTGCTAACCTTGTAGAGGAAATCGAATAATGTGTGAGCCAAGGCAAGGTTGTGATTGGAGCTTCAAGGGTTCCCCCATCATCACCTTCTCCCAACATTCACTTATGCCTCATGGCTAAGGAATAAAAGGTAACTTCTCCTTTGGATCCCATTGCACCTAATGATGATGTGAATGTTGACTTAGAAGTATAAGATGATGTTGCTTCTTTAAAATAGAAGGGGGAGCTAGTCCTTCGTGCTCTTCACAATGATAAAAATGCTTGCTCTACTTTCATTGAAATCTTGAACTTTGCCATTGAAAGCAAGCAACTAATTTATGAGCATGAGGACACAATTGACAAAATGAGTAGTCTTGACCATGAGTATGCTAATGATATTGCAAACTTAAATGAATCTCTTGAAGAGGAACAAACCACCAATGAATCTCTTGAGGAGACCTTTGCCCTAGAGCTATCTAGGGTGAAGAAATCCCATGATAAAGATCTTGAGGTGGCAAGTGACCTCCAAATTAAAAATGATGAGCTTGAGTTTGCCTATGCTAAACACCTTGAGGATTTTGGGCACCTTAGAAATAGCTCTAGGGTCATAAAGGGGGAGCTCATCAAACTCACCGAGTCACATGAGCAACTTAAAGCTTCTTACTCTAAAGAGCTTTCCAAGTTGCCCTCACCTCTTACTACTTTTGATGATGCTTGTGCTACTAACTCTATCTCTTGTGAAGCATCTATTGTGAAGGAGAATGTTGAGCTACATGCTCAACTTGCTTTGCTAACTAACAACTATGGGAAATTGGAAGAGAGTCATGCTAATCTCTCAAGCTCGCATGAGGACCTTCTAGTTTCCCATGGTAGTCTAAAGTTGGCTCATGAGGCTATTTTGTCAAAGGTAACATCAAGTATGCCTCATGTGTATATTAGCACTACATCTACTCCTAGTATCATATTTCCATGTGCTAGTCCTTGTAATTCATCCACTCATACCATTGCTATATCTTGTGATGAATTGCATCCCTTGCCTTGTTGCTCTAACAACGTAGCATCTACTTCCTCTATTATTATTGTTGATACTAACCATGTAGAGGAAAACAAGAAGCTCAAGGCTCAAGTCAATTCTTTGAAGAATGACTTGAAGAAGTGTCATGAAGGGAAGACCACACTCAAGAACGTCTTGGGTGTGCGAAGATCCCCAAATGACAAGAGTGGGCTTGGATATAACTCCAACATCAAGAACAAGCCCACCAACTTGTTGAAGCACAAGGGCAATAAGAAGAATGGCCAAGGTCAAGTGAAGAATCCGGCCACCATTGTGTGCTTCAAGTGCAAGGAAGAAGGCCATCATGTGAGATGTTGCCCATTGAAGAAGAAGCATCAAGGGAAGCGGCCTCAAGCTTCACCTCAAGCTAGAAGAGGGCCTCTTCCCCCGACTCAAGCTCTTGCTCAAGGGGTGGCATCTTCCATGAAGAAAGATAGCAAGAGAAGGCTTGCTACATTTGCCGCGAGAAGGGGCACCTTTCTTCCTCATGCACTATGGGTAACTCCTCATCCAAGCCTATCTTGATATATGATGCATATTCTCTCGGTAAGGATGAGGTGGGCAATGTGTTTGCCAAATTTGTTGGTGCCCAAAGTGGGGTCAAGAAAAGAACCATTTGGGTGGCCAAGCCTATTGTGACTAACCTCTTAGGACTCAACTTGGCTGGGGACCAACAAGCTAAAACTTGATCAATAGGTGTTTGTTGGAGGGCATTGGAGGCTTGGCTACATTATGAAGAATTGAGGGATCTTCATCATTTATTTTTGACAAGTCAAGCCAACTGGACTATCTTGCTTCTATCTTATATCCAATGTTCCTCCTTGCGGTAACATGTGCTCAACGCCTTTACATTGAAAGTTACTTGCTCCCTTGTGCATGTGTTGGTTTTGTACCATTATATGTGTTTGTACATGTTGTGCTTCCCTCATACCTATATTGTGTTGTCTAGTATATTTGTGTATGTTGGTTGGCACATCACGTATTTGTGTTCTTATGTTTGAGCCTTTGTTGAATTTATTTGGTATCTTTCTTGGCTCTTGGGAGCGATTAATGGACAATTCCATTTTGGGGGAGTGTTATGCTTGGGCATTCCACAATCCTAAAATGTGTGTACATGAGGAATACCACTTAGTGTTGACATTACACGTTTATCTTGTCTCTATGTGGTATGTCATGCTCATCAAGAATTAGAATTCCATAATGTCCATTAATCATCTCCTTTTTGATCTTTTTGCCTCTTGTCGAGATCTCCTGGGTTATCACATTATGGGGGAGTCATATGCTTGGTGCATATTACAAACCTAGAAAATGTGAACATTTGAGGTAGTGCCACTTAGAATTGATATTTATTTATCTAGCTCCTTTGTGGCACATTTAGCTCAAACAAGTTCCAACTCCCTTGGACTGCGTTTATTTCTCATATTTTGGATCTTGTTTGTGAGAGTTTTTCTTGGTATGTGTTTCCTCAAATTTGGACCTCCATATACTCCTTGGAAACCATTCACCTCAAGTTACTTTAATCTTTGATGATTGTATGACTATTTGGAGCTATCAAGAATCTCTCTCGAAGCGTCAAGCATAATTTTTATATCTTGTTACATGCTTCTTTGTGTGAATATGATCATGATTTCCTTGCAAACTACCTCAGGATTTTTTCCCATAACTCTTGTCCTTGGACAAGTGACACTCCATATATGGTAGGATTTATTGATCATGTTCACTTTGGCCTTTGCTTTTCTTTGTCCTATCTTTGGCCAATAAATTGTTTTTGTTGTCTCCCATTTCTTCCTTGCCTCTTGTGGATCCCTTTAGTTTATTGGTATTCCCTTGTGTTTTATTTAATGTAGGTAGTAGTGATGATCTCATTTGTGTGCATTTTGTATTCAATCGCAAAATTCTATGTAATGCACCACTCATGGGGAGCTCTCCTATATTATTTAGAATACTCATGTTTATGCTTCTTAATTTGATCCATATAGTGTTTCTTGTGCTTGGTTGCTTGATCTTTTCTTTTGGTACTTTGTGCCATCATGAAAAGTGTAGAGAGTTTGGTTTATGTGTTGGAACCTTGCTCTATTTGGGAGTTGGTTTTGTCTCATCCTCTTTACTTGTTTGATCTTTTAGGATGAGATAAATCCTTGAGCATTGTGTGTTTTGTGCATCTTTTGCTCTTTGTCTTTTGCCTTGTTCATTTGTTGAATTGGTGTCCTTTCATGTGTTGATTTGGCTCTTTGATACAATTTGGACACCTTTTGTCATGTCACACTCTTGTGTGCTACTTCTTGGTTTACTTGGTGTTTTAGTTCAAATTGTATCTCCTTTTTGGTTCTTGAAAGTCTAGTGCATGCATATTTACTTCTTGTATATATTATGGCATGCTTTCTTTCTATGATCCAATGTATAGGGGAAACTTCACCAAATCCTATCGGCTAAGATGTGCATGAAATTCAATTTCATATCAATATGCACATATTTATGTGGAGGGACTCCTATGTATTGTAGTTTCACTAACTACTTTGGACCCAATTTATTTGGGACCATAGTGTACTTACTTGTGTGTAGGTACATTGGAGATATATTGAATACTTGTCTCATAAATTGGGAAGAAGTGGTGCTTACATGTCAATTGGAGGCAAGCGAGGATGATCAATCAATTCATATCCTCTACATCCTACCAACTATATCTCGGTAACAAGTATCTCTCTCATGCATACATATCTTGCTTCCAACCTTTTGTAGGTTTCTTGTTGGCATGAGTTTGTGTTTTTGCATATGTTGTGCTTATTTTTTGGGGAGATCTCTCTATTGCAAATGTGAGTATGTTGACATGAGTGCATATAATGGGGACTATACAAAATCATGCTCATGATTCACTTATCCCAAATATGTCAATCTAGCAATTATATTTCCTATCCTTTCCTCAATTTTCTCTCATGTGCAATAGTGAGTATTTTGCATAGTTGATTTCTATTTGTGATACTTGTTGCCTTTCTCCATATATTCCAACTATTCCCTTTTCCCTTGGTAATAGTTGCAACGTATGTAGTGTGTTGGTGTTTGAAGCTCATTGATGTACAATAAGATATATTCGAGCCTTTGGCCATGCTTTCATGCAAAAAATCCTATTGGTATGTTATCATTTTGTTGTTCATGTGCTTTCTTGTGTATCTATTTTGTGTGTGCATGTTTCTTTGTGGGCATATGTCTTTGTGATATTTTCCACCTAGAAACGTATACACACAATAGAAGATAAATCTTTGGTTGTTTTTGTTTTCCTTGGAGACCACCTTTTACCTCTTGTTGATTCTTCGGTGGCTTCCAATTTTTTTTTCTATGAGTGCGTGTCCCTTTTGTTTGCATCTCCGGGCACTCATAATTTGATCTCTGTTGCTGTGTATTGTTAAATGAGTTTGTAGGAGTGAGGATTCCATGATTGTGCACTTTGTTTACAAATATAATTATTATAATTGGTGCATAATCCTTGGGGAGCTTCTTCAATTCATTTAAGAATGCTCATTTGCCTTCGTTCTCATCTTTTGTGTCTTAGATGTTTATGGGGACTGAGGATTCCATATTTGTGCAAGATGTATTCAAATTAGTTGATTCTATCTTATGCACAAAGATTGGGGGCTTCCCTATTTCATTTAAACACTCATTTGCTAGTATCATAATATCTTGTGTCTTTCTTTTGGTATCAATTGTTGTTGTCAATTGGTATTTTTGTGTCTTTTGGGTTGCTCGCTTCATTTGTTGAAGCTAGTTTCTCTTTATTTTATTTTTGCAATCTTTGGGTCCTCAATATAGTTTTACTTCCTCCTAAGGATTCATCATTGGATATGTGCATGTGCACACCTTTGGAGGAATTCTCACTATATTGGTCGTCTAGAACTTTTCACCCATTTTGGCAATCATTGCCAATGGGGGAGGAGTTTTAGAGGGTTTAAGGGAAGTTGGTTTATTCTTTTGAGTTGTTTCTTAAGCATTAGCCTTGCATTCTCTTGCATCTTTGTTGTTGCTTTGCATATTTAATATATAGAGGAAACTCAACCACCGATAATGGTTGGCAATCTATCCAATGAAATTCAAGTTCATCACACATGCATAGATTGTGGGAGAGTTTGCTCTATATATTGTGGTTGTACCAACATCAAATACTTGTGTAGTATTTGATGTTGGCATAGCCATTTTGTTCGTTAAATTCCATATTTAAACCCTCTCTAGGGGATTGTCATCAATTACCAAAATGGGGGAGATTGAAAGGGCATGTATGCCCCCATGTGTGGTTTTGGTAATTAATGACCATCCCTATGGACTAATGTGCAAATTGAGTCTCACTTGTAGGTTTGTCCATTGGCATCGCTTGGACCATGTGTTGGTTTCAAGGATGAAAAAGAAGAAGAATTGTCTAAGGGCTTTGTGTCTATTGGAATCAAGTAGAAGAAGAAGATCAAGTATGTCTTGAAGAAGAAGAAGAAGAAGATAGAGTTCCTCATGGCTATCTTCAAGACATCATCAAGAAATGATGTGCAAGCTCAAGATTCACCATCTCTAGAAGATCTCATGCTTGGAGCTTGCCTCCTCTGCGTTCATGGAGTGATGAAGACAAGGTCACCCTTTTCAAGGAAATAGAGAATAGCTGGAACATTTAAACAAGTTTGATTTTTTATCGGATCATAAAACAAGAGGTTTCCCCATGGAGTATGGGGGAGCCATTCGCAAGTCTTCATCAAGCAACAACAATCAAGAAAGGTGTTCCATCTTGAAGGTGACAAGATCGTCTTCATCAAGCTCAAGTGGGATGCTCAAGGCAAAGGTATGATCTTGATAGGGTTTCTTCTTTACCGGTCTCTTGTAGTGTTGGGAGACTGGGTTTAGGATAGATAGCCGTACTATTAAGAGGGGCTCTCGAGTGGGTGACTCGTTTGTATCTTTCGAAGAGAGCTCAAACCTTTGCGTACATAGCATCATCTTTCTTGTTTGTTGTTTGGTTCTTGTCCATGTGAGGATCTAGAGCTTGTGGTTATCTCCATAACAAGCTCTAGTTCTTCAAAAACGGACTTTCCTTTCATGTCTTATTACGTTTTTGATCTTGCGGGTTTTTCCGGCTCCACACCTTGGAAGGTATCTCACATATATATTCATGGTATTTTCTCCCTTGGTGATACCCAATATTTCACCTTTTGTTGGATTCTACTCTTTATTATCTTTCCAACAAATTTAGTTTCATCCCATTTAGAGTTTCCAAGCTCAACTTCTTGCATTTTGGGTTCTAGAGGTTTTACTGGTTCGTCGCTTCTAAGAGGTCATACCTTTCTCCATTTTATTTTTATCCTCTCTTGTTGTACTATGATGTTTCTTTGCATAATATTGTAGAGATTTCTGTTCTCTTCAAAACGAGCCCAAGATCATCGAAATCGGAGTCCAAAGTCAAAAGTTATTGAAGTTTTCGTGCAATGCTGTCCAACGTTTTTTGCTTGAGCGGTAGTACCGGCCCAAGTTCCGACCAAAGTTCCGGTAAATCTCGTTTTTCTTCTGTATCTTGTGTTTCTATTTAGGGTAGTACCGGTGGGGCACCGGTAGTTCCGGTGGGGCGCGAATCTGGCCCAAACGGGCAGATTTCTCTTGCCCTATTCAAGGGCCCCCTCTTCCCAAAAGTTTCCCTAACTTTGGAGGTCATTTTTGCTAGCTCTTCCACTCTCTCCTCCATTGTTGACCTTCAAAAGCTTGGCCTCTTCCCTTCTCCCTCCCATAATTCTTGCATCTTTTAAGGGATTTGAGAGAGGAGATCTTGATCTACAATCCCCACCAAATCAAATCCCTTATTTGTGAAGGAATCCTTGGGATCTAGATCTTGGAGAGTTTTTATGTTCTCCTCTTGTGTTCTTCCTCCCTTATTCCCCCAATAGCTTTCGAGATTTGGTGGAATTTGAGAGTGAAGAACTTTCCTCTTGCATTTGGTGCATAGGTTTGAGTTCTCCTCGGAGATTCGGCGAGTTCAAGCTTTTGGGCTTGTTTCTCTTGGGTTCTTGGAACCCTAGACGGTTGTGTGGAGTTGTGGTGTGTTCTTGGGGCTCCAATTGAGTTGTGGAGGTTGCCCAAGCTTGTTGGCCTTTTGTGGCATTGTAGAGCCTTTGTGGCATTTCTTGGGAGCCCTCCAATTGAGTTGTAGAGATTGCCCCAAGCCTTGTACGGGTTCCTTGACCGTCCTCAAGTGTCCCATAGTGGAACGTGAGTAGGCCTTTGTGGTGAGCTCACGGGAGAATAGGGCGAGCCTTTTGTGGCATCGGTAGGTTGCGTGCCTTCGCATCTTGGGTGAGGCCTTGTGTGGCATTGGGTGAGCATCGAGCCACCACACCTCGAGGTGAGCCACTTATGGCGTTCGAAGTACATTGCGCCCCCGCACCTCTCCAACGGAGACGTAGCTTCTTTGGAAGTGAACTTCGGGAAACAAATCATCGTCTCCACGTCCATCGGTTATCTCTCAACCGAGCCCTTTATTTATGCAATTTACATTGAGATGTTGATCCGACTAGGCGGATGTTGATCCGACTATCACAAGCCGGCAAGTTGGACTTGTTCAGACAAGGACATGTGTCAATGGGTTGGACCCACTTTGACTTGAGCTAGGGTTTAGGACCAAGGGACACAAGTGTTGTGTGCCCTCACCTAATCGCCTATATAAAGGAAGGTGGGTGGCGGCGGACAGATGATAATCCAGTGCTACTTCCTAGGGTTTTGCTAGACTTGGCAACCACCTTCATGTCCTGCGGTGGCAATACCGAGACTAGCATCTCTCTTGTTGTTGTTCCACCTTGTATGTGTGTGTGACAGTAGAGGCACCACACCTGTGGTGCTCATCGGTGACGTTGGGCGGCGGCTTAGTTGGAGGCGAGGAGGAGCATGGAGCTGGCGACAAGGTGGTCCTAGGATCGAGAAGTTCGCCAGAGCCGGACGAGACGAGGGGAACATATGGCACCACTGCAACGCACTTCCTCGTCTTTCACACATGTGTGTTGAGAGGTACAAACTATTGCCTTTGACCTTAGCTGGATCTTGGGTTGGCTTACTGGAGTCCTTGCTGGAGCAGAAAAGTTTTGTTTTCGGCCTAGCTCTACGTGATGCCCAACAGTGGTATCAGAGCATCGGCTCTAGGTTTTTGTCCTAGTTCTTGCGCATGAGATGCGCTAGTAGGAAAGATTGGATCTTTCTCGCTGTTTTTGATTTTCCTTTTTGATCTATTTTGATCTAGGGTAGTGGCCAGATCTGGTTTGTCTTGGCCAAGAAGTTGGTCAAAACTGGACCATATCTGAGTGGGAGATCATGTGGCTGACATCCACGATCAACCACTAAAGTTGCTTTTATTTTTGGACAAGAATAGGACAGTTGTACCCTGTCAAAAGTTATGACTAAGAGTTAGCTGGTGTGATTTGGAAAGGTTCCGACTTGCAAGTTTTATTTGCTTCTTTTTCCCTCAAAGAAGGTCTAGTCGGATTACCCCTCCACTTGCTGCAACACTACAAGTTCGGACATTTTTGGTCAGTGGGCTCATATTGTTGGGGCACTGCCAATTCTCTTCGACAAAGTATGAGAGATTCAGACTCTCTCAATAAGGGGACTTGGTAGCTAGACTGAGTTATCACAATAGTTGTGGGCTTCAGGGTAAGGAGGGTTGTCGGACAATCCAACATGAATCATATAGAGATCTTATTGGCAAGGTGTTGCCTACTCCGAAGGTTCCAACTAGTAGTGACACATTGCCTCACTAGTTGGATAACTGACCGGGATCCTGAATCACTGTCGACTATCAGAGGGATATCAGTCTTAGTGGGAGTGTGCACGATTAAAGAGTTCAATCCGCCTACTCCTATTACAGATACATTGTCTTAAGTGTTTTGCATCTTTCGTTTGTAGATGGCACCAACTAGCACCGTTCAGGTTTCTAGTTTTGCGTTGCGTATGATCCTTGAGAAGGACAAGCTGAGAGGAACAAACTTTACCAACTGGTATCGTAACTTGAGAATCGTTCTCAAGGAAGGGAAGAGGGAACATGTCCTGGACAATCCGATTCCAGACGAGCCGGGCACTAATGAGGCTAACGCTATAAGAACCGCCTTTCGCCAGTCTCAAGATGAGTCGATGGAAGCCAGCTGCCTCATGTTCGCTCACATGGAGCTGGAACTGCAGTAGTAGTTCGCGAATGTTGAGGCGTACAATATGATCGTTTCCCTCAAGAGCATGTTTGACACATAGGCTAGGACAGAGAGGTACAATGTCTCCAGAGCCTTGCTCGGGTACAAGCTGAAAGACGGATATCCACTGGGACCGCACATGGTCAAGATGATCGGATATGTGCAGTCCTTGGATCATCTGGGTTTTCCCTTGAGCGAAGAGTTCGCTACCGGCATTCTCCCAAATTCTCTTCCTAGTGCTTATGGTCCATTCATTTCAAACTACCATATGCATGGTATGGATAAGAAACTGGCAAAACTCAAGGGATGCTCAAGACAGCAGAGGCCGACATCAAGAGAGGTGGCACCAGTCAAGTGTTGATGGTGCAGGACGCTTCCAAGATCAAGAAGAAATATTGATCTAAGAAAGCCAAGCCAAAGGGATATGGCACGCTGGATCCAAATCCAAAAGCCGACTTACTGACTAGCAAGCCAGCAAAACCTCTGGGTACAGTATGCTTTTATTGTAAGGAGGAGGGTCACTGTAAGAGGAAATGTGACAAGTACAAGGTGGATAAAGCTAGGAGTGGAAGTTTGACTTCCGACTCAGGTACACTTGTTGTCACTGTTATAGACATTTATATTGCCAACACTCCTAGCAGTACCTGGGTATACGATATCAGATCGGTTGTTCATGTGTGCAACTCAATGCAGGGACTAGTAAGGCATAGGAGCATGACGAGAAGGGAGATTGACATCAGAGTCAGAAACAAGGCAAGAGTTGCTGTGTTAGCTGTAGGGATGATGCAACTCCAGTTACCTTCAGGATTTGTACTAGAACTAAATAAATGTTATTATGTTCATGTACTAAGCCGAAACATCATTTTTGCCTCATGTTTGATGGAGCAAGGTTATGAATCAAGTATTAACAACAATGGTTGTTCCTTTTATTTGAATAATGTGTTTCATGGCTATGCATCTATCCAAGTCGGAATTTTTGTGCTTGATCTTGAATGTAAAACAGTTTATAACTCAAATACTAAAAGGTTGAAGCCAAATGATCTTAGTTCTACTTATTTGCGGCATTGTCGCCTTGGTCATATAAGCTAGAAACGCATGCAGAAGCTCCATAGTGATGGACTCCTGGATTCGTCCAGCTTGGAGCCGTTCGAAACATGTGAATCTTGTTTGCTGGGGAAGATGACCAAGACACCTTTCACAAAGAGTTGTGAGAGGGTGTATGACTTGCTAGAGCTAATACATAGTATGTATGTGGTCCAATGAGCATGACAACGAGAGGTGGTTATGAGTATTTTGTCACGTTCATGGATGATCTCAATAGGTATGGTTATGTCTACCTGATGAAATCCAAGTCGGAGACCTTTGAACAGTTCAAAGAGTTTCAGAGTGAAGTGCAAAACCAACCTGGCAAGAATATTACGTTTCTGCGATCAGATTGTGGAGGCGAATATATGAGCCATGTGTTTGATGACCATCTCAAGAGTTGTGGAATAGTTCCATAGCTCACTCTACCAGGAACACCTTAGAGGAATGGTGTGTCGGAAAGGCGGAACCAAACCTTGTTAGACATGGTGAGGTCGATGATGAGTAAGAAAGATCTACCTTTATCATTCTGGGGGTTTTTTCTAGAGACAGCAGTGATAACACTAAACAAAATACCATCAAAATCGGTAGAAAAGACACCACATGAGATGTGTACGAGCAAGAAGTCGGCCCTGATTTTTCTTAAGATTTGGGGATGTGAAGCTTTTATCAAGAGGTTACAATCTAACAAGCCCAACCCCAAGTCAGGTAAGGTAGTTTTCGTAGGCTACCCTAAGGAAACTTTGGGTTACTATTTCTACAACCTAGGAGAGGGCAAAGTGTTCGTCCCTCGAAACAGGGCCTTTCTAGAGAAAGAGTTTCTAAGCCGAAAAGATTGTGCAAATAGGGTGCACCTTGAAGAAATTTGAGATTCACCGACTCAGGACAAGTCGGCAACCTTGGAGGTTGAGTCGGACATTGTGCCTAAGCTGGCAAATGCACCAGAGCCACAAAGATCAGGAAAAATACGTGGATACATACTTATGCTTGACGATGATGAGCCGACAACCTACCAGGATGCAATGGGAAGTACTAATTCCGAGTCATGGCTTGGAGCCATGAGATCCGAGCTAAAGTCCATGGATGACAATCAAGTTTGGAACTTGGTTGATCTGCTAGATGGTACAAGATCCATCGAGAGCAAATGGGTCTTTAAGAGGAAAACTGACCAAGACGGAAACATTTCTATCTATAAAGCACGGCTTGTCACGAAAGGATTCCAACAAGTTCAAGGAGTTTACTATGACGAGACTTTCTCGCCAGTAGCGATGCTTAAGTCGTTAAGGATCATGTTAGCACTAGCTGCATATTTCAACTGGGAGATATGGCAGATGGATGTCAAAACGGCTTTCCTTAACGGAAATTCAACCGAGGACGTGTATATGATACAAACCGAGGGTTTTGTCAATCCGACTAGTCCTGGCAAAGTTTGCAAGCTTCAAAAATCCATTTATGGATTGAAGCAAGCAAGTTGGAAGAGTTGGATTATTTGTTTTGACGAAGTGGTCAAATCGTTTGTCTTCATCAAAAGAGATCAAGATTCTTGTGTATACAGGAAGTTTAGTGAAAGCTCAGTTGTTTTTTTGCTACTGTATGTGGATGACATATTGATAGTTGGAAACAACGTTCCAATGATGCAAGAAACTAAGGATTCTTTGGAAAGGTGTTTCCAAATGAAGGACTTGGGTGAGGCGGCATTTATACTAGGAATTAAGATCCATAGAGATAGATCCTAGAGACTCATAGGTTTAAGGCAGAGTACCTATCTAGATAAGATATTGAAGAAGTTCAATATGGATTCGGCTAAGAAGGGCTTCTTACCAATGGCGCATGGAATCTGACTTAGTATGACTCAATGCCCAGCGTCCGCTGATGAGCGAAGTCATATGGAGAGGATCCCTCATGCTTTGGCAGTAGGATCGATCATGTATGCAATGCAATGTACTAGGCCGGGCATTTCCTATGCTCTAAGTGTAACGAGCAAATATTAGTAGGATCCTGGTGAAGGCCACTGGACAGCAGTAAATAATATCTTTAAGTACTTAAGACGTACCCAAGATGAGTTCCTAGTCTATGGTGGTGAGTAAGAGCTACATATAAAGGGTTACACGGATGATAGCTTTCAAATCGACCTAGATGTGCGCTCGCAATCCGGCTATGTGTTCATAGTAAATGGCGGTGCAGTGAGATGGAAGAGTTCCAAGCAAGAATCAGTGGCTGATTATACTACGGAAGCTGAGTATGTTGCTGCCTCATAGGTGGCAAAAGAAGTGGTTTAGATCACAAATTTTCTGATTGAACTCGGTGTTGTTCCGGGTTTGTCCAGTTCGTTAAACGTGTACTATGACAATACTGGTGCTATTGCACAAGCTAAGGAACCATGGGCACACCAGAAGAATAAGCACATACTCAGGAAATTTCACCTGATTTGGTAGTTCGTCGATCATGGAGAAATTAAGCTATGCAAGGTACACACAGATGCAAATGTTGCAAACCCGTTGACCAAGATGTTTTCACAACCTAAGTTTGAGGCACACGTAAGAGTGATGGGCATGCGATGCCTAAGGCTTGGAGATGCCTGAGTGTTTGACTCTAGTACAAGTGGGAGACTGTTAGGAATGATGCCCTAGAGGCTCACATTCCGCCCTGTATTTGTAACCCGGAATCCGGCTTAGAGCTAGTTGTATGTGTTATTGCGATTGTTGCAGGTGTAGAACCACATACTCATTTCTAGCCCTAGCTAGTTTGTCCTTAGTCTTTTGAGGTTGGGAGGGAAACCCACTGTCGAGACTAATTTGTAAGTCGGAAGATGACAATGTTTCACGTCTCATGAGCATGGAGATGCTATTCGCCTTGCATTGGCTAGTCGGAAGAGGTATGATAGCCAGACCGATCCAAAGGTTAGTAGGACGTGAGCACACCACCATATGCTCCGACTAACACAATGGAATCCTTAAGCCTGAAGGGATCGCATGATCTGAGTTGTGGAAAAGTCAGCTTTGACTCCTTCTAATGCTCACCGTAACTAGGAGTCATAAGGGTGGTATTGGGCCAACTTCGAAGCAAACTGCATGACGTGGATCAGCCAAGACGGAATTTTCCCCTCCATCCTGAAGAGATATTCTCTGGGCCCTCTCGTGTGATATGTTTCAGAAGTATGGCCATGCGCTACTCGAGCAAGTGTTGATCGAGGTAGTCTGACTTAGAGAAGACCGAGGGAATCAGTTATCACTAGAACGAGAAGAGAGTAAACCGATAATGGGATGAAAGAATATCCCCTACGGTTTAACACCAATATCGTGAGACAAAGGGACTCGGACATATCGTCACATGGAGGGAACTTACGGAAACTGGGAGTCGACAAGTCTTGCTAGAGGCCTCTACCGACTATCAGCTCTAGTCAGAAAGTCACTGAGCTATGGCTCTAACTGAATGATTACCGAGTTGTGTCCGGCTTAATGTAAGCATGCGGGATCACACACTTAAGAGAGTGGGACTAGGCAGATGTTGATCCGATTATCACAAGCCGACAAGTTGGACTTGTTCGGACAGGGACACGTGTCAATGGGTTAGACCCACTTTGACTAGGGCTAGGGTTTAGGACCGAGGACACAAGTGTTGTGTGCCCTTTTCTACTCGCCTATATAAAGGAAGGTGGGTGGCCTTGGACAGATGACAACCCAGTGCTGCTTCCTAGGGTTTAGCTAGACTTGGCAACCACCTTCTTGTTCCATGGAGGCAAGACTGAGACTAGCATCTCTCTTGCTGATGTTCCACCTTGTATGTGTGTGTGACAGTAGAGGCACCACATCTACGGTGCTCGTCGGTGACGTTTGGTGGTGGCATAGTCGGAGGCGAGGAGGAGCATGGAGCTGGCGACAAGGTGGTCCTAGGATTGAGAAGTTCGCCAGAGCCGGATGAGACGAGGGGAATGTACGGCACCAACGCGCTTCCTCAGCTTCCACACCTACACGTCGAGAGGTACAAACTATTGCATTTGACCTTATTCGGATCTTGGGGTGGCTTGTCGGAGTCCTCGCCGGAGTAGAAAAGTTTTTGTTTTCGGCCTGGCTCTATGTGTTGCCCAACACAAGTCCCACAATGGTGGCGGAACTCTACTCCTACTATAAATCACTATAATAGCAATACGCCAAGTTATAGGGATCGGTTCGCTGTGTGAGGTGTTGCGCTAAGCACTATGATTGTTGCCCTAAAGGCTCCCGCAGGTACGGCTTATAAAGGCGCCAAAACCTAGGGTTACAGGGAAAGACCTTGTCGGACAGGTTATAGAGTCCTACACTAATACTAACTAATCTTCGTGTCTTGGACTCCAAGGCTCTGGGTTGGTCGGTAACTGCACTGTAGCATTCCTTCTTCCAACATGGGCCTCCCTTCGAGATCTGTCTAACTAGGCCACCCAGGAGGCCATGGGTCGTGCTACCAACCATGGGCCACCCAGGTTATCTGGATTAGAGACATGCAATGGTGGTACCCATTTAGCATATCCCCAACAACGACATTCTTACCTACGGCCACTGCCTTCCCGACATCGTCTGCTGCCAGAGGGGATGCTCTGGCACCTTGGTTCTCCTAGTCTTCTTTTATCACGTTCCCGGTGGCCACCAGTACCTAAAGGGAAGTGGTGATTTGTTCATTGCGCGCCTCGCGTTCGATCTACTCCTCGATCTCCTTCATGGCAGTATCGAGTTCCTTCAAGTTGTCTAACATGCTACCGCAGTCCATGTCGCCGATGTCGGCGTAGATTGCATCTAGGACTGAGTCGGAAGGCTTATTGCCATTCTCAGAAGTGGAGCCCAATCTGGAGGTGATGTGGCCAATGAACTTGGATCCTTCGGTTGCGGTGTTGTTGGTGGCCCGAGCCTCGTCCTCAGCTTTGGAGAAATGGTTAATAGTCTCGATCACTTGGCTGAAACTGAGTAACCCGGCGGCTTGTTGCCTCCTGGGCGAATGCCAGAGAAGTGTACCGCGTTCGAGCTCGATCTAAGCCGGCAAACTCCAAAGAGATATCCGAGATCGATCCTTCCTCTGTGATCGTGGCCAGCCCGGAGGTGGCTCGTGTGGGTCTTGATGTGTGTCTGGCTTCCTTGGAGCTTGATCCCGAGCTGGTTTCGCTGATGAAGATGTGGATGTCCCCGATTGGAATAATGGAGCATCGGGTGGGGTTCGTATTTGCCCTGATCCAGAACTCGTCCGGAGGGACGATCGGAATGTTGCTAGAGAAGAGAACATGACTGATGGCTATAGTGTTGCTGATTCCTATGAAGAGATTGGGCCTCGCCAAGTGTAGAGCTCGAAGCGCCTCTTGCCCCACGGTGGGTGCCAACTATTGTGGTATTGCCAATGAGTACGCCATGGAGGCGTCCACAACAAAGCGTGTTTAGAGAGGTGGGGAAAGGCAGCAAGTTGACGGGTACGAGGTAACACAGCTTACCCAGGTTGAGATCCCACAACGGTGGCAGAATCCTACTCCTGCTATAAATCACTATAATGGCAATTCTCTAAGTCACAGAGATTGATTCGCTGTGTGAGGTTGAGTTACGTTGTGCCCTAGAGGCTCCCATAGGTCCGGCTTATAAAGGCGCCAAAACCTAGGGTTACAGGGAAGAGTCCATACCAGACATGTTATAGAGTTCTACACTAATACTAACTAGTCTTTGTGTCTTGTACTCCAAGTCTCCGGATTTGTCTATGTCGGTATTGTAGCCTTCCTTTGTCTAGCACGAGCCTCCCTTCTGCATCCATCTAACTGGGTCGCCCAGTAGGCCATAGGCCTTGCTACCAACTATGGGCCACCCGGGTTAGCCGGATTACAAACAAGCTATGGTGATACCCATTAAGCATATGTCCAACACACGGGGATGGTGATGTATAATGTGTGCATCGATGCTATGATCCGATGGGGTGGCATAGTTGCATGGCACGATTTGATGTAGTGGTTGGAGGCCACCGGTGCGTACACGCTTGTGAGGCAAGTTGGAAGCCAGTAGGCGAGGACCAGGGCGGCGGCGATGCGCCCTAAAGGGGCGATGCAGTGGCATGACATAGCTCTATCGGTGGTAGGCACGTGCTCGGGGACGTGCTAGGCATAGACGGGTGTAGGATTGGTTGATCAGACTAACAGTGCGCCGTATGCGCCATGGCATGTAAAACGCATAGATCGGAGTCGATGTCGGCATTGTCGGTGAAGTCCTGGGCGATGACAACAAAGACGATTCAAGGGGATGGCCACGGTAGCCTCCCGAGGAAGGCGTAGCAGCTGACCGAGGCACGACAGCCTACCGTGAGGCCGCGACAGCCTGCCGAGGCAGGCACGTCAGCATGGAGGCATGCACACGGACGTGGTGTAGATCAGCGATGTTGATGGTCGGAGTAGAGGCACAGCGATGACGACAGCGGTGGGAGACTCAATTCGATCTATGAAACCAAAAAGGAAAATACCAGTCGAATGACGGGTGGAGAGAAAAAACGATCTAGAGATCGGAAAAAAGACTCACCAGGGCAGCCGATCAAGGATCCACAGACAAGCCCTGCTAGGGATTGCGCGGACCCCGGTGGAGATCATGGAGATCGAACCCTCGAGGGTGGCACGGCGGAAGCGTGCCGGTGGTGGCTAGGGTTTGGACCGAAATTAGTCTGATACCATGTAGAATGATAGAGAGAGGAGATTAGCGGAATATGATGGATGTATTATTTGGCCTCATGGGCAAGTATATATAAGCATACAGGGATCATCTTGGAGTACAAGTCAAGTTAGGTCGGGATCCTTACTATCCTAAACTACCGTAACATCGTATCCGTACAATACTCACAATGTATGTGTTTATCTTGTTGTATGGTTTTCTTTGTGTTTGTGTTGAACTATGATATGCTTCTAATTTAAATTGGCTATGTAGACTTCAAGTACAATTTCAATTTGATGTCTCGATTTTAAATATAATGGTAGGTGGTGATTTTTCAAAGTTATATTGTATTATAGCTCATGTTTTGTATCAATATGTATGCAATTGAATATAACAAACACATAGTTGAGATCCATAGTTTACATCACCTTGTACGGTAGTGCTGCCCTATTTTACATCACCTTGCACAAATTTTTTATTGTTGTCCAAGCTTAGGGCCCTATATTTTTTTCTAGGTGCCCTATTACACGTCACCTCCTGGAGATGCTCTTAATAAATAAAGTATACAAGGAACTGGAATTGGAAATGTTATTGTAGCTTAACGATGTAAACCAGATGATAACAAAAACTTGGCCTTATATCTGCCTTCCTTGGTACGAAAGAAGCAGAAATACTCCTAGCGTTATTTCTCCTTGGGGAAACTCTAACGGAGACCCCCATTTCGGATAAGCATCTTGTCCATTTGTGTCCTCTTTGTTACGGTGGAAAGAGGACAAAAACAGACCCTTGCCCATTTGGGGTGGCCCATGCACCCAACAGTTGAAGGGAACATATGCCTGACGGGTAATAATAAAATGAGTATTATCTTATTCTATGTTTATAATAAATATTTATTTTTCATGCTACAATTGTATTATCTAGAAACGTTAATACATGTGTGTCTAATAAACAAACAAGAGTTCCTACTAATGCCTCATTAATTAACCAATGATCAAGGTTTCCTGATAATGAAAATTGGATGTTGTTAATAACTAGATCATAGATATGATGAACATACACCCAAAGTAAGTATAGCAATACGATCTAGTCGTTAAGTTTACATTGCTATATCAAACACATATGAAGTAACCCTAATCCTCTAACCATGAGATCATGTCAATCACTAACTCCAGAGGAGTGCTTAGATGGCATCAAATGTCACACCATAACAGGGTGACTATAAAGGTATCGCTGGGTACTCTGAAAGCATTAGTTGAGGCTCATGGATTAAGAGTGGCATTTTTTCATCCAAATGACTGAGAGATATACTCTAGGCCATCTCGGTGATATCACATTAGTACTGCTTGCAAGCATGTGACTAGGTCATAAGGATGTCATATCATAGAATGAGTAAATATTACTCCTCCTTCCTCTCTCCCCTCTCTCCTCTCACCCCTCCCGACCACTGCTGGTGAAGATAGCTTGGTGGGCGAGCATGCGAGCAGTGGGGCCCTTTGGGAGGTGGCTGCTCTACTGAGCCTCGGCTGATCCTGGCAGCTGAAGATGCAGGCCAGGGCAGCGGCGGCCATGGTCCGCGGCATGGCGATGCAGTGTAGATGGCTAATTGCCACATGCTCAATGCACTCCTGGCGGCGGTTGGCCTAGGCGCTGTGCTAGTCGGTGCCCTCCTTTGACGTCGTTCCTAGGCCTCCCTCCCTGTGATGTTTTGTCTCCCTAGCAAGATTCTTCACCACCACCTGCCCTACATCAACAGTCTTTGGATATATTTGTTCATGGGTCAAGGCGAGATCCCAGTGCGACGATGGCCTGCGCAGCCAATGGTGACGCCTGAGGGCGCCGTTACCTTCCTGCAGGCGTCGGCATGACCCTGACCAGACTTCCTCCTCAAGCACCGAGGGAAACCCTAGATCTAGCCTGCTAGACTGAGGAGCAGTGAGGCGTCTCAGTGTCATCCCCTTTTTTAGATTCGAGACAAGCAAATAATGAAGAACGAAAAATAAATTGCAGCAAGGGGGACATAGATTTAACATGGAAAAACCTCTCCAACAAAGAGAGGAAAAACCACAGGAGCCAGCCAATGAAACTTCATTATAGCGGGAGTGTTTACACAATGCCGGGGATTTTCACAGATGCAAATTATCCCAGCCAGCGGCTTACAAGAGGTATATATAATGATGGAAACCTAGGCCCAAGCCTCTAGTCCAAGCCTCCGCTTCGGCCTAAGTCTCCGGTGACGGTCCTTGCTCCGCTCCATCAGAAGTTAGCCTCCTTAATAGAATTTGGATCATACTTCAACAAACTCCATCTTGAGACAAATTCCTTCTTGTAGCATCAATAGCAATCATCTCCCTAAACAACAAAGGAAACACTTTTGGTGCCAACAACCACTTGGGCTAAACAGTTATATCAACTAAGCTTAAGCATAGCTCAAAGTTAGCAACAGGAACATGCTTTGTCATCATATCAGCAGGATTATCATGAGTTCTTATCTTGCATACCTTTAGTGTACCTTGTGTAACAACATCACAAACATAATTTTACTTGATATATGTGCTTCGTTCTCTCATGGAACATCTGATCCTTAGTAAGGTATATAGCACATTGACTATCACAGAACAGGTTAATGCAAGAATCATCCTGACAAAGCTCAGCATACAAACCTTTCAACCAAACAGACTCTTTGCAAGCTTCAGCAATAGCCATATATTCTGCTTCAGTTGTAGATAGAGAAACAACTGGTTGCAACGTTGCCTTCCAACTCATAGCACATCCACCTACCGTGTACACATAACCTGTGAGGGACCTCCTCTTATCCAAATCCGTAGAAAAATCTGAATCCACATAGCTTGCGAGTCCCTCACTAGTCTTGCCAAACTTCAAGCAAGCATTGGATGTGCCATGGAGGTACCTGAAAATCCACTGAACAACTTTCCAATGTTCTTTACCAGGATTAGCCATGTAACGACTCACCAAACTCATAGCATATGATAAATCAGGGTGAGAACAAACCATGGCATACATCAAGGAACCAACAACACTAGAATAAGGAACTCGTGACATGTACTCAATACCTTCATCAGAACTAGGACATTGCAATGCTGATAATTTAAAGTGAGGAACAATAGGAGTAGTAACAGACTTTGCATCATGCATATTAAAACATTAAAGAACTTTCTCAATGTAACTCTGCTGACTAAGAAATAGCAACCTAGATTTTCTGTCCCGTTTAATTTCCATACCAAAGATTTTCTTAGCAGCACCAAGATATTTCATCCCAAATTCACTACTTAGGTGTGCCTTCAAAGTAGTGATTTCTTTCATGCTCTTGGCAGTAATTAACATATCATCAACATATAACAGTAAGTATATAGGTGATCCATTAACAAATTTTATGTAAACACAACTATCAAACTGAGACCTCTTAAAATCTTGTGAGATCATAAATGAATCAAACCTTTTGTACCACTGTATGGGAGATTGCTTAAAACCATAAAGCGATCTCTTCAATTTGCACACAAAATCCTCTTTTCCAGGAACTATGAACCCTTCAGGTTGGTCCATGTAAATCTCCTCCTCTAGTTCACCATGTAGAAAAGAAGTCTTTACATCTAGCTGCTCAAGCTCAAGATCATGCATAGCAACAATACCAAAGAAAGCACGAATATACTATGCTTCACAACTAGAGAGAAAACATCATTATAGTCAATACCTGGCATCTTGCGGAAACCTTTTGCTACTAACCTTGCCTTAAACCTTGGAGGCTCATTAGGAGACAACCCTTCGTTCTTTTTGTATATCCACTTCCATCGGATGACCTTCTTTTGTTCTGGATGACCTATGTGCCATTCTTTTCAAGCGATTGCATCTCTTCTTGCATAGTAGAAACCCACTTCTCGCGGTCAATAGATGAAATGGCTTCATTATATGTAGCAGGTTCAGAATCATGCTCCACCTGTTTAGCACAACTCAAAGCATAATGAGCAAGATTACACTCTTCAATTAAACAAGATGGTGGAACTATGTTACGCCTCGGTCTATTAGCAGAAATAGACTCCTATGGTTGCTGCAAAACAGTAGGTGAGTGTTGAACAACATCATAATCAATGTTTTCCTCATGAGTATCATCAATGACAGCCTCATTATCAACAGTTTTCTGCAAGTGCTCCACCTGCACATTAACTCTCTCATCTTCACTAAAAACAGGAGTAATGTCTGAAGGCAAACTATCATGATACATAACGGATTCACTAAAAACAACATTCTTACTCAACAAAACCTTTTTAGTTTCAGGTTTTTAACTCCTGAACCATAACCAAGGAATATGCACTTAATAGCTCTAGGCACAAGCTTTCCATTATCAACATGAGCATATGCAGTGCAACCAAAAACTCTCAACTGTGAATAATCACCAGACGAACCTGACCATACCTCAATGGGAGTTTTATTCTCAAGTGGAATAGAAGGTGGCCTATTGATGAGGTAGCATGTTGTGTTGGCTACTTCAGCCTAGAAACGTCTATGCATACCTGCATTGGACAACATACAACAAGACCTTGAGATGATGGTTCTGTTCATGCGCTCAGCCACGCCATTCTACTGAGGAATGTAATGGATGGTGTGGTGCATGATCATACCATCGTTACTCCAAAACTCCTCAAACTCATTAGAACAGAATTCCATACCATTATCAGTATGTAGTACTTTTACACAATGGTAAGGAAATCGGTAATCGTTAACTGCTCGGTCGGTTTAGGAGTAGCAACTAATTAGAATTTGGAAGATTAACTGATTTAATCGGTCGGCTATTAATCGGTGCAACCTACAAAAATTTGCACCTAAAACACGTGTATATAATGTCACGAGTGACTCAGGGTCTACTAGCTAGCACCATGTGCCCTCCTTCAGCTCATCCTTCTATGATCTCTATTTATCCTCCTATGATCTCTGAAGTTTCTCTTCTCCCACCACCTACCCAGGGTACGTCTCCTCTTGCACCTTAACCACCTACCCTTAAAGGAAGCCTCGAGCTCCCGGACGAGCTCCTCAAGGCGCTCGATCTCTTCTATCTGAGGTCTAGTCCGCAACTACGAGGACATGGACAACGATGATAAGGAACTAGTTGGTGATGGTGGGAATCGAGCTCCTGGAGGCGGGAATCGAGTGGGAGCTTCGCAAAACCTACTTCATTGGGGTAGGCTAGCGGCTAGATGGGCGATATGCACTAAAAAATTTGCAACTCTTTTTACGAAGTGTGGTAGTTAATCGGGAACATACCTAGTAATCGGGTTGTCAGAGCTATTAGTCAGGCTAAAAGATTAACACAAACAATTAGTGGTAATTGACATAGTCAAGTCCCTAGTAGCGATTAATCAGCCTATTAATCGTTGGTTCAGCCGATTTTTTGAATAATGCTTTTATCTTCCTTTTAGTTTTCTTTCAACCATAACTTTCCACTTCTTAAAAGCATCAAAAACATCAGATTTATGTTTCAGAAAATATGGCCACACATTTCTTGAGTAGTCATCAATAATAGTAAGCATGTAATTAGCACCACCAATAGATGTCTTATGGTAAGGTCCCCATACATCAGCATGCACATAATCTAAAATGCCTTTGGTGGTATGAATGGAAGCATTGAATTTAACTCTTTCATGCTTATCAAAAACACAGTGCTCACAGAACTCAAACTTACTCAAGTTGCAACCATCAATCAGCTCTCTCTTTACCAACTCTGCCATGTCATGTTCACTCATATGCCCAAGACGCATATGCCACAGTTTTGTTTTACCGCAATCATCAAAATCATTAGAAGTAATAGCAGCAACAATACCAGGCAAACTGCTACCTCTAAGAACATATAACTTAGCAGAATCCATATCACCTATCATGTGAATAAGAGAACCTTTTGATACCTTTAAAAATCTACGCCCACCGGCGTACTTGTATCCATCAACATCATGGTACTTAGGGAGATCAAATTTCTGGCCATGCATGGTATGTGCTTCACCTCATTCAACGTACGTGTCACGCCATCATGTGTCCTAATCTTATACGATCCAACACGGGAAATATGGCATGGGTTGTTGTTCCCCACATGCACAAAATCTCGAGTCTGCACAAACGCATATGAACTGAACCAATCTTTTATACAGCAAATATGAAATGAACATGCAGTATCAAGTATACATTCATCATCACGGGAAGCACAAGCAGCAAAAATAGCTAAACATTCACCATCAGAACTATCACCAGAAACAATAGAAGCCTTACCAGCACCTTTAGACTTATCTTTCGGTTGGTAAGTACCATTCCTTTTCTCCTTATTCCGCACCTTCCAACAATCATCAATAACATGATTAGATTTCTTACAATACCTGCAGAACGTTCCCTTTCCCTTGGACTTCGAATGACCTTTGTTGTCCTTGCTCTTATCTCTGTTGTAATAGTTGTTATATCTCTACTCGGTCCTATCATGAACCTGTAGAGATTCAGCCTTGGATGACGACCCATTTGACTGCACCATAGTTTTCATCTTTTCCCTCTATTTGAGGGCCTCTTGAACTTCATCAAGGGTTAGTTCATCACGGATCAAAAATATTGTATCACGGAAGTGTGAATAAGAATTAGGCAGTGAGCATAAGAGTAAGAGACCTAGATCATCATCATCATATTTTACCTCCATAGATTGCAAGTCAGAAATGATCTCTCTAAAAACAGATAAGTGATTCATTACCGATCCACCTTCTTGCAGCCTATGCGAGAACAACTTCATCTTCACATGCATCTTACTGGTTAGATACTTCGACATGCAGATCGATTCCCGTTTCTCTCAAAGGGCAGCAGCAGATTTCTCCGCCAACCCTTCCTACAAGATATTATTGGACATATGAAGTTGAATCAATGAAAAAGCCAACGATCCTTCCGCTTCTCTTCGTCGGACCGGCCCTTTGCATCCTTTCCGTCGAATCCATCCAGCACTTCATCCAGATCTGAAGTTTGGGCGAGAATCGCCCGCATCTTCACCTGCCACAAGGAGAATCTTGTGGTGTAGTCTAGCTGTGGTAGATCGAACTTCAATGGCGACATGTCGCAAACCGTAGATTAGAACATGGGGCTCTGATACCACTTGTTAGATTCGCGGCAAGAAAATAACAAAGAACAAAAAAGAAATCACAGCAAGGGGGACACATATTTAACGTTGAAATACCTCTCCAACAAAGAGAGGAAAAAACCACGGGTGCCAGCCAACGAACTTCACTATAACGGGACTGTTTACACAACGTCGGGATTTTCACATATTTAACTTATCCTAGTCGATGGCTTACAAGAGGTATATATAACGGTGGAAACCTAGGTCATCAACGATCAGGCCTCGCTCCGCTCCATCTGAAGTTAGCCTCCTTAATAGAATTTGGATCGTAGTTCAACACCCTTCTTGGAGGTGATGCCTTGCTACAAGTGGAGTACCTGCAGCAGCTGGAGGTTGGTGAAGGTTTGATCTGGCATAGACTGCTACACAGGGCACGGACGTCCATGGTGCACCGTACACTGACACCGACATCTCCCTGATGAGAGCTACAACAGTTCTAGTCGGGCCTTGCCTTTCACCTGCCGACTCTCTAGGCACAAAAGAGGAAGTCTAGGAGCTGCAATCATCCCTGGAGGCATCTGGCAATGGCGATGTCGCTGCCCTATTGCTCCGAGTCTCGACGCTTCGCCATTCTTGGCTAGAGGCAAGGTTGTGTGAGACCTAATGTCGTCGTTCTGAAGTTGAGAGCACCTCCTCACCATGCCATACTCGCTGGGTGCGGACGGTCGTGTGTGTGCGCCGTGAGTGTTTGTCCCTCCTATAGAGGTTGTAACCGGTGTCTTCTTCATGTTCAACGAAAAGAAATGCAAATTCTTTGCATTTTCTCGAAAAAGAGGGCAACTTGGGAGCTGTTTGATCCCTACTCAACATCCTTTCATACAAATTAATCACCCTAGATCTTTGCCGGGCTGATAACATTAGTCGTGGTTCATGTATTCCCTACTTGTGAGGAAGTACAATCTATCGATATCATAGAATGCTCTTTTGCAAATTAGGTGCAAGGAGCAAGCTAGGGTTTCTCAAATGGAGATGCTATACGACAATGCCTTTACTGGCCTGGTGGCACAAGGAAGAAAGGTACAGAATCACAAGTAACTGAGAAAACTCGTGATCTGATGCACTCATTGGTTCAAGCTTTATAGACCAGTATAACGAGAATCGCAAACTTCTGGGGATCTTCTCTCTCTTCCTCGTGTCCCTACTCCTATGTCACTTCCATTATTGGACTCTTATTGTCTTTTCCATGTAAACATAAATCTAATACGATTCATATTCGTTGGTTTCGGGATCTTGCATATGAACTCAAAGATCTTATTCACTGCCAGTACATTTCTGAGGGTCCTGGGACCAATTCTAGGACCGGTAGCTACTATCCTTTGAATTTCACTAAAAAGACGAATGGAGCTGAGGATATTAACCCTAGCATCGACATACTGTTCTTTGTTGAAGTCACATTTATGAAAGGGGAACAATTGGTGTCATTGTATTGGAAACGGCAGTACCTAAGAAGGTTAGATAGAGGTGTGGGGACTAGCAGGAAAGCTCTCGATGGCGTCCGTAGGCGGGATTGGGTACGAGCATGTGTAGCGAGACACAAGAAGTACCCAGGTTCGGAGCCCTCGTGATGAGGTAAAATTCCTACTCCTGCTGATCTGACTATGAGTAGAATACAGAGTATAATCGCTCCTCGAGCTGTATGAACTAGCTACCTCTTAAATGCCCAGCCCTTGCTACGAGAGCCTTGCCCCTCCTTATATAGGCAAAGGGGCAACGGTCTCACTGACCAGGTCGGCTAGCGGGTCCCACAGGCGGGCCCCAGCCTGCTGGTCATCTACAGTATCCAATAAGGTCTGTCATGTCGAAGTACATGTTGTGCGTGTCGTTGTGGGTACAGTGAACGCCGTGCGAGCCTATCGTCAGCAAACGGGCACTGTGCCCGCATCACTTGTGAAGTCTTCGGTATGGCCTCGTAGTTGTGAGTCTTGTCATTGTACCAGGGCGTACCGTGCATTGTGCTGCACGTCGCCCTGTCCTCCTGATTGTGCCCGGCTACGACCATGTAGCCGGCTTCGTGTCTTGCCGCCCTTCCTGGTTCCGTCTATCAGTTGGTAGCCGGTATGAAATGCCTACATTCGGCTATCATCTGCTAGCCAGACATGAGCCGTCTGCCTTTGTTCTTGTCTGGTTGGGGTATCCGGGGGTCATCCCCCCGACACTAGCCCCCGAGCACGTGTGGATTTTTCCCTTGGGTGAAATGTGCGTGAGCTCCTTCTTCGCCTAAAATTTGTGTCTAGCTGCCGTCTGACGGTTGCGCTGCCCGTGATGTCAGTGCTGACACCAGCCACGCGCGCACGCGCCATCATTGCGCACATTGCCTCGGGAACTGCCGCTCGCTGTTTCGGTTTCCGGCCCAGGATCTTTTGCACATTCGGTGCTAGCACAGGGGATCTGGAGCGATGGCGGGGGTGTGGCATGGCCTGGTGGGTGCCACGTGGCCGCGCAGATGGTTGCCCTCCCCTAGGCTTAAATACCACCCACGGGAGCACTTCTCCCCTTCTGCTCGCTGCTTCTGCACTTCCCCTTGCGCCCTCTCTACTTCCTTGCTGCCTATGTGCACCCGCCACCAGACTAACTGCACCGCCCGCTTAGAGTCACCGGCGACACAGGCCACCGCTTCTTGGAACCCACCACCACGGCCAGCGAAGAGTAGATGGCGTCCGTGCGTGGAGCCCGGTGCGGGTCCTCTATGATGGAGGATTACATTGCCAAGTACCACACGACGGGGTGCTACCGCCGGAGTCGGAGGTGAAGGTGCGGCTCGCGCCGCCGAAGGAGGAGTCGCCGCACCCCGAGGAGGGGGAGCGGGTGATCCTTCTCTCCCACCTCGCGTGTGGCTTCGCTCTGCCGGTGCACCCTTTCTTCTTGACTTTTCTCGCGTTCTTCGACCTCCGCCTCCACCACCTCGGCGCCTACACCATTGGCACCCTCGCGCACTTCGCAGCCTTCTGCGAGTGCTACCTCGGGATCCAGTCGGATCTCGGGCTCTTCTGTCGGCTATTCCGTGTATGGCCGTAGGTCCAGTTCACCTAGGGCCCGCTGGTCGCCTATGGCGGTGCGTCGATCTACTCCCGCTCGCAGACCGGCTACCCCAAGTTCAAGCTCCAGGACACGGTCCGACTATGGCAACATTCATATTTTTATGTCAGCAATGTCATCGAGGTCGACCGGATCAACCTGCCGAATTTCCAGGACGTGGAGTCCAGCCGGGAGCATCGGGATCTGAAGATCTACAGTGACAAGGTGGAGACGGACATGATGCTACAGCGGATGCGGTCCCTCGTCACCGCTGGCTTAACCAGCCTGGACATCACGCTCAGCTGGATGTCCCAGCTGATAATGCCACTACAGCGGCGCGCCCACAAGATGTGCTTCTATTCTGGCCGGTTGGACCCCACCCGGCTGTCTCGCCATGATCCCTGCTACCACAACCTCAAGGAGTGGGTGTGGATGATCACCAAGGAGAGGCTGCCGGAGAATTGGTAGTTCGGGCAGGCCCCATACACGCGCGACAACAGTGCACCCTGAGTAAGTTCCCTGATACGGGAGCCATTTTCTGTCTTTTGTTTTGTTTGTTTCATCCGGCTAATGCCTCATTCTCCTTCATTGTGGTAGAACTTCCCCTGCATCATCCGGGAAGAGGGCGAGACCCCCCTCTAGGACTTCACGCCTGACCTCCCAGAGCCGCATGCATGCCGATCTGGCGAGGAGTCAGACGGTGACGCCAACGTCTTCCCCAACCGAAACGATGAGCCGGCCCACGACCCCCACGCGCCGGTTGACGAGGAGGAGGAGGCCGCCCCAGCTCTCGAGCCGACCCGGCGCCAAGTGGTGGATGGCGACTCCAGCCGGTCCGGCACGGGGGGAAGCGGATCCAGCCGGGCCCTGGTGAAGGAGCCGGCTCCTAAGAGGAGCCGAACTGGCGCCCCGCCCTTGAGCCGGCTGGGCCGCAAGAAGGTGCCGGCCCCGGTGGTGCAGGGGTAAGGATCTTCCATCGTCCTCTTGTCTTGCGTTTCCTTCCCTTCTTGCGCGGTTTTGCTTCTTTTCATTTTCTTACTGGCTTTGCCTTCGCTTTTGTAGCTCGCTCGTTTCTTTTGGAGCCGCCAGCGCAGGTGCCGACTGGCTCGCCGCCCCACGCGCTGCCTATTGTCCCAGCTCCTGCTGCCACCGCTACCCCTACTCCGATGTCCAGGGCTCTGCCACCGCCGCCTCGTGCGAATCCATCTACGGAAGCCAGGGCCGGAGATGCTCCGCCAGCCACGGTGGTCCAGCCAAACACCATCGTGTCGAGCCCATAGAGCGGAGGTGGCTCCTCCACGAGGGCAAGGAGGGCTGCTACCGGCAAGGAGCTGGTGGTGATCCAGGACGACAACTCCAATGGTGAGCCGAGGGAAGAATGGTGGGTGGCAGTCCGCGAGGCGAAGGAGTCACTGGCCCTCAACACCGTCGACGACGATCCCTCCTCCACCGCCTCCCTAGCAGACCTGGCCGCAACCTTGGAGTTGACGGTGAAGGAGATCCGGCTGCTCGAAGCTTTGGTTGGGAGCAACCGGTCACTAGAGCAGAAGTTTGCCACAGCGAACCGCACTTATCAGAGAAAGTTCTTTTACTCAGTTTTTCCTTCCATTTTTTACTGATAGTTGGTTTCTTGTAGCCATCATGGTCTACGCTCAGTGAGAAATCAACTGCCTGACCAAGGCGAATGATCGCCTGACCAAGTCCAAATCCTCCCTGATCTGGCTCTAGAACAAGGAGTGACACTCCAAGACGGACTGGCTGGAGGTCACCATCAAGGAGCACGACTCCGCCCTCGCCATCCGGGCCTAGGACTTTCATCTCCTCAGAGCCTAGAGCAAGGACCAAGAGAAGGAGATCAAGCAGCTGGGGGAGTGGGAGAAGGCCCTCCTGGACGAGCTGATGCAAATCGGCCGCACCACAAAAGGTAAGCTCTTTTTGCTGACTACTTTTTCTATCCGGATCCAGTAGAAAGACCTGACTTGCTTTTCTGACAGCTTTTTATCCGGGCATAGACCTGCTGACCTACAACCGACTCCAGGAGAACTGGCCGGGGGAGCAGCCAACCTCCCAGGAGCTGGTTGCCCTTCTTGGAGAGGAGGCCGCTGAGCTACAGAAGGCGACTCACGCAGTATTCGACTTCCTGTGAATGGATGCGGCTGTGCTGGAGATGATCGCCCAACTGGCGATGAAGGTCACGAAGGTGTCGGCTACCATCGACCGGCTGAGGGACTTGGCAGCGCGAGCTAGAGTGGAGATGGCACTGGCGTTGATGTTGTCCTGGTACAAGGACGCACGCATCAAGAAGATCAACGGACGCTTCTGTGCTGACGCCAACCTTGCCGCCATCCGCCAGGCTCACCCTAAACTCCGTGCCTCCGCCATCAAGATCACCGGCTACACCAATGTCGACGAGGTCCTCACAGACTCGGAGTCCGTCGAGACACCGGATACGGAGGTCAAGCCGACGCCATAGCCGGAAGGTGGAGATGCCAGAGCCAGAGCCTCCAGCACGCCTCCTCCGCCACCAAAAGCCATGGATAGCCAGTATCATCCTCACGACAAGGGCCCTACCACCTAGATTTGATCCCTAGGTTGTCGGGTGAACTTGTAATAACTTCTTCTACTGAACTCGCCGTTTGTGTTGGTGGACTCGTGGGAGCTTCGACTCCTTTTATATTAATATGATGCCTGCTTGTTTCTATTTTTTCATTGTGACCTTCTGCGTTTTGAAGCTTCTCTCTTTTGTTGGTTGTGTTTGTCTGACTATCTTCGTCCAGCTAAACTCCTTTAGTCGGATGACTACCAACTCCAGTGGGGGGCGCTAGCGCACCCACTAGGTGTAGCCCATGAGATTCGGAGTTCTTGGCGAAGACAAGGACTTTGAATCTTCTTCTTCTTTTCCTGCCCTTGCTCTCACCTAGGCCCGAATATCCGGCTAAACCCCTTTTAGCCGGTCAGAACTACATGATTCCACTGGGAGCGCGCGAGCGCACCCAGTGGGTGTAGCCCCCGAGATTCGGAGCGCTTGATGAAGGCAAGGACTTCGAATCTTCTCTCCTTTTAATGACCGGCTCATTGTAGTCGTGCAAAACAAACACATATATAGGTTTGTTGTTAATATGTTAGTCGGTTAATGTGCTGCTTATTAGCTAGATAATAGCTTTGACTTTTTCTAAAACTAGCTTGCGCTTCTCTGGACACTTAGTCACTTTCCTGTGTGCTCTGTTATTTACGCTACGTCCTTGCCGAGCAGCCGGGTTGCGGTCTGTAGCCAGAATCAAAGAGAGCTGACAATACATTACACACGGTACTAGAGGCTCAATGGCCAGATAATCTCAAACTAGGCACAAGGCCAGACCGTTCGATCTGTTGCATCTTTTCGCTGTTTTTCGTGTGGGATGCTAGCCGGACAGCCGGGTTGTGGTCTATAGCTGAGACGAAGAATGGGCCTCTGACACCGTCGCACACTACTCACTCGGTTCATAGAATTAGCAGGCCGAGCCAACCGGCGAGCCCCGGCGTAGGGGTTGCCGGAGCCGGAAAAACAGAGCCAGAAAAGAACATATGTAAATTTCTGGCAAGGAGCCCCTGAGTGTCTCTCGGGGTTCCACATTTTTCATTCATAGAGTTCACGGGATACATACACTATCCGACGACTAGGTGTAAAACGGACGCAGCAGGGCCGCATTCTAGGGGCACTCTGTCTCCTCGTCTGACTTGTCCATCTTGTTCTTGCGCGGCTGTTGTGCGTCGATGAGGTAGTAGGAATTGTTGTGTAGTGCTCGGCTAATGATGAAGGGGCCCTCCCAAGGCAGCAACAGCTTGTGCATGCCCTTCGTGTCCTGCACCAGCCGGAGAACTAGATCGCCCTCGCGGAACGCGACGGGTCGGATCCAGCTCGAATGGTAGTGATGCAGGCGTTGCTAGTATAGCGCCGATCTGTATAGTGCCAACTCGCGGGCCTCCTCGAGGAGGTCCACACCATACTCCCTTGCCTCTTGGTTGGCCTTCTCGTCGTAGAGGAGCTTGCGAGGTGAGTCGAACTCGATGTCCGCGGAGAGGACGTCTTCCAATCCGTAGATGAGGAAGAACGGGGTGAAGCCGGTTGACCTATTTGGTGTGGTGTGGAGGCTCTATAGCATAGTCGGAAGTTCTTCGATCCAGCATCCGGGTGACTGCTCCAAAGGCTCGATGAGGTGCGGCTTGATGCCGGCTAGCACTAGGTTGTTTGACCTTTTGACTTTCCCATTGGATTGCGGGTGTGTGACGGACGCCAGGTCCAGCCAGATACCCTTGTTGCTGCAGAACTGGGCGAAGGCCCCCTTGGCGAAGTTCGTGCCATTGTCCGTGATGATGTTGTTCGGGTAGCCGAATCGGTTGATGATGTCCGTGAAGAAGGTGATGAATGTTGCCCCGTCCAGCTTCTGGATGGGCTTGGCCTCTATCCACTTCGTGAACTTTCCCACCGCCACCAGCAGATGGGTCATGCCTGCGCGTGCTCGCTTGAAGGGGCCCACCATGTCGATCCCCCAAACGATGCGGTGACCCAGCATACCACCGCATGATGTAGTACACTATAGTCATTGACATAACACCACTGAAACACCGTTCACTAGTATTACATCCCTTAGAGTGGTACAACAAAAACACAGTAGGTCCAAGACATGACTATAGATTACAACTCGACTCTTTACAAAAGATCCAGAGAACACTCTAGGTTAAAGAGAGAGAAAGAAACTTCTTACATAGAAGAACCAGAACTAATAACTCAAAACTATCTAGTAACTAAGACTAGTATCTAACTATTTGGCTTGTCATTGCTGCTATTGCAATGCTCTACAGAAATAGGTTTTATGGCTAGAGAATCTACTCCAATCTAAACCGACACTTTATCTTCACTTCAGCTGATGTATATGTTGACTTTGTTGACTTTATTGAAGAACTTGAGTTGTCGATGATGGTTTCTTGAGCAAAAATTGATGTTGAAGTCATCTTCAATGGCTTAGAACCTAGCAAGGGTTAAGAAGGTATGGTTGAGTACGAGCGTACTCAGCAAGTTCACTAAAAAGGAGTGTATGATGCACTATCTCTACAGCCACAAACCATAGGTCGTAGGCAATGCAGGTTTTCGTAACCATTTCTTCAATGGTTGCTTTTATTCTGAAAACTATGTCCGACAGCCTTCACAGGTTGACCAGAACCTTTGTGGGGTTCCTTCCTGGAACAGGGAGTAACATGTCACAATTCTTACACTCTGCAGAGGTGCGTCACTTTTCCCACAAGAGACCTTAGCTTTGTTCCACAACCGAGTTGCATTCTTGTCCACACTTCCTTGGTGTGGGGCCCAGTCTAAGATCCAAGCCAGTACTGCCCTCTCTATGAGCCCATATGTCTACACGATCCTCCGGGGCTGACTCCACCTCTGTTAAGCCTCCAACTAGGGCAAGCTATAACCCTTTGTGAGACTCTATGAGCTGCTGATACCCCTGGCAAGCTCCATAAAGATCCGACTATACCTTCGGCAGCCACTCATAGATAATCTAGACACCAAAATCGTGGGGCCTGAGGGTGCCCACCCATATGTTGGATCCATACAAGGAATCCCAACGTCACGATAAGGTCATCTTGCCTCCATATGAAAGGAAGAAGATACAACTAACTTCTCTATCCCATTCCAAATCTCATGGTTAACGTGTGATATACGACACTAGAATCACTAGCGACATTGGTTGTTAAGTCCTAGATGATATATTACTGTGCAATGGCATTTCCATTGCCAGTTATTATAGATTAGCTGATGACCCTGGATCAGTAACCGATATTTCCAGTTAATTGTGAAAATAGTGTTTTCAACCTTTTTGAAATGCAAGTGATGACACGGTTGAGTTACAAGCATAGAAAATAATCAAAGGACATAAGCAAGTTGTGAACTTGCCTTTTGTGATTGCAAGATTATGCACTCACGGTCTTCAAGACAATAGAAGATCCAAATTCTATAAATAGCATCATTGGTCCGATAAGGACTAATGTTTAAAGAAGCAATATGCAATGATGCATAAGTAATGTAATGCAATTTGAGAAACGCAAATCCTCAGAATAGTCATATCTGAACTAGGTTTTGGAAACTAGGAATGAATTCTTTAGAATGTGTTGCACTTTTATAACAAATTCATACTTGTGCGTCTTATTAAGGCTTGTGAGAGTGTGTGTGAAACAATAAGTAAATACAACAAGTAATATACAATATTACAACACTCAAATGGGTTATGGTATCTAAAATATTGCTTTAAACAAGATTACGAATTAAGTAGAGCTTTTAAAGAAGTGTTCCAAGTTTACTTTTAATGTTGCTTAAAACAATAACTTTTGAGGAAAGATTACTTTTACAAGGTAAAAAGTATTTAAACTTAAGGCTAACACTTTAAGGTTTCTTATTAGCTAAGATTATTTAAAGAGGAAAACATTACTACATTGAACAATCATAGTATTAGTGGATGCATTTACCTTTCTATCTTATAAACCAATGGTTATACTTAATAAGTGAATAATGGGTATTACTTCAATTACTTTGGAATTTGGTTTAAATCTTTAAGTGTTTTTTTGAAACTGGGGAAGGAATTAGTAAATAAGATTTTGGTGATTTCATAAGTGCATGGAATTCTTGTGATAAATAATATACTATTTTAGTTGATTTTATAATTGGTAAAATCTTTTTAGGAAAATTAAAATACCTTTAATTTGAGATAATAGTTTTAGTAGATATATTTTAAAATGGTTTGACCTCTTTTAACTTCATTTCAACATAACTTGCATTTGTTATTACACTTTTAGACTTTAAACAAACAATACTAAAGGCAATAGTAAAGATTTATATATTTTTAAGGAATTAAAAATAAAATAAAAGGGTTTAAATATGATTTATTAGACCTTTACCTTTTACTTTACTTCAAAAGTATGAGTTGATATTTTTAGTGTGTAGATTTCATTTTTGTGATCATTTTAGTATATTATAAGTATTTTTATGGATTTTAACTAATAAGATATGATTTTTATAAGTTTATTCACTTTATAAATACCTAATAGATAATAAATATTGGTTAAGTGATACAAAAATAATTTAAACAAGTTTGTAAATGTAGATTTTGTTTTTATAAGAATTTTGGTATTTTATTTATATTTTTCTTATTTACTAATATTAAAATATGAATTTTTAAATTTTTATTACTTATAAAATCTTTATTAAATAATAATTATTGAAATAATTAACAAAATAATATTTGATAATAAAGTTAAACTATAGATTTTATTTTTCTAAGCATTTTGATATATTATACATATTTTCTGAATTATAAAACAAAAGATATTGAATTTATAAGATTTATTCATTTTATTAATTCCTGAAAAAGATTTATAATCAAATTTATAATGTTTAACTTATTTCCTAAATAAGAATTGTCTTTTTATACCTAACTTGAACCTAGTCTGAGTCACAGACATGTGGGCATGTGGCCACGTCGACATGCCACCTAGGCAAAGACCAGCCAAATGTGTTGACTGTGTAGACGGTGACACAAGCACGGCGTCACGATGACGTCGGCACGGCCATCACCGCCAGATCGTGGTCGCCGATGGCGATTCCGAGTGGGTGCGCGGCTGTGGAGTGGTGCGTTGGAGAGAGGAGGTCATGGCGAGCCTAGCTGTGCGTGCGCCGCTACGATTTCGTCATCGGAAACTGACTATCGACGGCAGACAACGGCGACGGTGTCGGGTGCTCGTGGAGGCAGTGCTACGGAACGCTAGGGTCTAATCAGAGAGGATCATCGAAAAGAGGATCTCACCTAGAAGCTTGTAGAGGCGACAGTGAGGAGAGGCGAGCTCGGACGGCGTCGCCATGGTCGACGGCGAGCGGCGGACAGAGGTGTGATTGGCTTTATTGGGGGCCCTCTAGCTACCGTGGCCTAGCTAGGAAGAACAAGAAGAGTACAGCGAGCACGGGAGTGCCCTCCGTTGGAGCTCTGGCGGTCGGAGACGACGAGGACGACGAACTCCGGCGAGGTAGTTTCTGCTCCTCGTGGCACAGAGAGGAAAAAGAAGAGAGGAATTGAGGATGAGGATGGACAGAGCATCGTGGTGGCCTTCTTATCGCCTCTAGGCATTGGTGGCACGAATCTAGACGAGGCCTATGTCATGGCGCGGAGGCGGACGGCGGAGCTCCGGCCAGCGAGCAGTCTGTGTGCGTATCGGTGACGACGACGGTCATTTTGCACAAAACCCCTGGCCAAAACTCTGGCTCAACCCGTGGTCCTTCTTCGGTCCCACCGGTCAGTTAGAGAGTGAGAGCTAGATGGGATGGTATTGGGCTTTTGCATAGTGAGTGAAAAATTACTGCTACTGCTCGTGAGCTAGAAGTAGGGAATGGGCCGTGGGCCGGTTCTGCTGTGCTGCCTTTTCCTTTTCCATTTCGATTTTCTGTTCTCTATTTTCTTTAATAAATTCCTTTGTTGAATTTGAATTTCTTCAGGGTTTTAAACATGCATAGAATTTGTAGGTCATGAACATTATTGTATAAATCAAGTATGATCTTCTTCTCATCATTTCTTATTGGGCAACAAAATATATTCGTCATATTAGAAGTCCTTTCCATTCAGAAATATTAATAATGATTAGGGTTCTAGGGATTTTCTTCCTATAAGAAGATCTTATAGAAATTATTCTAACTTCACTTGACAATCTGAATGGTCCTAGTTTGAGATGTGTATTCATGTATATAGAATCTTGTTCTACTTATCTTCATAAAGGATTTATCTATATACATAAGAAGGAATTTAATCTTTGTGGTTTTTAATGGGATGATATAGGTTTCATGTTTCTCCATATTTGGGAATTTGCCAAATCCAATTCTACTTGATTTGTAGAGTTTAGAATTACCACAGAACACTTTTGGTTAGGAAATGATGATTCAATATCAATCATTGGTAGAGAAATACTAAGGTTTAGGGATACTACTTCTAAATCTATGAGTGGGTTTGATATCTCCACATAGAGTGAGATACAGGAATTACTTAGTAATGTGATCATGATAATTATATCATTCTAGGTTCCTATTAGAGTTCATGACAATCAAATGGTCAAGGCTTTCACCAATACTCTCTCGACTAGTATTCTACTCACCTCTTAGACATTTCGTTTGACTAAGAGATTCTATTCATTGGCTGCCTAAAAATAAGAGTTGGTTACTACCCTCTTTATTCAAGGATGTTTAAATAAAGAGGTAGACATGGTTCTGTTCATGGCTTGACATGATCTTGGTTAAGGCTTCTAAAGAATCCTTACCTTAATACCTCACTAAGGATATCTTGAGATAAGGAATTCCTTTCCTAAATATACTCTATAAATCTCTCTTATCTTATTCACAAAGATCACATCTTCTTGAATAAGACAATCATCTGACTCCACCATATCCATCATCATATGATGACATGGTCATGCCACTTCAACATTACTCCATCCTTACTCCTAGTATATAACTTCTCTTAATTAACTACCATTGATGCACCTATCAATGTAGCTACTGCTAACTCCATCTATTAACTTCCTTAACTTCATCTTGCAACTACTTCCAAGGTGTGCAAGACTACAATCCTTACTATACATACAAAGGGTATCAATCCTTTGAGATAGGTATAGTACTACTCCCATAATACCAGTTGTCCTTATATTAACTTGGTTAAGTTACTATGCCTCCAACTACTCCATACAACTCATCAAATACTTCATCATACTCTAGCTTGACTTCTAATGATCAAGCTAGATGATTCGGCTTACTAGGACTTGCCTAACTTGGTATATTCATAACTCTTCTTCAACACCTAATCATCTATTCTCAAGTGACTTGAGAATAATGAGCACCATCCTTTGATCATACAAAGCTTAGGCTTCTAATTGTTTGATCTAGACCTATACTCAACTAAGTAGTAAACTTGTATTAGTCTCTCTATAGACTTATCTTGTTAAGCAAGCTTATTCTAAGTCTATATCCACTTGTCCTAACAAGATTGTTATTGAATGTACAAATACTACTAGTTTTCTCATAGCTCCTCAATTACTAGCTCAACCCTTGAGTTTAGGTACTGCTTCTAGTTTACTCATGAGTGAGTTAACTCCTCCAACATCAAATGGTTTGATCTCCACTAAGGATCACATTCCATTGAGATGGTACCCTCAGCCATATCTAGTTCTTCCTTCAGATTAATTTACTTAAGGTATTTGGAAGGTCAACACAACAAGTCAAAGGCTATGAGTCAATAAGTAGGTCAAGAATTGGTTACTCAATAGTGATAATCAACTGACACTAGGACTTGGTTAAATAGGATTGTCACCTCTTAATATCATAGTACGATTATATGCTGGATGGTCTTGGCTTGACTTCCATTTCTACTCTCTTGGAAATAAGAGTTAGTGTTTAGAAACTACCATGATTCTCATGGTAGTAATAACTATGGCAAACAAGTGTTTCAAGATTTAGTTATAAAGTTTCTTTACTTAAGTTATGTACTTAACTTGCTATTCAAGGTTTGTCGTAGATAATACCTTGATATCATCTCTAGAACATTAAGTAGTCATCCTTGAGTTGTGGTATGGAATACCATGTGATGATCTCTAAAAGATCTAGTACTCCTTAATAAGTAGTGTGTTGTGACTTAGTTTTATTACATTTGATCTACCCATAGATCAAATTATATTACCCAAAGATAAGGTTTCAGCAAAGGTCATATTGAAACTTATCGCAGTCAACTTGATGATCTACTTCAGTTCCACCAAGTTAAGAGAAGCTTCAATCACTTTGACAAGTTTTATTTAAAAGCGCGAAAATTATTCGGATTTTCTATGCATGAATGCAATGCACACACATGTGTTCAGCTTATTTCTAAGCTCTAATGCTGGGACACTACAGATAGCAAAGGGCTAGGTAATCGGTATGGTCTTGAGCACCGCAGCCGCCATATGCCTCAGCTGTCCGAAGCGTTGGCATCCGTTGCACGCATGAACCAGCTGCTCGGCATCATCGAGGGCGATGGGCCAATAGAATCCGTGGTGAAACACCTTGGTGACTATCGCCTGAGATGAAGCGTGGTGTCCGCACTCACCTTGGTGGATGTCCTTCAGTAGCTGGTAGCCTGTGTCCACATCTATGCACCACTAGAATATGCCAGATACGCTATGCTTGTACAGTTCTTTGTTGATGATGGTGTACGTGTGTGTGCATCGCCGGATCTGCCTGGCCTCCACCTCGTCATCCGGAAGCTCCCCATTGGCGATGTAGTTCATGAAGGGTTGTGCCTAGGATGGTATCTCCTGGATGGCGAGGACGCTCTCGTGCTCCAGCTGAGGGATGTCAGGGGGTTGTCCGGGTGGGGTACCTAGGACGGCAGCCCCCGAGCCGTTTGACGAGTCGACGGCCCCTTGGTCTTTCGAGCCGGAGGATGCGGGCACGCCGGAGTCGGTGCGGGCCTTCTTCTTTGCTGGTTCTGAGGGTTTCGGGTCCGCCGAGCCGTCAGCCCTCGCGTTTCCGGCCCAGATGATGTAGTCCGACTCAGGAGACGGGGTGATGGAAGGCTTGCGCAGATGCTCTAAGGAGACTCCCGGTGGGATCGCCTGCTTGGTGGATTCAATTCGGGCGAACGAATTGGCTGCCTCGTTGTTTATGCGAGGGATGTGATGGAAGTCACATCCGTCGAAACAAGCGCTGAGCTTCTGTATGTGGAAGCGGTAGAGGGCCATGTTCACGTCGTGTGCGTCCCATTCTCCGGATACTTGCTACACCACTAGATCCGAAACACCGAAGCAAAGGATTCGGTTGATGCCGATCTCCCTGGCCAGCCAGAGGCCATGCACTAGTGCCTCGTACTCGGCGACGTTGTTGGAGGCCTTGAAGTGGATCTGGAGAACGTACTCGAGCCGGTCCCCCTTGGGCGAGGTGAGGATGATGCCGGCTCCCAAGCCCCCGAGCATATTCCAACCATTGAAGTGCATCTTCTAGTGGTTTGAGTCGGGAATCGGCAGCAGGTACTGGGTTTTGGCCCAGTCGACCAGGAAGTCTGCCAAAGCCTGCAACTTGATCGTGAGCCTTGGCTCGTACTGGATGGAATAGGTGGCGAGCTAGATTACCCACTTGGTGACTCGGATGGTGGCGTCCTTGTTGCCGATGATCTCCAAAAGGGTTGCGGTGCACACCACCTTAATTGGATGCTCCTGGAAGTAGTGCTTGAGCTTCTTGTATGCTCAGTACACGCATAACACATCTTCTGGTAGTGGGGGTAGTTCTGCTTGGAGAGGGAGAGGACCTCCTGAGGTAGTAGACGAGCCTCTGTACCGGCTGAGCTTTGTCTTCCTCGGGGCACTCCACCACCAGGACGACGCTGTCGACCCGGCTGATGGCTGCTATATAGAGCAACATCGGATCCTTGCTAGCCGGCGTGGCCAGAACCGGTGTTGCAGATAGCATGCGCTTGAGGTCGTGGAAGACGCCATCGTCTTGCGATGTCCAGGAGAACTTGTCTGTCTTTTTCATCAGCTGGTACAGCAGGAGTGCCTTCTCCCCCAGCCGGCTGACGAAACGACTAAGGGAGGCCAGGCATCCGGTGAACTTCTAGACTCCGAGAAAGCTCTTGGGCGGTTGCATCCTCTCGATGGCTGCAATCTTCTCCGGGTTTGCCTCAATCCCTCGTTGTGAAACGAGAAAACCGAGTAGCTGGCCGGATGGGACACCGAAGAGGCACTTCTCCGGGTTCAGCTTCATCTGGTACCAGCGGAGTTTGCTGAACGTTTCCCCCAAGTCCTCGAGGAGGGTGTGCTTCTCCTTCGTCTTGATGATGATGTCGTCCACATAAGCATGCACGTTTTGACCAATCTGTGAGTGCAAGCATTTCTGCATACAACGCTGATAAGTGGCGACTGCATTTTTCAGACCGAAAGGCATGGTTACGTAACAGAAGGCCCCGTATGGGGTAATGAATGACGTCTTAATCTGGTCAGTCGGGTTCAACCGGATCTGATTGTAACCGGAATAACAGTCCAAGAAGGACAACAAGTCGCAACCGGCCGTGGAATCGATAACTTGATCGATATGGGGCTAAGCGAAGGGGTCTTTCGGGCACGCCTTGTTCAGGCTGGTGTAGTCGATACACATGCGCTAAGTCTTGTTTTTCATCAGCACCGGGACTGGGTTGGCTAGCTAGTCCAAGTGGTACACTTCCATGATGAATCCGGCTGCTAGGATCCGGGTGATCTCATCACCAATGATCTTTCTCTTCTCCTCTGCAAACCGGTGGAGGGGTTGCTTGACTGTCACGGACCGATTTTTGGAGTTTTCAAAAAAAACTTTTATCTAAAAATGTGGACCAGATTTTTTTCGTTTGATTAGTTAAAGCTTAACGAAAAAATTCATACACTAATGGCTTTAACAAGAATTAAAATGACAAGAATATATATATATACTCAAGTTGGATTGTATTCTTGCTAGTTTTAGCATATTTAAATATGCTCCTCTGATTTTATTTTCGATTTATTGATTTTTTTAATTTGGTTCTTTTCCAAAATTTCATTTGATTCGATCCATCCATGCACCATGCAGGTGCATGAGCTAGTTTGTAGCATGTACGGGTATATATGTGTCTCTCTCTAATTCTCACTCTAGGTGCATGCATGCATAGACTCCTGCACTAGTACGTGAACAACTTTGCCATGTGCTTTCCTTTATTTCTCTTCCCGTCTATGCACTCGACCCAGATCTCCTCCATGTCTGTCGTTTCTTTTCGCTTTGAGTCCCACCCAAAAAGATCAGCTGCAGCACGCGGGGCATGCCCCACCACCTGAGCAACCCGCACACCTAGCTTGTACCGTGGAGAGCTGCAGCATCCCATCTGTCTAACATCTGTAATGCTACATGGTCTAATAATAAAATGCTACTTCCTACATATAATTGGTGCATCATAATTATATCATGCTCATGTCATCATGCCACCTTGCATTTGAGCATCATATAAAACCCTTTTCTTTTGGATCTTGTCTCATATGCATTTATCAATTGTATTTGGTTCTTAATAAATTGTATTTGGTTCTTGATAAATGCTTGGTGCCCAAGTTGAGTTGGGGGCATATCTTTTATTTAACTCCACCACCTTCTCTTCTCACCACCCCATAACCCCACCATCCAACTATATGTGAGCTTTGCATTTTATTTGGGTTTACCTCTAGCTCATGTGGGTTGGGATGGATCCACTTCTAATTACACATGCTCCCATATATGCCTCATGTTGTTTTCACATTGTTGATATGTGGAGAGCCACATGGTCAACTTTGCATGCATGTGGTTAGTTTCACTTGCTTTATCTTCCATATGGTTTGTTTTGGGAATAATTGAGCATTGTTTAAATATAATTGTGGCCAAATGATCTTCTAATGGGACATACACACTAACATGGCCTATTATATTCAATTATGCTTAAATCCACCCTTACCATATTTTATCAAGCTCTTAGCTTATGTGGTGGTCTATATTCAAGTATGGATGTGCATGGAGGTAATAGATGCCATATGTATATGTAGTTGTTTTCACAACTAATGAATGTGGCAATTATTCTTCATGCATGGGCCATGCAAGGCTCCTCCCTTGTTCTTCTATTTTGGTTTCTTTGGGAATATTTGGGTGGAGTTTGTTTGAACTCAATGGAAACAAATGAACCAAATAAATACTTCTTTTTCACTTGTCTTCCACCTTGCCACTCTTTTAGTGGATTCTCTTTGTCAAGCATACATGGGATACATATTTTGTTTTCACCAAATATTATCATGTGCATGAGAGAATGCCACATGCAAGATCATCTTTTCTTCTACCTCTCTCTCTCTCTCCTTTGGTCCTTTTGGTTTCTCCCTTTTTCTTAATGCAAACTTCTTTGGTGTTTTCTATCCTCTCCCAAACCCTAGCTCCTCCATCTATCCCTCCTACCTTGTCCATCATCTACACATGCATGTGAGCATACATGTGCCATTTTTCTCTTCCTCTCCTCTCTCTTTTCTAGCTAAATCGAGCTATCTCTCTCTCTAAACCCTAGCTCACCTCACCACCCTTCCTTCTAACCTAGGCGCCACCACACCTTGTGGTTTGGCTCAAACCAAACCCCCCTAAAACCCAGCTACCCCTCATGCTGAGCCACACTCCTAACCTAAACCCTAGGCCGAGCCCTTGCTCGACACCATCTAACTGAAACCCCCCTCTCTTTCTCCTCTCTCTCGCTGCCAGGCAGCCCCCACCCGAGCCACACCTGCTCCATCCCCTCTGGCCCCAGCTGCAGCACTTCCCCTGGCCTCCCAAGCCACGCTGAACACGTGAGGAGGGAAAGGTGGCCACCACCACCTTTTCCACCCTGACCCCCATGTGCACCACACCCTCGGCCTTATCTACCTCCTTCCTCTCTGCCTGCGTCGCCCAGATCCACCCAGGGCCTTGCCCTTCTACACCTCTTTCCCCATCTGCCGCTGCCTTCCTACCCTCTCCCGTCTACTCCTACCGTCGGCATCGGTTCTCCACCACCGAAGCTAGGAGGCGGGCGTGGCGCTCGTTGTCGGGGCAGACCGGGAGGATCTTCTGCATCGTCCCTGTGCGCTAGACGAGGAGGAGACGGCCGTACCGCTGCACCCCGACGCGATCCAGCGAGCAAACCCTAGCCCCGGAACCCTAGCTACCCCGACGATCCTCTGCACTTCGGCTCGATCCACCACCATCAACCCACTCCCGGTGAGACACCGTTTCCCCTGACATCCTCTCGCGCATCGCCTCTTCCTGGACGAGCAGAACGTTCTGCCGAGCGCTCTCTGTGCGTGCCGTCGCTTCCACCGTCGCTCCGCAGAGAGGTCACCTAACCTCACAGCGTTTACCCAGCAACAACCCCCGCTAGCCCCAGTGGTCCACGCCGCCCGCGCGCGTGCTAGATCGCGAGTTCGAGTCCCCGCCGCGCCAGTTCCCCGCGTCGTCAGTTCCGTTAGTGATCGGAGAAGAGGGACAAGGACCTTCTCCCCTTTTTGCAGATGCCCCCTGCCCTTTTGTTTTTCTCAACCCGCGTTCCACCTGGTCCCACCTGTCTGCCTCTGTGTAACATTTACAGAAAGGCACTCGGTGCTCTTAACCCTCAACCCACACTCCAGACTAGGCCCACATGTCATATGCTGTGGCACTTTTACGAAAAGGCACCCGCAGTTCCGGGGTTCTCAACCCGCGCTCCCCGGCTCCCCCACGTGGCAGGCCCCGTTGGCGCACCCGCGTGTGGCCCTGTGGCTGCCGTGGCCCCACCCGTCAGTCTCTGTGGCTGGATGGACGAGCGGTAAGAAAGGGCTCTGCTGCGCGTTGGTTGCGCCAGCTCAGAGCTGGCCCACCCGTCAGCGGCTGTGGCTAGCTGCCTCTATGTGTAAAAAGTCGCTATTCTTATCTGTTTAATTAAAATCATTTTCAGATTTTGTTTAATATAATTTTAAATCCATAAGTTAATAAGTTTTTGTTGATAATCCAAATAATACAAATGATATATGTTTTTGAAATCAAAAAAATGTGAGGATTTCAAATCTGCCATCCAAAATAATGTTTGACTAATTTAAATTTTTGAAATTGTTTAATTGCAATAAAAATGCCTTTTCTTAATTAATTAATAACTTTAATTCTATAACTCCAAATTTGACAAATAATATATCTAAATCATTTAGCGCGACGAGCCCGTTCTGTTTATGCATTCCATGTTCTGAATTGCAGCATGCATCATATCCATATTAAAAATCAGAACTGGTTATGGCAATAAAACTTGACCAAATAATTAATAAAATGATTTATTCTTGTCCCCACACCTCACCCTTGCCATGCTACATTATTGCCATGTAATTTGTGCATCATTCATCATGGCATGCTTGTTTGCTTGTTGCATTTTATTTATATGCTTGTGCACTTTATTTATGTTGGCCCTTGTTTGTTTGGTTCTTCTTCGAATAGACGCCGAGTAGGGGAATTATCAGGAATCCCAAGAGTACTACCCAGATCCATCTCTCGCTTCAACTGAGCTGCCAGGCAACCACTACCACATGTTTGCATACATATAGTACCTATTGCCTCTATCTTATTCTTGCATCATTGAGTCGCGATTGCATTAAATTGAATCCCAAGTACTGCATAGCATTTACTTTTGAACCCCACTGAAGCTTGTTCCTCCATCCTATGAGCCATTACTACAGGAGTTGTTTGAGCCATGCGAGTCGTAGAACAGCATGTGCAGGGTATGTGAGTGTCTGATGGATAACGAGGTACCTAAACAACTTAACCTGAGTAGTAATGGGATCACTAATGAAAGAGGCACCGGTGGGCAATATCTGTCATTTGGTTTTTATGTCCACTTGTGTCCCTAGGACCCCGAGTACTTGATACCTGTTCCTTGAATAGTCGCACTATCAACATACGGGAGACTATGAATCCCCCTTTGCCAGAGCTTGATTTGTACTTTATTTCTTGGGGCCACAAAGTAGTTTGGGGCTTTATTACTATCCTGTACTTATGCCATGCTTTACCACTTTATTTACGATTGTGCGTGGAGCACCTGTACTGTTTAGAATTGCGGAGTGTTTTCGCGGTATCGACAAGCCCAGTCACATTTTCGGGTTCCTAGTCGTTTATAGCCATTGGCACAAACCTTGGGTCCCTCTCGGAGCCGGACAACTTCGTTGCGGGTACCTTAATGAGGTGGCCCCCTGAAATACTTTATGAATCATGTGATCGCTTTGTCGTGAAAGCCTCGTTGGGTTTTGATTTGGTTTTTCCGAGGTCGATCGTGTGTGTGTTGCTATTTGTGCACCCCTGCAGGGTAAATCTTTCTAAAAGCCGTGTCCGCGGTTATGGACGACTTGGAGCACAGTTTATCGATCATAGACAAGTATAACTAAAGTACCGCTTTTAATTTGACTAAATGCCTGACTAGTAATTAGTGCAATACTCATGGAATGGTTAATAAAACTGCCAATGGATGGGTTGTTCGTCCGCTTTCTCGTTGGTAAGCGAGAAGGAGGATGGATCTGTTAATTTATACTGTTATAACTATTGTTTCTAATTAATGGACATCCGTCTATCATTGGTTAGACGGATGGTTAGCGAGTATCCATAGAATTGTTAGTTATTATCTTTTGCTGCAATTGCGTCACCCCAGGTATATGTCCCCTTTAGAGGCATAAAGACTTGCTGAGTACCCCTAGGGTCTCACACGATAAATTGTTTGATTCAGATGAACAAGTATATTCGCAAGATGGATACTGGGTGGAGGAGACAAATGATGTTGGCAACAATCACTCGGTGTAGAGATTTCGGGGATGGGGATCCGTGAGATCTGTGGGCAGGATGTGCTTATTTATGTGGCATCTTATGCCGATTTTCTTCTTGTCCGTACTCGGATCTTGTTTCCCGCTTCCACTTGATACTCCGTTGATTGATGTATGATGAGCTATCCTACACTATCATAACTATCTAGGATATTTGGATCTTGCCGTATGGCGTTGCAATATTTCTATTTCTTTTAGATGGTATGGCTCTGAAACTATTATAAGGTAGCTTGCATACATACTCACTTGTGTATGTATTTGATCTCTTCACATGTTGCCTACGCCGCTCGTTCTTGTCCCGATGTTCTTGGAAGTGGTTAGGGCGGTCGACGGATCTACACATGGGTGGCCCTGGGCCCCCGCTGTACTACTTTAACCACTTTGGGTTCATCCAGGCTTGAACTTAGAGCGTATAGTCCGACGTTGTTACAGTTGGTATCAGAGCCATCCCGCCCTTCAGGGTCTCAGCCAAATGGTCGTTGTCAGGCTAGCAAATATTTTGGTAGTTATGTATACTAGGGAAAAACAAACACGTGAGAGTAGGACTGCTTCCATTTTTCTTGTTACCCACCCACCCTTTTCTGGTAAGGAAGTGTAACATTTTCAATCCTCTTCTAAAATTCAAACTAGGATTAACGTGTTTTGGGTTCCGTAGTACCATAGGTTGTGTGAGAGTGTGTGTGTGTGTGTGTAATTCCTTGTCTATCTGTTGCGTCCAACTTGTTATCGCTATCTGCCTTTTGGTTATCAACTGTTGGTACATTCCATACCGACAGGCTTTTGTAAACCGACGCGATCTATCTTACTCTTTGTTATCCGACGCTATCTTGTTTGGGGTGTTTGTTTTCCATAGTTGCTAATCTTTAGGTTCATCTTAAGAAGGAAGAGAGTTGGGATATGTGTTTTACTTATTCATGTGTGGGGTAATGATTTGAGTGCCGTCCTGCTGAGTTGGCTGAACTCAAACGTCAGCTTGATGAACAAGAGAAATTGGGTTTCATTCAGCACAGTACTTCTTCTTGGGGTAGCCCAACCATCTTTGTGAAGAAGCGATACCGGAATGATAGACTTTGTGTTGACTATCGGGCTCTCAATGCTAAAACCATCAAGAATAAATATCCCCTTCTGCGGATCAATGATCTCTTCGATCAGCTAGCTGGAGTTGTGGTATTCTCTAAGCTTGACTTGAGAAGTGGATATCATCAAATCAAGATTCGCAAGGAAGATGTTCCCAAAACAACTTTCACCACCCGCTATGGCCTATACGAGTACACGGTCATGTCCTTCGGTCTCACCAACGCACCTGCCACCTTCTCGAGGCTGATGAACTCGGTTTTCATGGAGTATCTTGATAAGTTCGCCGTGGTCTATCTGGATGACATTCTAGTCTATTCTAAGTCAAAGGAAGAACATGAAGAACACCTTCGGTGTGTCCTAAACAAGCTTCGCGAGAACCGCCTGTATGCAAGTTCTCCAAGTGTGAATTTTGGCTTCCCGAAGTCACCTATCTGGGTCACGTCATCTCTACCAAGGGCATTGCCGTCAACCCAGAAACTGTTCGGACAATTGTTGAGTGGCTTCCACCCAAAAATGTCAAAGAAGTCCAGAGTTTCCTTGGTTTGGCTAGTTACTGTCGTCGCTTCGTTCAGAACTTCTCGAAGATTACGGAGCCTTTTACCGATCTCCTCAAGAAAGGCAAGAAATACCTTTGGTCTCCTACATGTCAAGCAAGCTTTGAAACCCTCAAAGAGAAGCTCACTTCCACACCAGTCTTGATTCCTCCAGATACATCAAAGCCTTTCCAGATATTCTGTGACGCCTCCTTGCAAGGATTGGGTGCGGTCCTTATGCAAGAAAAACAAGTTGTTGCTTATGCCTCTCGACAGTTGAAGACGCATGAGATCAACTATCCTACACATGACCTCGAACTAGCAGCAGTTGTCTTTGCTTTGAAAGTATGGAGGCACTACTTGCTTGGCAACCGTTGTGAGATCTTTTCTGATCACAAGAGTCTGAAGTATATCTTCACACAACCTGATCTCAACCTTCGTCAGAGGGGGGATTGAAGCAATTAATGATTTTGATCTGACAATCAACTACACTCCGGGCAAAGCTAATGTGATGGCTGATGCTCTCAGCCGAAAAGATTATGTCAACAACCTCATGGTGGAAGAACAACAGCCTCTCTTGTGCGAGGAATTCCGCCAGCTCAACCTTGAAATTGTGGATCAAGGGTATCTTCTGAATCTTCTAGAAACCCCTCTCTTGGAAGAAAAGGTTCTCTCCATTCAACTTGGTGATCCTTACACTAAAAACATCATCTCCAAGATTCAGCTTCCGAAGTATGAACCTTTCCACCTTGACGACCAAGGTACTCTATTCTTTAAGCACCGGATGTTCATTCCGAAGTATGCAGGTTTGAGAGAGAAAGTTCTCAAAGAAGCTCATGATTCTGTTCATTCTATCCACCCTGTTAGCACTAAGATGTACATGGACTTGAAAAAACAATATTGGTGGCCTGGGTTGAAATGCTATTGTGCCAAGTATGTCTCGGAGTGTGATGTCTGCCGTAGAGTTAAAGCTGTCCATCAGAAACCTTCCGGTCTTCTATAGCCATTGAAGCCTCCGGAATGGAAATGGGAGAAAGTAGAGATGGACTTCATTACTGGGTTTCCAAGGTCGCAGAAAGGCAACAATGCAATTTGTGTTGTCATCGACAGGCTTTCTAAAGTGCCTCACTTCTTTCTTGTCAAGGAAACAATTTCAGCAATTCAGTTGGTTGAGCTCTATATCAACATAATTATCTCTCTGTATGGGGTTCCTCTTGAGATCAGTTTAGACCGTGGAAGCATCTTCACTTCCAAGTTCTGGGGAAGTTTCCAAAATGCTTTGGGAACAAAGTTGAACTTCAGCACTGCCTATCACCCTCAGTCGCAAGGACAAGTTGAAAGGATCAATCAGATTCTAGAAGATATGCTCCATGCTTGCGTCATCTCTTTCGAAATGAAGTGGGAAGAATGCCTTCCTTATGCTGAATTCTCTTACAACAACAGCTTCCAGAAGAGTCTAAAGATGGCACCATTTGAGGTCCTCTATGGACGCAAGTGCAGAACTCCGATTGGTTGGTCAGGCTCAGGTGAAAGAACATTGTTTGGCCCCGACATTGTAACTCAAGCGGAGGAGAAGGTTCACATCATTCTTGAAAACCTGAAGGTTGCTCAAAGTCACCAGAAGAGCAACTGTGACAGAAAGCACACGGACATGGAGTATGTCCCTGGTGATCTCGTTTACCTTCGTGTCACTCCCATGAGAGGTACGCACCGGTTTGGTATCAAAGGAAAGTTGGCTCCTAGATAGATCGGTCCTTTTTAAGTTCGTGGAAGAAGAGGAGAAGTCGCTTATGCTCTTGAGCTCCCTAAAAAACTCAAGGTCCATGATGTTTTCCATATCTCTCAACTCAAGAAGTGTTTCAAGGATCCCGGCAGGACCGTGGACCATGAGCTCATCAATCTCCAAGAAGATCTGTCTTATCAAGAACACCCCACAAAAATCCTAGAAGTCGCAGAAAGAAAGACTCGCAACAAGTCTATAAAGTTCTGCAAGGTGCAGTGGTCGCACCATTCCATTGATGAAGCCACTTGGGAACGCGAGGATGAGCTCCGTGCCAAGTATCCTACCCTCTTCGTGTCTTCTTCTTCTTCCTAGAATCTCGGGGCAAGATTCCGTTTAGTGCGGGAGATTTGTAGCATCCCATCTGTCTAACATCTGTAATGCTACATGGTCTAATAATAAAATGCTACTTCCTACATATAATTGCTGCATCATAATTATATCATGCTCATGTCATCATGCCACCTTGCATTTGAGCATCATATAAAACCCTTTTCTTTTGGATCTTGTCTCATATGCATTTATCAATTGTATTTGGTTCTTAATAAATTGTATTTGGTTCTTGATAAATGCTTGGTGCCCAAGTTGAGTTGGGGGCATATCTTTTATTCAACTCCGCCACCTTCTCTTGTCACCACCCCATAATTCCACCATCCAACTATATGTGAGCTTTGCATTTTATTTGGGTTTACCTCTAGCTCATGTGGGTTGGGATGGATCCACTTCTAATTACACATGCTCCCATATATGCCTCATGTTGTTTTCACATTGTTGATATGTGGAGAGCCACATGGTCACCTTTGCATGCATGTGGTTAGTTTCACTTGCTCTATCTTCCATATGGTTTGTTTTGGGAATAATTGAGCATTGTTTAAGTATAATTGTGGCCAAATGATCTTCTAATGGGACATACACACTAACATGGCCTATTATATTCAATTATGCTTAAATCCACCCTTACTATATTTTATCAAGCTCGTAGCTTATGTGGTGGTCTATATTCAAGTATGGATGTGCATGGAGGTAATAGATGCCATATGTATATGTAGTTGTTTTCACAACTAATGAATGTGGCAATTATTCTTAATGCATGGTCCATGCAAGGCTACTCCCTTGTTCTTCTATTTTGGTTTCTTTGGGAATATTTGGGTGGAGTTTGTTTGAACTCAACGGAAACAAATGAACCAAATAAATACTTCTTTTTCACTTGTCTTCCACCTTGCCACTCTTTTAGTGGATTCTCTTTGTCAAGCATACATGGGATACATATTTTGTTTTCACCAAATATTATCATGTGCATGAGAGAATGCCACATGCAAGATCATATTTTCTTCCACCTCTCTCTCTCCTTTGGTCCTTTTGGTTTCTCCCTTTTTCTTAATGCAAACTTCTTTGGTGTTTCCTATCCTCTCCCAAACCCTAGCTCCTCCATCTATCCCTCCTACCTTGTCCATCATCTACACATGCATGTGAGCATACATGTGCCATTTTTCTCTTCCTCCCCTCTATCTTTTCTAGCTAAACCGAGCTATCTCTCTCTCTCTAAACCCTAGCTCACCTCACCACCCTTCCTTCTAACCTAGGCGCCACCACACCTTGTGGTTTGGCTCGAACCAAACCCCCCCAAAACCCAGCTACCCCTCATGCCGAGCCACACTCCTAACCTAAACCCTAGGTCGAGCCCTTGCTCGACACCATCTAACTGAAACCCCCCTCTCTTTCCTCTCTCTCTCTCTCACTGCCAGGAAGCCCCCACCCGAGCCACACCTGCTCCATCCCCTCTGGCCCCAGCTGCAGCACCTCCCCTGGCCTCTCGAGCCACACTAAACACGTGAGGAGGGAAAGGTGGCCACCACCACCTTTTCCACCCCGACCCCCATGTGCACCACACCCTCGGCCTTATCTACCCCCTTCCTCTCTGCCTGCGTCGCCCCAGATCCACCCAGGGCCTTGCCCGTCTACTCCTCTTTCCCCATCTGCCGCTGCCTTCCTACCCTCTCCTGTCTACCCCCACCGTCGGCATCGGTTCTCCACCACCGAAGCTAGGAGGCGGGCGTGGTGCTCGTTGTCAGGGAAGACCGGGAGGATCTTCTACATCGTCCCTGTGCGCCAGACGAGGAGGAGACGGCCGTACCGCTGCACCCCGACGTGATCCAACGAGTAAACCCTAGCCCCAGAACCCCAGCTACCCCGGCGATCCTCTGTGCTTCGGCTCGATCCACCACCATCAACCCACTCCCGATGAGACATTGTTTCCCCCTGACATCCTCTCGCGCATCGCCTCTTCCTAGACGAGCAGAACGTTTTGCCGTGCGCTCTCTGTGCGTGCCGTCGCTTCCGCCGTCGCGCCGCAGAGAGGTCACCTAGCCGCACAGCGTTCACCCAGCAACAACCACCGCTAGCCCCAGTGGTCGCCGCCGCCCGCGCGCGCGCGCCAGATCGCGAGTTCGAGTCCCCGCCACGCCAGTTCCCCGCGTCGTCAGTTCCGTTAGAGATCGGAGAAGAGGAACAGGGACCTTCTCCCCTTTTTGCAGATGCCCCCCTGCCCTTTTGTTTTCCTCAACCCACGCTCCACCTGGTCCCACCTGTCTGCCTCTGTGTAACATTTACAGAAAGGCACCCGGTGCTCTTAACCCTCAACCCGTACTCCAGACTAGGCCCACATGTCATACGTTGTGGCACTTTTACGAAAAGGCACCCGCAGTTCCGGGGTTCTCAACCCGCGCTCCCCAGCTCCCCCACGTGGCAGGCCCCCGCTGGCGCACCCGCGTGTGGCCCTGTGGCTGCCGTGGCCCCACCCGTCAGTCTCTCTGGCTAGATGGACGAGCGGTAAGAAAGGGCTCTGCTGCGCGTTGGTTGCGCCAGCTCAGCGCTGGCCCACCCGTCAGCGGCTGTGGCTAGCTGCCTCTATGTGCAAAAAGTCGATGTTCTTATATGTTTAATAAAAATCATTTTCAGATTTTGTTTAATATAATTTTAAGTCCAGAAGTTAATAACTTTTTGTTGATAATACAAATGATATATGTTTTTGAAATCAGAAAAATGTGAGGATTTTAAATCTGCCATCCAAAATAATGTTTGACTAATTTAAATTTTCGAAATTGTTTAATTGCAATAAAAATGCCTTTTTCTTAATTAATTAATAACTTTAATTCTATAACTGCAAATTTGACAAATAATATATCTAAATCGTACTTAAATGCCAGAGGAAACTGCCACCTTTACTGCCCATTCTAATCACTCTGACGTTGATTCTCTAGCATCATTTGAAGCGCACAGGCATTCTGCATAAATACTTCAGATAGCCCTTTGTTTAGCAATACACACATCTTCAATTTTCACCCCGAAGGGCTGCTGGTTTCAGCCTAGATCCTCGAGGCCAAGGAAACTTCGTCGGGCTGCCGCTGCTTCCTGTTCTTGGCGCTCGAGCCACGACCTCGTGAATCCTACCTACTGCCCAGATAAATACAGCAGCGCGTCCCCTTTGATTTCCTCGGCTAGCCCCGCCCCATCGCTCTCCACACGACTTCCCATCTCCCTCCGAAACCTACACCCCCCATAGCCTATGACCATGGCTGCCGCCATCTACTCCAACCAACCGAGCCACCTTTGCTCGATTCCTTGCACCATCAGCACTGCTTAGACACCAGCAACCTTTTCAGACGATTTGTTCCTCGATTCATCAATTACAGCTCGTCAATTTCTCCATCTACTTCGGTTTGATATACAAGTTCGTCGGATGAATTCGTCGCGCACGATGAGAATCGAAGCAATTCCTTTCAACCATAATCGCATCTTATCTATGCCTACCTTCTAGACATGGTGTCTATCCAAAATTTTCCAGTCGACCGTGTGGCCGGTGAACCGAATGCCACCCGGCGACATGGAGCTGTAGGCGATTGTATACATCCCAGATCAACTTGAGCCCAACCTGTAGATTATACCATTTACCAGTGTTCTTAGATGCGAGTATATTGATGTTTATCAAACTATTTTAAAAATAAGAACTGAGATTGATGCATCACGTAGCAAAGCATATGATCATGTCAGTATGGTTGCACACGTTTCTAGTGTATTACTGATTGGTTAATTGTGTACTTATAATTGTCTAATTTGTTTTAGTTGATGCCTAGCTGCTGAAATTATTTACACATACGTAGCTATATGACCAATTGCTAAATTTAATCTCAGCCTTACGTACTTCTTTTCATTGTATTAAGTTGTTTAGTCTGGTTACTAGCATGTCAAGTTGTTTTTTTAAACCTTAATTAATGTTGTTACTCATCATGTTGGTAGACTGAGCTAATGTGTTCTCCATATGGTATGGCTACTGGTATATATAGTTTGATCACTGTAGTAGAGCATATCAGGTTGTTTTTAAACTCTATTTAGTGATGTTGTTCATCCTGCTTGTATGATAGAATGATTGTAAGATTTATTTCAATTGCATGTTGTCACCAGGTTGGATATTAGTTTATCATATAATTATGTTATTAGCATAACCCTGTTAGTTTTTTTTGCATTATTGCACATGCTTAGTACAGATTTATTTAATAGAATTAGTGATGTCCTCTCTATCTAGTTTTGCTACTGTTTGAATTAGTTTGATTACTCTTAGAAGATTTATTCATGTTGTACTTAAAATCCATTGCCATGCATATATGCTAGAGTAATTATAATATTGTTATTATTGCATGTGTATGGTTACAGTAATGTTGCATGTTTTTATTTTCACGTGTATGTTTATGTGCATGGCTAGATAACATATAGTTTGTGGTCCATATCATCCAATTTTAGTGCGTGCCTTTAAATCTTAGAGTGAGTCATTATTGCATGTGTTCTATGCTTCAATCCATGCTTAGTTTTTATTGTTACACGAGACATTGGTACTGATAGGTTCATGCCATGAATTGTTGTTGTTTATTTATATGATATGAGCATAGGATAGCTATTTCATTACATTACTAACACATGATTAGTTGTAGAATAATCCGTGTAATAGTTTTGAATTGCATACTAAGACTAAATCACCTATAGTGACTATATCAAATATTTATTATTTTCTTAATATGTATTATTACTAGTCGAGATCGGTAGACTGTCCAATATACCTCAAGATGTCTAAACCTAGCAAGTATATCCGTATATATTATCACAACATTATATTGAGATAATCTATCCTTGCATCCTAGAATTCGAGCCATCCATTCGATAGATTCATATTTGAGTTAATACAACTCAATTCCTCGATCCTTATCAAATCGTCCTCTGTCCTATTCTATACCAACTCCTACATTCGTTCTGATTTGTATTTCACTTGGTATTTATTGCCTTGATATTTATTTGGTTGCCATTTGCTAGCATTACAACGAGTAGGGAGTGACGAGTTTGGTCGTGGACATAATCATCTTATTGAAGAAGAAGGATTCATCGACGAAGGCATGCCCCTTTCATAATTATCCCATGTTTTACAAGTGCATGTTATTATAGTTTACAAATATTACTGCTATTTTGGTTACCCACATACCTTGATACACCTATCGCCATACACAACCCTGAGTAGAGATTATATATTAATCCTGTAGAGTAGAATTGCTTAGCCATGCTATATAATATTTAGGGGTCCTTGATCTCTCCTCTTCGGAGGAATTGGATGACCCTTGGTTCAGATATACCCTTTTGAAACTAGATGAGCTCGTTGAGCTAGCCGTTGTTGCTTCCTCTACTCTATTCTACTCTGGGTTAAACTTACCATCTAAATACTGGCGCGGGCGACAGCTGGATCAAAGGAAGGAGCGATTGGCTGCCCTTCACTAGTTGAAGGGGCAATCCGTTGTCTGTGCCGCATGAGGGCCTAATAAGTCTTGGATTTGAAGATTGTGACCATCCGCACAACCACATGCTATAATCGGCACTGGCTTGGTCAAGTAAGTTAGTCAGCCTTAGGTGTCGATGTCGCCGTACCGCTGATGAGGTGTCTGCATGCGGGGGAGCCTTCGGCACGGATAGGGGGACCGGTTTGGGGACGTACTCTCAGTTCCGTGTAACATACCCGGTGGGCTCGTCACATCTTTAGGGGTTCTAGCTAAAAGACCTCGTCACAATCCCTCTACCGGTACACCAACAGGTGTGTACTAAACCAGCGGCCACTGGTGGGCAACAAGACGGGATTGTGTCGTGTGGGAAAGTGTACAACCTCTACAGAGTGTAAATCTATTCGAATAGCCATGTCCACGGTCATGGAATACACATGAATCTTTCTTTATATACGGGAACCTGTCTTGCTACTTCCCTCTTTGCCCCAATCCTTATCCTGGAATCTATGAACTATGTGAGTTGTCGTGGACAAAAAGACTATTGAGAAATACCACATTGATGATAAACATGTTTTCGTCTAAAACCGCTTTTATCAAACTATTACCATGTTGCAAATAAAATTGGCTTTTATGCAAAAGAACCCTATGACCTCCACATTAAGCCACATGTAGATATATCGGGTTTTGCATAAGGGGTATGTTGAGTATGTCATATACTCATGGTAATACTTTTGTTAAATTCAGAATACTATGAAGGGGAGGACTACGACTACTATGATGACGCTGATGAGTGAGGCCTCGTGGACTACATCGACTGCCTGTGGCTGAGATGGAGTCACCACGCGTTTTATATTTTCGTTCTGCTTTCTGGATGTAATAAATGTTAGTAGACATTTTACTATATTATTATCTAGACTTTGTAATAAATTACTTTTGTACGTATGCAATGATATACATTTCTCTGTGTCGTCAACATTGATCTTAGGATTGACGAATAAACACAGGGGGTCTGGAAGTTAAGTTCCGGTCCTCGCAGAAGTAGTATCAGCGCCGATGTCGACCTAGTCGCGTAGCCTTAGTTAGAAATGGAAAGCCTTAGTGACTGTTTGCAAAAAGTAAAAACTATTTTTGAAAATCTAGTAGTCTAATTCTTGACTATTCTAGTTCCTTGTCTTCTCTCATTTAACATTGTGTTCAAATGCTTCTTACCTAAACACTTCTCTAGTATACCATGCCCTATCCACAAGAAGTCTTTTCAAGAACTCAAGGAGTCAAGCGTCTTCAACCACACTTTGCATTCTTCAATGTCGAAGATAACACCAAGAATTGTTGAGACCAGACAACCATATAGAATAAGGTTGGATAGATCCCTGGTATTTATATAGTATAACGTTAGACAAAAAAAGTTTTTGCTTCAGCAAGGTCTGCATATTTTTGGCCTTTGGCACCTTTTCCTATGCAGTCATGCTAAAACCTCTACAGTTTCAAAGAAACTATTGGTTCTTCTAAATTCTTCTTTGTAGTCTTTTGCCTTTTATCGTGTTTTATTCTTGAATACCCCTCAAAGTTAGGTTCCATAAACCATCTTATGCTATTCCCTCTTACCTATGGACCCTTGAAAAAAAAGTTGTACTTTGGTGATGGTACTAAGTACTGAAGCTCTCATGGCCGTAGAGGAGGAAAAGAATCATATGTTACCTACACCGAAGACTATTCCTCCACGTGACATACCAATCAAGGAGGATGAATTATGCATGCAAACTTTCAGATAAGATTGGAAACACTTCCCAAGAACACTAAGAAAGTTGCCTTAACGACGATGGAAGCCACCCGCTTGGATAATGCCAACACCTAGAGTCGGATTGGTTTATTTGCGAATGAACATAGCATTATCATAGACCATGCTCATTCAACTCTATGGTTCAATGTGAGATCGAGCAATGCAATGAAGACATGCTAGTCGACCTCAAGAATATGATTGAAGAGTCTAAAGCAATACTACTTGTATTACCTACTACCTTATGCTGATCAAAGTCGAGCAAGGAAAATAGAAGCTCATAAGTATGAGAAGAAATCAGGAGATCGACCGAGCAACCCATCAATCATAATCCTAAGAGCCACCCAAAACCCATTCTGTAGTGAGCCCGAATCTCGGGGACGAGATTCTGTTAAGGGAGATTTGTCACGGAGCGATTTTTGGAGTTTTCAAAAAAAAACTTTTATCTAAAAATGTGGACCAGATTTTTTTCGTTTGATTAGTTAAAATTAGTTAAAGCTTAACGAATAAAAATTCATACACTAATGGCTTTATCAAGAATTAAAATGACAAAAATATTTATATATATATTTACTCAAGTTGGATTGTATTCTTGCTGGTTTTAGCATATTTAAATATGCTCCTCTGATTTTATTTTCGATTTATTGATTCTTTTTAATTTGGTTCTTTTCCAAAATTTCATTTGATTCGATCCATCCATGCACCATGCTGGTGCATGAGCTAGTTTGTAGCATGTACGGGTATATATGTGTCTCTAATTCTCACTCTAGGTGCATGCATGCATAGACTCCTACACTAGTACGTGAACAACTTTGCCATGTGCTTTCCTTTATTTCTCTTCCCGTCTATGCACTCGACCCAGCTCTCCTCCATGTCTGTCGTTTCTTTTCGCTTTGAGTCCCACCCAAAAAGATCAGCTGCAGCACGCGGGGCATGCCCCACCGCCCCAGCAACCCGCACACCTAGCTTGTACCGTGGAGAGCGCCCACGCGCAGCAGTCTAATTAGCGGAAGAGCCACACTGCTCGTCCTATTCCCGCACGCGCACTTAGTCAGCTAAAACAGCCGAGCAATACGTAGCGACGCACTACTCTTCTTCCTCTTCCTGAGTGCACGCACAAAGAGCAGGTCACGTACTTAAATGCCAGAGGAAACTGCCACCTTTACTGCCCATTCTAATCACTCCGACGTTGATTATCTGGCGTCATTTGAAGCGCACAGGCATTCTCCATAAATACTTCAGATAGCCCTTTGTCTAGCAATACACACATCTTCAATTTTCACCCCGAAGGGCTGCTGGTTTCAGCCTAGATCCTCGAGGCCAAGGAAACTTCGTTGGGCTGCCGCTGCTTCCTGTTCTTGGCGCTCGAGCCACGACCTCGTGAATCCTACCTACTTCCCCGATAAATACAGTAGCGTGTCCCCATTGATTTCCTCAGCTGGCCCCGCCCCATTGCTCTCCACACGACTTCCCATCTCCCTCCGAAACCTACAGCCGCCATAGCCTATGACCATGGCTACCGCCATCTACTCCAATCAACCAAGCCACCTTTGCTCGATTCCTTGCACCATCAGCACTGCTTAGACACCAGCAACCTTTTCAGACGATTTGTTCCTCGATTCATCAATTATAGCTCGTCAATTTCTCCATCTACTTCGGTTTGATATACAAGTTTGTCGGATGAATTCATCGCACACGGTAAGAATCGAAGCAATTCCTTTAAACCATAATCGCATCTTATCTATGCCTACCTTCTAGACATGGTGTCTATCCATAATTTTCTAGTCGACCGTGTGGCCGGTGAACCGAATGCCACCCGGCGGCATGGAGCTGTAGGCGATTGTATACATCCCAGATCAACTTGAGCCCAACCTGTAGATTATGACATTTACCAGTGTTGTTAGATGCGAGTATATTGATGTTTATCAAACTATTTTAAAAATAAGAACTGATATTGATGCGTCACGTAGCAAAGCATATGATCATGTCAGTGTGGTTGCACACGTTTCTAGTGTATTACTGATCGGTTAATTGTGTACTCATGATTATCTAATTTGTTTTAGTTGATGCCTAGCTGCTGAAATTATTTACACATACGTAGCTATATGACCAATTGCTAAATTTAATCACAGCCTTACGTACTTCTTTTCTAATGTATTAAGTTGTTTAGTTTGGTTACTAGCATGTCACGTTGTTTTTTTTAAACCTTAATTAATGTTGTTACTCATCATGTTAGCTAATCGTGTTCCCCATATGGAATGGCTACTGTTATATATAGTTTGATCACTATAGTAGAGCATATCAGGTTGTTTTTAAACTCTATTTAGTAATGTTGTTCATCCTGCTTGTATGATAGAATGATTGTAAAATTTATTTCGATTGCATGTTGTCACCAGGTTGGATATTAGTTTATCATATAATTATGTTATTAGCATAACCCTGTTAGTTTTTTTGCATTATTGCACATGCTTAGTACAGATTTATTTAATAGAATTAGTGATGTCCTCTCTATCTAGTTTTGCTACTGTTTTAATTAGTTTGATTACTCTTAGAAGAGTTATTCATGTTGTACTTAAAATCTATTGCCATGCATATATGCTAGAGTAATTATAATATTGTTATTATTGCATGTGTATGGTTACAGTAATATTGCATGATTTTATTTTCACGTGTATGTTTATGTGCATGGCTAGCTAACATATAGTTTGTGGTCCATATCATCCAATTTTAGTTCGTGCCTTTAAATCTTAGAGTGAGTCATTATTGCATCTGTTCTATGCTTCAATCCATGCTTAGTTTTTATTGTTACACGAGACATTTACTGATAGGTTCATGCCATGAATTGTTGTTGTTTGTTTATATGATATGAGCATAGGATAGTTATTTCATTACATTACTATCACATGATTAGTTGTAGAATAATCAGTGAAATAGTTTTACATTGCATACTGAGACTAAATCACCTATAGTGACTATATCAAATATATATTATTTTCTTAATATGTATTATTACTAGTCGAGATCGGTAGACTGTCCAATATACCTCAAGATGTCTAAACCTAGCAAGCATATTTGTATATATTATCACAACATTATATTGAGATAATCTATCCTTGCATCCTAGAATCCGAGCCATCCATTCGATAGATTCATATTCGAGTTAATACAACTCAATTTCTCGATCCTTATCAAATTGTCCTATGTCCTATTCTATACCAACTCATACATTCGCTCTGATTTGTATTTCACTTGTTATTTATTGCCTTGGTATTTATTTGGTTGTTATTTGCTAGCGTTACAACGAGTAGGGAGTGACAAGTTTGGTCGTGGACATAATCATCTTATTGAAGAAGAAGGATTCATCAACGAAGGCATGCCCCTTTCATAATTATCCCATGTTTTACAAGTGCATGTTATTATTGTTTTAAAAATATTACTGCTATTTTGGTTACCCACATACCATGATACACCTATCGCCATACACAACCCTGAGTAGAGATTATATATTAATCCTGTAGAGTAGAATTGCTTAACCATGCTATATAATATTTAGGGTCCTTGATCTCTCCTCTTCGGAGGAATTGGATGACCCTTGGGTCAGATATACCCTTTTGAAAGTGGATGAGCTCATTGAGCTAGCCGTTGTTGCTTCCTCTACTCTATTCTACTCTGGGTGAAACTTACCATCTAAATACTGGTGCGGGCGATAGCTGGATCAAAGGAAGGAGCGATTGGCTGCCCTTCACTAGTTGAAGGGGCAATCCGTCGTCTGTGCCGCATGAGGGCCTAATATGTCTTGGATTTGAAGATTGTGACCATCCATACAACCACATGCTATAATGGGCACTGGCTTGGTCAAGTAAGTTAGTCAGCCTTAGGTGTCGATGTCGCCGTACCGCTGATGAGGTGTCTGCATGCGGGGGAGCCTTCGGCACGGATAGGGGGACCGGTTTGGGGACGTACTCTCAGTTCCGTGTAACATACCCTGTGGGCTCGCCACATCTTTGGGGGATCTAGCTAAAAGACCTTGTCACAATCCCTCTGTCGGTACACTAACAGGTGTGTGCTAAACCAGCGGCCACTGGTGGGCAACAAGACGGGATTTTGTCGTGTGGGAAAGTGTACAACCTCTGCAGAGTGTAAATCTATTCGAATAGCCGTGTCCACTGTCATGGACGACACATGAATCTTTCTTGACATATGAGAACCTGTCTTGCTACTTCCCTCTTTGTCCCTATCTTTATCCTGAAATCTATGAACTATGTGAGTTGTCATGGACAAATACACTATTGAGAAATACCACATTGATGATAAACATGTCTTCGTCTAAAACCGCTTTTATCAAACTATTACCATGTTGCAAATAAAATTGGCTTTTATGCAAAAGAACCCTATGACCTCCACATAAATCCAGATGTGGATATATCGGGTTTTGCATAAGGGGTATGTTGAGTATGTCATGTACTCATGGCAATACTTTTGTTGAATTCAGAATACTATGAAGGGGAGGACTACGGCTACTATGATGACGCTGATGAGTGAGGCCTCGTGGACTACATCGACTGCCTGTGGCTGAGATGGAGTCACTACGCGTTTTATATTTTCGCTGTGCTTTCTGGATGTAATAAATGTCAGTAGACATTTTACTATGTTGTTATCCAGACTTTGTAATAAATTACTTTTGTACGTCTGCAATGATATACATTTCGCTGTGTCGTCAACATTAATCTTGGGATTGACGAATAAACACAGGGGGTCTGGAAGTTAAGTTCCGGTCCTCACAGAAGTGGTATCAGAGCCGATGTCGACCTAGTCGCGTGGCCTTAGTTAAAAATGGAAAGCCTTAGTGACTGTTTGCAAAAGGTAAAAACTATTTTTGAAAATCTAGTAGTCTAATTCTTGCCTATTCTAGTTCTTTGTCTTCTCTTATTTAACATTGTGTTCAAATGCTTCTTACCTAAACACTCCTCTAGTATACCATGCCCTATCCACAAGAAGTCTTTTCAAGAACTCAAGGAGTCAAGAGTCTTCAACCACACTTTGCATTCTTCAATGTCGAAGATAACACCAAGACTTGTTGAGACCAGACAACCGTATAGAATAAGGTTGGATAGATCCCTGGTATTTATATGGTATTTATATAGTATAACGTTAGACAAATAAAGTTTTTGCTTGAACAAGGTCTTCATATTTTTGGCCTTTGGCACCTTTTACTATGCAGTCATGCTAAAACCTCTACAATTTCAAAGAAACTATTGGTTCTTCTAAATTCTTCTTTTGTAGTCTTTTGCCTTTTATCGTGTTTTATTCTTGAATACCCCTCAAAGTTAGGTTCCATAAACCATCTTATGCTATTCCCTCTTACCTATGGATCCTTGAAAAAAAAGTTGTAATTTGGTGATGGTACTAAGTACTGAAGCTCTCATGGCCGTAGTGGAGGAAAAGAATCATATGTTACCTACACCGAAGACTATTGCTCCACATGACATACCAATCAAGGAGGATGAATTATGCATGCAAACTTTCAGATGAGATTGGAAACACTTCCCAAGGACACTAAGAAAGTTGCCTTAACGACGATGGAAGCCACCCGCTTGGATAATGCCAACACCTAGAGTCGGATTGGTTTGTTTGCGAATGAACATAGGATTACCATAGACCATGCTCATTCAACTCTATGGTTCAATGTGAGATCGAGCAATGCAATCAAGACATGCTAGTCGACCTCAAGAATATGATTGAAGAGTCTAAAGCAATACTACTTGTATTACCTACTACCTCATGCTGATCAAAGTCGAGCAAGGAAAATAGAAGATCATAAGCATGAGAAGAAATCAGGAGATCGACCGAGCAACCCATCAATCATAATCCTAAGAGCCACCCAAAACCCATTCTGTAGTGAGCCCGAATCTCGGGGACGAGATTCTGTTAAGGGGGGTAGATTTGTCACGAAGAGATTTTTGGAGTTTTCAAAAAAAACTTTTATCTAAAAATGTGGACCAGATTTTTTTTTCGTTTGATTAGTTAAGATTAGTTAAAGCTTAACGAATAAAAATTCATACACTAATGGCTTTAACAAGAATTAAAATGACAAGAATATACTCAAGTTGGATTGTATTCTTGCTGGTTTTAGCATATTTAAATATGCTCCCCTGATTTTATTTTCGATTTATTGATTCTTTTTAATTTGGTTCTTTTCCAAAATTTCATTTGATTCGATCCATCCATGCACCATGCAGGTGCATGAGCTAGTTTGTAGCATGTACGGGTATATATGTGTCTCTCTCTAATTCTCACTCTAGGTGCATGCATGCATAGACTTCTGCACTACTACGTGAACAACTTTGCCATGTGCTTTCCTTTATTTCTCTTCCCGTCTATGCACTCGACCCAGCTCTCCTCCGTGTCTGTCGTTTCTTTTCGCTTTGAGTCCCACCCAAAAATATCAGCTGCAGCACGTGGGGCATGCCCCACCGCCCTAGCAACCCGCACACCTAGCTTGTACCGTGGAGAGCGCCCACGCTCAGCAATCTAATTAGGGGAAGAGCCACACTACTCGTCCTATTCCCGCACGCGCACTTAGTTAGCTAAAACAGCCGAGCAATACGTAGCGACGCACTGCTCTTCTTCCTCTTCCTGAGTGCACGCACAAAGAGCAGGTCACGTACTTAAATGCCAGAGAAACTGCCACCTTTACTGCCCATTCTAATCAGTCCGACGTTGATTCTCTGGCGTCATTTGAAGCGCACAGGCGTTCTCCATAAATACTTCGGATAACCTTTTGTCTAGCAATACACACATCTTCAATTTTCACCCCGAAGGGCTGCTGGTTTCAGCCTAGATCCTCGAGGCCAAGGAAACTTTGTCGGGCTGCCGCTGCTTCCTGATCTTGGTGCTCGAGCCACGACCTCGTGAATCCTACCTACTACCCCGATAAATACAACAGCGCGTCCCCTTTGATTTCCTCAGCTGGCCCCGCCCCATTGCTCTCCACACGACTTCCCATCTCCCTCCGAAACCTACATCCGCCATAGCCTATGACCATGGCTGTCGCCATCTACTCCAACCAACCGAGCCACCTTTGCTCGATTCCTTGCACCATCAGCACTGCTTAGACACCATCGACCTTTTCAGATGATTTGTTCCTCGATTCATCAATTACAGCTCGTCAATTTCTCCATCTACTTCGGTTTGATATACAAGTTCGTCGAATGAATTCGTCGCGCATGGTGAGAATCCAAGCAATTCCTTTAAACCATAATCGCATCTTATCTATGCCTACCTTCCAGACATGGTGTCTATCCATAATTTTCCAGTCGACCATGTGGCCGGTGAACCGAATGCCACCCGGCGGCATAGAGTTGTAGGCGATTGTATACATCCCAGATCAACTTGAGCCCAACCTGTAGAATATGCCATTTACCAGTGTTGTTAGATGCGAGTATATTAATGTTTATCAAACTATTTTAAAAATAAGAACTGAGATTGATGCATCACGTAGCAAAGCATATGATCATGTCAGTTTGGTTGCACACGTTTCTAGTATTACTGATTGGTTAATTGTGTACTCATGATTGTCTAATTTGTTTTAGTTGATGCCTAGTTGCTGAAATTATTTACACATAAGTAGCTATATGACCAATTGCTAAATTTAATCACAGCCTTACGTACTTCTTTTCTATTGTATTAAGTTGTTTAGTCTGGTTACTAGCATGTCAAGTTGTTTTTTTTAAACCTTAATTAATATTGTTACTCATCGTGTTGGTAGAGTGAGCTAACGTGTTCCCTATATGGTATGGCTACTATTATATATAGTTTGATCACTATAGTAGAGCATATCAGATTGTTTTTAAACCCTATTTAGTGATGTTGTTCATCCTGCTTGTATGATAGAATGATTGTAAGATTTATTTCGATTGCATGTTGTCACCAGGTTGGATATTAGTTTATCATATAATTATGTTATTAGCATAACCATGTTAGTTTTTATGCATTATTGCACATGCTTAGTACAGAATAATTTAATAGAATTAGTGATGTCCTCTCTATCTAGTTTTGCTACTGTTTTAATTAGTTTGATTACTCTTAGAAGAGTTATTCATGTTGTACTTAAAATCCATTGCCATGCATATATGCTAGAGTAATTATAATATTGTTATTATTGCATGTGTATGGTTACAGTAATGTTGCATGTTTTTATTTACACGTGTATGTTTATGTGCATGGCTAGCTAACATATAGTTTGTGGTCCATATCATCCAATTTTAGTTCGTGCCTTTAAATCTTAGAGTGGATCATTATTGCATGTGTTCTATGCTTCAATCCATGCTTAGTTTTTATTGTTACACGAGACATTGGTACTGATAGGTTCATGCCATGAATTGTTGTTGTTTGCTTATATGATGTGATCATAGGATAGCTATTTCATTACATTACTATCACATGATTAGTTGTAGAATAATCAGTGTAATAGTTTTGCATTGCATACTGAGACTAAATCACCTATAGTGACTATATCAAATATATATTATTTTCTTAATAGGTATTATTACTAGTCGAGATCGGTAGACTGTCCAATATAACTCAAGATGTCTAAACCTAGCAAGCATATCCGTATATATTATCACAACATTATGTTGAGATAATCTATCCTTGCATCCTAGAATCCGAGCCATCCATTCGATAGATTCATATTCGAGTTAATACAACTCAATTCCTCGACCCTTATCAAATTGTCCTATGTCATATTCTATACCAACTCATACATTCGTTCTGATTTGTATTTCACTTGGTATTTATTGCCTTCGTATTTATTTGGTTGTCATTTTCTAGCGTTACAACGAGTAGGGTGTGACGAGTTTGGTCATGGACATAATCATCTTATTAAAGAAGAAGGATTCATCAATGAAGGCATGCCCCTTTCATAATTATCTCATGTTTTACAAGTGCATGTTATTAATGTTTTTACAAATATTACTTCTATTTTGGTTACCCACATACCTTGATACACCTATCACCATACACAACCCTGAGTAGAGATTATATATTAATCCTATAGAGTAGAATTGCTTAGCCATGCTATATAATATTTAGGGTCCTTGATCTCTCCTCTTCGAAGGAATTGGATGACCTTTGGGTCAGATATACCCTTTTGAAACTGGATGAGCTCGTTGAGCTAGCTATTGTTGCTTCCTCTACTCTATTCTACTCTCGGTGAAAGTTACCATCTAAATACTGGCGCGGGCGACAGCTGGATCAAAGGAAGGAGCGATTGACTGCCCTTCACTAGTTGAAGGGGCAATCCGTCGTCCGTGTCGCATGAGGGCCTAATAAGTCTTGGATTTTAAGATTGTGACCATCCGTACAATCACATGCTATAATGGGCAGTGGCTTGGTCAAGTAAGTTAGTCAGCCTTAGGTGTCGATGTCGCCGTACCGCTGATGAGCTGTCTGCCTGCGGGGGAGCCTTCGGCACAGATGGGGGGACCGGTTTAGGGACGTACTCTCAGTTCCGTGTACCATGCCCGGTGGGCTCGTCACATCTTTCGGGGATCTAGCTAAAAGACCTCGTCACAATCCCTCTACCGGTACACCAACATGTGTGTACTAAACCAGCGGCCACTGGTGGGCAACAAGACGGGATTGTGTCGTGTGGGAAAGTGTACAACCTCTGGAGAGTGTAAATCTATTCGAATAGCCGTGTCCACGGTCATGGACGACACATGAATCTTTCTTGACATACGGGAACCTGTCTTGCTACATCTGATGTAGCCCAACATATGGAAACCACCTTTGGTCCACATCATGCCACGCTAATCATCACTCCAAAGGTGAACTCCTTCCATGCTTTGCCTTTCGTTGGTTATTGTGCGAATGGAATCCTACTTGAGACAAATGCCCATGATGTGACTAGGTCCATGAACATGATGCCAAGGAGATGCAGCAAGGATGGCTCTGGAGCCAAGACACCTAAGCAAGAGGCCTGGAAGAGAAGACGCAAGAAGTTGCTGAAGCAGGACCGAAGTCTCCAAACCAGCAGATTGTAGTCTCTAGTCTACCACACTGGAGTCTCCGGCCCGTCTTCTGGACCGAGCCCCGAACCTGCGCCTGGGACAGTCTGAGACCCCCTCCGGAGGCGACACCGGAGACAGACCGGAGTCTCCGTCCTACACCGGAGTCTCCGGACCGCACACCGGAGTCTCCGGACCGAGCATCGTGGGCCTGCGCCTTAAGCTGGGGTTGGCCCATGTAACACCCTAAACTTCCTGCTTATGCCTGTTTTACCCCTAGCTCGAGGCCGGCCTATACCCCTAGCTCGAGGCCGGCCTATACCACCAATACCACCCTAAACTTGGATCGTTCTCTCGTTTTGTTGAGTTGATTGTGGTTTTAGTCCAATAGAAACGTGTCTTTGGAGTTGGTCTACTTGTGCCCTGCGTTTCCCAGCCCAATTTGGTCGAAGTTTTCTGGATTTGAGGGTTCAAGGGCCGAATTTCCGCTCAAGAACACGAGTTGTTCGTCGTGCAGACTCCAGACCGGAGTCTCCGGACCGGCAGACCAGAGTCTCCGGCCCACACCGGAGTTTCCGGACCAAAAGACCGGAGTCTCCGGCCTACACCAGAGTGTCCGGACCATCAACACCGGAGTCTCCAGCCCTGACAAAAAATTTGACCCCCTTTTCCTTTTTCGACTGATTTCCTTTTGACGTTTGTGTTTCGTGTGCGTGTCTATCAACTGACAAAAGCTTCCGCAACGCCTCGCACTCAACATCGACACCACGGAACTCGAACCATCCCTCCACCAACGGTTGCAAGTGCGACATCACCAAAAGGTATAACTTGCACCACCCTTGTTAACCCCTTCTTCCTTTGTGTGTTACCTAACCTATCGAGAGTAGCTCATCTTCTGTTTGCCGAAGCATTGTGCGCTTGCTCTTGCATAAGTCATAGTGTAGAGGCAATAGCAAAAAATTGACTCCATATCATAGCAAAGAAAGAGGTACACAAAAAAAAGCTTATAAGCAAAAGAAAAAGAGAAAGATACCAATACAAAAGAGAGTCCAAAGCTTCTAAGCAAGAGTGCGGGCAAAAGCAAGGCAAGCATACAAATCCGTTGCTTCTCCATCTTTTGGCAAATGGGCTACGGTCTCTCCTAGTGTTGGCACGACACCGAGCATTAGTCTTCGCTAGGACCAATTTTCTTCGTTGCTCATTTTCATAGTCGTGTTAGCCACATTAATCTCCACCGTGTGTGTATAGTCGTAGGTTCTCGTCACCCTTTTGACCTTTTCCTTTGACTTTGTTTTTGGTTGGATTTTACCCACTTTTGACAATAACCTTTTCGTTTGGTTGTTCCATTTGCTATCCACCTTCCTACCCATCCACCATAGGCCTTTGTGTGTGTGTGTGTGTCTTGTGTATTCACTTTGCTCTCGGCAAGAACAACCTTTCCAATTTTTGACTTGGTGAGGCAAGGTAGCACATACCATACCACCAATACCACCCTCGTTTCACTTGTGGTCAAAAAACATGTCTAGGGAAAGCGCGGAAAGCGGAGATGGCAACTTCAACAACCAAGATGGTTTTGCCACGCGCCACAACTTATGGGTGCAACGCCAAGAATTCAATGCCCAATTTGAGAGGCTTGAGAACCGGCTTGATGAAACTTTTCGAGAATTCGACTACCGTGACAGGCAACGCCAAGTGGAGCACAATGCTCAATTCCAAGCTCTTCACCAAGCTATTGCCAACCTCGGCAACCGTCATGGACACCATTCAAGCTCGTCAAGCCCGTCTCGCGCGCGCTCCTCAAGTCATCATGGCGACCCCTCGCGCTCCCATTCTCATCATGGAGAACCCCACCACAATGGGGAACATCAAGCTCGTCATCGCCATGAACAAGTGGTTGAGCCACAACATCAACAACCGCACCACGCAAGACGTCATCGACACCATGATCACCAAGCGCATCCACAACACAAGGAAGAACATGGTTGCCCTCCACAACAAGCTATGGTACAAGCGCCACCACCACCCCAAGAGCAAGAACGCCATGGTGAACACAACCACGTTGATAGGCGCCAACACCCGAACCATGACCATCGCCATCAACAACAAGTTCATCTAGCACCACAATGGGATACGAGTGATGATGACGAGGATGCACACCGCGCGCGACACAACAACTGCTACGCTCAACCCCACCATCGTCATCAACAACCAATCAATGCAAATGATCCCGAGCAAAGGCATAGAAGAGACTTTGCGCATCAAGCTCCTCCTCAACCGCGTCCTCAAGAAAATCAAGCTCCTCCTCCTCCACCACCACGTGCACCAAGTGAAGCAAGCATAAGGCAAGATCGCCGCAACTACCACCGTGAACATGAAGAGGGAAAGTTTGGGAAGCTCAAGTTCATTATGCCCAAGTTCAAGGGAGAAGAAGGCGCCGATGCATACATTGATTGGGAGCTCAAAGTTGACAAGATCTTCCGAGTTCACAACTACTCCGAAGAGAAGAAAGTTGCAATGGCATCCCTTGAGTTTGAGGACAATGCAAATGTTTGGTGGGAAGACTTCCAAAAGAATCGCGAGAAGAATGAGGAACCTCCAATTGAAACTTGGACCGAGATGAAGGAAGTGATGTACACACGCTTTGTCCCCGAGCATTATCGCCAAGATCTCTTCGACAAGCTACAAAACTTGAAACAAGGCACCAAGTCAATTGAAGAGTTCTACAAGGAAATGGAGAAAACCATGATGTGAGCTGATGTGAGAGAACTCGAAGAGCAAACCATAGCAAGGTTCCTCAACGGTTTGAGCCACCCAATAAAGAAGATTGTTGACTTTCAACCGTACAAGAACCTCACCGAGCTCCTCCATCAAGCTACCAAAGCTGAGCGGCACTTGCAAAAGGAGAACGCATACGAGAGGCCCAAGCCATACTTTGCGTCCATCACTGCAAATGCTCCCGCAAAGCCAAATAACCAAGCAACGAGCTCATCCAAGCAAGCAAAGACCGTGATAGCACCCTCCTCCAACACGACATCGGATAGTCAAGTCATTTGTTTCAAGTGTGGAGTGAAAGGTCACAAGTCATATGAGTGCACCAACTCACGAGTGATGCTTACGGATGAGAATGGCGCAACCTACTCTGTAAGTGAAGAGGAATATGAAGCTCTCACTCAATGAGCTATTGCAAGGACAACCGCAATGGAAGAGGATGACACACTTGTATGCGAGCATGATCCGGGCCCCGCACTTGTCATAGCTCAAATCACGCCAACAAACTCCATCCCAAGAGAGGACCAACGCCTCAATATCTTCCAAAATCGTGCTGGAATTGATGGCAAGTCAATAAAAGTGATCATTGATGGAGGTAGTTGCCAAAACCTCGCAAGTATGGAGCTTTGTGAGAAACTCAAGCTGCAATGCATAGAGCACACTCACCCCTACTATGTCCAATGGCTTGATAACAATGGAGCCCTCAAGATAACATCAAAGGTCCAAGTCTCCTTCAAGATTGGCCCATATGAAGACACCGTCGAATGTGATGTCGTGCCAATGTTTGTGTGCCACATGCTACTTGGAAGGCCATGGCAATACGATAAAGGAGCAATGCATCATGGTTCCACCAACCAATACTCCTTAAAGTGGAATGACAAGAAATTGGTGCTCCAACTCATGATGCGAAGCCAAGTCATTGCATTCAACATGACACCCATCAACAAAATAAAGCAAGCTAAAGACCCTTGTGAGACGAGTGGTGAGAGAGTGAACCACCATGAAGAGAGTGAGTGCCACAAGCCCAAAATGAGTGGAAAAATCATGAGTGCCACGACGCAAGACACAAATTGTGAGAAGAGAGACTTGAGTGTGACCCATACTAACAATAATTCATACAATTCTCTCTCTTTGTTGTCGGTTTTGCAAGGTACCCAAGATCCACCACCAACTACAAGGATAAGGCTATAAGATCTCCAACCACAACATGATGGCAAGATGTACCACAAGCTCTTCAACAAGTTTGAGAATGCCTTCGACATCGGCGATCCGACCGTGTACAAGATCAAGGCCAAGGACACAACTCCTTCCTTGCATGATGAACGAATATCGTTGAGGTCGACTCGTTTTCAAGCGGGGGAGATGATGTAGCCCAACATATGGAAACCACCTTTGGTCCACATCATGCCACGCTAATCATCACTCCAAAGGTGAACTCCTTCCATGCTTTACCTTTTGTTGGTTATTGTGCGAATGGAATCCTACTTGAGACAAATGCCCATGATGTGACTAGGTCCATGAACATGATGCCAAGGAGATGCAGCAAGGATGGCTCTGGAGCCAAGACACCCAAGCAAGAGGCCTAGAAGAGAAGACGCAAGAAGCTGCTGAAGCAGGACCGGAGTCTCCGGACCAGCAGACCGGAGTCTCCAATCTACCACACCGGAGTCTTCGGTCCGTCTCCGGACTGATCCCCGAACCTGCGCCTGGGACAGTCTGAGACCCCCTCCAGAGGCGACACCAGAGACAGACCGGAGTCTCCAGCCTACACCAGAGTCTCTGGACCCCACACCAGAGTCTCCGGACCGAGCATCGTGGGCCTGCGCGCCTTAAGCTGGGCTTGGCCCATGTAATGCCCTAAACTTCCTGCTTATGCCTGTTTTACCCCTAGCTCGAGGCCGGACTATATATATGCCCCCACCCCCTCCTTGAAACCCTAGAGATGATGATGAATTGAGGCATGTGCCAAACCCTAGATGGGAACCCCCTCTCAATAGTAAATCTATGAGTTGTACAAGGCCTTGGAGTCGGTGCCCTTCTCCAAGTTGTCAAGACCCTCCTCAAGTGTTTGGTCTCTCCCTATCAAGGATTCTAGTAGTGCTTGGTCTCTCCCCTTTGGGATTCTACTTGGTTGCTACTCTCTCCTTGATTTGGATTCTACCGTCCGCTTGCCGATCTCTCCTTTGGTGATTCTACCGCAAGGTCTCTCGCCGAGGATTCTATTGGATTGGTTGTTCGAACCAACGGGAGCAAATCGAATTGGGTGTGATTTGGCGTGTGTTTGTATCTTTACCTTGCATTAGAGTTGTGTTCATCGTGTTCATCGTGTTTTCCCTCACTTCCGCTTCAAATCCGTGAAGATCGGGCCACTCCAAGGGTAAATCCACAAGGAGACCCATAATAACTGGTATCATCAGCTTTTGGTTGCCACGGATTTGAGTTCGCCCTTCGATTTCCACCATAAACTGAAAAATACCAAAAATATAGCCCCAAATTGCTTTTGGATCGTTCTCTCGTTTTGTTGAGTTGATTGTGGTTTTAGTCCAATAGAAACGTGTCTTTGGAGTTGGTCTACTTGTGCCCTGCGTTTCCCAGCCCAATTTGGTCGAAGTTTTCTGGATTTGAGGGTTCAAGGGCCGAATTTCCGCTCAAGAACACGAGTTGTTCGTCGTGCAGACTCCAGACCGGAGTCTCCGGACCGGCAGACCAGAGTCTCCGGCCCACACCGGAGTTTCCGGACCAAAAGACCGGAGTCTCCGGCCTACACCAGAGTGTCCGGACCATCAACACCGGAGTCTCCAGCCCTGACAAAAAATTTGACCCCCTTTTCCTTTTTCGACTGATTTCCTTTTGACGTTTGTGTTTCGTGTGCGTGTCTATCAACTGACAAAAGCTTCCGCAACGCCTCGCACTCAACATCGACACCACGGAACTCGAACCATCCCTCCACCAACGGTTGCAAGTGCGACATCACCAAAAGGTATAACTTGCACCACCCTTGTTAACCCCTTCTTCCTTTGTGTGTTACCTAACCTATCGAGAGTAGCTCATCTTCTGTTTGCCGAAGCATTGTGCGCTTGCTCTTGCATAAGTCATAGTGTAGAGGCAATAGCAAAAAATTGACTCCATATCATAGCAAAGAAAGAGGTACACAAAAAAAAGCTTATAAGCAAAAGAAAAAGAGAAAGATACCAATACAAAAGAGAGTCCAAAGCTTCTAAGCAAGAGTGCGGGCAAAAGCAAGGCAAGCATACAAATCCGTTGCTTCTCCATCTTTTGGCAAATGGGCTACGGTCTCTCCTAGTGTTGGCACGACACCGAGCATTAGTCTTCGCTAGGACCAATTTTCTTCGTTGCTCATTTTCATAGTCGTGTTAGCCACATTAATCTCCACCGTGTGTGTATAGTCGTAGGTTCTCGTCACCCTTTTGACCTTTTCCTTTGACTTTGTTTTTGGTTGGATTTTACCCACTTTTGACAATAACCTTTTCGTTTGGTTGTTCCATTTGCTATCCACCTTCCTACCCATCCACCATAGGCCTTTGTGTGTGTGTGTGTGTCTTGTGTATTCACTTTGCTCTCGGCAAGAACAACCTTTCCAATTTTTGACTTGGTGAGGCAAGGTAGCACATACCATACCACCAATACCACCCTCGTTTCACTTGTGGTCAAAAAACATGTCTAGGGAAAGCGCGGAAAGCGGAGATGGCAACTTCAACAACCAAGATGGTTTTGCCACGCGCCACAACTTATGGGTGCAACGCCAAGAATTCAATGCCCAATTTGAGAGGCTTGAGAACCGGCTTGATGAAACTTTTCGAGAATTCGACTACCGTGACAGGCAACGCCAAGTGGAGCACAATGCTCAATTCCAAGCTCTTCACCAAGCTATTGCCAACCTCGGCAACCGTCATGGACACCATTCAAGCTCGTCAAGCCCGTCTCGCGCGCGCTCCTCAAGTCATCATGGCGACCCCTCGCGCTCCCATTCTCATCATGGAGAACCCCACCACCACAATGGGGAACATCAAGCTCGTCATCGCCATGAACAAGTGGTTGAGCCACAACATCAACAACCGCACCACGCAAGACGTCATCGACACCATGATCACCAAGCGCATCCACAACACAAGGAAGAACATGGTTGCCCTCCACAACAAGCTATGGTACAAGCGCCACCACCACCCCAAGAGCAAGAACGCCATGGTGAACACAACCACGTTGATAGGCGCCAACACCCGAACCATGACCATCGCCATCAACAACAAGTTCATCTAGCACCACAATGGGATACGAGTGATGATGACGAGGATGCACACCGCGCGCGACACAACAACTGCTACGCTCAACCCCACCATCGTCATCAACAACCAATCAATGCAAATGATCCCGAGCAAAGGCGTAGAAGAGACTTTGCGCATCAAGCTCCTCCTCAACCGCGTCCTCAAGAAAATCAAGCTCCTCCTCCTCCACCACCACGTGCACCAAGTGAAGCAAGCATAAGGCAAGATCGCCGCAACTACCACCGTGAACATGAAGAGGGCAAGTTTGGGAAGCTCAAGTTCATTATGCCCAACTTCAAGGGAGAAGAAGGCGCCGATGCATACATTGATTGGGAGCTCAAAGTTGACAAGATCTTCCGAGTTCACAACTACTCCGAAGAGAAGAAAGTTGCAATGGCATCCCTTGAGTTTGAGGAAAATGCAAATGTTTGGTGGGAAGACTTCCAAAAGAACCGCGAGAAGAATGAGGAACCTCCAATTGAAACTTGGACCGAGATGAAGGAAGTGATGTACACACGCTTTGTCCCCGAGCATTATCGCCAAGATCTCTTCGACAAGCTACAAAACTTGAAACAAGGCACCAAGTCAATTGAAGAGTTCTACAAGGAAATGGAGAAAACCATGATGTGAGCTGATGTGAGAGAACTCGAAGAGCAAACCATAGCAAGGTTCCTCAACTGTTTGAGCCACCCAATAAAGAAGATTGTTGACTTTCAACCGTACAAGAACCTCACCGAGCTCCTCCATCAAGCTACCAAAGCTGAGCGGCACTTGCAAAAGGAGAACGCATACGAGAGGCCCAAGCCATACTTTGCGTCCATCACTGCAAATGCTCCCGCAAAGCCAAATAACCAAGAAACGAGCTCATCCAAGCAAGCAAAGACCGTGATAGCACCCTCCTCCAACACGACATCGGATAGTCAAGTCATTTGTTTCAAGTGTGGAGTGAAAGGTCACAAGTCATATGAGTGCACAAACTCACGAGTGATGCTTACGGATGAGAATGGCGCAACCTACTCCGTAAGTGAAGAGGAATATGAAGCTCTCACTCAATGAGCTATTGCAAGGACAACCGCAATGGAAGAGGATGACACACTTGTATGCGAGCATGATCCGGGCCCTGCACTTGTCATAGCTCAAATCACGCCAACAAACTCCATCTCAAGAGAGGACCAACGCCTCAATATCTTCCAAAATCGTGCTGGAATTGATGGCAAGTCAATAAAAGTGATCATTGATGGAGGTAGTTGCCAAAACCTCGCAAGTATGGAGCTTTGTGAGAAACTCAAGCTGCAATGCATAGAGCACACTCACCCCTACTATGTCCAATGGCTTGATGACAATGGAGCCCTCAAGATAACATCAAAGGTCCAAGTCTCCTTCAAGATTGGCCCATATGAAGACACCGTCGAATGTGATGTCGTGCCAATGTTTGTGTGCCACATGCTACTTGGAAGGCCATGGCAATACGATAAAGGAGCAATGCATCATGGTTCCACCAACCAATACTCCTTAAAGTGGAATGACAAGAAATTGGTGCTCCAACTCATGACGCCAAGCCAAGTCATTGTATTCAACATGACACCCATCAACAAAATAAAGCAAGCTAAAGACCCTTGTGAGACGAGTGGTGAGAGAGTGAACCACCATGAAGAGAGTGAGTGCCACAAGCCCAAAATGAGTGGAAAAATCATGAGTGCCATGACGCAAGACACAAATTGTGAGAAGAGAGACTTGAGTGTGACCCATACTAACAATAATTCATACAATTCTCTCTCTTTGTTGTCGGTTTTGCAAGGTACCCAAGATCCACCACCAACTACAAGGATAAGGCTATAAGATCTCCAACCACAACATGATGGCAAGATGTACCACAAGCTCTTCAACAAGTTTGAGAATGCCTTCGACATCGGCGATCCGACCGTGTACAAGATCAAGGCCAAGGACACAACTCCTTCCTTGCATGATGAACGAATATCGTTGAGGTCGACTCATTTTCAAGCGGGGGAGATGATGTAGCCCAACATATGGAAACCACCTTTGGTCCACATCATGCCACGCTAATCATCACTCCAAAGGTGAATTCCTTCCATGCTTTACCTTTTGTTGGTTATTGTGCGAATGGAATCCTACTTGAGACAAATGCCCATGATGTGACTAGGTCCATGAACATGATGCCAAGGAGATGCAGCAAGGATGGCTCTGGAGCCAAGACACCTAAGCAAGAGGCCTAGAAGAGAAGACGCAAGAAGCTGCTGAAGCAGGACCGGAGTCTCCGGACCAGCAGACCGGAGTCTCCAATCTACCACACCGGAGTCTTCGGTCCGTCTCCGGACTGATCCCCGAACATGCGCCTGGGACAGTCTGAGACCCCCTCCAGAGGCGACACCAGAGACAGACCGGAGTCTCCAGCCTACACTAGAGTCTCTGGACCCCACACCAGAGTCTCCGGACCGAGCATCGTGGGCCTGCGCGCCTTAAGCTGGGCTTGGCCCATGTAATGCCCTAAACTTCCTGCTTATGCCTGTTTTACCCCTAGCTCAAGGCCGGACTATATATATGCCCCCACCCCCTCCTTGAAACCCTAGAGATGATGATGAATTGAGGCATGTGCCAAACCCTATATGGGAACCCCCTCTCAATAGTAAATCTATGAGTTGTACAAGGCCTTGGAGTCGGTGCCCTTCTCCAAGTTGTCAAGACCCTCCTCAAGTGTTTGGTCTCTCCCTATTAAGGATTCTAGTAGTGCTTGGTCTCTCCCATTTGGGATTCTACTTGTTTGCTACTCTCTCCTTGATTTGGATTCTACCGTCCGCTTGCCGATCTCTCCTTTGGTGATTCTACCGCAAGGTCTCTCGCTGAGGATTCTATTGGATTGGTTGTTCGAACCAACGGGAGCAAATCGAATTGGGTGTGATTTGGCGTGTGTTTGTATCTTTACCTTGCATTAGAGTTGTGTTCATCATTTTCATCGTGTTTTCCCTCACTTCCGCCTCAAATCCATGAAGATCGTGCCACTCCAAGGGTAAATCCACAAGGAGACCCATAACAACTTCCCTCTTTGCCCCTATCCTTATCCTGGAATCTATGAACTATGTGAGTTGTCGTGGACAAACACACTATTGAGAAATACCACATTGATAAACATGTTTTCGTCTAAAACTACTTTTATCAGACTATTACCATGTTACAAATAAAATTGGCTTTTATGCAAAAGAACCCTATGACCTCCACATAAAGCCACATGTAGATATATCAGGTTTTGTATAAGGGGTATGTTGAGTATGTCATGTACTCATGGAAATACTTTTGTTGAATTTAGAATACTATGAAGGGGAGGACTACGACTACTATGATGACGCTGATGAGTGAGGCCTCGTGGACTACATCGACTGCATGTGGCTGAGATGGAGTCACTACGCATTTTATATTTTCGTTGTGCTTTATGGATGTAATAAATGTCAGTGGACATTTTACTATGTTGTTATCTAGACTTTGTAATAAATTACTTTTGTACGTCTGCAATGATATACATTTCGCTGTGTCATCAACATTGATCTTGGGATTGACGAATAAACATAGGGGGGTCTGGAAGTTAAGTTCCGATCCTCACATTGACCGACTTGGCATTCGGCCGCACATGGAGTGAGTGCTCGGCGAACTCCCTCGGAACACCCGGCATGTCCTTGGGTGGCCATGCAAAGATATCCCGATTCTCACGGAGGAAGTCGACGAGTGTGCCTTCCTATTTGTTGTCCAAGCCAGCACCGATGATGACGAACTTGGTCGGGTCGGTGGGGCAGGATCTTCTTTCTCTCCTTAGCCAGCTGGAAAGCCGTGTCACCAGTCGGCTTCCTGTTATTCAGCACTTCCTGCTGAGCTAGAGCCACATTGCACATGATCTCACGCTTCTCCTCAGCTATGATGAGGGCTTCAGCCAGCTTGGAGTCGGCTGATGCGCACTCCATCGACCGCCTGAAGCAGTCGGCGATGGTGATCACGTCGTTAGGCCCCGGCATCTTCGTATTGAGGTATGCGTAGTGGTGGACGGCCATGAACTTGGCGAGGGCGGGACGCCCGAGGAGAGCGTGGTAGGATCTCGTCAGGTTCACCACCTCGAACCATACCGGCTCGCGCCGGAAGTTCTCCTCGGTTCCAAAGATGACATCCAGCCAGATTTTACCTAGTGGAGCGCAAGCCGGTCCTGGTAGTACGCCATGGAATGCCATGGTAGTCGGGCGCAGGTTGCACTCGTGGATGCCAAGCTTCTCTAGGGAGGACCGGTAGAGCAGGTTGAGGCTGCTGCCTCCGTCGATGAGGACGCGTGAAAAGCGGCAGGTGTGCTCGTTGGAGACGATGAGGGGGTCTAGCACCATGGCGTAGCCCCCAGGATTCGAAGGCGATCCGACTGATCCCCCTGGCTCTAGGTGATGGGGGTCTCCGACCAGTTTAGATACTGGGGACAGGGCAGACGATGGTGTTGACCTCTTGGAGTGCTGCCTATGGCTCTGCTTGTCATCCGGCTCGGTTTCGAAGATGTGGTAGGCGGCGTGTGGCTCAGGGTAGCCGTTGTTGTTGTTGCCACCATTGCCGTCATTGCCGGCTCACCTAGCCGGTGGTGGTGGTCCGCTGGGAGGGGCGGTGGTGGACGGGGTAGGCCTCCTTGGTCTTTCATCTGGCGGGTCCAGCTGCAGTTCCGGGTAGTATGATTAGCCGGTTTGAAGGGTCTGTTGTGCCACTTGCACGGGCCATCGAACATTTGTTCAAAGGTGAACCGCGGCTTCTGTCTCCTTGCATCGCCAGCCGGCGCATCAGGTGCGCCCTCCACAGCATTGACCTGCCTCGCGTGGTAGCAGGGCTTCTGTTGTCCGGCTTGGCGGTCCCCATGGAACCGGTTGTCGTTGTCGTGCCACCTGGAGGATCCGGCCTCACCACCGGGGTTACTCGGTCGATCGCGACCCGGCTCGGTGGGAGTCGGTCGGCCGTCAGCATTCACCCGGAGGGGCTTCTTCATCGTGGCTTCAGCCATGGTGTACTGGTCCGCAACCGTCATGTGGCATCTCGCTAAAACCACTACTAGAAAATCGCGGTGTTTTTGTGCATTGCATCATCATGACCGCATGATCATGTCTTCAGATGACTCGACGGTGAATATTAAGGAAAGGAGAGCGAGGGGAAGAGGGGGCAGCCTTAATGGAGTAAGATATTCTGATCCTGCTACTGTAAAAAAATATGCGAGGCGTTCTCAATTAGGGGAAATTTTTGAATTAGATCGAGCTATTTTGAAATCAGATGGTGTTTTTCGCAGCAGTCCAAGGGGTTGGTTCACTTTTGGTCATGCTACCTTTGCTTTGCTCTTCTTTTTCGGACACATTTGGCATGGCGCTAGAACCTTGTTTCGAGATGTTTTTGCTGGTATTGATCCAGATTTGGATGCTCAAGTGGAATTTGGAACATTCCAAAAAGTGCCACATTGCATTTGAGCATCGTCATCATCGTGCATATGTTTGACTAAACTATTTTAGTAAAAGCTCTATTTTGTTTTCCACATTAATCCCCCCTTTTTATTTCAAAGTACAAACCCGGTCCTTTCGTATATTTTCGTCTATCTAAAAGCCTATTTACAAATGTCTTAACCAAATATTTTCTACCGGAGAGGCAGCCCAGCCAGTAGGCCAGACCACCTACTACCCGGGCAGGCCTGGCTCAGCCTAGACCAACCAAACCCTAGACAAAAATCTGCCCTAACCCCCACCTACCCCAGATCCCCACTCCAACTCCACCTGCCGCCGCCACCCTCCCTGGTGCACCCGCCCACCGCCAGCTCCCACCACCTGCCACGCCTGCACCTCGGTCCCACTTGCCACCTACCGCGCGGACGCGCACAGGAGCACGCCACCAACCCCTCCGCCTGGCTCTCTCCCGCCCGCGCACTTTCCCCCATACCACCTGGTCCCTCCCCCGACAACTCCCTGGCCCACCACCCACCGACGCGCCCCGCTCCCCCTGTCTCACACGCGTCTAGATCCCACCTACCCCGACCCCGCTCCCTCTCTCTCCCCCTCCTCGATCCCCAAGCCCCACCGCCGCCTCCATCGTCTTCCCCCGCCGCCGCCCTCCGCTCCCCGTCGGCCCTACCCTCCATCTGCAGGTCGCCGCCACCCAGCTCTCCTCGCTGGCCCTCCACCTCGTCGCCCTGCCTCCTCTACGTCCCCTCCCCGCGTCGGCGTCCTTCTCCATCGACGCCCTTGCAGCGAGCGCCGCCGAGCCCCTCTCCTCTCTGGTTCCCGCGTCTCCGGCCGCCGCTGCTCCCTCTAGCGCCCGCCTGAGCCCTGCCGCAGAGCTGCCTCGACCTCGTAGCTCCCCGCCGCCGGACCCCGCAGCGTCACCTCCTCTGTTGCCGGCCGAGGGTGCCCGTCCCGACGCCAGTGAGCCCGAGCTCCGTGATGCCCCGCCCCTGTCTTCCTCGGCGAGCTCTACCACCAGGCGCACCCTTCGCCGTCCGCCCGTGTGTGGCTGCCCCAGCCGTCCTTCCTCAACCACCGAGTTCGGCTCCTCCTCTGCTGCATGCGCCCATGACTGCGGGGTCGTCCTTTTACTCTGTCGTGTCGCATCCTCCTTGCCTCTGCGCGTCGCGGCCAAGGCCCGTCTTCCCGCGACCCTGCACTGGCCCGATGCTCCGCCCCGCATCCCTGTTGCCGCTCGCTGCTGGAGTCGTGCCGCCTTCAAGGTTACTGCCGCATTGGTGCCTTGTGTTGCTCCCAACGAAGTTATCGTCTCGCGTTCGTTTGATGTCCTATATGACCTTGGCTTAGTGTCCGTGTGTCTGATGAATTTTGTTGAGAACAACACCATTGTGATAAGAACATGATGCCAAGCGTTCGTCAAGATCTTCCCGAAGCAGTGCATGTTCGTGCTCGAGCTATCGACCCCGCCAAGTTTCACCTCGCTGAGTACCAAAACATCTGAAGATTGCACTGATGTTGGAACAAGAACGCCATCGTCAATAAGATCGGAACCTCAAGATCTTCTTCCCGGCTCCAAACCAAGACCGACTCCGTCACCCAAGAACGTCGACAAGGACGCCAAGTTCTCCATCCTAGATCTGATGCGCCGGATCGATGAGATCTCCTTCCCAGAGTCGATGACTCGAAGACCACCAAGATCTCCAATCAGAATCCAAGAATGCCGAGACCCTGGACGACAAGTTCTCCTTCCCGGAAGTGTTGACACCGGTACGACAAGACCTCCTTCCCGGATGCGATGCTCGAGAACCCGGACACCAAGGTCGCCGACACGGAATGCCAAGTTCTTCATCCCGAACGCTAAGACCGACCCGATACGCGGACCCGACAAGATCTTCGCGACGACAAGATCGCACTGACCAGGGCGAATCCGATGCCCTCCCTGACGCCAAACCAAGTCCTTTGACCTCCGGTCCTTGTCGAACCCCGAACCCCCGGAACCCAAGATCTTTCGAACCCAGATGTGTGAACCTTTTTCCAAGCCCTATTTTATAAATGCTATATATAAAACTGTCGCATAATAAATTGTTCATGCTTGCATACATGTCATCTGGTGGGTTGGGTTAAATAGTCGATTCACCTAAATTAAATATGGAGTCTATATGCGGGCTATTCTAGTCTTATTCCGGACTCCATTTAAATTTGTGTAGCGAACCGATGCCCTGTTTCGCGTTGTAAATCCAACATTAAATTTGCGCGTAGATAAATAACTTGAACCGCCAATTAATTGTCGGGACCCCGGTTCCGCTTAATATTGCCTAATTGCACTGCATCTGCATCATATCATAATTATGCCGGATCTTTTGTCGTAGTATTAAATATTGCATCCGGTGTTTCTTCTAGTGTTTGCTTCTTCGTGGATTAGGCCGATGAGTTGATGCGAGTATCGACAAGTTCTCTGGATATGATCCGTCGGCAGTGTTTCCTAGTCGAGCATCTCTTCCCCTTCTACCTATTTTGCACTTATAGTCTTTATTTCCTCTTGTTGATCTATTGTTATCCGTGTCGCGATGCTTTAGTTTCCGTGCACCAGTTATACCCTGTGCAGCCTCTATATTGCCTTGGACACCTCCTATTACCTGTGTTTGGTAGATAGCGGGCCTTTGCGAGTCGTAGTTGCTTGCTCAGGTCCGATCTCGTGTTGTCGAGTACCACAGTTGTTGGAATGTTGGCAGATGTTTATGGTGGAGATGCTTAGTGGTGGAGAGGATCATGACTTTAAATACAACTATTAAATTGCTAGATATAACTAATGCAGAGGCATCGGTGGGCAATAGATGTTATTTGGTTTTTCCACGCTCACTTGTGTCCCGTAGGACCCCGAGTACTTGATACCTGTTCCTTGACTATCCGCACTATCCACATCCGGGAGGCCTTATGGACCCCCCTGAGCCAGAGCTTGATTCATTTCTATTTCTTGGGGCCACACACTAGTTTGGGGTTTTATTTACTATCCTGTACTTATGCCATGTTTACTGCTTTATTTAAGATTGTGCGTGGAGCACCTGTACTGTTTAGGATTGTGGAGTGTTTTCGCGGTATCGACAAGCCCAGTCACACTTTCGGGTTCCCAGTCGTTTACAGCCATTGACGCAAACCCTGGGTCCGTTCCGGAGCCGGCCAACTTTGTTGCGGGTAGCTTAGTGGGGTGGCCCCCTGAAATATTCTATGAATCCTGTGATCGCTTTGTCGTGAATGCCTCGTTGGGTTTTGAGTTGGTTTTTCCGAGGTTGATCGAGTGTGTGTTGCTATTTGTGCACCCCTGCAGGGTAAATCTTTCTGAAAGCCGTGTCCGCGGTTATGGACGACTTGGAGCACAGTATCTTGATCATAGACAAGCATAACTAAAGTAGTGCTATAAATTTGATTTAATATGTGACTAGTAATCAGATTCAAATACAACGGAATGTAAATTAAATATGCCAACAACTGGTGGATCTGTGGTGACCTGTGTCATACTATACCTGCCTAGTAAGTATTGCAACTCCAATGGAATGTGATAAAAGTGCCAACAACTACTGGGTTTTGGGATTCCTCAGGACAATTATATCTGACTAGTAAATGTTCCAACTACAACGGAATGGTGATTAAAACTGCCCACTACTTATGCTATTAGGATGACTCATGCTATCAATATCTGATTAGTAATTGCTGCAACTATAACAGAATGAGTAAAATTGCCAACTGTGTGAGTTCCTTGGTCCGAGTTCCTCATTTGGTCTCGAGCGGGAAATACCAGGATGGGTTTGTTTGGTGTTAGATTCAGGTTGGATCCGAATAGGTCTTTCTTATCCCTCTCTGATAACCGCCAGTTGTCTCGAGTCTCTATAGGTTGTTTAGTGCCGCTGCGCTGCCGCTTTAGTCCACCATACCTATGTAGGCAAGAGCCGCCGAATTCTAGCCTCGCCGTGTACTGGCCTCAGTATTGACACTCCTCTTTTTCCTTTGCCCTTTGTCGGCACCCCTTTTGTTTTAGCAGGTTTGAGATCGACGTCGTTAGCAGGGTTACCCTTCCGGCTTGGCCTGGGCAGGGTTATGGACGCCATTGGTTATTCTTCAGGGCTCTTAGCCCCATTTGCATCTTGTCCGTAGTCGGACGCTCTATCGTTTTCAAGGTGATTTGGATCTTTGTATTGTATATCTGTATTCTTGACTCATGGAGTCGTTGTTGTATATATATGTTCTGTGGGTTCCATTGTGGACTACTGTGTAATGTTATTACTTCGTTTTCCACCCGCACGAAAGTGCCTGGTGGGCGTCCTTGAATCGTTTCTATGCGGGTTTGGAGGAAAGGGATAAAACTTGCATAGGGTCGATTCGAGGGTGTTACACGTCATGAGCTCCGCCATGGTTTTCGGCTCGTCACACAGTAGCCGGTGGCGAAGCATGGTGCCTTCTCGGCACCCCTCGACGAAGAACCCGATCGCCTGGCTCTCCAGGATGCCCTCACAAGTGTTGTGCAGCTCGGTCCACCTGGCGAGGTACTCGCGGTCCGACTTGCGGTCTCCCTGGATGCACAGGGCCAGATCGCGAGGGTGACCCAGAAGCTTCTACGTGTCGTTGAAGTTGCGGACGAACACCTTCTCAAAGTCCAGCTAGGCATTGATGTTGTTGGGCATGAGGTTGTTGAGCCATGTCCTCGCCAACCTGGTTAGCATGAGGGGGACGTAGCGCACCGCTATGCGCTTGTTCCCATGGGCAATGCCGACTGCCGTGGCGTAGTCGGTCAGCCAGTCCTCTGGCTTCATGCTGCTGTCGTACTTGGGGGTGTCCCGTGGTAGGGTGAACTTATCCAGAAACGGCTCGTTCCGGATGCGGGGTCCAAAACAAACCGACCCGATAGAATCTTCTTCCTCCATGATGCACGCTTGAGCTTGGAACTCGATGCGGTCACGGGCGTCCGGACGGTGGGTTGGGCGCTCCTACCCAGCCCGAGAGAAAGGAGATGGTAGGTCGTGGCGCTCCGGTTGTTAGAGGGGCGGTGGTGGGTTGTTGTTCACCGTCTGCTCCTGGCGTGGCTGGCCCTTGCGGCCCGAGTCGTGACACCTGCTGCGGGACTTCCCCGCCGGTGGAGAGGATGCCTGTTGGGTCTTGCGGGGTGCGCCCTTGCTGTAGCCGGGTGGCTTACTTCCCTTGGAGCCTCTGGGGTCCTCGTCCTCGTGCATCTGCCAGATGGTGTCAGCCTGTTGATTCGTTATCCAGAGGATCTCCTGCACCCGGGCATGTTGCCGGTCTCTCTCCTCGCCCTCCAGGTTGGGCATCTCGTCAGCCGCGGCTCGCGCTGCGCGCAAGTTCTTCATGGGTGTGTTGTAGGTGGGCCGGATAAGGAGAAGCGGTGGATCCGACTCGTCGTCCCTCTCCATCCTTCTGCCTATCCCGCCGCCCCGACATCGCACCTGCTCACATCGGCTTGGATCCTTGGTAGCCGGAGTGTGGCCGTGGGCACGGATGTACTCGCGCATGGTGATGTCGACTTGCTTCTTGGCGGCGGCTAGCTCGATGGCCTCCTGCAGGAGAAGCTGTCTCTCCATGGTGAAGTTCGCCTCGGCCTCCTCCGGGTTGTCCCCGAGGGTAACCGGAGTGAGGAGTCGGTCGATGGCTTCTTCCACCGGGTCCTTCGGCTGCGGAGGGACGGAAGTTCCGGCCTTGTCGCCGCCCTGCTCCCGAGGACAGCGAGGCTGGGTGCTAGAGTCATCCATCATGACTTCAACGTTGCGTGGAGCGATGGAAATGCCGTTGCTGGGGAGCAGCGACTCCGAGACAGAGACGATCTCCCTACGGAAATGCTCCGGCACGGTGGCGACGTAGACGGGAAGGTCGCCGAAGAGCAGGATGGAGCCGTTTGTCGGAAAGGTGGATCCGGCAAAACACGACGCATTGTCGATGATGTAGTCAGACTTGCCTAGCGTAAGCACGAGGCCGGAGGCCACACGCTCACCGGATAAAGTGTGGGGTCACGTGCGGAACGTGACTCCAGTCGAACCCATGTTTTGCCCCACGGTAGGCGCCAACTGTTGTTGTATTGGAAACGGCAGTACCTAAGACGGTTAGATAGAGGTGTGGGGACTAGCAGGAAAGCTCTCGACGGCGTCCGCAGGCGGGATTGGGTACGAGCAAGTGTAGCGAGACATAGGAAGTACCCAGGTTCGAAGCCCTCGTGGTGAGGTAAAACTCCTACTCCTGCCGATCTGACTATGAGTAGAATACAGAGTACAGTCACTCCTTGAGCTGTATGAACTATCTACCTCTTAAATGCTTAGCTCTTGCTACGAGAGCCTTGCCCCTCCTTATATAGGCAAAGGGGAAACGGTCTCACTGGCCAGGCCGGCTGGCGGGTCCCACAGGCGGGTCTCAGTCGGCTGGTCATCTACAGAATCCGGTACGGTCTGTCATGTCGAAGTACACGTCGTGCGGGTCGTTGTGGGTACAGTGAACGCCGTGCGAGCCTGTCGTCAGCAACCTGCCACTGTGCTCACGTCACCCGCAAAGTCTTTGGTATGGCCTTGTAGTTGCGAGTCTTGTCGTTGTATCAGGGCGTACCGTGCACTGTGTTGCACGTCGCCCTGTCCTCCTTATTGCGTCCGGCTACGACCGTGTAGCCGGCTTCGTGTCTTGCTGTCCTTCCTGGTTCCGGCTATCGGTTGATAGCCGGTACGAAGTGCCTGCGTCCGGCTACGATCTGTTAGCCGAACACGAGCCGTCTACCTTTGTTCTTGTCTGGTTGGGGTACCGGGGGTCATCTTCGACAATTGGAATTGGTGGTTAGCTGTTTCTTCTTCGTTGAACCTAATGATAATGGTAATCTATACTCTTAACTAAAATTAAGTAATTTTCACCTGCATTTTTTGAACTGGAACTTTATATGTTGCTGCTAGATATCATTTCCTGCCGTAGTTATAATATTTTCTATGTTGACCTGTTTTTTTGCATGTGTGTATGTTTCCCTTTGCCGTAGTTATAATATATTAAAAACTGGTTCAGCATTCCGTCGTGTGTAATGGTTGTACATAGACATGTCTTTTTGTGTGTGCTTGTGCCTAGTTATATGAATAATTCCTCGATTAATTTTTAATTTCTTCTTTTATAAATAGGTCACTGCTATGGTTGTAATAATAATGGAAGTGTTTATTTCAAGCACCCAATAAGGCTGATGCATACACCAGCGATCACTTGAACACACATTCGTCATTTGGATATGATAGGAGTGACTCCGAGACCGTATGGTGATCTATCTCACGGTGAACATTTAATATTTTGTTGCTTGATTGTTAATTAAAAGTGTTTCGCCGCTATTTTCACAGGAGGTGGATGAGGAGGCTGAAGAGGTCAGGATAAGACGTATGTACGCGGTAATGCCATATCTTGTATGGTATACCGCCATTTGTAGTTGCATGATGTTGGTTACTTGATTGATTAATCTTTTTTTAGGACTATGATGTTGAAGAGCGTATTGTGGCTGAACTTGGCCATGACAAAGACTCTCCACCTAAGATAACCGAAGAAGATCTAAGGAGGGTGTTTGGGCGCGAAAACATGACATCACCTTGCACTTCCTAGGCCTGAGTGTTGGTATACTGGATCAGCAGATCCTTTAGTGTAACCTTCCCAAGCTGTAGAAAGCGGCATATTCCGTGTTGCTAAGACACCAAGAAGAAAAGAGCATCCTAGAGTTGCGTTGAGAGTTTATTTAGTTTGAGATGGATCTATTTCTAATTATTTGTACTCTAATTAAGTACTTCCTGGTTTTTCTAGCTGATGTTTTTGTAAGCTGGGGTGTACTCGGCTTCTGCTTGTTATATATTTATTCCTCACATGAAAACCTTTTTATTAAATATATGTGCACCATTAAATCACACATTGATAGTTTGCTGAAAAGAAGGAACGCATATGAAAGAAGTGTTTGTAGAAGCATCAAAAGTGAATTTGGTGATGCAAGATCCAATAGACCTGGAGGGGACAAATGTGTTCTGATCCGAAACAAAGGTTATTAGATGAAGTGAAATACGAGGATCTAGAGTTTAAAATGTTACGCAGCTCAAAGATGTAAATCAATCGGTAATAAAAGAATTGGCCTATATCTGCCTTTCTTGGCATTTCGTCCATTCTAAAATCCTAGCATAAATGCTCGTGCGTTGCACCGGGATAAAAACTCTTTATATGATGTATACATGAGATCTTGCCTATTGTCACTATGGATAGAATTTTCCTTTGGGTTGCGTGCATGTTCTGCTTTGTTTTCTTTCTCTACAATGTCGTGCAGATGAACCAATCGTGCCACCGCATTCTAGTCATACTCCGCGGTAATTGGAGGCCGGTGACCTTTAGTCGGAAGTGTCCACAACTTGGAGCTAATCATGCGCAACTAACTCATTAGTAGTTGGTGCCCTTAGTGACTCTTGGATTATCATGGCTCTAGCTAGTCTAGTCATACTTGACTTTTAATCATCGGCCCGTCAGCCCCATGGCACAACATTGAGGTGGTTAGAGACTCATTTTATTCACCATGCAGATACAACCATTATAGCCACATAGGCAATTTAATTCTTCCAACATCGTCAGATTACAGACGATTGTTGTTTTAGAATTTTGCTTGTTTCAGAATTTATTATATTTAATTTTTAGAAAGAGGATGGGAATTTAGATGGGTGGATGACGGGCAGGCCCTACCTTCTCCATGTTGGCTGCCAAGTTAGCTCTTACAAGTGGGTCCCAACTGTTAGTGCCGCTGTCAAAATGCACTTATCAGTAAATTAGTGCGATTCGCAACGCTGTGACTTAAAATTAGCACTGGCGTGCAAAAATTATGAATGTTGGTGCTGATTCGTTCTGACAGCCTGAATTGTGCTAGCTTCCTGCAATTTACTCGCCTCTCTCGGAGTTAGGAGTTGAGAAAGACATATAAATCATTGGGGGTGGAATTTCAATGCAGACACAATGACATCAGCTTCATCATCCACTTCAACACCAGTCCGACAGACATGAATATTCTTGTAATGCTAATTCTTAACACAATTTTGAAATATAACTGGTAGAGCAACCAATTGATAAAAACAGTTTTTTTCTCCACCACGTATTGCTTTTAAGCCACATAAATGTGTTATCTTCTTGGTATCTTTTTCTACATTGAGGTACGGGATTGTTGCAGCATCACTGAGTATCTGTTAACTGCATGCGTGGGATTGGGAAACACCGCAACAGACGATACTTACTGCCGGCGGCGAGAAGCTCGGCTAGGTCCGTCCCCTCCACTTTCTTTGAATAACATATGCAGTTTTTTCCTCCACTTCGGCTGGAGGATATAGCGGACAACCTCATCCTTATTGGTCGTCCTTGGGTTTCCTGGCCAGGTTTAGCTATGAATTTATATCCATCGGATTCTTGTCGAAGTCACTACACGATGACGAAGATCGGGTTGGTCGATGGATACCTCAGCCGGCCGGTGTATATATGAGCGTTTAGATTAGATAGAGCAATTGTATTGACTGGAGACCTTGTACGGAACGGAACAGTCACGCTTTTGGGGCGCGGCAACGGGGGCGCAGCCTTTCGAGGCACTGTAGCGACACTATTTCAGACTATTTTTGACTGTTTTGTACTGTTTATATGTAGGTGGCCAGGACGTCGCTCATGGCTAGATCCACCATTGGCATGGAGCGTCGGGAGCAACCATGAGGCAGGCATTGGCGTTCTTAACTTTAGGAAGCTGGAAGCCGATCTAAGTACGCTGAACAGCTGCAAAAGAACTGTTCCGTTTCCTTGCCTTCTTCTAATGGGGAGCCCGGCATCCGATCGACGACTCCTCGTCCCTTCAATCCGCCGGATGTGACCGCTCCATCTTCGATGTGTTATTACAGACCGGCTGTCGGTCAACAAATACTATACAGCCATCAAGCGCCTCAACGGTGCTTGGTCCTTGGGGTCAGCAGGCCTTGATCGATTCAAACGTTGTGTGGAATTCAGACATCGTTGCTTCTCGCTAGATCAATATCACCAATTGGACTCCTCAGAGATCTTGAGGTACGCTCAGGGCACGTTCTGTGTTTGTTATCTTCAGTGGAGTGAGATCGCCGTCGTCACCTTGAGCTAGCTTCGTCGGCATGATATCGATGTTGTCGCCTCAATATCATCTCCGGCTTTGTGCTAGACCGAGTTTCAAGTACGACCTGCAGCTGAAATCTCCGCTAAGGGTTCCTCTTGCGAAGCAGCACCAAGGACGGCTCGCAGAAATAAAGAGTTTCTTATAGGACACATCTAGATAGCAATCGGTGGCTGGTTAGTCAAAAACAGCCACCGTCCAAATAAGGAAAGTGTTCTCCAGCCCTCATCAATCTCAAAACAGAAAACAAAACCCATGTGATCACGTGCGTGCGGGTGCAGCCCCAACCAGGTTCCCCTCCCTGGCAGCCTGGCAGCAAGCACCTCCTTCAAGACCACGTGACACCCACCTCTCTCTCTCTCCCAGCCACCCTCCCGCGTGCGCTCTCTCTCTCCTTCCTCAAGACAGAACCCCTTCTCCAGCTCCCTTCTGATCTCCATTAGAAAACCTTCAATTTTCTTTAGATTAGATGCAAGACAAGTAAAAAAGGGTAAGCAACAATCTTGACTTCTCATAAACCAGGTACGAACAAAGCAGCAACACTAGTAGTGGCAAGAAAAACAACAACATGGTGATGTTTTTTTGGAAAGCAACTATAGCATATAATCTGGAACAACTTGGCTATATGACGGACACAACTTAAACAAATGTAACAAATCATGTTTCTTGGCAGGTTATGTGTTACATTATCAAATCTGATGCAACCTAGATTGTTCTTGTCAAAACCAAACTGAAGTTTCAAAAATCCCAGTATCATTGTTCTTGAAGCAAAATAAAACCTACAGCATTTGACACCATATAGATAGGTACTCTGTACAGAAAAATCTAGTAGTTGCAACACGAAACACTTCGCAAAAATTTGTCTTAGCCATAATTTAAGCTAGTGGATATAAGTTAACCCTGGTTTTTGATTTATCTGTGCATAGTATTCCAACACGCACTTGAAAAATAGGCTTGTTGCAACAAGAACCTGGAAAATTGCAAAAAAAGGAAATCAAATTAGCTACCTCAATGTAATGAACTTAAAATAGTGCAAAAATAAATTTACAAATTGTAATAAACACAACTTAACATATTTTTTAAATGAACTATGCATGGAAAAGGCAACTTAAACTAATCTGTCCATTTTTAAAATGGTACTGTACATGAAAAAAAATTAGCGTATGCAATGAAGCAACTTAGTAAAGATGTTGAATCAATATAGCTACCTGTAGGAAGTCAACTCAGTAAAATAAGAAAATTTACTTATGGTGACAAAAAACAACTTAGTGTATTTTAAAAATGAACTTACATGTATGCAAAAAAGCAACTTAAGCTATCTGTCCATTTCTTAAAGTGGTACATTACAAAGCAAGAAATTAATAAAATAGAAAACCAATGAAGCAACTTAGTAAAAGATTGTAAATAAATATAGATACCTCTAGGTAGTCAACTTAGTAAAAATAGTGGTAGAAGCAAATTTACAATAGGTGACAACATGTATGGGAAAAAGCAACTTCATGTAATCTTTCCAAATTTAGAAGTGGTGCATAACAAAGTAGAAAAATAAAAAAAGCCTATCAAAATTTAAGCAACTTAGTACAGATGTTTAAAGCAAGTTAGCTATCTCTATGTAATGAACTTAGTAAAAAAAAAGTGGCAAAAGAAATTTACATTTGATGATGTAAAACAACTTAGTGTATTTAGACAATGAACTTATATGTATGGAAAAAAGTAACTTTACCTAATATGTCCAATAAGAAAATAGTACATAACAAAGCAGAAAATAAAAAAGCATGTCCAATGAACAAACTTAGTACAGACGTTGAAAAGTAACTTAGTAAATTGGACATATTACATTAACTTAGTAAACGTTTAGAAGAAACTTAGTGTATTTACAAAATAAATTTACATGTATGGAAAAAACAACTAATCGGAAATCACTATACCACTCTACATCATCCCTACTGTAACTTAGGCTAGACTAAAAACACCTCTTATACCACCATACACCTCTTACATGATCTATGCTACAACTTAGGTTAGACTAAAAACAACTGGATAATCATGTATCCAAACTTGGTTGCAGGGATTTAAAAAACTAATTACACACCATCATACAACTATACATGATCTATGTTGCAACTTAGGGGTGCTGTGAAAACAACTAGATGGAAAACATGTACCCAGTTGAGTTGCAAAGATTCAAAAAGGCAACTAATCAGATACTACCATCTAATTTTGCATGGTCCCATCTATAACTTAATTGGGTAACTATGCAACTAGACTGAACCTGCAAAAAACCTCATGATGATTTAGTAACAAGCTCCTTTTGTTCAAGAGATAAAAGCTTGTTTAGCTAACTAGTCTTTCAGGGAAGGCTCGAGTCCTACCGATCTGCACAAAACATGAAAAGGTGAATCTTTCACCAAAAATTGTGAATAAAAGAACATGGAAATGAGAAGTGGACACACCGCCTGAATCATGCGTCTTGTACTCGGTGAAACCACAGAAGGTCTAGCAACAGTTATTATTAATGCATTTGCTTAATTATGATGCAGAAACAACTTAATCTAATCCTATAAATCAACTTAACTATGATGCAGAAACAACTTGAATTAACTCTCCCAGCCCCTCCAGAACCTACAACTAAGCTTGCGATGTAGACGTCGCCGACACCTAGCTCGACACCCTCCCACACGCCTTGCCCTCCGCCTGCAGGGAGCGTAGTTACAAATCCAGACTAAATCCAGGCCAAACCGAACAAGTATACTCCCCTTGACCAAACCAAACTCTTCAGATTTTCCACCCAAACCCATCCAACTCATTCCCTGTTCTCAATTTCAAACTACAGATTCAAACCATGGACCACCCATATATATATACGAGCTCTCGCGGCAGATTCCACTACCTTCTAGCTCTAATTTCTAGGTTGTAAAAACTAAACCACGCATGCCTCCAATCACGGGATCACGAAAAAAATCACAGGTACAACCTAGAGTTGGTCATCAACAGTGGACTTGGTTTTCGATGGCGTTTTTGTTGGCCAGTATGCAGAAAAAGAGAATCACGATACAGGGCAACACCCTTGTGGTGAGAGGGATGGGAAGGCAGATGCACCACGGCCGGAGCTCTAGCTAGTGGCGGAGGCACGGAGGTCTTCCATGGCGTGCCGACTAGTAGTGGTGCAGAGCAGGTCTTCGATGGCTATGCACTCAAAGGTATTTGTCTTCTATACAAATGAATATTCACGGCTATGTACTCAAATGCAATCGTTATTGTTCTATTCCTACAAAATTTGTCAAGCCTGAATACAGCTGAAATTATTCCAAACGAAAACCATGGTTTGAATCTGTAGTTTGAACTTGACAAAGACACACAACGATCCATGATCTACCCACATCTAGTACTGAAACCCTATTAAGAGAACTGTGCACAAATAAATACCCCTCGCACGGTATGAAATTGAGGGGAATTGATCTAGAGATGATATCCATACTACAAAATCAGACCAAAATAGACTGAACCGTGCTTCTACTTCACGAAAATCAGTCGTATCTGGAGGATTTGTGCACATGGGCTTACCTCGGGGACCTCGATCTAGTAAAATCACCGTCGCCGATCTCCCATCTCCGAGCCCCTCGACCCCTTGCGCGTGCCTCTAGGCCGAGCTCGACGCCATGTACTCCTCGCTCTTCGTCGCCGAGCTGCCCACACTCGCGAGTCGGTCGCTCTCCTGTTGACGAGCTCGACGCACTCCCGTAGCCCTCGCTCTCCGCCGACGAACTCCCGTCCCCTCGCGCGTTGGTAGCTCTCCCCCGCGTGCGTCTCACCTTCCCCAAACGAGCCCGGTGCACCTCTCATCTTGCACGAGCAGAATCGCCCCTCCATGAAAGCCTAGCGAGCAGCAGATGCGGAGGGAGGGGAGAGAAGCAGGGGCGGGGCTAGGGGGCTAGCTCTCTCACTGGCAGCGTGTGGGGCCGTCATGAGGAAATTACGTCCGGATAGGGAGGCGCGATGCGAGCTCAGTCGAGCTGATCTGACGGCCAAAAATCGATTGCTCGATCAGACAAGCTGGCCACCGATTGCTTTTTAGCGTTTGGGTTCTTATATGTCCTCGTGATAAGCATTGTATCTGCCGTGGGGTTTCTCATCTGTCGTATCTTAGGAGGACTTTGCATTATATATAGGGGTTTATGATTTGTACTTAACATGTGTTACGTGTCCTAGGAGGACTTTGCATTACATATAGGCTGACATGATCGATTATATCGATTGAACAGACTTTGGCCGATTAAAAAATCGTACTTTTGTTTGACTTACAGGTGGCATTAGCGGTAATATTTAGTTTGGTGGAAGGGCAATTCAGTCCAAAAATATTGGACCGGGAGAAACAATCCGTCCTTTATTATTATTAGGTACTAGCACAAAACCTGTGCGTTGCTACGGATTCTCAAAATAAATTTATGGTAGAAGGGTTCTTCCGTTATTGCTACTAAAGACAAACAACTTTTTGATGAAGAACATTGCTATGATCCAATTTTTGCGCCATAGTCGATTGACCCACATAATTATAGTCTGAGTTTGCTATTTTATCTAATTTTAAAAATTTATTAACTCTTTGTTTGGTCTACTCTTTTATACATTTTATTAACTTACTATTTTTGACTATGTTCTTAATTTAGTACTCCATATACTTTATTTGAATATAATATTCTACCTATTCTTTTTCTATTTCCCTCTTAGCTCATCTCTTCTTGTCCTCTCGGTTATCAATCTCAACAATGCCCGATTCAGCATTGTAATTCATTGTTTCTAATCACAACAAAAAATAAAAGTTAAATAATTCTTAGATTGTTCTAACAGTATTTGAAGGATAAATGTATAAAACGAGATATTAATAAAAATTCTAATCTAGTACACATGCATACTCTAAAGACACTGGTACGGTCCTCCACTTATCGCAGTACGCATGGTAGAGAATTTCTTCACGTGGCCGAAGATTTTATCATGGTAGCACGCCTGAAAGCACTTGAAATGATTTCTATAGGTGTGATAGTTTGGTCTAAAGAAATTTTTAATGCTTAAATAAATCTTTAGCCGACCTTAAAGTACAGCCCACCACAATTGTTATACAGTAGCAAAATCTTTTTTCTTCTTCATGTCAAAAATAATATCTTTTTTCTTCTCCAACCGCTTCTGGTTACCATCCGCCTCACCTCCACATCAGTACAAAAGCGAACAGAGTTTTTCCGATCCCCATCTCTAAAAAAAAATGAGTTCTCCAATCCCCACATATACTCTGCTCCTCTGTCGGCATGAGTTTTGGTCGGCAGTTGAGATGAGCACCTCAGGCTGCTCGTTCCTTCGCACCTTGCTTGCCCGGAGCCCTGCAGGGAGATCGCCAGGTCTACTTCCATATTCTCTCTGAGGTCCACATCCACGGACCGTCTCCTACCTCTCCACGCATTTTCTATGGCATTTGCAAGCACAAAACACACCATCTCCTGAGTTTTGCATCCATGGACGGAGCGCCCGTCAAGTTGTTGCCTCCAGCCGCGTTAGGGCTCGATTTCGGCCGTCGCCACTGCCTTGATCTGTGTTGCAGCCAGGCCAGGCCCTCGATTTCTTCTACCACCGTCGCCCAGGTCCAGGCCCTCGATTTCTTCTACTACCGCCGCCCAGGTCCAGGCCCACCCCGCCGTCGCTTTCTTCGTCAGTCGAGCACGCCCACGCGCGGCTCCTAGGAGAGGCGGCGGCGCGCGAGAGCGAGAGGAGGAAGGGGATTGGGGCGTGTAACACCCTCAAATCGGCCATATGCAACTTTTAGCCCTTTCCGCTAATCCCGCATAGAAACGATTCAAAGACGCCCACCAGGCACTTTCGTGCGGTGGAAAACGAAGTAATACCATTACACATTAGTCCACGATGGAACTCACAGAACATATATATATACAACAATGACTCCATGAGTCAAGAATACATATATACTATACAAAGATCCAAATCACCTTGAAAACGACAGAGCGTCCGACTAAGGACAAGATGCAAATGGGGCTAAGAGCCCTGAAGAATAACCAATGGCGTCCATAACCCTGCCCAGGCCAAGCCGGAAAGGTAACCCTGCTAACGACGTCGATCTCAAACCTGCTAAAACAAAAGGGGTGCCGACAAAGGGCAAAGGAAAAAAGAGGAGCGTCAGTACTGAGGCCAGTACACGGCGAGGCTAGAACTCGGCGGCTCTCGCCTACATAGGTATGGTGGACTGAAGCGGCAGCGCAGCGGCACTAAACAACCTATAGAGACTCGGTAAAACTGGCGGCTATTAGAGAGGGATAAGAAAGACCTATTCGGATCCAACCTGATACTAACACCAATCATACCCATCCTAGCATTTCCCCCTCGAGACCAAACGAGGAAGTCAAACCGAGGAACTCACACAGTTGGCAGTTTTATTCATTCCATTAAAGTCGAAGCACTTACTAGTCAGATATAGATAGCATGAGTCATCCTGAAGCATAAGTAGTGGGCAGTTTTAATTAACCATTTCAATGTAGTTGGAACATTTACTAGTCAGATATAATTGTCCTGAGGAATCCCCAAAACCCAGCAATTGTTGGCACTTTTATCACATTCCATTGGAGTTGCAATACTTACTAGGCAGGTACAACATGTCACAAAACAACCCCAGATCCACCAGTTGTTGGCATTTTAATATCCATTCCGTGATAGTTGAATCTGATTACTAGTCATATATTAAGTCAAGTTTATAGCACTACTTTAGTTATGCTTGTCTATAATCGAGAAACTGTGCTCCAAGTCGTCCATAACCGCGGACACGGCTTTCAGAAAGATTTACCCTGCAGGGGTGCACAAATAGCAACACACACACGATCCACCTCGGAAAAACCAAATCAAAACCCAACGAGGCTTTCACGACAAAGCAATCACAGGATTCATAAATATTTCAGGGGGGCACCCCATTAAGCTACCCGCAATGAAGTTGGCCGGCTCCGAGACGGACCCAAGGTTTGCGCCAATGGCTGTAAACGACTGGGAACCCAAAAGTGTGACTGGGCTTGTCGATACCGCGAAAACACTCCGCAATCCTAAACAGTACAGGTGCTCCACGCACAATCTTAAATAAAGCAGTAAAGCATGGCATAAGTACAGGATAGTAACAAAACCCCAAACTAGTTTGTGGCCCCAAGAAATAGAAATGAATCAAGCTCTGGCTCAGGGGGATCCCATAGGGTCTCCCGGATGTGGATAGTGCGAATAGTCAAGGAACAAGTATCAAGTACTCGGGGTCCTACGGGACACAAGTGAGCGTGGAAGAACCAAATAACATCTATTGCCCACCGATGCCTCTGCATTAGTTATATCTAGCAATTTAATAGTTGTATTTAAAGTCATGATCATCTCCAACATTAAGCATCTGCCAGCATTCCAACAACTGTGGTACTCGACAGCACGATATCGCACCTGAGCAAGCAACTACGACTCGCAATACCAGCTATCTACCAATAACAGGTATTAGGAGGTGTCCATGGCAATATAGAGGCTGCACGGGATATAACTGGTGCACGGAAACTAAAGCATCGCAACACGGATGGCAATAGATCAATAGAAGGAAATAAAGACTATAAATGCAAAATAGGTAGAAGGAGGAGAGATGCTCGCCTGGGAAACACTACCGACGGATCATATCCGGAGAACTTGTCGATACTCGCATCAACTTACTGGCCTAATCCGCGAAGAAGCAAACACTAGAAGAAACACCGGATGCAATATTTAATACTACGGCAGAAGATCCGGCATGCTTATGATATGATGCATGGCATGGCACAGATACGGTGCAATTTGGCAATATTAAGCGGAACCGGGGTCCCGACAATTAAGTAGGAGGTTTATGTTGTTTATCTACCCCGCAATTTAAAGGTTGGCTTAACAAGGCAAAACATGGCATCGGTTCGCTACACAAATTTAAATAGAGTCCGGAATAAGACTAGAATAGCCCGCATATGGACTCCATATTTAATTTAGATGAATTGCCAAAATAGCCCCAATACCCAAATATGCATGCAAGTATGAATAATTTAGTATGCGACAATTTATATGTCATATTATAAAAATAGGGGTCGGATCGGGTTCGCACATGGAGGTCCGGAGATCTTGGGGTTCAGGGGTTCGAGGGTTCGGGTTCGGTGAAAAGAAGATCTTGGCGAAAGCCCCCTGGATCAGAGAACTCACGGGCTTCGGATCCGGGGATCTCCGGGTCGGACAACTTGGCGCGCCAGGGTCCGGTCTTCGGACTCCGGGAACGGCGCTCCAGGATCCGTGAGAAGATCTTAGCGTTCCTGTCGACGATCTTCGGATTCAGCAGATTTGGTCCCGTGTGGATGACCTTGGGGTTCCAGCTTCTCGCGTCGATACCGATCCACGAAAGCCTTTCCATCGAAGAACTTGGCGCACGTCTTTCCTACATAGAGGTTTCACAAACACCACCACATGTGCAACATTGTGTACATCTCCACACTCTAGCTTCACTTCCTTCACAACACAAAACCTCCATACGCCCCCAGAATTCTGTTTGAGCACGGCAGGGACTTGGTCAAACAACCGCATGGAAGGTGTAGGTCGTCCAGGTACCGGGCCACTTGGCAGCATCCCTGCAGGTGGAGGCCAAGGCGTCGAGCGGAAGGCCAAAGCAGGGGAAAATCCTGCCAATGGCATCGGCGACGAGCATGCCGCATCGGGCAGACGAGGAGGTGGGTACCCGCTGTCGGTGCGGAGACCGGGTCGGGGCGGCGGCGGCGCGCTGCTTCGGGCCGGATCGAGGAACTTGGTGGTTCCTGCAGGCACGCACGGTTAGAGGGGCGGGCGGCGTCCACATGACCTCTGTGAGGCCGGGACGACGGGAACTTGTGCGAGGCTGGTCGCGGTCGGGCACGAGGAGGAGAGGGAAGCGGGCTCGCCGGAGGAGGCCGACACGGGGAAGGCAAGCGGCTCATCCGCTGGCGGCGGAACAGAGTGGGCCAGCTCCCGACGGCGAGGTAGAGAGGAGGCCTAGACAGAGGCCGTCGTGGTCATGCTCGACAGGAAGACGGGGCGACGCAGAGAGGCGGCGGCCGGCGGGCCTGGTTGGCCGAGAAGGCGAGGCCAGGGTAGGTAGCGACGTGCAGGGAGGGCTTGAGTGGGGCAAGGCGAGCGAGGTAAGGAAGAGGGCTCCGTGCAGCGAGCGACGGCGGCGGGAAGGCAAGCTTGGAGAGGCGGCGGGTAATTGGGGAGAGGAGGCCTTGGTTGCTCGAACACTGCAGAGGAGAGGATGAGGGTGATGCAGGGATGGGACGGGGTCACGCGTTGGGTGGATCGAGCCAAGGGATAGGGTCGTGGTGGGGCCGGGCGAGCCTGGACGCGCAGGAGGGCGCGGGGCAGCGTGTGTTGCATGATCGCGCGGGGGGGTCGCGCGGGTGGTAGGCCAGGTGCGGGCGACAGGGCTCGCTGGCAGGGCTTGGCAGCTTGCTGGGTGGGGCCAAGTAGCATGTGGTGGCGTGGGGCTGGCGGCAGGAGCGGTGTGCGGGGTTGAGCAAGGATGGGGTAGGTGAGGAGTGGGGAGGCGACTGCAGGGTGGGGCCGGGGAGCAGTTGGTGGTGGAAGACGTGCCTGTGACGGGGTGCTGCGGCAGAGGGAGATTGGGGTGAGAGGAGTTGGTTAGGGATTTGGGGTGGGGCGTTTTAGATAGGGTTTTCTTTTGGGCCGGGTGGTAGGCGGTTTGGCCAGTTGGGCCTCTGGCCTGACCGGCTGGACTGCCTCCCCGGACAAAACATTTTTATTTAGTTTTATTTTAAAAGATATTTGCAAATAGTTTTTAGACAAACTAGAGATCTAAAAAAGACCGGGGTTTTAATTTGAAATAAAGACGGAGGACATTTAGAAAACAAAGGTAGGATTTTAGAAAATAGTTTTAGACAAACATATGCATGATGACATGACGATGCTCAAATACAATGTGACATGATGACATGAGCACGCGATCATGATGATGTAATGCACAAAAACACAGCGATTTTCTAGTAGTGGTTTTTGCGGGGCGCCACAGGGCGCATCTGAGGTGGAGGTGGAGACTGGATTTGGGGGATCGGTCGGCGCGAGGTGAAAAAAAAGGAAATAACGCTTCGGTGGTGGCACGGGTGCATAATATGATTTGGTGGGAGGGTAAAACGGTCAAAAAAAGGCTGGTTGACAGAAGCGTTATGTGCTTTATTATTAGATATAGATAGATAAGATGTTTCAGCCATTTTATAAAACACATGTCTGTTGCATCCTCTGGATGCAGAGGCCGGGGGCTTCCCCCATTTCGAAAAAAAAAACACATGTCTGTAGACATCTTTTTAAAAAATGTTAAAATCTCTTATAATTTGGAACGAAGAGAGTATGAAAAAAGAAGAAAGCCTACCATAGTTGCAGCTGATTTCTGCTTACTGCGCTCAAAACACAAAAGTCAATACTAAAGAATCTTCAATTTCAGAACTAACTGTAGCAGGTAATTTACTCAAGGACTTTCCTAGGACATCATTATTCCATGAATCCAGCTAGGGAATCGCTTCAGGCCTTCCTCTATGGTCCGGTTCATAGCAGCGCTGTTTGATCTGAATCTCTGCTTGTCAACTATTTTTTCGTCTGACCTCTTCGCAAAACTATTTCAGAATCTGACCCCTACGATCGGCGTCATTTAAAATAGAGCTGAAGTTGTACAGCTCGGCGCCAACACGAGACAGCAGAGGAGCGGCCTAGGGGAGTTGGCGCCGTTTCACGTGGAGCCGATGTCGGTTCGGTTTTTGCTATGCTCACGCCGACATATACGAGTTCGGCTCCATTTCAAATAGTGTCGATCCCGGGGTAGATTCCGAAATAGTTTTGTGAAGGAGTCAGATGAAGAATTAGTTTTGCCTAGGGGTGAGATTTGTCAAAAAATACTCATTTTACACAAACTCGAACCTATCAAAAAAGATACCTGTGCCCACGCGTATCGGCCTATGGCTGTACTGTCGTGCGGTCTAATTATTACCCGCTCCCTTTTAGCAAAATGTATCGTGGAACAAAGGGAGTAGATCAACAAGTTCACCAAAGCAGTTGGTGGTGGAAGACGTGCCTGTGACGGGGTGCTGCGGCAGAGGGAGATTGGGGTGAGAGGAGTTGGTTAGGGATTTGGGGTGGGGCGTTTTAGATAGGGTTTTCTTTTGGGCCGGGTGGTAGGCGGTTTGGCCAGTTGGGCCTCTGGCCTGACCGGCTGGACTGCCTCCCCGGACAAAACATTTTTATTTAGTTTTATTTTAAAAGATATTTGCAAATAGTTTTTAGACAAACTAGAGATCTAAAAAAGACCGGGGTTTTAATTTGAAATAAAGACGGAGGACATTTAGAAAACAAAGGTAGGATTTTAGAAAATAGTTTTAGACAAACATATGCATGATGACATGACGATGCTCAAATACAATGTGACATGATGACATGAGCACGCGATCATGATGATGTAATGCACAAAAACACAGCGATTTTCTAGTAGTGGTTTTTGCGGGGCGCCACAGGGCGCATCTGAGGTGGAGGTGGAGACTGGATTTGGGGGATCGGTCGGCGCGAGGTGAAAAAAAAGGAAATAACGCTTCGGTGGTGGCACGGGTGCATAATATGATTTGGTGGGAGGGTAAAACGGTCAAAAAAAAGGCTGGTTGACAGAAGCGTTATGTGCTTTATTATTAGATATAGATAGATAAGATGTTTCAGCCATTTTATAAAACACATGTCTGTTGCATCCTCTGGATGCAGAGGCCGGGGGCTTCCCCCATTTCGAAAAAAAAAACACATGTCTGTAGACATCTTTTTAAAAAATGTTAAAATCTCTTATAATTTGGAACGAAGAGAGTATGAAAAAAGAAGAAAGCCTACCATAGTTGCAGCTGATTTCTGCTTACTGCGCTCAAAACACAAAAGTCAATACTAAAGAATCTTCAATTTCAGAACTAACTGTAGCAGGTAATTTACTCAAGGACTTTCCTAGGACATCATTATTCCATGAATCCAGCTAGGGAATCGCTTCAGGCCTTCCTCTATGGTCCGGTTCATAGCAGCGCTGTTTGATCTGAATCTCTGCTTGTCAACTATTTTTTCGTCTGACCTCTTCGCAAAACTATTTCAGAATCTGACCCCTACGATCGGCGTCATTTAAAATAGAGCTGAAGTTGTACAGCTCGGCGCCAACACGAGACAGCAGAGGAGCGGCCTAGGGGAGTTGGCGCCGTTTCACGTGGAGCCGATGTCGGTTCGGTTTTTGCTATGCTCACGCCGACATATACGAGTTCGGCTCCATTTCAAATAGTGTCGATCCCGGGGTAGATTCCGAAATAGTTTTGTGAAGGAGTCAGATGAAGAATTAGTTTTGCCTAGGGGTGAGATTTGTCAAAAAAATACTCATTTTACACAAACTCGAACCTATCAAAAAAGATACCTGTTCCCACGCGTATCGGCCTATGGCTGTACTGTCGTGCGGTCTAATTATTACCCGCTCCCTTTTAGCAAAATGTATCGTGGAACAAAGGGAGTAGATCAACAAGTTCACCAAAGCCAAGAAATTTTGAGACCCTCTGCTGATCAATACGAGTTCGTGCACGAACGAGGGAAAAGAAGATGCGAGCTCCGACTATGGTGTTTGTCTAGCCTGCGTTAATAGCCGTGGGCTTTCTCCTGTGCTTTGGACCAGGCAAGGCTATTTGGCCCATATAGATCAGCTTCAGTATTAATAACTTCGGCCGAGCAGAACAGACTGCGCCGTGATGTGCTCTCGCCTTTAGTCCCATACCGCTGAGTGGGAGCGCACAGGAGGCGGAGAACGACTATATAAGCAGACCCAGGACAACATTTCAAAGCATACCTTTCTCGGCCTTTTGGCTAAGATCAAGTGTAGTATCTGTTCTTATCAGTTTAATATCTGATATGTGGGCTAAATGTCCACAACGATATTAAATTTATTTTTTATGGGGAATGGTCCACCACAGTAGCTTGCTACTGGGGCCCTTGCGTGTCGCCCAGGCGTTGCACTGCTGTTTGGGCCGGCGCACCCCAACAAAATCAAATTAAGATTTATCTCTGCTAAATCCTGATGCTACCTCTCAGTTTTCCAACTGTAGGCATCAGCTGCAACTGTGGGCTTCAGCGTGGTAATATACAGTGCTGCAGACTACTCCCTCTGTTCGAAAATATAAGATGTTTTAGCTTTATGAATACACTCTTTTCACATCTTATATTTCTAAACGGATGGAGTAAAAGGTTAGTACTCTCGCCATTCTTCATTTCTGTTCACAGCACAACAAAGAACAAACCCTTGGGCACTGGAATTGCATTTCAGCATTTGAACAATGTTCTTACAAGGGACAGGCAAATCTAAGTCTTGCTCTGACATAGAGAGGCAAATCTAAGTTGCTCTTCCAGGAACTTTAGAATCGTGCACGAACTCTAAGTTGCTCTTCCAGGAACTTTAGAATCGCTACCTCCAGCATGTCTACGTGCGCACCACCCAACAAAGTACACGAATGACTAGTGGAAAACAAAGACATAAATATATGAATGTCATGATAACAGATAAAGATGGTGCAATGGTATCGTGTCAAGAAAGAGCATATACTATCACATTTGAGGGTTGGGCTTTCCAGCATATACTATCGCAATTTAAGATTTCTCTGCTAAATCCTGATGTTAGATCTCAATATGTGAACTCTAGGCATCTAGTCAACCCGGGTACACCAAGTGCAGCAGCTTGGTGAAATAGAGCAGTATTTGTTGTGAGACTGCTAAGGTTGTTGTGGTATTTCAGAAGGGTCTGGACATTCTATTTCCATTTGTGTTCACAGAACAGCAAGCAACAAAGGGCATTGGCATTGCATTTTGACCAACTGAACTTGATCGAACAATGTTATTACAAGGGACTAACTCTTGTTGTGACATAAAGAGGATACACTTCAAAGAACAACTGTCATCTTCTTCCAGGAATTTTAGAATCGCTACCTCCAGCATGTCGACGTGCGCAGCACCCAACAAAGTACACGCAGGACTAGCAAAAAACAAAGACCATACAAATATAAGAAAGTCATGATAACAGATAAAGGTGGGGCAATCTATTGTGTTGAGAAAGAGCATATATATGCTTTATTGATTTGGGGGGCAAATTGGGCTTTACCAAAATAACAAACAATATCACATTGAAGATAGCAACCACTCGCCATTCCGTCTTCATGTATTGTGCGACGCCAGCTCTAAGAGCAAAAGCTTCACGTAAGCACTGAGATTGTAGGAAGGTTTGGCATTTAAATGGTGGAATAGGAGATGGTCGGCTTACTTGCAAGAATTGCAGTCATAACACCTGATGGACTTATCATTTTTGTACAGTTTGCAGTCCACGTTTGTGCTCACCGGATGGAAGCTCAAATCAAAGTTGGAAGCATTCAGAGCAGGATATCCACACCTGACAATGTTCAATTGCATGTCAAACTCTGACGAGGAGCACTTGCATGCTCAAAATACAGTGGAAGGCACACGGGATATACTCAGTAGGTGGGCGGCAGCAGCCAGATTCAACAGGAGTCAGATCAGCAAGTTTGTATTGTTTTAGAGTCTGCAATTGCGTAAAGTGAGAAAAAATTACATAAGTCGAATGGTATAACTAAATTCACTGCAAAAGGAATGTTGAACACTTAGATGCATCACATCAGGTAAAATAGTACGCACAGAAAAGGACAGACCTTGTATCTTTTTGACAAGCTACTGCAATCATCCGATTTCACAATGCAACTTCTCAGATGGTTCCATTTTTCAGTGTCATTGAGCTTTAAAATAAATACAGTGAGTTATGCAGGCATAGGTAAATATGAATAAATTGCATATTGGAAAAAATGAAAGGAAATGAATTTCACAAACAAGGAGTTAGGACATACCTGTTTGACGAACCAAGAGCTATAGTCCTGAAGACGATACTCTTTATATCTGTACAGAACATGAGAAATGGCAACTCAGAACTGTATGCATGCAATGTGTTCCATGGACCATGACAAAAAACATTTTGTTCACAGTTCATGTAGTGGCAAGCAGGCCACAGCGAACCGTTTTGACCGTGCATATATCAACAAATGTGCACTGTGGCCATAGAGTGCAAATTTGTGTACAATGTGATATATAACTTTAACTTGGCAGTTTGGCATTTCAGTCATTTAATAAGCATTGCATATAGTCATATACCTGGCCCCAGGAACAGCGTGGCCAGTTCCAGTATTTGTAATGATAAACCTGCAACAGTACATGGCAAGGTTAGTTAACCAAAGAAGCAACCACTAAAGTGAGCTAGTGATTTATGAAGTCAAGTGATAATTAACCTCTATGAACGGTAGTACTATAGTTCAATTCCATCAGCTAATCAATGCACACTGGCAAAATTACAAATAAATAGTACACCATGATTGCCACCAACTAAAAAGTTTATCGTAAATGATCAGACGAACTTACGCAAGCACTGTGAACACCATGATTGCCACCAGGAGCACGAACAGCATTATTAGATACTAGATACCCACATGTCAAGGCAACAAGTAACTCCAAAAGTACCAAGACAGCAACCAACATCAGTAGCACTGATGTCTGCATCAAAGGTCACAATAAGGATACTGTCCAAAGCAAGCAAGATATGTTCTTCCAAGCACCCACGAATCCCGCAAGCGACCTGCAGCATCGGCACTGAACCAGGTTAATGCGGAGCATGATTGTTCACTGGGGAATATATTACTATTATTTTTCGATAAAGGGTGCTTTATTACTCAAAAGTATTGACTTGGGAATACAATTGGAGTCACGCATACATGAGAAAAATTACTCCTCCGAGAGCCATGACAGGGATGGTGAGCGACCGTCTGCATTCGTCGTTGTGGGTGCTCATCCAAAACCCAAAACCCACCACCAGTATTGCCAGTATCTGTTCAACAAAGAGCAGTTGAAGAGCATCATAATGTGCGCCGAACAGGAAAAAGGCACCCATCCTTTCTCGATGGCCCCGCATTAAACTGTGTGGAGCACTACCATCATGCTTTAACATTAAATTAGGAATCAAGAGTTCGAAAAGAAGGATGCTAATAATTGGCAAGAATCGATAAATGCAAGATGACTGGATAAGGATGCAATACGAGTCAACAGAGGGGCACTGCTGAACAGAGACACCACATGGGAGCAAAGACAAGGGGAAAGAGAAAAATGTTACTAGTACAGTTCGAATTCAGCAACCAACCCAGCACTATCATCTATTTTAAGAAAAATGTGCTTAATAATCGTAACAAACTGGAACCCAATTCCAGAAACGCTAAGCATCCGGGAAAACCACGCAAACCATAAAACCGGCATTGGGCAGTGAGCCGCTCAGGAAGTGTATCGCAGGCTCGCAGCTGCAGCGCCAGTTAGAAACGGCGCATCGACCATCAAAGACCACCGGAGCAACTAGGAGAAGGGAAGCAGGGAAGGAGGCTATGACTGACCATGGTGAAGAAGTTGATCCACCTGATGACGAAGGTGCTGGTGCTGCTGCCCATCCCGAATCAGCTACGGACGGCGCTGGCCCGAGCCACTTGATTCCGCGCGGGGCAGAGGCCAGAGACAGAGTGACGTGCCGAGATCTGGGGTGCGCCGCCGGAGACGGCGAGACCTGCCCCCTGCCCCTGCCCCAGCCAGTGAGTGCGTGCCTGTGAGTGTTGTGTGGGCTGAAGAAAGCGGTCGCAGTTAAGCATTCGCACACGGAAATGGATGGGAAAGCAGTAGCTCAAGTGCGCGGATCCTCGTGGCCACCGTAGAAACGATGACGTTTGGGACCGGATGGTTCGTGGGTCAGATATGTCAGTGGGTCGGAGAGGGGGTTCAGCGCCGAGTTGCTTTGCGCGCAGTGCGCAGGACAGTGAGCAGAGGAAGTAGTCTTCTTGCTCGGGTTTGAATGGCACCCGCGGGCCGCGGCCCCCTTTGCGTCTGGTCCGGGTGCCGGTCGGGGCGTATAGAAAAATGTACTCACGTGTTCGCTAGGTCGGATCGTCTTCTCTTTTTTTTTGAACGGAAAAGGCCCGGAAGACTTGGAATCTGCATTAATACGACGGTGGGTGAAAAATTACAAAAAGGACCTCAAGAAAATGAGAAATTACAACCCAGTCCTTCACTTTTACAACGCACACCCCACAAAGAGTCGCGGAAACGCGATCAAGTCCCTTGTCGCCGTCGCACTTCGACCACCAGCCGCAGCCGCCAGCACCTCCATCGGGGATGGAACCACTTGATGGAGGAGCGGCGTCGTCCGCCGCGCCGTGATCCGATGAGACCCTCCAGTCAAGGAGGGAGACGAAACCTGAACACAACAACTCAGGCGCAGCAGGGCCATGCCCATGGCCAAGGATAGCATCGGCCAAGACGAGCCGACGCTTGGGAGCTGCTGCGGATGCTGCAGATTCCAAGAGCATCCCGCGCCGGATCCGCGTCTTCGCGACCGCCGCACCACCCAGCTTCTCTTCCTCGCCTCCTCGGCCGGCCAAGAGAAGGAGTAGCACGCCGGGGCAAATCCATGGAGTCTGGCGACACAAACCGCTGTAAACAGACGAGGAGAACACCTGAAAGCGGATCCCCTCCTCGCCACCACGGCCGGCCAGGAGAATCCCTTTCCTGCGCTCGACCAGGCCACCAAGCTCCTTCCCCCTGCTACCACAGCCAGCCAGAAGAACCTCCGCAGCGCAGCACCTCAGTAGAAACAACACACCAACCGCAACCCCTAGCTTATTAACGGAGACGGTGACCCTCCTCTCGCCGCCCTGCTCCAACCAGAGGAGCCAACGAAGCAAGAACAGAGGTCCTACTCCCCAGATCTGGGCGCCAAGATCCAGGGACCAGCTCCATACTACCGGAAAATAGCCGAAACCTAAAGAACTAAGCCTAAAATCTACTCTGGTGCCTTCCCTTTGCCATCTCCGACCGGCCACGCTGCCGGAGAGGCCTCGAGGTCGGCCCAGCCGCACCCTCTCGACTCTCAAAGCAGGAGCTCAGGGGAGGGGAGGGTCCGGAAGTTCGGTCGGATCGTCTTCTCGCATCCAACATAAAGAAATAAGCTTGTTTAGCGAGTCACGATGTTTCATGGATTTAACTTGTACGGTTTTTAAATCACCTCTCATGCTAGCGCCAAATCGAGTGTTTACACTGGGACAGGCCCTAGCGAGCGCAAACAGATCAGCGTGTACGAGGAGGCATCGCGGAGATGGTGGGAGCCGAAAAAATTGCAAGTAGGCTCACCTCCCACTTATGTTGTCATCACCCGCTGGGAGGCGATTTAGATCTTCAGCAGTGGCCACTGCGACCACTCTGACACCAGATACTACGTATTCTCCGACTTTGACATCTGCGGCACCGGCTTGTCCCTAGCCTTCTTCTCCGCCTACGATAGGTCGGCGGCGTCTGCAACCATGGAGGTAAGAACCGCGACCTTGCCTCCTCCTTCCAACGTTTAGTACCTAGGTAGTTAGCTCAATATTAGGGTAGTACCTAGAGTGCTTATGCAATGCCCGCTATGTTTAGGCCAAACGGTTGAAGGTTATCATCCAGGAAGCTTCCCTAGTGTAACACCCCACCCAACAATAGGTCACAGGGTGTCACTCCTGGCAGCTTACTAGGATCTTTAGAATGGTCCCACATACCAACACGTGTCTTTTCTGCGCACTTTGTCCTCACTTGTGCGTACCCGGAATAACTTCCTGGTCGGTCATCCATCCTCAAATTGCTCCAAGCCAAACACGCTTAACCTCGAAGTTTTTTCAGATAAGCTTTTAGAAAATTAAGTTACAACTTGTTGGTATGGATATCCTATCAATCCTGTTAAGGCATGTGCCTAGATCTCACATAAACCCACCCTTAAAAGATCGATGGCCTCATTGATCAAGCACAAACCAGGAACGTCCCCTCTTGGCACACGCATGTGTGTCCAGTGTCGACACATGTACCATGTCGTGTCCACTCTGGGCCACACGCGTCATGCTCCACATGTCCCATCATTGACCCGCACACGCCGGTGTAACCGCGGGGATCACCTCTGATACCACTTATAACACCCCATCCAACAACACACCCCGAGGATGTCAGTCTTGGCAGCTTACTAGGATCTCTAGACTCGCCCCACAGACCAACACCTGTCTTTTCTATGCACTTTGTTCTCACTCAAGAACAACTTTCCGGTCAGTCACACATCCTCAAATTGCTCCAAGCCAAGCACGCTTAACCTCGGAGTTCTTTTTAGATGAGCTTCCGGAAAAGAAGTTGCAACTTGTTGGTATGGGTATCCTATAAATCCTATTAAGCCATGCGCCTGGATCTCACATCTGGTCGTTGTGATTCAGGCATGGATTCTCTTAATCCACATAAGAGCGGCCGGTGGGACTAACAGGGTGGTAGTGAAATATGGTCCCATGATGCAGCGTGATAGAGAGAAGATGGCAAATATGAACTACATCTACAACAACAACAACCATGTAGAGGCTATCTTCATGCTCAGGATGAGAAGAGCCCTTTTAACCATATTGTGCACACATTCAGGGCTAGAATTTTGCTTAAGGACAGCATCAACACCTCTATCAAAGAGCAAGTGACTCTGATTCTTAATGTTCTAGGACATAACTAGAGATTCTGAGTGATTCACAACACATGGAGGAGATCTATCGAGACAATTTACCGGTATTTCTATCAGGTGATTGATACGTCCATTTTGCATCACTGTTCTATGTCTTAATTCACTATTATTCATTGATATATTTCATATTGAGAGGTGATACTTATGTTATTTCATCTGTTTTTGCATGGTTGATGACTTTTGGAGCATGGAACGCTGCAGTCAGGATTCTGATGGAAAAGGTGCTGTTTGGAGGCAAAATTCGTGAAGATCAAAAAATCCGGGAAAATATACGGAAAATCCTATTTTTCTAGAAGACTAAGGATGCCAGAAGACTGAGTGGAGATGGGCCAACGGGGCCCACACCACCCCCTGGCGCGGGTAGCCCTAGGCCGCGCCAACAGGTGGTGTGGCCACCCTGGCCCACTCCAGGCTCTCCCCTCTGGCGTATATCATCCTCCCGAAACCCTAAGACTCAGGGAGGGGACCACAGAAAGATTCCGCCGCCTCTGCAGGGCGGAAAACACCGAGAGAGAAAGATCTCTCCGGCAGACAGATTCTGCCGGGGGAATTCCTTCTCAGAGAGGGAAGATCATCGCCATCAACACCATCATCAAGCTGGACTTCATCGGGATCATCATCATCATCATCACCACCACCATCACCACCATCATCACCATCAGCACCATCTCCATATTGCTGTAACAATTGAGTTGAATCTTGCATTAGTTCATAGGGGAAACTTTCCCGGTGTTGATTACTCTTTGTAGTTGATACTATTGAGTGAACCGTTGACTTATTGTTTATGTTCAGATTGTTATACATCATTATTCCATCTCTGATCATGATCCATATGACGTCTTGTGAGTAGTTCGTTTTGTGCTTGAGGACATGGGAGAAGTCATGTTGTTAGTAGTGGAGTTGTGTTGAGAAAGATTCAATAGTTTGTTATTTAAGTTGTGGTGTACTTCTTCTAGTGGTGTCATGTGAACGCCGACTACGTGACACTTCACCTATGGGCCTAGGGGAATGCATTGTGTATTTGGCTACTAATCGTAGGGGTTGCCGGAGTGACAGAAACCTAAACCCCCGTTAGGAAACCATTACACAAGGGACGTAAGGGTCTTAGAGTTTAAAGCTATGGTTAGGTTTCTACCTTAATTACTTTCTTGTACTTACGGATGTTTGCAAGGGGTATAATCACAAGTATGTATTAGTCCTAGGAAGGTCGGTACATTAGCACAGGTTCACCCACACAACACTTAGCAAGCTAAAGAAGATTAATTAACTATATGAAGCGAAAGCACTTGACAGTCTTCCCATGTGTCCTCGAGAACGTTTGGTCATCTTAAGCAATACAACCGGCTTGTCCTTTGCTGCATAAAGGATTGGGCCACTTGCTGCATTCATTCCTACTGTCTTTTATTTACTTGTACTATGTTTACTTGCTTTATCAAAAAACCCTAAAAATCCATTTGCTGAATATTTGCAGAGAATTCCTGATCCATACCACTAGCCAACACATTCTGCTCCTCGTTGGGTTCGACACTCTTATTTATCGAAAATACTGCGATACACCCCCTATACTTGTGGGTCATCAAGACTATTTTCTGGCGCCGTTGCGGGGGAGTGAAGCGCTATTGGAGAGTGAACTAGTAAAGGAAACTTCTACTGTGAGTATTGTTTACTTCTGCTAGTTTCTTTATTTTCGTTATGGATAATTTGCTGAGTTTCTTATTTGGTAATGCTACTACCACTGCTAAGGTAGTAGATAAGCCACCACCTGCTGAGAATGATGCTTTCAAAATACCTACAAGAATTATTGATCGTGTTATGGATAACTACTATGTTGGGGATGGAACTGTCCATCCCGGTGATCATTTACTCTTTATACACGAATTATGCGGGTTGTTCAAGTGTGCAGGTATTACTACAGGTCAAGTTAAGAAGAAGTTATTCTCATTATCACTGAAAGGAAGAGCTGAGGAATGGTATAAGCTGCTGAAGAATGGTCAAGCTCTTGAATGGGACAAAATAGTGCCTCTCTTTTATTCAAAGTTTTATCCTCCTAGTGAGATTCATAAAGATCGGAATCAAATATACAACTTTTGGCCTCTTGATGGAGAGAGTACAACTCAAGCTTGAGGGAGATTGAAGTTACTAATGCTCAAATGTCCCATTCATGAGCTCCCCAACAATATTATTATCAATATGCAAGGCTCCCTCTACATGACAAGGATTTATTGGACGCTTCTTGTGCTGGATTATTCACTCGCATGGAAGAAGAAGCTAAATGGGATCTTCTGGACCGTATTCAAGACAATGCTGAAGCTTGGGAGAATGACAAAGGTAGAAAGTCAGGTATAAATTATGATTATGAATGCATTGAATCTTTTATGGGAGCTGATGACTTTCAAAATATTAAAAATTCTTATGGTTTAGACTCTCAAGCTATTGCTTCTTATTTTAAGGCTTTTGCTTCCTACATTGAAGTACCTAAAAAGAAGTGGAATAAGTATCATGAATCTTATAAAGATGTTGCTAAGAGTGTTCTTGCAAGAAACACTGAAGTTTATACTGCTAATCATGTCTTACCTGAACCTTATATTGAGAAAATGCCTTTCCCAGTTAAGATTAAGGAACATTCTATGATAGCTAGTATGGTTGATGAAAGTGCAAATAAAGCTGTTGAACCTGATAAACAAATGGTTGATGAACCTATTATAGCAAATGTGAAAGACTTTGATACTAAATATGAAGAAGAGGGACACACTATCCTTTGTAAGGATACCTCTAATATTGTTTCACAAATTAGTGTTATGAGAGCTAGTATTCCTGTGTTTTCTGTTAGAATAAGCGATCAATGCTATGATGGTCCTAGTGATAGCTATATTGTTAAGTTTATGCATGATACTGAAAGTTATTATGAGAGAGGAAAAAGTGTTCTTATGCATCTCAATAATATCAAGTTTCCTCGTTTTATGTTGAAAGTCTTTATGTTGCACTTCTTTTGCCTTCTTATGCAAGTATCCTCTGGTTTCAAAAACTTGTTTGTTTACAAAATTCCCTTGCATAGGAAGTGGGTTAGACTTAAACATGTGTGTTTTTGCTTCTTAATGCTCTCTTTCGCTTCAATTCATATCCCTATGTGAGCATCTTCAAAATTATAATGCCCATCTTAATGGCTATAAAGAAAGAGCTTTTTGGGAGACAACCTAGTTTATTTTTGCTTTCAATTTGTTTTTGTTTATTTGAGTCTTGGAAATTATTACTTTGGTAATAACCGCTCCTTATCCATTTTGTTTGGTTTTTGTGTCAAGATCAACCTCTATTGAGAGAGGAGTAATATTTGGGGAAGTTGCTGTCCCAAAACAGATTTTTTTGCTTCACCGTAAACATTCGTGAGAGATCTCTGTATGTCGGATTGAGCTGTAATTGTTTGTGCTTCTACCCCAGGTTGTTATTTAACTTTCGTTAGTTTTGCACGTTTTGATTTGAGCAACAAAATATTTTCTAAAAAATCGATCTTTACCTGCTGGTCTGTTTTGACAGATTTTGCCACTTGCATTTGCTTCTTTATTCGATTTCCTTTTTGAATTCTTTTTGGGTTTTCGGAAGGAGATGATATAGTAGCTTATGTTTGATGGTTTTCAGTTGAAGTTGGAATCAAAAGGTTTTATCACCTTACTTATACTAATGTTGCTAATGAGAACTGTGTAACGTTTTGTGTGGAAGAAATTTCCAGGAAGTGGAGGTAATGGTGTAATAAGGAAGAGAAGGGTTTTATGACTCAAGTAATAAGTGCATGAAGATGAAGATACTGATGATTATTCAAGTGGAGACTCCGGAAGAATCCACTAAATACCAAATTCAGAGACCTGCAGAGTCCGTGTTCAAATAGGTAACGGTTCTGATAAGAAAAGTTCCGCGAAAATACAATCCAACTATATTTTTGTAGTTTTCAGTCAATATGGAAAGTTACGAAGCGAAAAAGGCACGGAAACAAAGCCAGGGTGTCCCACACCACCCTGTGGTGCGGGCCCTCCCCTGGCCACGCCACCAGGTGGTGAGGCCACCTCAGACTCCGCCTCCGACCCATTTTCACCCAGTACCTTCCTCTTGTTATGAAACTTCATAATATATAACCCCCAGATCTTCCGAGGTTCGTATATCGTGTTTTTGTTTCGATCTGTTTCTGCCAGGACATACTCTTTGAAGGTTTATAAGCACAATGGTGTCTACCAAGGATAAAGGGAAGGAGCCTATGGAGGAAGACTTCCAAGACCCCGGGAAGGAGAAGGAGATCAAGAGTGAAGATGAAGAGGAGGCAAAGCACACCGGCACTACCATTGCAAGCATTGGAGTGGTGGCAAACCCTGCCAGGACTATGTCAATTGGAGGGTGTAGCATCCCAATTGTCTAACAATTGTAATGCTACTTGGTCTAGTAAGATATTGGCTACTTCATATATATAATTGTTGCACCATAATTATATCATGCTCATGTCATCATGCCACCTTGCATTTGAGCATCATATAAAACCCCTTTTTTCTTTTGGTTCTTCTCTCATATGCATTATTAATTGTATTTGCCTCTTGATATTGTATTTGGTTATTGATATATTGTCAAATGACCAAGTTGAGTTGGGGGCATATCTTTTATTCACCTCCATTATCTTTTCTTTTCACCACCTTATAATTCCACCATCCTATTAGTCCATGAGCTGGTAATTCTTTTCTTTTGATTTTATTCTAGCTCATGTGGATGGGGTGGACCTAATCCAATTCTTTTGCTTGGCCTTGGTTCCACTTCTTGGGAATGCATTAGAATAATGCCATATCATTGCTTTTGTTCTCACAAAATTAATCATGGCATTTAGTATTTTGCATGGGCCATGCAATCTCCACCACCACCTTTTATTCCATTGGCTTTTCCTTTGATTTAATGGATCTTATATTTGTGGACCATCTCCTACCATTCATCATTCCCATATTCTCATCAGTATCATTATTAATTTAATCTCTTCATGCATGATCATATGAGGCTTATTCCTTCTATCTCTTTCTCTCTCTTTTCCTTGGTTTCTTCTCCACCTTAGCTTATGCAAGATCAAGCCCCTTTTTTCCTCTTGTTTTGGTCTCATAAACAAAATTCAAAACCTAAACAACCTAAACTAAAAACCTAACCATCTTCTCTCTATATATATTTTTACCTCTAACCTAGTTCTACTTAAACCCTAACCCTAATCTCATCTCTCTCTCTAACATGCTGGTCCCACCTGGCCTCTCTCTTCCTGGCCCACACCCCAGCCACCCTAACCTAGCCCTAACAAAACCCTAACCCGAGCTACCCCACTTCACCCTAGCCCATGCCCTAGCTCACCGAGCCCTCCTCTCCTCTCTCCTTTTCTTTCTACCTGCCAGGCTGGCCCAGATGCTACTCCTCACCGTCCCCACCTGCAGCCTCTCCATGCCTAGCTCCCCAGCCCGAGCAAGCATGCGCTCAAGGAGAAAGAGGTAAAGAGCCGAGGCTACTTTACCAACCCCGACTCCCACACGGCATATCCTCCCTCTTCCTCACTTTTTCCCTCCTCCCCACGGCTCTCCAGCATCGCCAGATCCGCCCTAGAGCCTGCCCTCTTCTTCCCCTTCTTCCTCTCCGACGACCAGCTCCTGCCGCCAAACTCCGCCGTCTACCGCGTCGCCCCTTCGTTCTAGCCAGCCCGCGCGTCGTGGAGGTGGCCTCGGAGACCAAGGAGGCTCCTCTACATCGCCCTGCACACGCCGACGCGAAGGAGGAAGCCCCGGGACCGCCAGAACCTCGCCGCTCCCTAAAACCCTAGGCCGCCGGAGCTCCTCCCTCGTCGACGATCCACCGCGCCTCACCCCGATCTGACACCGCCAATCTCCCCGCGGTACGCACCTCTCCCTCCCTGATATCCTCCGCTTCGCTGTCGCCGTCTAGCGCCGCCGCTCGTTTCGCCGAGCACCCTCTGTGCGCCAGAGGTCGCCGGTGTCTGCAAGCTTCCCGCGCCGCATCGAGCCTTAGCTAGGCCCCAAACCCCCTCCTGTCAGCTCCCCTAGCCCACCGTAGTGGCTTCGCCTCCCTGCGTGAGCACCCCAGGTCGCGGGATCGAATCCCCCGCGCCGCGCGCGCACTGTCGCCGAACATGTCCGTCAGTTTCGTTAGAGATCAGAGAAGATCCACAGTGCACATTGACACTTTGCACTTAACCCCCCACCTTTTTGACCTCCTCAACCCGCGCTTCTAGAGGCCCCACCTGTCAGCCGCTCTGGCAATTTTGTAGAAAAGTCTCTCGGTTCCTCAGGCCGTAGCCCGCCCTCCAGCTCGGCCCCGCCTGGCAGTCACTGCGCGCTCGTTCGCTGGCACGTGGGCCTCCAGTTACTGGCCCACCCGTCAGTCGTAGAGGCTGGCTAAGCCGAGGTGAGAAAAGGATTTACCTGAGCGTGTGGCCCAGTCCGCTTGGTCCCACTCGTCAGCGACTGGGGCTAGCTCGGACTGAGTAATAAAAGTTCCCCTGTTGTCTGTTTTTAATTAAACCTTTTTCAAATTGATTTAAATTCAAATTCAAGCCAGATTTAAATAATTTTAGAAATACAAATCCAAATAATATATGTTTTGGAATCAGAAAAATGTGAGGAATTCAAATATGCCATTCAAAATAATGTTTGAGCACTTTAAAATTTCGAGATGATTAAAATTACAACAAAATGCCCTTTTTCTTAATAAATTAATAACTTTAATTCTATAACTCCAAATTTAACAAATAATATGTCTAAACCGATCAGCGCGACAAGCCCGTTCTATCTATGCGGTCCTTGTTCTGAATTGAAGCATGCATCATGTCATTATTAAAAATCTGAACTGTTGATGACAATAAAACTGGGTTAAATAAATAATAAAATGCTTTATTCTTGCACCACACCTCACCCTTGCCATGCTACTTTAATGCCATGTAAATTGTGCATCATTCATCATGGCATGTTTGTTTGCTTGACGCATTTTAATTCATATGTTTGTGCACTTTATTTATGTTGGCCTTGTTTGTTTGGTTCTTTTTCGAATAGACGCCTAGCAGGAGAATTACCAGGCATCACAGGAGTACTACCCAGATCCATCTCTCGCTTCAACTGAGCTGTCAGGCAAGCACTACCACATGCTTGCATACATACAATACCTATCGCCTCTTTCTTATTCTTGCATCATTGAGTCGCGATTGCATTAAAATGAATCCCAAGTACTGCATAGCCTTTACTATTAAACCCCACCAAAGCTTGTTCCTCCATCCCATGAGCCATTACTACAGGAGTTGTTTGAGCCATGCGAGTTGTAGAAAAACATGTGTAGGGAATGTGAGTGTCTGATGAATAACGAGGTACCTAAACAACATAACCTGAGTAGTAATGGGATAACTAATGAAAGAGGCACCGGTGAGCAATATCTGCTATTTGGTTTTTCCTGCTCACTTGTCCCGTAGGACCCCGAGTACTTGATTCCTGTTCCTTGACTATTCGCACTATCCACATCTGGGAGGCCTTATGGACCCCCCTGAGCCAGAGCTTGATTCATTCTTATTTCTTGGGGCCACAAAGTAGTTTGGGGCTTTATTACTATCCTGTACTTATGCCATGTTACTGTTTTATTAAGATTGTGCGAGGAGCACCTGTACTATTTAAGAATTGCGGAGTGTTTTCGCGGTATCGACAAGCCTAGTCACATTTTCGGGTTCCCAGTCATTTACAGCCATTGGCGCAAACCTTGGGTCCGTCTCAGAGCCGGCCAACTTCGTTACGGGTAGCTTAATGGGGTGGCCCCCTGCAATATTTCTGAATCCCGTGATTGCTTTGTCGTGAATGCCTAGTTGGGTTTTGATTTGGTTTTTCCGAGGTTGATCGAGTGTGTGTTGCTATTCGTGCACCCCTGCAGGGTAAATCTTTCTGAAAGCCGTGTCCGCGGTTATGGACGACTTGGAGCACAGTTTCTCGATCATAGACAAGTATAACTAAAGTACCGCTTTTAATTTGACTAAGTACTTGACTAGTAAATAGTGCAATACTCATGGAATGGTTAATAAAACTGCCAACGGATGATGGGGGTTGTTCGTCCGCTTCCTCGTTGGTAAGCGAGGAGGAGGATGGATCTGTTAATTATACTGTTATAACTGTTGATCTCAATTCACGGACATCCGTCTATCATTGGTTAGGCGGATGGTTAGCGAGTATCTGTAGAATTGTTAGGTATTGTCTTTTGCTGCAATTGCGTCACTCCAGGTTGTGTCCCCTTTAGCGGCATAAAGACTTGCTGAGTACCCCTAGGGTCTCACACGATAAATTGTTTGATTCAGATGAACAGGTGTACCCGCAAGATGGATACTGGGTGGAGGAGACCGATGATGTTGGCAACGATCGTTCGGTGTAGAGATTCCGGGAACGGGAATCCGTGAGATCTGTGGGCGGGATGTGTTTATTTATGGGGCATCTTATGCCGATTTGCTTCTTATCCATACTCGGATCTTGTTTTCCACTTCCGCCTGATACTCTGATGTGTGATGTATGAGGAGCTATCCAAATTTATTATATCTATCTAGGACATTTGAATCTTGCCGTATGGCGTTGCAATATTTCTATTTCTTTTAGATGGAATGGCTCTGAGGACTGTTGTATGTGGCTTGCATACATACTCATTTGTGTATGTAGTTGATCCCTTCGCCTGCCGATTACGCCGCTCGTTCTTGTCCCGATGTCTGAAAGTGGTTAGGACGGCCAAAAGGTCTACCGTGAGTGGCCCTGGGCCCCACCGTACTATTTTAACCACTTTCGTTCATCCAGGCATGTAACTAAGAGCGTAATTCACCGAGGTAGTTACAATTGGTATCAGAGCCATCCCGCCCTTTAGGGTCTCAGCCAAAATGGTCGTTGTCGGTCTAGTAAATATTTTGGTAGCTATGTATACTAGGGAAAACAAAACGTGAGAGTAGGACTGCTTCCATTTTTCTTCTTACCCACCCACCCACCCTTTTCTGGTAAGGAAGTGTAACGTTTTCAATCCTCTTCTAAAAATTCAAACTAGGATTCACGTGTTCTGTGTTTCGTAGTACCATAGGTTGTGTTTGTGTTTGTGTGTGTGTGTGTGTGTGAATTCCTTGTCTATCTGTTGCATCCAAATGTTATCACTATCTGCCTTTTGGTTATCAACTGTTGGTACATTCCATACCGACAGGTCTTTGTAAACCGACGCGATCTATTCTGATTCGTTGTATACTGATGTGATCTATCTTACTCTTTGTTATCCGACGTTATCTTGTTGGGGTGTTCTTTTTCGTAGTTACCAATCTTTAGGTTCATCTTAAGAAGAAGGTATTGGGATATGTGTTTTACTGATTCATGTGCGGAGTAATGATTTGAGTGCGGGATGGAGTCGCGACCATACCACTACTTTTATCATTTGCTTTTGTATATTGAACTAGTAGAGTTGCTAATCTTGAATCGTTAAATGGGTTTGCGCATATAGCGGTATTTTAATGCCGAAATTTGCGGAAATTTTTTCTTTGTTAGTTGTGTACCACACTCCCTGTTCAGTCGTGTGTGTTATGCTTAATATCTTCTAGTTGCCTTGAACTTTGTTAATATTTTAATATCATCTCAGTGAATTGCATTCTTTAATCTTGATTAATTCCATTTTGGTACTATTTTGGATTATTATCATTCTTCATTATAGTACTGACTTGTGTTTTATATCAATCACAGGATGGCACCACCACGCCGTTTTGAGGAGGACATACCACCTGAACTTGGGGCTGCTTTGGCAAGTATTTCAAATGCTTTGGGCACTATGTAGCAGAACCAGCAGCGCTTCGAGGAAAGCGTGAGGAGGAATGAGTTTGTTCCGCTACCTCCACCTCCAAAGCGAGGAGACATCAAGAGTTTTCTCAAGTTCAATCCACGCCAATTTGAGGTGTCTGATCAGCCACTTGATGCGGATGATTGGCTTCGTGAAGTGTCAAGGTTGCTGATGACTGCGGATGTTCCCGAGAAAGAATGGGTCAAGTGTGCTACTCACCTTCTGAAGGGAGATGCAGCTCTCTGGTGGGAAAATTACCTCAAGGCAGAACTTTCTGGTTTTCAGCCTACTTGGGAGCGGTTCACTGCTGCTTTCAAAGAGCAATATCTATCAGAAATTTTCATGGAAAGGATGAAGGAAGTGTTTCTCAACCTCAAGCAGGGCACTGACAATGTCAACACCTACATCAGAAACTTCATGAACCTGTCTTGTTATGGTGGCGATGAGATCTCTGATGACAAGAAGAAGAAAAAGAGGTTTCGGCAAGGCCTCAATGCTTCCATCAAATATGCAATCACTCATGCAAGGCCGGCATCTTTTCTGGAACTTCAACACACAGCTCTGCAGGAAGAAGCAAGTAGGCAAGTGTTTGAGGAGTCAAAGAAACACAGTCGTGATACAACAGGCTCTTCTGCTATGACAACTCCTTCTAAGCGTCATGTCTGGGTTCCTAACACCCCACCGTCGCTCCCTGCTCCACCAAGACCGTCAAGCTACGCACCAAGGCCACCAAACTCCTTCACTGCGGCTCCTAGGGGCTACAACCACAACTACCCTGGAGCGCCTGGCGGAGTCCCTGGCTACGTTGCTCCACGTCCACCTGGTGCTTGCTATACTTGTGGAAACACTGGGCATCAGCACTGGAATTGTCCTATGAACAACAAAGCTCTTCCACCACCACCTCCAAGACCTGCGGCAAGTGTTCCTATGATTCGTGCACCTCCACCTCGGGCTCTCAATATCAACACTAAGCCGGGGTCTACGGTTGCTCGTGCCAACTGTGTCAACGTTGCTCAAGCTAAGCATGCACCTGGAGTTGTCATGGGTATGCTTCCTGTTAACTCAGTTTCTGCACGAGTGTTGTTTGATTCTGGTGCATCGCATTCTTTTGTCTCTACGAGTTTTGCTGATAGGAATGGGTTATCTATGGATCCTATCCCCAAGCGTTTAATGGTTCTTTCTCCTGGAGCAACAATGGCATCTTCTAAAATCAGCCATAACAATCAAATTGAGATTGGTGGTTCTTCGTTTCGGGCTTCCTTAATTATTCTGGGCAATTCTGATATTGATGTTATCTTGGGCATGGATTGGTTGACAGCAAATGTAGCTGTGATTGATTGTGCTGAACGTTCGGTTTCCAACCATCTTTGTGAAGAAGCGAGACAAGACTGATAGACTTTGTGTTGACTATCGGGCACTCAATGCTAAAACAATCAAGAATAAATATCCCCTTTCGCGGATTAATGATCTCTTCGATCAGCTAGCTGGAGCTGTGGTATTCTCTAAGCTTGATTTGAGAAGTGGTTATCATCAAATCAAGATCCACAAGGAAGATGTTCCTAAAACAGCGTTCACCACCCGCTATGGCCTGTATGAGTACACGGTCATGTCTTTCGGTCTCACCAATGCACCTGCCACCTTCTCGAGGCTTATGAACTCGGTTTTCATGGAATATCTTGTTAAGTTCGTTGTGGTCTATCTGGATGACATTCTAGTCTATTCTAAGTCAAAGGAAGAACATGAAGAACAACTTTAGTGTGTCCTAAACAAGCTTCGTGAGAACCGCCTGTATGCAAAGTTCTCCAAGTGTGAATTTTGGCTGCCTCAAGTCACCTACCTTGGTCACGTCATCTCTGCCAAGGGCATTACCGTCAACCCATAAACTATTACGACAATTATGGACTGGCTTCCACCCATAAATGTCAAAGAAGTCCAGAGTTTCCTTGGGTTGGCCAGTTACTGCCGGCGATTCGTTCAAAATTTCTCAAAGATTGTGAAGCCTCTTACCGACCTCCTCAAGAAAGGCAAGAAATACCATTGGACTCCTGCATGTCAAGCAAGCTTTAAAACACTCAAAGAGATGCTCACTTCCACACCAGTCTTGGTTCCTCCAGATACATCAAAGCCTTTCCAGATTTTCTGTGATGCTTCATTGCAAGGATTGGGTGCGGTCCTTATGCAAGAAAAGCAAGTTGTTGCTTATGCCTCTCGACAGTTAAAGACGCATGAGATCAACTATCCTACACATGACCTCGAACTCGCAGCAGTTGTCTTTGCTTTGAAAGTATGGAGGCATTACTTGCTTGGCAACCGTTGTGAGATTTTTTTCTGATCACAAGAGTCTGAAGTATATCTTCACACAGCCTGATCTCAACCTTTGTCAGAGGAGGTGGATTGAAACAATCAATGATTTCAATTTGACCATCAACCACACCCCGGGCAAAGCCAATGTCATGGCAGATGCTCTCAGCCGAAAAGCTTATGTCAACAACCTCATGGTGGAAGAACAACAACCTCTCTTGTGCGAGGAATTCCGCAAGCTCAACCTTGAAATTGTGGATCAAGGGTATCTTCTGAACCTTCTAGCAACACCTCTCTTTGAAGAAAAGGTCCGTTCCATTCAGCTTGGTGATCCTTACACTAAAGAGATCATTTCCAACATTCAGCTTCCGAAGTATGAGTCTTTTCACGTAGATGACCAATGCACTCTTTTCTTTGAACACCGGATGTTTGTTCCGAACTACCCGGGTTTAAGAGAGCAAGTTCTCAAGGAGGCGCATGATTCTGTTCTTTCTATTCACCCTGGCAGCACTAAGATGTACATGGACTTGAAAACACAATATTGGTGGCCTGCTTTGAAACGATATTGTGCCAAGTATGTCTCGGAGTGCGATGTCTGTCGTAGAGTTAAAGTTGTCCATCAGAAACCTTCCGGTCTTCTACAGCCATTGAAGCCTCCAGAATGGAAATGGGAGAAAGTAGAGATGGACTTCATCACTGGTTTTCCAAGGTCGCAGAAGGGCAACAATGCAATCTTTGTTGTCATTGACAGGCTTTCCAAAGTAGCTCACTTCTTTCCAGTCAAGGAAACAATTTCTGCAATTCAGTTGGCTGAGCTCTATATCAATAGAATTGTCTCTCTGTATGGAGTTCCTCTTGAGATCAGTTTCGACCGTGGAAGTATCTTCACTTCCAAGTTCTGGGGAAGTTTCCAAAATGCTTTGGGAACAAAACTAAACTTCAGCACACCTTACCACCCTCAGTCGCAAGGACAAGTTGAAAGGATCAATCAGATTCTAGAAGATATGCTCCGTGCTTGCGTTATCTCTTTCGGCATGAAGTGGGAAGAATGTCTTCCTTATGCTGAATTCTCTTACAACAACAGTTTCCAGAAAAGTCTAAAGATGGCACCATTTGAGGCTCTCTATGGTCGCAAGTGCAGAACTCCGATTGGTTGGTCGGGCGTAGGTGAAAGAATATTGTTTGGCCCCGACATTGTAACTCAAGCGGAGGAGAAAGTTCACATCAGTCTTGAAAACCTAAAGATTGCTCAAAGTCGCCAGAAGAGCAATTATGACAGAAAGCACACGGACATGGAGTATGTCCCTGGTGATCTCGTTTACCTTCGTGTCACTCCCACGAGAGGCATGCACCGCTTTGGTATCAAAGGAAAGCTGGCTCCTAGATACATCGGTCCTTTCAAAATTCGTGGAAGAAGAGGAGAAGTTTCTTATGCTCTTGAGCTCCCTGAACAACTCAAAGTCCATGATGTTTTCCACATCTCTCAAGTCAAAAAGTGCTTCAAGGATCCCGGCAGGACCGTGGACCGTGAACTCATCAATCTCCAAGAAGATCTGTCTTATCAAGAACACCCCACAAAAATTCTTGAAGTCGCAGAAAGAAGGACTCGCAACAAGTCCATCAAGTTAAGCAAGGTGCAGTGGTCGCACCATTCCGTTGATGAAGCCACTTGGGAACGTGAAGATGAGCTTCGTGCCAAGTACCCTACCCTCTTTGAGTCTTCTTCTTCTTCCTAGAATCTCGGGGCGAGATTCCTGTTTAGTGGGGGAGAGTTGTAGCATCCCAATTGTCTAACAATTGTAATGCTACTTGGTCTAGTAAGATATTGGCTACTTCATATATATAATTGTTGCACCATAATTATATCATGCTCATGTCATCATGCCACCTTGCATTTGAGCATCATATAAAACCCCTTTTTTCTTTTGGTTCTTCTCTCATATGCATTATTAATTGTATTTGCCTCTTGATATTGTATTTGGTTATTGATATATTGTCAAATGCCCAAGTTGAGTTGGGGGCATATCTTTTATTCACCTCCATTATCTTTTCTTTTCACCACCTTATAATTCCACCATCCTATTAGTCCATGAGCTGTTAATTCTTTTCTTTTGATTTTATTCTAGCTCATGTGGATGGGGTGGACCTAATCCAATTCTTTTGCTTGGCCTTGGTTCCACTTCTTGGGAATGCATTAGAATAATGCCATATCATTGCTTTTGTTCTCACAAAATTAATCATGGCATTTAGTATTTTGCATGGGCCATGCAATCTCCACCACCACCTTTTATTCCATTGGCTTTTCCTTTGATTTAATGGATCTTATCTTTGTGGACCATCTCCTACCATTCATCATTCCCATATTCTCATCAGTATCATTATTAATTTAATCTCTTCATGCATGATCATATGAGGCTTATTCCTTCTATCTCTTTCTCTCTCTTTTCCTTGGTTTCTTCTCCACCTTAGCTTATGCAAGATCAAGCCCGTTTTTTCCTCTTGTTTTGGTCTCATAAACAAAATTCAAAACCTAAACAACCTAAACTAAAAACCTAACCATCTTCTCTCTATATATATTTTTACCTCTAACCTAGTTCTACTTAAACCCTAACCCTAATCTCATCTCTCTCTCTAACATGCTGGTCCCACCTGGCCTCTCTCTTCCTGGCCCACACCCCAGCCACCCTAACCTAGCCCTAACAAAACCCTAACCCGAGCTACCCCACTTCACCCTAGCCCATGCCCTAGCTCACCGAGCCCTCCTCTCCTCTCTCCTTTTCTTTCTACCTGCCAGGCTGGCCCAGATGCTACTCCTCACCGTCCCCACCTGCAGCCTCTCCATGCCTAGCTCCCCAGCCCATGCAGAGGCTGGCTAAGCCGAGGTGAGAAAAGGATTTACCCGAGCGCGTGGCCCAGTCCGCTTGGTCCCACTCGTCAGCAACTGGGGCTAGCTCGGACTGAGTAATAAAAGTTCCCCTGTTGTATGTTTTTAATTAAACCTTTTTCAAATTGATTTAAATTCAAATTCAAGTCAGATTTAAATAATTTTAGAAATACAAATCCAAATAATACAAATAATATATGTTTTGGAATCAGAAAAATGTGAGGAATTCAAATATGCCATTCAAAATAATGTTTGAGCACTTTAAAATTTCGAGATGATTAAAATTACAACAAAATGCCCTTTTTCTTAATAAATTAATAACTTTAATTCTACAACTCCAAATTTAACAAATAATATGTCTAAATCGATCAGCGCGACAAGCCCGTTCTATCTATGCGGTCCTTGTTCTGAATTGAAGCATGCATCATGTCATTATTAAAAATCTGAACTGTTGATGACAATAAAACTGGGTTAAATAAATAATAAAATGCTTTATTCTTGCACCACACCTCACCCTTGCCATGCTACTTTAATGCCATGTAAATTGTGCATCATTCATCATGGCATGTTTGTTTGCTTGACGCATTTTAATTCATATGTTTGTGCACTTTATTTATGTTGGCCTTGTTTGTTTGGTTCTTCTTCGAATAGACGCCTAGCAGGAGAATTACCAGGCATCACAGGAGTACTACCCAGATCCATCTCTCGCTTCAACTGAGCTGCCAGGCAAGCACTACCACATGCTTGCATACATACAATACCTATCGCCTCTTTCTTATTCTTGCATCATTGAGTCGCGATTGCATTAAAATGAATCCCAAGTACTGCATAGCCTTTACTATTAAACCCCACCAAAGCTTGTTCCTCCATCCCATGAGCCATTACTACAGGAGTTGTTTGAGCCATGCGAGTCGTAGAAAAACATGTGTAGGGAATGTGAGTGTCTGATGAATAACGAGGTACCTAAACAACATAACCTGAGTAGTAATGGGATAACTAATGAAAGAGGCACCGGTGAGCAATATCTGCTATTTGGTTTTTCCTGCTCACTTGTCCCGTAGGACCCCGAGTACTTGATTCCTGTTCCTTGACTATTCGCACTATCCACATCTGGGAGGCCTTATGGACCCCCCTGAGCCAGAGCTTGATTCATTCTTATTTCTTGGGGCCACAAAGTAGTTTGGGGCTTTATTACTATCCTGTACTTATGCCATGTTACTGTTTTATTAAGATTGTGCGAGGAGCACCTGTACTCTTTAAGAATTGCGGAGTGTTTTCGCGGTATCGACAAGCCTAGTCACATTTTCGGGTTCCCAGTCATTTACAGCCATTGGCGCAAACCTTGGGTCTGTCTCAGAGCCGGCCAACTTCGTTGCGGGTAGCTTAATGGGGTGGCCCCCTGCAATATTTCTGAATCCCGTGATTGCTTTGTCGTGAATGCCTAGTTGGGTTTTGATTTGGTTTTTCCGAGGTTGATCGAGTGTGTGTTGCTATTCGTGCACCCCTGCAGGGTAAATCTTTCTGAAAGCCGTGTCCGCGGTTATGGACGACTTGGAGCACAGTTTCTCGATCATAGACAAGTATAACTAAAGTACCGCTTTTAATTTGACTAAGTACTTGACTAGTAAATAGTGCAATACTCATGGAATGGTTAATAAAACTGCCAACGGATGATGGGGGTTGTTCGTCCGCTTCCTCGTTGGTAAGCGAGGAGGAGGATGGATCTGTTAATTATACTATTATAACTGTTGATCTCAATTCACGGACATCCATCTATCATTGGTTAGGCGGATGGTTAGCGAGTATCTGTAGAATTGTTAGGTATTATCTTTTGCTGCAATTGCGTCACCCCAGGTTGTGTCCCCTTTAGCGGCATAAAGACTTGCTGAGTACCCGTAGGGTCTCACACGATAAATTGTTTGATTCGGATGAACATGTGTACCCGCAAGATGGATACTGGGTGGAGGAGACCGATGATGTATGCAACGATCGTTCGGTGTAGAGATTCCAGGAACGGGAATCCGTGAGATCTGTGGGCGGGATGTGTTTATTTATGGGGCTTCTTATGCCGATTTGCTTCTTATCCGTACTCGGATCTTGTTTTCCGCTTCCGCCTGATACTCTGATGTGTGATGTATGAGGAGCTATCCTAATTTATTATATCTATCTAGGACATTTGAATCTTGCCGTATGGCGTTGCAATATTTCTATTTCTTTTAGATGGAATGGCTCTGAGGACTGTTGTATGTGGCTTGCATACATACTCATTTGTGTATGTAGTTGATCCCTTCGCCTGCCGATTACGCCGCTCGTTCTTGTCCCGATGTCTGAAAGTGGTTAGGACGGCCGAAAGGTCTACCTTGAGTGGCCCTGGGCCCCACCGTACTATTTTAACCACTTTCGTTCATCCAGGCATGTAACTAAGAGCGTAATTCACCGAGGTAGTTACAGAGGGAAGCCTCCTCATCACCGTTCAGATCCCTGGTCACTTCCTCCATGCACCAAGAATCCCTTCCATACCCTTATCCATGAGCATCAATACCAGAATATGCCCAAGGAGAAATTACTCTCCAATTGGGATTTGCCTCATTCTAGCCATGCAGGAAAAGAAGACTTCAAGGAGGAAGAGTGGGGAAAGAATAGCAAAAGCTGGAATTCTCAACCTGACATGATCATGAGCTGTATTGAGGACAACTCGGAGTTGATTCGTACTCTCACCTTCGAGATTGAGGACTTTGGGAAATTGATCAGAGAGCTCATCGAGAGAATACTACCACCGAAGGAGTAATTCGTCATCAGGTTTGGCATCCCCTTGGTTTATTCCAAGCTTGGGGGTGTGCCGCGGTATCACATCAATATCTTCTATCTTTTTACCTTTTTAGTAGAGTCATATCATGAATAGAGGAGTTATTATGTAGTATGGTTTGCATTATGGAAGTGTCCCCTCTCTCGTTAGATATGTATCCCTTGGTGTGAGTTTCCGTTATGGATTATTAATGAGAAGTTCTATCATTCACTCTTTTGCATAGCTTATATTAGTTTTCAATTCGTGGTTATATGATTGATCTTGTTGTTAGTATTGGTATCACTTTGTGATCATTGAGTTAATTTAGTTGGTTTTGGCAAACCTGGCTCGGTCAGTAGCACACTATTTTTGAGAGTTGAAAGAAAAGATAAAAGTACCTTTAAAGAAAAATAATTTCATCATCTTTCTTTCTTCATTTGCTCATAAGTTTAGTATTCTCTAGTTAAGATATTTTGTGCTTCCGAGGAACATTGCATGTTTGTCTTTATCGCTTGTATGTTTGTTTGTTTCCTTCAACTCTTATACTTTCTACCCAGCCTTGCTAGCCAAAAACATGTACTGAGAGGGAATTCTTCTCGTGCATCCACCTCCTTTAAACCAAAACCTTTGCCATTTGTGTCCACAATACCTACCTAGTAGCATTATTGCTATTCCAAGTAAATTCTTGTTTTATCTACCTCCCAAATTAAACTTGTTATGTGAAAATTAGTGATTAAAGCTCTCACGAACTTGATGGCACACCTTACCTTCTTCCATTTAATAAACTTGAACCATTGGGTCCTTCTTTGTTGCGTATATGCTTGTGCTTTATGAGTTGAAGTTAGCAGAACCATGTATCATGGGGACCGCTTTCAACACTTCATTGGTACTTGTACCTAGTTGATATCATGTTTTTTTGCTTATGGATCCCGGCGGTGTGAAATAAAAGTGGAACTTGTAAGATCATGGAGTTTATATGTGTGTTAGAGAAACACCTGGGCCGCTAGCCTAAGCCATGCCTAATCATGGTGGAAACTTGCAGCATAACTATAGTGAGCATTCTATGAAGCATCCTCAATAAAAACCTATGCAAATAGCAAATAAAAAGATCGCTGAGATGCTGACTGTCTGCTTGCCTTGTCATTTTGATTATGGGATAGCTCCTATGTCATGTGCAAGGGGTACCCCGTTGGCGGTTCTCAATGATACGCATGTATTTACAATGACAAGAGCTTGCTCGTGACTGAAGTTGAGTAGCATGAGGTTCGGTACTCATAAGTAAGGGGCATGTGACTTCAATTTATAACTTGTCAAGCATATCCTCTTAGTTGTGTCACTTTAACCTTAATCACCAAAAGATGCCTATGATAGGGGAATTGAGAGCTGAAAGCTAGTAAGTATCATAATTTTTGGAGCTCTTTATGAGACTTGCAATCCCTGCTTCCCTCTGTGAAGGGCCTTTCTTTTACTTTGTAGTTGAGTCAGTAAACCTACTTCCCTTCCATCTTAGCAAGTATTTTGAGTTGTTGTGTTTCATTCATTCATATGATGATTTATTCAATCATGTTGCTTATGTTCCTTGTTTTGCACATTGCTCGTATCTTGATGTTTACTTCTTTGAAAACTATCATTGAAAACCAGCTATTTGTGAACTCCAGCAAATTATCAACTATTCTTCGACCAAGAGCTAAGTTTGCCATTACCAATTATGATTCACTTTATGTATCTTTATTGTGTTTCCTTTACTCATTGCAAGTTGAGTTATATAATAGTGAGTTGTCTTCTATTATGATCTGTGTATTTGATGATTGTGATGCTTCTTGTCCATATTCTTTTATCGACTCTTCACTCCATAAACCTGAGGTCATGTTTATTGAGCTCAGTTTGGCTTGGGGACAAGCAAAGTCTAAGCTTGGGGGGAGTTGATACGTCCATTTTCCATCACTATTCTATGTCTTAATTCACTATTATTCATTGATATATTTCATATTGAGAGGTGATACTTATGTTATTTCATCTGTTTTTGCATGGTTGATGACTTTTGGAGCATGGACCGCTGCGGCCAGGATTTTGATGGAAAAGGTGTTGTTTGGAGGCAAAATTCGCGAAGATCAGAAAATCCGGGAAAATATACGGAAAATCCTATTTTTCCAGAAGACTAAGCATGCCAGAAGATGGAGTGGAGATGGGCCACAGGGGGCCCACACCACCCCCTGGCGCGGGCAGCTCTAGGCCGCGCCAGCGGGTGGTGTGGCCACCCTGGCCCACTCCAGCCTCTCCCCTCTGGCGTATATCATCCTCCTGAAACCCTAAGACTCAGGGAGGGGACCACAGAAAGATTCTGTCGCCTCTGCGGGGCGGAAAACACCGAGAGAGAAAGATCTCTCCGACAGACAGATTTCTGCCGGGGGAATTCCTTCTCGGAGAGGGGAGATCGTCGCCATCAACACCATCATCAAGCTGGACTTCATCGGGATCATCATCATCATCACCACCATCAGCACCCTCATCACCATTTCCATATTGTTGTAACAATTGAGTTGAATCTTGCATTAGTTCATAGGGGAAACTTTACTGGTGTTGATTACTCTTTGTAGTTGATGCTATTGAGTGAACCGTTGAATTATTGTTTATGTTCAGATTGTTATACATCATTATTCCATCTCTGATCATGATCCATATGATGTCTTGTGAGTAGTTCGTTTTGTTCTTGAGGACATGGGAGAAGTCATGTTGTTAGTAGTGGAGTTGTGTTGAGAAAGATTCAATAGTTTGTTATTTAAGTTGTGGTGTACTTCTTCTAGTGGTGTCATGTGAACGTCAACTACATGACACTTCACCTATATGGGCCTAGGGGAATGCATTGTGTATTTGGCTACTAATCGTAGGGGTTGCCGGAGTGACAAAAACCTGAACGCCCGTTAGGAAACCATTGCACAAGGGACGTAAGGGTCTTAGAGTTTAAAGCTGTGGTTAGGTTTCTACCTTAATTACTTTCTTGTACTTACGGATGTTTGCAAGGGGTATAATCACAAGTATGTATTAGTCCTAGGAAGGTCGGTACATTAGCACAGGTTCACCCACACAACACTTTGCAAGCTAAAGAAGATTAAACAACGATATGAAGCGAAAGCACTTGACAGTCTTCCCATGTGTCCTCGGGAACGTTTGGTCATTTTAAGTAATGCAACCGGCTTGTCCTTTGCGGCATAAAGGATTGGGCCACTTGCTGCATTCATTCCTACTGTCTTTTATTTACTCGTACTTTGTTTACTTGCTTTATCAAAAACCTCTAAAAATCCGTTTGCTGAGTATTTGCAGAGAATTCCTAATCCATACCACCAGCCAACACCTTCTGCTCCTTGTTCGGTTCGACACTCTTACTTATCGAAAATACTGCGATACACCCCCTATACTTGTGGGTCATCAGTGATGTGTGTTGTTGGAGATCTCATAGGAGAGATTATCAAGCCAGCAACTGGTCAAACCCCCATGAAGATACAAGGCAACGTTCGATGGTTCCCATTTTTCAAGGTGGGAAACTCTAGTTTGTACTTCATAATATGATTGTATTACACTATCGCCTAACATTCTTGTAATGCTAGGATTGTATTGGAGCAATTGATGGTACTCATGCGATGGTTAGAGTGTCGAAAGCTAAACATGATGCATACATGGAGAGAAAGAACTACCCTAACAAGAATGTGCTTGCCGCTATTGATTTCGATATGAAATTCATGTATGTGCTTGCTGGCTAGGAAGGACCTTCCCATGATACACAATTCTGAATGACACCTTAGCAAAGCTGATGGCCTCAAGCTCCCTGAAGGCAAGTTCTACCTAGCAGATCCCGGGTATGCTTGTTGGTATAGAATTCTTCTACCCTTTAGGTCAATGAGGTACCATCTCAATGATTTCTCTACTAGAAACTATCCTAGGACTCCGGAGGAACTTTTCAATCCCATGCACTCTAACCTTAGAGTCACGGTTGAGAGGGTATTCGATGCTATGAAGAACAGTTTTAAGATTCTTGATCAGAATCCTTTCGATTCTTTTCCAACCCAAGTTAAGCTTGTTCTAGCATGTTGCATTTTGAACAACTAGATCTTGCAATTTAGCATAGATGAATACTTCTCGGCAAAGGAGAATGTAGTTCCTAACAACAATGATGCAGATGTTGGCCATGGTGTTGCGCATAAGGATTGTGCTGCTTGGAAGAACAAGAGACTGAAGTGGGCCCTCGACATGTGGGTGACGAGAGGAAACTACAGGATATGAGGAAGAAGTGAAGAAGATGGACTGATGAAGTGGTGCTCTTGTGTTCTATGAACAACCCCTGACGTGGGTGTAAATTTTTCATTCGTAGTAGCTAGGTAATATTGTGTTGAGCTATCATTTGTTAGTAGCTAGGTAATATATGGTGAACTATCATTTGCTAGTAGCTAGGTAACATTGTCGTGAACTGATATTTTCTAGTAGTTAGGGTTCTAATTTGCTACTGCTAGGTTAATTTGCTGTCTATTTGCTACCAGGTGGTAGCATCACCACATGTGAGAAGTGGTGACCATAGCACTACCACAGGTGCAACCAAACATGCAGGTTTTTACATTGAACAATGCATAATCAGATTTATTACCAAGCAAACAACTCACTAAAATTGTAGGAAAACTTTTTTTGAGCAACGGAGAACCCTAGAAGAGGCTAGAGCCTTCATTAATTCAATAGTGGGTGTACACGATGATTACAAAGGACCCCATAAAATAGAAAAATTACACATAGAACCATAGCATTTGTAGAAAGGACCTTGCTAAAGGATGTGAGATTACAATCTAGTCAAATCTCTTCCCCACCGTGGAGCAGAGAGAGCAGAGCACTACTGAAAGAGCATATGGGCCTCCACGTGTGGTTTTGGTAATTAATGACAATCTTTATGGACTAATGTGTGTATTAAGTTGTACTTGCAGGAATTGTCCATTGGCATCGCTTGGAGCATGTGTTGGCTTCAAGGTCGATGAAATGAAGGAGAAGATGCGTTGTGGAAGCTCAATATGCGCCATCCCTAGAAGATCTCATGTTTGGTGCTTTCCATCCTCGGTGTTTATGGATCGATGAAGACAAGGCCAAAGGATGCTCAAGGCAAAGGTATTCTTGATAGGTTTTTCCCTTTTGCTGGTCTCGTGTTGACCGGGTTTAGGATAGATAGCCGTACTATCAAGAGAGGCTCTTGAGTGAGTAACTCGATCATATCGTTTGGAGAGAGCTCAAACCTTTGCATACTTGCATCATCATATTTGGTTGTTTATTTGTCTTATCCATGTGAGGATATAGAGCTTGTGGTATTCTTCATAACAAGCTCTTGTTCATCAAAATTGGATCCCCCTTTTATATCTTGTTGCGATTTTGATCTTGGCGGTTTTCTGGATGCTCACCGAGTGAGGTATCTCACATTATAATACTTGATACTTTCTCACTTGGTGATATCCAATATTTTCACTTGTTATTGGGTTTCCCTTGTCGTCCTCTTTCCAACGCAATTGGGTTTGGGTCAATCGGAGTCACCAATCAAAAGTTACTACATTTTCAATATTTGCCTCTGTTTTATTAAAAAGAAAAAGGGTTTTGGTTTTTCTCTGGGCCGAGCGGTAGTACCGGGCCACTACCGCCCGGCCCCGCCCGTGCTGGCACTTCTCTCTGCCGCCCGGTTGGGCCTTCCTGTGCTACCGGATCGAACCGGTACTACCGCTCGGGCGGGCCGGTAGTACCGGCTGGCCCAGCACAGCCCCCATCGCTTGGCCTAGCTTCCTCGCCCTCCCGCTTCGCTTCTGCGTCACGCCCGCTCGCCTGTGCTGCTTCGCTCGTGCGCGCGCCAACGCACGCGATAGCCGCTTGCTCGTAGCGCGCTCGCCTGCTCCCCTTGCTGCATCGCTGCTCGCTCGCTCGCCAAGCTCGCGCGCGCCCACGTTGTCCAGCTGCTTCGCCCTCTTCACTCTGCTCCCTAGCGCTGGTGAGTTGGGTCCGATAGTACCGGTCTTTTATGGTACTACCGGCCCAGCTGGGAAATCGCCCCAATAGGCAGAATCTAGCCCTCCCTATTTAAAGGCTTCTCTCCTTTTTTCTTGTTTGCTTCTTCCTCTATTTTTTCTCAAGCCCTCTTGACTATTTGCCTTACATCTCTTGAGCTTGATTAATCTCTCCCCCTCCAATGATTCTTGCCCATATTTGAGGGGAAGATAGAGGAGATCTAGATCTATATTTTGACCTACCCATTTCATCTCTTTGTGAGTGAATATTTGTGATCTAGATCTTTGGGGCATTTTGTGTTCCCCTTTTGTGTTCTTCCTGTCTTGTTCCCCTAAGTGATTTAGTAGCCTTGTTGGAACTTGAGAGTGAAGATTTGAGGCATCTTTGTGGTGTTCTTGCCTTTTGCATTTGGTGCATCGGTGTGTGTTCTCTCCAGAGGATTTGTTCAATGATATTCATTATTGCTTGTCCCTCTTGGGTTCTTGGAACCCTAGATGGTTGTGTGGCCTTTGTGGCATGTTCTTGGGGTCTTCAATTAAGTTGTGAAGCTCCCCCAATATTGAGTCCTTGGTGGCGATTATTGGGAGCCTCCAATTAAGTTGTGGAGATAGCCCCAATCTTGTACGGGTTTGGTGACCGACCTAAAGTGTCCCATAGTGGAACGGGTGCTTGCCCGCGTGGTGGGTGCTCAGGAGAATAGGGTGAGGCCTTGGTGGTGTTGGTGGTCTTAGTACTGCCCACCCCTCCAATGAGATGTACTCCCTTGTTGGGAGGAACTCGGTAAAACATCATCGTCCCCGCGTGCCTCGGTTATCTCTATACTCGAGCTCTTTACTTATGCAATTTACATTGTGATAGCCTTCATGCTTGAAGTAATTATCTTCTTATCATATTGTTGCTTGTCTTGCCTAGTATAAGTTTTTGGTGCACATAGGTGAACCTTAGTATATCTAGGCTTTGGGCTTAACAAAAGAAAATTCTAGTTTTATTCCGCCATTGTTAAGCCCATCTCGTAGAAGTTTTTAAATCGCCTATTCACCCCCCTCCTCTAGGTGACATCCGTGCTCTTTCAATTGGTATCAGAGCAAGGTCTCTCGCTTTTAGGCTTCACCACCTTGAGAGTAAACATGTCGTCTAGTGGAGTAGTGCATGATTCCTATTATATATTTGATGGCACAAATTATGATATGTGGAAATCTCGCATGCTAGATTATTTTTGGGACATTCACCCATCTATTGAGGGAATTCTATATATGGGTTCCTCTTCTCCTATGTATCCCCAAAATGAATCTTTAGAGGAGAAGATGAATTCTTATATAGATGCTCTAGCTACTAAAATGCTTTTACTTGTTGTGAGCAATGTAGTTATTTCTTCAATCATGCCTTATCAGAGTGCTCATGGTATTTGGACAAAGCTTCAAGATAAATATGGTGTGTCCAACATTATTGAGGATGATTGTGTTCCCTCCACCTCCGGCCGTGATGAGTTATCATCTTCTTCCACTTCACCTACATGTGATTTTTCTCAAGGTAACGATATGGTGAGTGGTGATAGAACTTGCAATGTGGATAGTAAGCTCGTCATTCATGATCCTTCATATCCATCTCATTGTAATGTTGTATCTTTGGGCATTAACACTTGTAGGGCTATATATGATTTACATCCTAGTGTTGATTGCCCTTGCATATCATGTAGAAATGGATTGAATATATCTCATGATGATATGCTTGCTTTGCCTTGTTGCCATGATAAATGTGCTTCTATTTCCAATAGTACTTGTGTTGCTAACCATGTAGAGTAAATCTAAGATTGTGTGTCCCAAGGCAAGGTTGATATTGGAGCTTCATGTGTTCCCCCATCATCACCTTCTCCCAACATTCACTTATGCCTCATGGCTAAGGAATCAAAGGTAACTTCTCCTTTGGACCCTAATGCATCTCATGATGATGTGAATGTTGACTTAGATGAAGTATATGATGATGTTGCTTCTTTAAAAGAGAACGAGGAGCTTGTCCTTTGTGCTCTACTCAAAAATGAAAATGCTTGTTCTACTTTCATTGAAATCTTAAACTTTGCCATTGAAAGTAAGCAACTAATTTATGAGCATGGGGACACAATTGACAAAATGAGTAGTCTTGAGCATGAGTATGCTAATGACATTGCAAACCTAAATGAATCTCTTGAAGAGGAACAAACTACCAAGGAATCTCTTGAGGAGACCTTTGCTCTAGATCTATCTAGAGTGAAGAAATCTCATGATAGAGAATTTGAGGTGGCAAGTGCCCTCCAAATTAAAAATTGATCTTGAAGTTGCTTATGCCAAACTCCTTGAGGATTTTGAGCACCTCAACAATGGCTCTAGGGTCATCAAGGGGGATCTCATCAAACTCACCGAGTCACACGAGCAACTTAAAGCTTCATACTCTAAAGAGCTTTCGAAGTTGCCCTCACCTCTTACTACTATTGATGATGCTTGTGCTACTCACTCTATCTCTTGTGAAGCATCTATTGTGAAGGAGAATGTTGAGCTACATGCTCAACTTGCTTTGCTAACTAGCAACTATGGGAAATTGGAAGGGAGTCATGCTAAGCTCTCAAGCTCGCATGAGGATCTTCTAGTTTCCCATGGTAGGCTAAAGTTGGCTCATGTGCACATTGTGTCAAAGGTAACATCTAGTGTGCCTCATATGGACATTAGCACTACATCCACTCCTAGTGTCATATTGCCATGTGATAGTCCTTGTAATTCATCATCTCATAACCATGTTATATCTTGTGATGAATTGCATCCTTTGCCTTGTTGCTCTAACAACGTAGCATCTACTTCCTCTAGTATTATTGTTGATACTAACCATGTAGAGGAAAACAAGAAGCTCAAGGCTCAAGTCACTTCTTTGAAGAATGACTTGAAAAAGTGTCATGAAGGGAAGATCACTCCCAATAACATCTTGGGTGTGCGAAGATTCCCAAATGACAAGAGTGGGCTTGGATACAACTCCAACATCAAGAACAAGCCCACCAACAAGTTGAAGCACAAGGGCAACAAGAAGAATGGCCAAGGTCAAGTGAAAAATCCGGCCAGCATTGTGCGCTTCAAGTGCAAGGAAGAAGGACATCATGTGAGATGTTGCCCATTGAAGAAGAAGCAACAAGGGAAGCGGCCTCAAGCTCCACCTCAAGCTAGAAGCGGGCCTCTTCCCAAGACTCAAGCTCTTCCTCAAGGGGTGGCATCTTCCAAGAAGAAAGATAGCAAGAGAAGAACTTGCTACATTTGCCCCGAGAAGGGGCACCTTTCTTCCTCATGCACCATGGGTATGTCCTCATCCAACCCTATCTTAATTTATGGTGATTATTCTCTTCGTAAGGATAATGTTGGCAATGTGTTTGCCAAATTTGTTGGTGCTCAAAGTGGTGTCAAGAAAAGGACCATTTAGGTTGCCAAGCCTATTGTGACTAACCTCTTAGGACCCAACTTGGTTGGGGACCAACAAGCCAAAACTTGATCAATAGGTGATTTTGGGAGGACAATGGGGACTTGGTTTCATTATGAAGAATTGAGGGGTATTCATCAATTATATTTGTCAAGCCAAGTCATGTGGATTATATTGCCTCTATTATATTTGCAATGCTCCTCCTTGCGAGAACATATGCTTAACTCATTACATTGAAAGTTACTCGCCCCTTGTGCATGTGTTGGTTTTGTACCTTGCGTGTTTGTTGTATATGTTGTGCTTACCATGTTCTTATCTTGAGTTATCATATATATTTGTGTTTATTGGTTTGCACACCATGTATGAGTGTTTCTTGTGTTGGAGCTATCGTTGAACTTTCTTTGGTATCTTATTTAGCTCTTGTGAGAGATTAATGGACTATCCCATTTTGGGGAGTATTATGCTTAGGCATTCCACAATCCTAAAAATGTGTGTACATGAGGAATACCACTTAGTAGTAATATTGCAATTTTATCTAGTATCTATGTGGTATGATTCTCATGAGAAACTTAAGTTCTATAATGTCCATTAATTATCTCTTGTTTGGATATTGTTGCCTCATGTTGATATTTATTCTGTATCACATTATGGGGGAGTCATATGCTTAGTGCATATTACAAACCTAGAAAATGTGAAAATTCGAGGTTGTGTCACTTAGAATTGATATTGAATTATCTAGCTCCTATGTGACACTTGTGCTCAAACAAGCTCATTTTTTATTGAATGAATTTGCCTCTCATCCTTTGGATCTTGTATGTGTGAGGTTCTATCGGTATGGGTTTCTTCATATTCGGATCCTTGTATCCTCATGGAAACTATTAGCTTCAATTCACTCCAATCACTAGTGGTTGTGTAACTATTGGAAGCCTACCAAGAATCTCTTTTGGAGCATAAATATTAATTCTTATATTTTGTTATATGCTTCTTTGTGTGAATATGATCTTGGATTTCCATGTGAACTGCCTTGGGAAGATTATTCCCATTACTTATTGTCCTTGGACAATTGGTACTCTATATATCGTAGAATCTTTTGTGATCATATTCACTTTGGCCTTGGTTATTTTTGTCCTACTTTGTCCAAGAAAATGTTTTGTGTTTCTCCCAAGATTTCCTTGCCTCTTATTGATCTTCTTAGTTTATTGGTATCCTCGAGTGTTTTATTTAATGTAGGTTGTAGTGATGATCTCATTTGTATGCATTTTGCATTCAAAAGAAAAATTCTATATAATGTACTACTTATGGGTGAGCTCTCCTATATTATTTATAACACTCCTATTTATGCTTCTTGCCTTGATCCATATCATGTTTTTATGTTCTTGAAAGTTCGATCTTTTCGTTTTGGTATTGTGTGCCATCATGAAAAGTGTGAGAGTTTGGTTTATGTGTTGAAACCTTGCTCTTTTGGGAGTTGGTTTTGTCTCATTCCTCATTTCATGTTTTGACCTTTTAGAATGAGATAAATCCTCGAGCATGTGTGTTTTATCTATCTTTTGCTCTTTGGCTTTTGTCTAGTTCATTTGTTGAACTTGTGATCATTCATGTGTTGAATTGGTTCTTTGATACAATTTGGACACATTTTGTCGTGTCACACCCTTGTGTGTGCCATCTCGGGTTACTTGGTGTTTTTGTTCAAATTGCATCTCCTTGTTGGTTCTTAAAAGCCTTGTGCATGCATATTCTCTACATGTTTATTTCATGGCATGCTTGCTTTCTTAGATCCAATATATAGGGGAAACTCCACCAAATCCTAATTGGCCAAGATGTGCATGAAATTCAATTTCATATTAATATGCACATATTTATGTGGATTCTCTTCTATGTATTGTAGTGTCACTAACTACTTTGGACCCAATATGTTTGGGAACCATTTTTGTACTTAATGTGTTTTAGGTACATTGGAGATATATTGGATGCTTGTCTCCCAAAGTTTGAAGAAGTGGTGCATTCATGGAAATTGGAGGCAAGCTATAGGATGATCAACGAATTCATATCCCCTTCATCCTAACAATTATATCTCGGTAATAAGTATCCTCTCCTCATGCTCATATTTCTTGATTCTAACCTTTGTGTGTTGCCTTCTAGCATGAATTATTGTGTTTGTATGTGTTGTGGTTCTAGCTTTGGTTTTAAGAGATCCTCCTATTGCATATGTGTGTAAATTGAGATGAGTACATATTAGTGGGACTATACAAAATCATGCATATGATTCACCAATCCCAAATATGTCAATCTTGCAATTGTATTGCTTATCCTTTCCTCAACTTCTCTCATGTGCAATAGTGAGATTTTGCTAGTTGATTTTTCCTTTGTGATACTTGTTGCCTTTCTCCATATATTCCGACCTTCTACTTTTCCCTTGGTGATTCTTGTAATCTATGTAGTGGTTTGGTGTTTGAAGTTCATTCATGAACAATAAGATAAAATTATGCCTTTGGCCATGCTTACAAGCAAAAATCTTATTGGTATGTGTTATGACTTCATTTTGGTTTCATGTGATTTCTTGAGTATCTTGTTTATGTGTGCATGTTTCTTTATGGACATATGTATTTGTGATGCATTCCATTTAGAAACTTATACACATAAGAGAAGATTATTTTATTTGAGATTTTTATTCCTTGGATACCACCTTTTATTCCTTTTGATTCTTCAGTGTCTTCCAAATTTATTTTCCTATGAGTACTTGTTCCTCTTATTTGCATCTTTGGGCACTCATATTTATTCTCTCATGCCTTGTATAGTTAAATGAATATGAATGAGTGAGGATTCCATGATCATGCACCTTGTTCCCCAATATATTTATTATAATTGGTGCATTATCTTTGGGAAGCTCCTCTAATTCATTTAATAATGCACTTTTGTCTTCTTTATCATTTGTTGTGTTTTAAATGCTTATGGGGGAGCAAGGATTCCATATTTGTGTTGTTGGGTTCGCAGCATAGAAAACAAAAAATTCCTACGATGGGAACTATACGCCAAGATCTATCTACTAGATACAAGCAACGGGTGGATATACATCCATAGAGAACTTACCCTCGAAGATGACAAAGCTTTGTTAACGAGTTGGAACTCGTGGATGATGTAGTCGTACACTTGCCGATCTCAAGATCGTGATGAAGTCCAGCAGGTTCGGCTCCAGCACGTCCATCAGATCCAGCTCCAGCATGTCCAGCACCACCAAGTCCAGCACCGCAAAGCAGCGGTGCATCCGTGATCACACACACGTCTGGTACCCCGAAAACCTTCATACCTCGCTCCAGCAAAGCAGCAGAAGCAGCAACTCCTTTCCAGATAAAGCCACCGGGAACATGTATCTCGCTAATCCGAGACCATGGGGGAAAATACTAGAGGGGGAGAGAGATCCTTCACGAGGAGGTGTAAGGAAGAATGAGTGAGAGGGGGGCTTTTATAGGAGAGGGGAGGGTACCCCTCCCATGGCCGGCACCCATGGAGGGTATCCCTTCCCCTCCCCATTCATGTGGTGGTAACCCCCTCCACATTAAAATGCCCCTTCACATTCTCTTTTAAAGTCTCCACTTTAAATGCATTAAATTTCTCCAAATTTAATGCTCTCTCATTTAATAAAACTCTTTTATTAATTTTATTCAGAATTTTGTTAATTACTTTAATTAACAAACATTCACATAAAACCCCCTGCAACATTTCAATATTACATGCAGAACCAATTTCAGCAATTTCACCTGAAACAGTTTTGGTGTCTACTGAAATAATCCAGCACTTTCTTAAATCTTTATCTGAAACATATTTGCTCCAAATGGTGCTGGTATCCCTTAAGTGTGTCACCCTACGGTTCGCGAATAATGTAGACATGATCGAGACCCTTCTCAGATCAATAATCAGAAGCAGCACCTAGAGATCCATACTAACTCCTACACATTTAACGATGACTTCTGTGATCGTGAGAACCTTTAACACTAGTAACTAAACCATTTGTCTCGCGATATATTACATGTCCGAGATTCGATCATCGGTATCTCCATACCTAGTTTGATCTCGTTACCTACATGTACTCTTTTCTCGTTCCCGTGATATAACATTCTAGTGATCACATCACTTGCTTGCAAGCTATCTTAATGTGATATCATCGAGAGGGCCAGAGTATATCTATCCATCATCGGGATGGACAAATCCCACTCTTCATCCATGAGCCTCAACATAACACCTTCGTAGCACCGAGCCCACCTTTATAGTCACCCTGTTACAGTGTGACGTTTGATGTTATCAAGATACTCTTCCGGTGTTAGCAATAACATGATCTCATGGTCTAAGGACTAAGATTACTTCGTATGATGTTATAGCAATATAAACATAATGACTTTGATCGTAATGTTATACTTCGGATGAATGTTCATCACATCATTCCACCAATGTTGTGACCTCGTTATTAACAACATCCAATGTCCATGATCAGGAAACCTTGATCATCTTGTTAATCAACGAGCTAGTTTATATGAGAGGCATTACTAGGAACTTTGTATTTTGTTTATTAAACACACATGTATTAACGTTTCCAATTAATACAATTATAGCATGCAAAATAAACATTTATCATAAACATGGAATAAGATAATAACCACTTTATTATTGCCTCTCGGGCATATTCCCTTCAGTCTCCCACTTGCACTAGAGTCAATAATCTAGTTTGTAAACTTGTATATACAACACCTAGGTGTTGAATATACGTGTTTTCTAGTGGTTACCATAATCTCCGGATCTGACACTTTCAGGTCCATGTGTATTTGCATGTCTTTGCGTCTCTACGTATCACTCATTCTCAAATGAGATGGCATTGTATAAATTTGGTCCTTTGGTGAGACCTTTAGTTCTTTCAGGTTAAAATATGTTGATATTATTGTCATACAATATATCTTCATAGTATTAGCCCACTTCGAACCACACCTAGTTTGATAACAAACTACTTAACGCAAATACCCTCCTTTGCTGCTACTATAACAGTCATATACTTAGCCTTTTGTTGTAGTATCCGTCACAATGTATCAACTTTGGATCTCATCCAAATCCATCATGGAATATCCTTTCCATTACATTGTGCCACCCATAGTCTAAATTGAGATAAATTTTAAGTTGTATCTTGTGACAAAACTAGTATCCATGTAACACTTTACAATGAACTACCTTTAACTATTTGTCACTTATACATGATATATTCTTAGTTCTTCCAAAGCTCATAAGAATATCTTTACTATTGTCCAATGATCATCTTATGAATCATTCTGGTATGTGCTCATAACATTTAGAGCATAGGACATATCTGGATATATACATATCATGATATAATCGATCAAAATATTCATGTGATTTTACTCACCAAGTGTTGATGCACTTGAATCTTGATACAATCCTTTCCATGCTGCAAGAACCTTTCTTGTTGTTTCAATATTAAACCCTTTCAATATCTAATATATGTATGTCTGGCATAACCCTATTAGCACCTCAATCTATCCATATAGACATTGATGCCAAATATTCCGGTTTTGCCAAAGTATTTCATCGAAATCCTATTTTAATGAAATTCTTAACTTGTGTCAATAAAAGATACATCATTTCCAATCAACAATATGTACTCTGCATAATGTATTGGAACTTTGTCTCAGCGCTCCCACTTAATTTCTTGCAAATGCAAGCATCTCCATCATCTCCAATGAAATTAAACTCCTTTAACATTTTCATCATGGTGAAGATTCCAACTCCGCTATGCTCACTTTAACTATTGAAGTTTGCATGCCCTTTTAGCATCCTTTGAATTAACAAAACCCTTAGGACCATGTCATGTACACGTCTTAGGTAACCATTCTATTAGAAGAACCTTGTTTTGTGTAACTACCTCGGAGAATTATGCTCTTAGTTGCATGCCTGGATGAGCGAAAGTGGTTAAATTAGTACGGTGGGGCCCAGGGGCCACTCACAGGTAGACCTTTCGGCCGTCCTAACCACTTCCAGAACATCGAGACAAGAACGAGCGGCGTAATCGGCAGGCGAAGGGATCAACTACATACACAAGTGAGTATGTATGCAAGCCACCATACAACTGTTCACAGAGCCATTCCATCTAAAAGAAATAGAAATATTGCAACGCCATAAGGCAAGATCCAAATATCCTAGATAGACATAGTAGTTTAGGATAGCTCCTCATACATCAAACATCAGAGTATTAGGCGGAAGCGGAAAACAAGATCCGAGTACGGATAAGAAGCAAATCGGCATAAGATGCCACATAAATAAACACATCCCGCCCACAGATATCACGGATCCCCGTTCCCGGAATCTCTACACCGTGTGATCGTTGCCAACATCATCCGTCTCCTCCACCCAGTATCCATCTTGCGAATACACCTGTTCATCTGAATCAAACAATTTATCGTGTGAGACCCTAGGGGTACTCAGAAAGTCTTTATGCCTCTAAAGGGGACATATACCTGGGGTGACGCAATTGCAGCAAAAGATAATAACTAACAAGCCTAGAGATACTCGCTAACCATCCTCCTAACCAATGATAGACAGATGTCCGTTAATTAGAAACAATAGTTATAACAGTATCATTAGCAGATCCATCCTCCTTCTTGCTTACCAACGAGAAAGCGGACGAACAAACCATCCATTGGCAGTTTTATTAACCATTCCATGAGTATTGCACTATTTACTAGTCAGGTACTTAGTCAATTTAAAAGCGGTACTTTAGTTATACTTGTCTATGATCGAGAAACTGTGCTCCAAGTCGTCCATAACCGCAGACACGGCTTTCAAAAAGATTTACCCTGTAGGGGTGCACAAATAGCAACACACACTCGATCAACCTCGAAAAACCAACTCAAAACCCAACGAGGCATTCACGACAAAGCAATCACAGGATTCAGAAATATTTCAGGGGGCCACCCCACTAAGCTACCCGCAACGAAGTTGGCCGGCTCCGGAACGGACCCAGGGTTTGTGTCGACGGCGGTAAACGACTAGGAACCCGAAAGTGTGACTGGGCTTGTCGATACAGCGAAAACGTGTCACGATCCAAAACAGTACAGGTGCTCCACGCACAATCGTAAATAAATAGTAAACATGGCATAAGTACAGGATAGTAATAAAACCCCAAACTAATTGTGGCCCCAAGAAATAGAAATGAATCAAGCTCTGGCTCAGGGGGGTCCATAAGGCCTTCCGGATGTGGATAGTGCGAATAGTCATGGAACAGGAATCAAGTACTCGGGGTCCTACAGGACACAAGTGAGCATGAAAAACCAAATAACAGATATTGCTCACCGGTGCCTCTTTCATTAGTTATCCCATTACTACTCAGGTTAAGTTGTTTAGGTACCTCGTGATCCATCAGACACTCACATACCCTACACATGCTTTTCTACGACTCGCATGGCTCAAACAACTCCTGTAGTAATGGCTCATGGGATTGAGGAATAGGCTCGGTGGGGTTTAAAAGTAAAGGCTATGCAGTACTTGGGATTCAATTTAATGCAATCGCGACTCAATGATGCAAGAATAAGATAGAGGCAATAGGTACTATATGTATGCAAGCATGTGGTAGTGCTTGTCTGGTAGCTCAGTTGAAGCGAGAGATGGATCTGGGTAGAACTCCTGTGATTCCTGGTAATTCTCCTGCTGGGCGTCTATTCGAAGAAGAACCAAACAAACAAGGGCCAACATAAATAAAGTGCACAAGCATATGAATTAAAATGCGACAAGCAAACAAGCATGCCATGATGAATGACGCACAATTTACATGGCATTAATGTAGCATGGCATGGTGAGGTGTGGGGTACAAGAATAAAACATTTTAATATTTATTTAGTCAAGTTTATTGCCATAAACAGTTCTGGTTTTTAATAATGACATGATGCATGCTTCAATTCAGAACAAGGAATGCATAGCTAGAACGGGCTCGTCGCGCTGATCGATTTAGACATATTATTTGTCGAATTTGGAGTTGTAGATTTAAAGTTATTAATTATTTAAGAAAAAGGCATTTTATTGTAATTTTAATCACCTCGAAATTTTAAAGTGTTCAAACATTATTTTGAATAGCATATTTGAATTCCTCACATTTTTCTGATTCAAAAACATATATCATTTGCATTATTTGGATTTGTAATTTTAAAGTTATTTAAAACAGATTTAAATTTGTATTTAAACATTTTCTGAAATCATTTGATTTAAACAGATAAACAGCCCGACTTTTTCCACCCAGACAGAGCTAGCCCCAGCCATAGACAGGTGGGTCAGCGCTGACTGTGCAGGAACGACGCGCAGAACTTTTTCACACCGGCATAGAGGCTAGCCCAGGAGACCGACAGATGGGTCCAACGGGGCCGCGGGTCCACTGCGCGCGCGGCCACCCGGTGGGCGACACGTGGCGGATCCGGGGACTGCGGGTTGGGGTTCTGGGAAAACCAGGTATCTTTTTTCAAAAAGACCTCAGAGGCTGGCAGGTGGGCCCGTGAGGAGTACGGTTTGAGGAATAAAAAGGAAAAAAGGGGTATGTGCAAAGTAGCGACGTCTACTGTTTCTCTTCCCTGCGTCTCTGTCGAAACTGACAGAGAACGCGAGCGGCGTGGTGGGGGCTCGAACCCACGATGCAGTGCGTGCGCGCAGGCGGCGGTGACCACTGCGGTGGCTTGGGGGTTGTGCTGGCTTGCAGTCGCGTGGCTAGGTAGAGCGTGATGCGACGCGGGGACGTGCAGAGGCTCGTGCTCGCCGGCGCACAGAGAGTGTTCGTCGGCGGGATCTAGGTGACCAGGAGGCGACGGTGAGCCGGAGGTTGTCAGGGAGGATCGTGGGCTTACCGCGGGGTTGCTGGTGGAGACGGATCGGGCTGGGACGCGGTGGATCGACGGCGGTGCAGACGCCCGGCTCGGCTAGGGTTTCTCTCGGCATCGCGGTACTGCAGCAGGTCCGGGGCTTCTCCTCCTCGCGGCAGTGTTCGGGGGTGATGCAGAGGCACGGCTCGGTCTCCCTCGACACCCAACGCCACGCCACTGGCTGTGTTGACAAGGAGTTGGAGGAGACCAACGGTGGAGCGCCGGGGTAGAGAGGAGGTAGCGGGGAAGGGGAGGGGAGGAAGGGCAGGCCCTGGGGATCTGGGGCTGCTACCAGACGAGGGAGTGGGAGTAGATTGGGACGGGGAGAGAGGGTGTCGTGGGGCTCGGGGTGGAAAGCAAAAGGTGTCTCGGCCACCTTTTGTTCCTCCACCTCACGTGCTCGACACGGGCGGCCAGGCAGGGCAGGGGTAGGGGCTGCCAAGTGGGCCAGGGAGAGAGGGGTAGCTCGGGTGTGGGGCCAGCATGGCAGGGAGAGAGAGAAAGAGAAAGAGAGGGTCGGGTTAGCTAGGACGTGCTCGGCATGGAGCTAGGGTTGGGGCTTGGTTAGGTTAGGGTTTGAGAGGGGGTAGCTAGAGCCAGGTTTGGGGGTAGCCGAAGCTAGAGATTAGGGTGGTAGCTCGGCTTGGGTGGATTAGGCTAGGGCTTTTAGAGAGAGAGGGATTAGAGGGAAAGGCTAGGGTTAGGGTTTGATTAGGGTTTTAGGTTTTTAACCACATGCCATCTAGATCAAGCAAAGATGTAGGGGTGAGGGTTTTTGGTTTAACACAAGGCGATGGTGAAGCAAAACTCAAGAAAGAGAGAGAGAGGTGGAGTTTATGGGAAAAATGATCCCACATGATCAAGCATAGATGGGGTGATGGATAAAGAGAGAGGGGTAAGGTTTGATGGTAAGCAAAAGAATGGCCAACCTGGATTGATTATCAAAAGATCATGCTCCACTCCCAAAAATACAAGAAAAACCCAAAAGAAGGGGATGGTGGTGAGATTTGCATGGCCCATGCAACAGCATTAAATGCCATGTTTTCTTCTTGTCAAAACAATAGATAATTCACATGGCATTCATTCCCATGCATTCCAAAAATAGGATCTAAGCCAAGCCAAAAGAATTAAAAAGAAGGTTCCATGTGGAGTAGATGGAGATGATCATATTTGAATATAATTTGGACTTGCTACTGTGTATGTTCCACTAGAAGTTTAATAGTCCCAAAAATATTCCAACATGAGCATGCATTCATAATGGTCCCATATGGAAGCTTAAAAAGGGGTACCACTCACAAGTCATGCAAAGGTGGCTCCACATATCAAAAATGTGGAGACAACATGATGCTTGCATGGAAACATGTGGAGTGGTAAGAAGGATCCATCCCAACCCACATGAGCTAGATTTAAATGCCAAAGGAAAAGTAAAGCTCATGGCTAATTAGGATGGTGGAATTATAAAGTGGTGACAAAGAAAGGTGACGGAGTTGAATAAAAGATATGCCCCCAACTCAACTTGGGCATCAAGCATTTATCAAGAACCAAATACAATATATCAAGAGTCAAATACAATTACTAATGCATTTGAGAGAAGAACCAAATGAAAAGGGTTTTATATGATGCTCAAATGCAAGGTGGCCTGATGACATGAGCATGATATAATTATGATGCAACAATTATATGTAGGAAGTAGCCATTATATTACTAGACCATGTAGCATTACATATGTTAGACAGATGGGATGCTACAACTCTCCCCCACTAAACAGGAATCTCGCCCCGAGATTCTAGGAAGAAGAAGACACGAAGAGGGTAGGATACTTGGCACGGAGCTCATCCTCGCGTTCCCAAGTGGCTTCATCAACGGAATGGTGCGACCACTGCACCTTGCTTAACTTGATGGACTTGTTGCGAGTCCTTCTTTCTGCAACTTCAAGGATTTTTATGGGGTGTTCTTGATAAGATAGATCTTCTTGGAGATTGATGAGTTCATGGTCCACGGTCCTGCAGGGGTCCTTGAAGCACTTCTTGAGTTGAGAGATATGGAAAACATCATGGACCTTGAGTTTTTCAGGGAGCTCAAGAGCAAAAGCAACTTCTCCTCTTCTTCCACGAATTTTGAAAGGACCGATGTATCTAGGAGCCAACTTTCCTTTGATACCAAAACGGTGCGTGCCTCTCATGGGAGTGACACAAAGGTAAACGAGATCACCAGAAACATACTCCATGTCCGTGTGCTTTCTGTCATAATTGCTCTTTTGGCGACTTTTGAGCAATCTTCAGATTTTCAAGAATGATGTGAACCTTCTCCTCCGCTTGAGTTACAATGTCGGGGCCAAACAATGTTCTTTCGCCTGCGCCCGACCAACCAATTGGAGTTCTGCATTTGCGACCATAGAGAGCCTCAAATGGTGCCATCTTTAGACTTTTCTGGAAGCTGTTGTTGTAAGAGAATTCAGCATAAGGAAGACATTCTTCCCACTTCATGCCGAAAGAGATAACGCAAGCACGGAGCATATCTTCTAGAATCTGATTGATCCTTTCAAGTTGTCCTTGCGACTGAGGGTGGTAAGCTGTGCTGAAGTTCAATTTTGTTCCCAAAGCATTTTGGAAACTTCCCCAGAACTTGGAAGTGAACATGCTTCCACGGTCTGAGCTGATCTCAAGAGAAACCCCATACAAAGAGACAATTCTATTGATATAGAGCTCAGCCAACTGAATTGCAGAAATTGTTTCCTTGACGGGAAAGAAGTGAGCTACTTTAGAAAGCCTATCGATGACAACAAAGATTGCATTGTTTCCCTTCTGCGACCTTGGAAAACCAGTTATGAAGTCCATCTCTACTTTCTCCCATTTCAATTCCGGAGGCTTCAATGGCTGTAGAAGACCGGAAGGTTTCTGATGGACAGCTTTAACTCTGCGGCAGACATCACACTCCGAGACATATTTGGCACAATATCGTTTCAACCCAGGCCACCAATATTGTGTTTTCAAGTCCATGTACATCTTAGTGCTGCCAGGGTGGATAGAAAGAATAGAATCATGCGCCTCCTTGCTTTCTTAAACCCGGGTAGTTCGGAACAAACATCCGGTGTTCAAAGAAAAGAGTGCCTTGGTCGTCGACGTGGAAAGACTCATACTTCGGAAGCTGAATGTTGGAGATGATCTTTTTAGTGTAAGGATCACCAAGTTGAATAGAGCGAACTTTTTCTTCCAAGAGTGGGGTTTCCAGAAGGTTCGGAAGATACCCTTGATCCACAATTTCAAGGTTGAGCTTGCGGAATTCCTCACACAAGAGAGGCTGTTGTTCTTCCACCAAGAGGTTGTTGACATAAGCTTTTCAGCTGAGAGCATCGGCCATGACATTAGCTTTGCCCGGAGTGTAGTTGATGGTCAAATCGAAGTCATTAATTGCTTCAATCCACCTCCTCTGACGAAGGTTGAGATCAGGCTGTGTGAAGATATACTTCAGGCTCTTGTGATCAGAAAAGATCTCACAACGGTTGCCAAGCAAGTAATGCCTCCATACTTTCAAAGCAAAGACAACTGCTGCGAGCTCGAGGTCATGTGTAGGATAGTTGATCTCATGCGTCTTCAACTGTCGAGAGGCATAAGCAACAACTTGTTTTTCTTGCATAAGGACCACACCCAATCCTTGCAAGGAGGCGTCACAGAATATCTGGAAAGGCTTTGATGTATCTGGAGGAATCAGGATTGGTGTGGAAGTGAGCTTTTCTTTGAGTGTTTCAAAACTTGCTTGACATGCAGGAGTCCAAAGGTATTTCTTGCCTTTCTTGAGGAGATCGGTAAGAGGCATCGCAATCTTCGAGAAGTTCTGGACGAAGCGACGGCAGTAACTAGCCAAACCAAGGAAACTCCAGACTTCTTTGACATTTATGGGTGGAAGCCAGTCAACGATTGTCTTAATAGTTTCTGGGTTGACGGCAATGCCCTTGGCAGAGATGACGTGACCAAGGTAGGTGACTTGATGCAGCCAAAACTCACACTTGGAGAACTTTGCATACAGGCGGTTCTCAGGAAGCTTGTTTAGGACACACCGAAGGTGTTCTTCATGTTCTTCCTTTGACTTAGAATAGACTAGAATGTCATCCAGATAGACCACAATGAACTTATCAAGATACTCCATTAAAACCGAGTTCATAAGCCTCGAGAAGGTGGCAGGTGCATTGGTGAGACCGAAGGACATGACCGTGTACTCATACAGGCCATAGCGGGTAGTGAAAGCTGTTTTGGGAATATCTTCCTTGCGAATCTTGATTTGATGATATCCACTTCTCAAATCAAGCTTAGAGAATACCATAGCTCCAGCTAGCTAATCGAAGAGATCATTCATCCGCGGAAGAGGATATTTATTCTTGATGGTTTTAGCATTGAGAGCCCGATAGTCAACACAAAGTCTATCAGTCTTGTCTTGCTTCTTGACAAAGATGGTTGGGCTACCCCAAGAAGAAGTACTGTGCTGAATGAAACCCAACTTCTCTTGTTCATCAAGCTGACGTTTGAGTTCAGCCAACTCAGCAGGACCCATTTTATAAGGCCACTTGGAGAAAGGAGCGGTACTAGGTTCAAGCTCAATCACAAACTCAACCTCACGATCAGGAGGCATACCCGGCAACTCTTCAGGAAAAACATCTGGAAACTCACAGACCACCGGAACACTCTGAATAGCTTCCATATCATCATCATTCAGAGCCGCCAAAGAGAAAAGCTGAATTGCAGGAGTCGGACTTGGAGAATAGACTATATGGCCTTCAGGAATTTTTAGAGAAACCGAACGTTCAGCACAATCAATCACAGCTGCATTTGCAGTTAACCAATCCATGCCGAAGATAACATCAATGTCAGAATTACCCAGAATAATTAAGGAAGCCGGAAACGAAGAGCCACCAACCTCAATTTGATTGCCATGGCTGATATGAGCAGCCCTCATGTTTGACCCAGGAGATTGTACCACAAGACGATGCAATAAGGGAACCATAGCCAGATCATGCTCATGCGCAAACTTGTGAGAAACAAAAGAATGCGAAGCACCAGAATCAAACAAAACTGGTGCAGGGACTGAGTTAACAGGAAGCATACCCATCACAACTCCAGGTGCATGCTCAGCTTGAGCGGCGTTGACACAGTTGGCACGAGCAACTGTAAACCCAGGCTTGGTGTTGATGTTGAGAGCCCGAGGTGGAGGTGCACGAACCATAGAAGAACTTGCCGTAGGTCTTGGAGGTGGTGGTGGAAGAGCTTTGTTGTTCATTGGACAATTCCAGTGCTGATGCCTAGTGTTTCCACAAGTGTAGCAAGCACCAGGTGGACGTGGAGCAACGTAGCCAGGGACTCCGCCAGGCGCTCCAGGGTAGTTGTGGTTGTAGCCCCTAGGAGCCGCAGTGAAGGAGTTTGGTGGCCTTGCCGCGTAGCTTGACGGTCTTGGTGGAGCCGGGAGCGACGGTGGAGTGTTAGGAACCCACACGTGGCGCTTAGAAGGAGCTGTCAAAGCTGAAGAGCTTGCTGCATCGCGGCTGTGTTTCTTTGACTCCTCAAACACTTGCCTACTTGCTTCTTCCTATAGAGCTGTATGTTGGAGTTTCAGAAAAGACCCCGGACTTGCATGAGTGATTGCATATTTGATGGATGCATTGAGTCCTTGTCTGAACCTCTTTTGCTTCTTCTTGTCATCAGAGATCTCATCGCCACCATACCGAGAAAGGTTCATGAAGTTTCTGATATAGGTATTGACATTGTCATTGCCCTGCTTGAGGTTGAGAAACACTTCCTTCATCCTTTCCATGACAATCTCTGACAGATATTGCTCTTTGAAAGCCACAGTGAATTGCTCCCAAGTAGGCTGAAAACCAGAGTGGTCCGCCTTGAGGTCATTTTCCCACCACAGAGCTGCATCTCCCTTCAGAAGGTGAGTGGCACATTTTACCCATTCTTGCTCAGGAACATCCGCAGTCATCAGCAACCTTGACATTTCACGCAGCCAATCATCTGCATCAAGTGGCTGATCAGACACCTCAAATTGGCGTGGGTTGAACTTCAGAAAACTCTTGATGTCTCCTCGCTTGGGAGGTGGAGGTAGCGGAACAAACTCATTCCTCCTCATGCTTTCTTTGAATCGCTGCTGGTTCTGCTGCATTGTTCCCAAGGCATTTGCAATACTTGCCAACGCAGCCCCCAGTTCAGGTGGTATGTCCTCCTCAGGACGGCGTGGTGGTGCCATCCTGTGATTGATATAAAACACAAGTCAGTACTATAATGGAGAATGATAATAATCCAAAATAGTACCAAAATGGAATTAACCAAGATTAAAGGATACAATTCACTGAGATGATATTAAAATATCAACAAAGTTCAAAGCACCTAGAAGATATTAAGCATATCGCACACGACTGAACAAGGAGTGTGGTACACAAGCTAACAAATAAAAAATTCCGCAAATTTCGGCATTAAAATACCACTATATGCGCAAAACCACTTAACGAATCAAGATTAGTAACTCTACCAATTCAATATACAAGAGTGAATGATAAAAGTAGTGGTATGGTCGCGACTCCATCCCGCACTCAAATCATTACTCGGCACATGAATAAGTAAAACACATATCCCAACACCTTCTTAAGATGAATCTAAAGATTAGTAACTACGGAAACGAACACCCCAACAAGATAACATCGGATAACAAAGAGTAAGATAGATCGCATCGGTATACAACGAATCAGATAGATCGCGTCGGTTTACAAAGGCCTGTCGGTATGGAATGTACCAACAGTTGATAACCAAAAGGCAGATAGTGATAACATTTGGATGCAACAGATAGACAAGGAATTCACACACACACACACACACAACCTACGGTACTACGGAACCCAGAACACGTGAATCCTAGTTTGAATTTTTAGAAGAGGATTGAAAACGTTACACTTCCTTACCAGAAAAAGGGTGGGTGGGTGGGTAAGAAGAAAAATGGAAGCAGTCCTACTCTCACGTTTTCTTTTTTCCCTAGTATACATAGCTACCAAAATATTTGCTAGACTGACAACGACCATTTGGCTGAGACCCTAAAGAGCGGGATGGCTCTGATACCAATTGTAACTACCTCGGTGAATTACGCTCTTAGTTGCATGCCTAGATGAGCGAAAGTGGTTAAAATAGTACGGTGGGGCCCAGGGGCCACTCACAGAAAGACCTTTTGGCCGTCCTAACCACTTCCAGAACATCGGGACAAGAACGAGCGGCGTAATCGGCAGGCAAAGGGATCAACTACATACACAAGTGAGTATGTATGCAAGCCACCATAAAACTGTTCACAGAGCCATTCCATCTAAAAGAAATAGAAATATTGCAACGCCATACGGCAAGATACAAATATCCTAGATAGACATGGTAGTTTAGGATAGCTCCTCATACATCAAACATCAGAGTATCAGGCGGAAGCGGAAAACAAGATCCGAGTACAGATAAGAAGCAAATCGGCATAAGATGCCACATAAATAAACACATCCCGCCCACAGATCTCACGGATCCCCGTTCCCAGAATCTCTACACCGAGTGATCGTTGCCAACATCATCCGTCTCCTCCACCTAGTATCCATCTTGCGAATACACATGTTCATCTGAATCAAACAATTTATCGTGTGAGACCCTAGGGGTACTCAGCAAGTCTTTATGCCTCTAAAGGGGACATATACCTGGGGTGACGCAATTGCAGCAAAAGATAATAACTAACAAGCCTAGAGATACTCGCTAACCATCCGCCTAACCAATGATAGACGGATGTCCATTAATTAGAAACAACAGTTATAACAGTATAATTAGCAGATCCCTCCTCCTTCTCGCTTACCAACGAGAAAGCGGACGAACAACCCATATGTTGGCAGTTTTATTAACCATTCCATGAGTATTTCACTATTTACTAGTCAGGTACTTAGTCAATTTAAAAGCGGTACTTTAGTTATACTTGTCTATGATCGAGAACTGTGCTCCAAGTCATCCATAACTGCGGACACGGCTTTCAGAAAGATTTACCCTACAGGGGTGCACAAATAGCAACACACACTCGATCAACCTCGGAAAAACCAACTCAAAACCCAACGAGGCATTCACGACAAAGCAATCACAGGATTCAGAAATATTTCAGGGGGCCACCCCACTAAGCTACCCACAACGAAGTTGGCCGGCTCCGGAACGGGCCTAGGGTTTGTGTGGACGGTGGTAAACGACTGGGAACCCGAAAGTGTGACTGGACTTGTCGATACAGCGAAAACGTGTCACGATCCAAAACAGTACAGGTGCTCCACGCACAATCATAAATAAACAGTAAACATGGCATAAGTACAGGATAGTAATAAAACCCCAAACTAATTGTGGCCCCAAGAAATTGAAATGAATCAAGCTCTGGCTCAGGGGGGTCCATAAGGCCTTCCGGATGTAGATAGTGCGAATAGTCAAGGAACAGGAATCAAGTACTCGGGGTCCTACGGGACACAAGTAAGCATGAAAAACCAAATAGCAGATATTGCTCACCGGTGCCTCTTTCATTAGTTATCCCATTACTACTAAGGTTAAGTTGTTTAGGTACCTCGTGATCCATCAGACACTCACATACCCTACACATGCTTTTCTACGACTCGCATGGCTCAAACAACTCCTGTAGTAATGGCTCATGGGATTGAGGAACAGGCTCGGTGGGGTTTAAAAGTAAAGGCTATGCAGTACTTGGGATTCAATTTAATGCAATCGCGACTCAATGATGCAAGAATAAGATAGAGGCAATAGGTACTATATGTATGCAAGCATGTGGTAGTGCTTGCCTGGTAGCTCAGTTGAAGCGAGAGATGGATCTGGGTAGAACTCCTGTGAATCCTGGTAATTCTCCTGCTGGGCGTCTATTCGAAGAAGAACCAAACAAACAAGGGCCAACATAAATAAAGTGCACAAGCATATGAAGTAAAATGCGACAAGAAAACAAGCATGCCATGACGAATGATGCACAATTTCCATGGCATTAATGTAGCATGGCATGGTGAGGTGTGGGGTACAAGAATAAAACATTTTAATATTTATTTAGTCAAGTTTATTGCCATAAACAGTTCTGATTTTTCATAATGACATGATGCATGCTTCAATACAGAACAAGGATTGCATAGCTAGAACAGGCTCGTCGCGCTGATCGATTTAGACATATTATTTGTCGAATTTGGAGTTGTAGATTTAAAGTTATTAATTATTTAAGAAAAAGGCATTTTATTGTAATTTTAATCACCTCGAAATTTTAAAGTGTTCAAACATTATTTTGAATAGCATATTTGAATTCCTCACATTTTTCTGATTCAAAAACATATATCATTTGCATTATTTGGATTTATAATTTTAAAGTTATTTAAAACAGATTTAAATTTGTATTTAAACATTTTCTGAAATCATTTGATTTAAACAGATAAACAGCCCGACTTTTTCTACCTAGATAGAGCTAGCCCCAGCCACATACAGGTGGGCCAGCGCTGACTGTGCGGGAACGACACGCAAAACTTTTTCACACCGGCACAGAGGCTAGCCCAGGAGACCGACATATGGGTCCAACGGGGCTGCGGGTCCACTGTGCGCGCGGCCAGCCCGTGGGCGACACGTGGCGGATCCGGGGATTGCGGGTTGGGGTTCTGGGAAAACTAGGTATCTTTTCACAGAAAGACCTCAGAGGCTGGCAGGTGGGCCCGTGAGGAGTGCGGTTTGAGGAATAAAAAGGAAAAAGGGGGTATGTGCAAAGTGGCGACGTCTACTGTTTCTCTTCCCTGCGTCTCTGTCGAAACTGATAGAGAACGCGAGCGGCGTGGTGGGGGCTCGAACCCAGGACGCGGTGCGTGCGCGCAGGCGGCGGTGACCACTGCGGTGGCTTGGGGGTTATGCTGGCTTGCAGTCACGTGGCTAGGTAGAGCGTGATGCGACGAGGGGACGTGCAGAGGCTCGTGCTCGCCGGTGCACAAAGACTGTTCGTCGGCGGGATCTAGGTGACCAGGAGGCGACGGTGAGCCAGAGGTTGTCAGGGAGGATCGTGGGCTTACCGCAGGGTTGCTGGTGGAGACGGATCGGGCTGGGACGCGGTGGATCGACGTCGGTGCAGACGCCCGGCTCGGCTAGGGTTTCTCTCGGCGTCGCGGTACTGCAGCAGGTCCGGGGCTTCTCCTCCTCGCGACAGTGTTCGGGGGTGATGCAGAGGCACGGCTCGGTCTCCCTCGACACCCAACGCCACGCCACCGGCTGTGTTGACGCGGAGTTGGAGGAGACCGACGGTGGAGCGCCAGGGTGGAGAGGAGGTAGCGGGGAAGGGGAGGGGAGGAAGGGCATGCCCTGGGGATCTGGGGCTGCTACCAGACGAGGGAGAGGGAGTAGATAGGGACGGGGAGAGAGGGTGTCGTGGGGCTCGGGGTGGACAGCAAAAGGTGGCTCGGCCACCTTTTGTTCCTCCACCTCACGTGCTCGACGCGGGCGGCCAGGCAGGGCAGGGGTAGGGGCTGCCAGGTGGGCCAGGGAGAGAGGGGTAGCTCGGGTGTGGGGCCAGCATGGCAGGGAGAGAGAGAGAGAGAAAGAGAGGGTCGGGTTAGCTAGGACGTGCTCGGCATGGAGCTAGGGTTGGGGCTTGCTTAGGTTAGGGTTTGAGAGGGGGTAGCTAGAGCCAGGTTTGGGGGTAGCCGAAGCTAGAGATTAGGGTGGTAGCTCGGCTTGGGTGGATTAGGCTAGGGTTTTTAGAGAGAGAGGGATTAGAGGGAAAGGCTAGGGTTAGGGTTTGATTAGGGTTTTAGGTTTTTAACCACATGCCATCTAGATCAAGCAAAGATGTAGGGGTGAGGGTTTTTGGTTTAACACAAGGTGATGGTGAAGCAAAACTCAAGAAAGAGAGAGAGGTGGGGTTTATGGGAAAAATGATCCCACATGATCAAGCATAGATGGGGTGATGGATAAAGAGAGAGGGGTAAGGTTTGATGGTAAGCAAAAGAATGGCCAACCTGGATTGATTCTCAAAAGATCATGCTCCACTCCCAAAAATACAAGAAAAACCCAAAAGAAGGGGATGGTGGTGAGATTTGCATGGCCCATGCAACAACATTAAATGCCATGTTTTCTTCTTGTCAAAACAATAGATAATTCACATGGCATTCATTCCCATGCATTCCGAAAATATGGATCTAAGCCAAGCCAAAAGAATTAAAAAGAAGGTTCCATGTGGAGTAGATGGAGATGATCATATTTGAATATAATTTGGACTTGCTAGTGTGTATGTTCCACTAGAAGTTTAATAGTCCCAAAAATATTCCAACATGAGCATGCATTCATAATGGTCCCATATGGAAGCTTGAAAAGAGGTACCACTCACAAGGCATGCAAAGGTGGCTCCACATATCAAAAATGTGGAGACAACATGATGCTTGCATGGAAACATGTGGAGTGGTAAGAAGGATCCATCCCAACCCACATGAGCTAGATTTAAATGCCAAAGGAAAAGTAAAGCTCATGGCTAATTAGGATGGTGGAATTATAAAGTGGTGATAAAGAAAGGTGACGGAGTTGAATAAAAGATATGCCCCCAACTCAACTTGGGCATCAAGCATTTATCAAGAACCAAATACAATATATCAAGAGTCAAATACAATTACTAATGCATATGAGAGAAGAACCAAATTAAAAGGGTTTTATATGATGCTCAAATGCAAGGTGGCATGATGACATGAGCATGATATAATTATGATGCAACAATTATATGTAGGAAGTAGCCATTATATTACTAGACCATGTAGCATTACATATGTCGGATGGGATGCTACATTTTGTTTATTCAACTACCATATACCAAATTATATGTAGTGGTTGCTACATTAATCCGTCAAGACTAAATATCGCTATGAAAGATCAAATCTTATCATAGTCAACTCCTTGAACATTTCCGTAAACTTCTTTACGGCATGTCGACTATTCCATAGATGTTAAACATCCATGTCTATTTCTTTATAGATCCAAGCATGACCGATAGGCTTCACGCCTTTCTAGAGGGTCTTCGAAGTTGCAAAACTTGATTTCTCGTGTATGGATACTATCACGGATTCTATGACTTCTAGTCATTTTATGGAGTCAGGGCCGATCATCGCTTCTTTGCATGTAGTCGGTTCATCATTGTCAAAACAATAACGACTTTTTTATCAAATCTCACTATTTGATTCTTACCAACCCACACGGTTCAATAGGAACTCTAATCTCCGAGATCACAAGCTTTGTAATCACAGGAGGCATGAGCATTGTGGCCGCCACTGGGACACTTTCCGGCGCTGCGCTAGTTAGCACATATAGCTAAGGTTCAACAACCTTATCAAAGTTCTATTGTCCTCCCACTTAACTTTTCACGAAAAATTCCTTCTCAAGAAAATTTGACGTTCCGAGCGACAAACTCTTTTGTCCTCGGTGTTATGGAGGAATTCCCAACAAATTCTTTGGGATAACCTACAAAGATGTGCTTATCCTACTTTGGTTGTAAACATCTTACTTATGCATAGGATACCAAAATTTAAGAAAAGACAATTCGGGTTTTATCCCAAACCATAACTCATATGGTGTCATTTCAATGAATCACGATGGTGCTCTTTTCAGTGTAAAAGCGGTAGTCTCTAAAGCTTCAATCCTTAAAACATAATGGCTGTTTCATAAATGACACCTTTGATCTTACCATGTCAAACATGGTTTGATTTCATCTCTCGAATATGCCATACTCCTATGGTTTATCGGGAAACACAAATCATGGAACAATTCCACAAATCTTAGGTGTTTTGCTAAACATGTAACTCAAATATCTTCCTTTATGATCAAATCATAAACTCTTTTTTTCTTGTTACAATGATTTTTCACTTCATCTTGGAAGTCTTTGAACAATTTTCAAATGTTTCATACTTCTTCCTTATTAAGTAAATATATAGATATATTCACTCAAATTTCTGGCGAAAGCATATGAAGCAAAAAGATCCATCGCATATGGCTACACATAATGGACTATGCACATCAGCATGCACAATTTCCAATAAGCTAGTCATACGTTCCTCTTTGGCCTATGAACGGAGTTTCAATTATCTCAAGAAAAGTCTCAAAAGCATCAATTGATCAAAATCAAAGACTCCAAAAATCCATCAACATGGAATTTCTTCATGTTTTCTTTCCAATATAATTTAAATAGCGATGTCACTTCATAAGTGATCTTTCAATCATTTGTCTTGCGACATTTTAGCAATAGTGTTTATGGATGTGATTTCTCCAACTAGACTTGTAAAAGTTCATTCATCCTTTCTGGAATACGGTAATTATTTGAAAAACCGTTGTTCTCGTAATACCGGAACAAAATAACAATTATTAAAACAAATCTTGAAGGCTAGGTTTGATGACAACGAAAGACACAATAACACTTTATTTGTTTTCGATGAACATCATCACTTATTCTTTTGCTAGTTACTTAGGCCGTTGCAGTTCATGAATTGTGTTGTTCTATATGACACTTCATACCAACCAATTCGGTATCCAATACCGGTATCCAATACCTAAGAACCACATTGTTTAACAAGCAAAGAATACATCCATAACATGTATATCTTCTATATACCTAAGTTGGACATCTCCAACCTTTTCTTTTCTGCCAAATATTTTATAGATTCTCTTTCAGCGATTCCTTTTCCTTTTAACACAATCTATCGACATCAATAGTGGTGTCATTCACATGACACATAGTACAAAGTGTATATAGTCAAATACTAATACCTTTGGACTTGCACTTTGAAGTGGATCACCATCATCAAATGTTTGGTGTTCTTTCAAAAATCCATTCTTTAGTAATCTGTTAGTGTAGTAAACATTTTACTTACATCTTCTATTCATCCTTATCATGAAAACTTTCATGATCAAACTAATATAGCCTATAAGAATGAATCATGAGTATAATATCAGTTCCCAAAACCTTTTTGGTAGATTAGGACGCCTAGCATCTCCAACCTTCACAAATTTTCATATAATATGAGAACATGTATTTTGATAAATTATACTCTATCATAATGCAACCAAAAACATTGTTTCAGATATCACAATATCTTCCACACATGATGGTTTATGAAACAATTATTTCAGCTCCTAGATAACCTCGATATTAAAACAACTTTTGAATATCAAGAATCATGGAGGCAAACATGATACTTTAGATACTAATATTGGAATTCTTACTCTTGATTTAATACTACTTATTAAACTTCACAGAGTAAATAGAGTTTGCTGAAAGTTTGCAATAGGACTTCTAAACTTTAAATTGACATTCAAAACAATACGATACCAGTTCGTAAAGTAAATATCCAGAATTCTATAGTTCTATTATCTCAATTAAAACTAAGCATAAGGTAGTGAACAGATGCCAATGACTACAACAAATTATGCAAATTCACTTCGATTTAGTTTATGACAAATTGAGTTCGACTAATCCAAAATTAGAAATGAACTCCCACTCAAAAACGACATCCCTCATGCCCTTTTGGTGATTACATGAACCAAATCCACTACACCAAGTCCGATCATCACGTGAGTCGGTGTAGCTTCAAATGCGAGCATCAATATGGGCATCACATCAACTATATGACTCATGCTTAACCTTTCAGTCCGTGTTCTGAGGCCATGTCTATACATGCTAGACTCGTCAAGTAAGAACCTTAGTATTCTGCGTGTGTAAAACTGTCTTACACCCATTATATGAAAGCGCGGAGTCGAGTACACCCGATCATCACGTGATGTCTCGAAACACGATCCATAAAACGGTGCATACTGAAGGAAGAACACATTTTATCTTGATATCTAAATGAGGGATCATCTTACAATGCTACCAAAAGCACCAAACTAGCAGTAAGATGCAAATATCTAATGTGTAAAGTGAGATGATATGGTCCATGCATTTGATCTCTATCATTTGCATCGTGGTATGATCTCTATCATTCCTTTATGTGTAAGGCCAAGGTCTATGGAACTTACATGTTAAGTGTGTTGTAAGAGTATCTATCATACATCTACTTACAACAATACCATATCAATACACTAGCCCAACAACGATCTAAACTAGACGCCTCTAATTTATCAATTGCAGGTTTTACGTGGCTTAGGGATTTTGGAGATAGAACCGGTCTTACCTACGAACATGTACCACAATGAGGATAACCAAGTTATTAGCAACTCGTTGTAAATCAGATATTGACTATAGTAGGAGAGACAGACACCCGCCAGCCACTTATGCAAAACTAGTTGCATGTCAGTCGTGGAACCGATCTCATGTACGATGACATGTAAGGTTGGTCCGGGCCGCTTCATCCAACTATGCCACCAATATCCAAAATACATAGAAGATGCAATAACATGATCATCATCGCCCACATATAAACATATGTGTACTACCCGTGCAAAGCACCTATGCATAGATCAGGCTCTGATACCACTGTTGGGTTCGCAGCATAGAAAACAAAAAAATTCCTACGATGGGAACTATACGCCAAGATCTATCTACTACATACAAGCAACATGTGGATATACATCCATAGAGAACTTACCCTCGAAGACAACAAAGCTTTGTTAACGAGTCGGAACTCATGGATGATGCAGTCGTACACTTGCCGATCTCAAGATCGTGATGAAGTCCAGCAGGTCCGGCTCCAGCACGTCCATCAGATCTAGCTCCAGCATGTCCATCACCACCAAGTCCAGCACCGCAAAGCAGCGGTGCATCCATGATCGCACACACGTCCGGTACTCCGACAACCTCCATCCCTTGCTCCAGCAAAGCAGCGGAAGCAGCAACTCCTTTCCAGATAAAGCCACCGGTAACATGTATCTCGCTAATCCGAGACCATGGGAGAAAAATATTAGAGGGGGACAGAGATCCTTGACGAGGAGATGTAAGGAAGAAGGAGTGAGAGTGGGGCCTTTTATAGGAGGAGGGGAGGGTACCCCTCCCATGGCCGGCGCCCATGGAGGATGTCCCTTCACCTTCCCATTCATGTGGTGGTAACCCCCTCCATATTAAAATGCCCCTTCACATTCTCTTTTAAAGTCTCCACTTTAAATGCATTAAATTTCTCCAAATTTAATGCTCTCTCATTTAATAAAACTTTTTTATTAATTTTATTCAGAATTTTTTTAATTAATTAACAAACATTCACATAAACCCCCTGCAACATTTCAATATTACATGCAGAACCAATTTCAGCAATTTCACTAGAAACAGTTTCGGCGTCTATTGAAATAATTCCAGCGCTTTCTTAAATCTTTATCTGAAACATATTTTCTCCAAATGGTGTCGGTATCCCTTAAGTGTGTCACCCTAAGGTTCGCGAATAATGCAGACATGATCGAGACCCTTCTCAGATCAATAATCAGAAGCAGGACCTGGACATCCATACTGACTCCTACACATTCAACGATGACTTCTGTGATCGTGAGAACCTTAAACACTAGTAACTAAATCCCTTTGTATCGCGATATATTACATGCCCGAGATTCGATCATCGGTATCTCCATACCTAGTTTGATCTCATTACCGACATGTACTCTTTTCTCGTTCCCGTGATATAACATTCTAGTGACCACATCACTTGCTTGCAAGCTATCTTAATGTGATATCATCGAGAGGGCCCAGAGTATATCTATCAATCATCGGGATGGACAAATCCCACTCTTGATCCATGAGCCTCAACATAACACCTTCGTAGCACTGAACCCACCTTTATAGTCACCCTGTTACGGTGTGACGTTTGATGTTATCAAGATAGTCTTCCGGTGTTAGCAATTAACATGATCTCATGGTCTAAGGACTAAGATTACTTCGTATGATGTTATAGCAATATAAACATAATGACTTTGATCGTAATGCTATACTTCGGATGAATGTTCATCACATCATTCCACCAATGTTGTGACCTCGTTATTAACAACATCCAATGTCCATGATCAGGAAACCTTGATCATCTTGTTAATCAACGAGCTAGTTTATATGAGAGGCATTACTAGGAACTTTGTATTTTGTTTATTAAACACACATGTATTAATGTTTCCAATTAATACAATTATAGCATGCAAAATAAATATTTATCATAAACATGGAATAAGATAATAACCACTTTATTATTGCCTCTCGGGCATATTCCTTTCATGTGCATGATATATTCAAACGCAACTATTCTATTTGTGCACAAATCTTGGGGAGCTTCTCTATTTTCATTTAAAACACACTTTTGGTCTTATCATAACATCTTGTTTTGTTCTTTTGGTATCATTTGTTGTTTCCATTTGGTTCTTGTGGATCTTGTGATTGCTTGCATCATTTATTGATGCTTCTTTTATTTTATTTCTTTGGCAATCTTTGGGTCCTCAATATAGTTTTACTTCCTCCCAAGTATTCATCATTGGATTTGTGCGAATGTACACCTTTGGAAGAACTATCACTATATTGACCTTCTAGAACTTGTCACCCATTTCGGTAATCGATGCCAATGGGGGAGAAGTTTTAGAGGGTTTAAGGGAAATTGGTTTATGCTTTGAGTTTGTTCTTAAGCATTTGCCTTTCATGCTCTTACATTGTTGTGTTGCTTAGCATGTGGTTTATATAGAGAAAACTCCACCAATGATAATGATTGGCAATATATGCAATGAAATTCAAGTTCATCACAGTTGCATAGATTGTGGGGGAGTTTGCTCTATATATGGTGGTGGTACCAATATCACATACTTGTGTAGTATTTGATATTGGTGCTACCATTTTATTCATTATATAAACCCTCTCAAAGGGATTGTCATCAATTACCAAAATGGGGGAGATTGAAAGAGCATGTGGGCCCCCATGTGTGGTTTTGGTAATTAATGGCAATCTTTATGGACTAATATGTGTATTAAGTTGTACTTGTAGGAATTGTCCATTGGCATCGCTTGGAGCATGTGTTGGCTTCAAGGTCGATAAAATGAAGGAGAAGATGCGTTGTGGAAGCTCAATATGTGCCATCCCTAGAAGATCTCATGTTTGGTGCTTGCCATCCTCGGTGTTTATAGATCGATGAAGACAAGACCAAAGGATGCTCAAGGAAAAGGTATTCTTGATAGGTTTTTCCCTTTTGCCGGTCTCGTGTTGACCGGGTTTAGGATAGATAGCCGTACTATCAAGAGAGGCTCTCGAGTGAGTAACTCGATCATATCATTCGGAGAGAGCTCAAACCATTACATACTTGCATCATCATATTTGGTTGTTTATTTGTCTTATCCATGTGAGGATATAGAGCTTGTTATATTCTTCATAACAAGCTCTTTTTCATCAAAATCGGATCCCCCTTTTATATCTGTTGCGATTTTGATCTTGGCGGTTTTCTGGGTGCTCATAGAGTGAGGTATCTCACATTATAATACTTGATACTTTCTCGCTTGGTGATATCCAATATTTTCACTTGTTATTGGGTTGCCCTTGTCATCCTCTTTCCGACGCAATTGGATTCGGGTCAATCAGAGTCACCAATCAAAAGTTATTGCAGTTTCAATATTTGCCTCTGTTTATTAAAAATAAAAAGGGTTTTGGTTTTTCTCTGGGCCGAGCGGTAGTACCGGGCCGCTACCGCCCGGCCCCGCCCGCGCTGGCCCTTATCTGTGCCGCCCGGTTGGGCCTTCCGGTGCTACAGGATCGAACCAGTACTACCGCCCGGGCGGGCCGGTAGTACCGGCCGGCCCAGCACCAGCACACCCCCCAGTGCTTGGCCCAGCTTCCTCGCCCCTCCCGCTTCGCTTCTGCACCGCGCCCGCTCGCCTGCGCTGCTTCGCTCGTGCGCTAGGCCGCCTCGCGCGCGCGCCACCGCACGTGACAGCCGCTCGCTCGTAGCGCGCTCGCCCGATCCCCTTGCCGCACCGCTGCTGTGCTCGCTCGCTCGCCAAGCTCGCGCGCGCCCGTGTTGTCCAGCTGCTTCGCCCGCTTTGCTCTGCTCCCTGGCGCTGGTGAGTTGGGTCCGGTAGTATCGGGCTTTTCCGGTACTACCGGACCAGCTAGGAAATTGCCCCAACGGGCAGAATCTGGCCCTCCCTATTTAAAGGCTTCTCTCTCTTTTTTTTCTTATCTGTTTCTTCCTCTATTTTTTATCAAGCCTTCTTGACTATTTGCCTCACATCTCTTAAGCTTGATTAATCTCTCTCCCTCCAATGATTCTTGCCCATACTTGAGGGGAAGATAGAGGAGATCTAGATCTATATTTTGACCTAACCATTTCATCTCTTTGTGAATGAATATTTGGGATCTAGATCTTTGGGGCATTTTATGTTCCCCTTTTGTGTTCTTCCTCTCTTGTTCCCCAAGTGCTTTATTAGCCTTGTTGGAACTTGAGAGCGAAGATTTGAGGCATCTTTGTGGTGTTCTTGCCTTTTGCATTTGGTGCATCGGTGTGTGTTCTCTCCGGAGGATTTGTTCGGTGATATTCATTATTGCTTGTCCCTCTTGGGTTCTTGGAACCCTAGACGGTTGTGTGGCCTTTGTGGCGTGTTCTTGGGGTCTTAAATTAAGTTGTGAAGCCCCCCTAAGATTGAGGCCTTGGTGGCGATTATTGGGAGCCTCCAATTAAGTTATGGAGATAGGCCCAATCTTGTACGGGTTTGGTGACCGCCCTAAAGTGTCCCATAGTGGAACGGGTGCTTGCCCGCGTGGTGGGTGCTCGGGAGAATAGGGTGAGGCCTTGGTGGCGTTGGTGGTCTTAGTACCGCCCACCCCTCCAACGCGACGTACTCCCTTGTTGGGAGGAACTCAGTAAAACATCGTCGTCCCCTCGTGCCTCGGTTATCTCTATACCCGAGCTCTTTACTTATGCAATTTACATTGTGATAGCCTTCGTGCTTGAAGTAATTATCTTGCTATCATATTGTTGCTTGTCTTGCCTAGCATAAGTTGTTGGTGCACATAGGTGAACCTTAGTATATCTAGGCTTTGGGCTTAACAAAGAAAATGCTAGTTTTATTCCGCCATTGTTAAGCCCATCTTGTAGAAGTTTTAAAATCGCCTATTCACCCCCCCTCTAGGCGACATCCGTGATCTTTCAACTACATCCATGGATGGAGACGGGGACGAGACCACTTGTCTCCGACCCGGCGAAGCCCTCAGCGCCCATGCTCGAACAGGGCCTCCCAACAGAGGTAGAAAGGATGTTGGAGCTCACCGGCTTGAAGAGGGACACCTTGGCCAAAGGATTCCAAGTCTTCTCGTCGGACTCGGTGGGTGTGCTCTAGGAAAAAGAGTCTCTAGTACTCCAACGCCAATCCTGACTGAGCATCGGTGCTGCAACCATCTTCCCCCATCTCCACCATGGAGCTCAAGGAAAAGAAGAGAGGCGGGGCTAACAGCGGAGCCAGAACGGCAAGGGCACGCCAACACCACAGCGGGAGAAGCCACTCACCGTCAAACCCAAAGCTCCTGCCACGGGCTCGGGGAGGCGAGCAAAGAAGATAGGGATGGTGACGCACTAGGTGGACACGAATCTTATCGCCTGGGCATGCTGTGGTATTCTCCGGCGCCGGCTCTCCCCATGAGAGCACCTTCATCGGAGAAAGAGAGACCTCATCGAGCCGAACGGGATCCATCTCGTTCTTCTCGGAGCACCCAGGGTCGATCTTATTTGGAGGGATGCTTGTCCTCCACCACGCCGCCGACGCCGCCACTTGCCACCAGCGGGGAACCGTGAAGCAGAGGAAGAGCAAGGCGATGAGGATCTGACCGCGGCGACCTCCCACCTACCCTCAAACGCCACAGGGGCAGAACCCATCGAGGAAAAACCAAGACTACTACCTAATCTACATCTACCAGGGGCCATACCACCTGATCCATCATCCCGCCGGCCAGCAGCGTCGCCGGAGAGCGAGAGGGGCAGGGGCGGCAGGAGGGTACAGGGGCGACTCTCAACTGGCTTGGAGGAATGTTCGCGAGAAGCGGTCCGATGTGACATGTAGTGGGTACAGAGGAGTTAAATTGCAGGAAAACTAGATGTGTGCTACCAAATAAAGCGTCAAACTTAGCCCAAGCCAAATCTAGCCGCATGAAGAAATTCGGTCCCAACCAAGCAAACACGTCCTAAATTAATTGGTTGCCTAAATTTCCCTTACGATATCTCCGGCTGCACGGTTCAAACCAATAACCCAAATCTTCTAATTCGATCCAGATAGAACGACATGCAGACATAATATGGATCGTGGTCTGGCTAGCAAGCAGTGCGTCCAACAGCACGATCCATCCTGTCGGCATGGACGGTTGGGTAAAATACAAAAATAAAATTATACTCATACATCAATTAAAACACAACACATTTTGTAAATTTTGCTTTCATTTCATGCTTAATTTACGTAGGAAATAAAATAAAAAAGATAAACTGTAGGTACGTCTAGGGCTACTGGCGCGTCCCTACATCGGCGTCAATGACACAGCTCAATGATCTTCTGAGATGTCGATGAACGGTGGCGGCGTCCACGGCCCTTGTTGTGGCTTCACATATATTTCCTATTTTGATAGATAATGGAAGAATTAAAATGAGCAAAACTATTGGTTCTATGTGCAGGGTCGCCGATACTCGTCGATGTCCTCTTGTCCTGGAGCCGATGAAAAAGAGGGGTTATTCTATTCCACTTCTAAATAGATAAAACACGAAAAGAAAATACTTAATAATACGGCAAAGCATTATACAAAACACCACGCCAATCTATGGCGGAGCAGGTGGGGTGTTGGTGCTTCCCAGGCCATGCCAGCCATGGCATTTTATAACTAGATTACAACTGAGAATTAGTATAAATTTTATAAGTTGCAAATAAATGTAACAAATTCTCATGCGCTTGAGATCTAGGTGCTCCCATAAAAAGTTACAACCTAGTTGTAACTCATTAAATTCTTAGTATGATCTGTTACAACTCATACGTAACTCCTACATTGCACGAATCACGAGATAAAACTAACGGTGAGAGAGGTGACTGAGATATAAGTTATCACCGGAGAACTAGCAAATCTCTAAATATATACCAACTAAGAACATGCACCCTGGACAACATGAGATGTCGTACTTGGCAAGGTCAGTTGCCTCATGCCAGTCCACCTAACCCAAGGTCTGTCAATAGCGGTGGTGCGTGCGTGGAGAATAGCGGCGGTGTGCACGTGGAGGAAAGCCGGCGGTGCGCTCGGTGAGAGAAAGGTTTGTAACTTGCACATGTTTATATTAATCTGGAGATTTCAAGGTAGCCATGTCCCCCTGAAGTAACAAAACATAGCCAAGCGAAACAAAACCCGTGTTTTAAATCATTCAAAAATGATTGTTTGAAGTTTCAAAGAGATCAATAAAAAATTCCGGAGTGTAGGAAATAATGTGCTTTGTCCAACGCACAAAGTCTCACCTCGAGATACCCAGTTTTTGGGCTGCACAGAAGTGCGGAAATCTGTAGTGAACAGTGCCAAATTTTAAACCACTGAATGCTGTCAAATGTTTATTAAGTCCAGAACACAGGATATTTCATGTTGGGACTTTGTGTGTTCGATAGAGTACATCAGTATCTACGTCTTGAAAAAATTGATAATTTTTTGATACTTTAAAATAAAGTTTTCAAAGTTTGGCAAATAAACACAGTGAACAAATTGATAATTTTTTGATACTTTAAAATCAAGTTTTCAAAGTTTGGCAAATAAACAGCGTCACCTCGAGATACCCAGTATTTTAGGTTGCATAATAAAAATATGAAAATATGATGTGTAAAATAGTGAATAGTGCAAAATTTCAAACCACCAAATTCTGTCAGATTTTGTCATTTTATTGAGTCTAGAACACAGGTATTTCATGTTGAGACTTTGTGTGTTAGATAGAGTACATCATTATCTACGTCTAGAATTTTTTTTCATATTTTGAGTTCAAAAAGAAAGGCCTCCATGTAACCCAAGCTCTAAAACCTTTTTTTGTAATCTATGCTACTAAAAGTGGATTTGTCACAGATTATCTGGACTGCCGATGCCTAACTAAATAGATTGGTAGAATGTCTATCTAATAGAAGCAAAAATGGTGAGTTTACAAAGCATGTCTATCATAAAAATGCCAGTTAGAAAGCATTAGACCATGTTTATGTCAAATCGTAAAATAACTCTGAAGGATTACATTACTGTAAACATCGTCATGCACGGTGAAATCAGTGTCACTTGTTTCTAATTGTTAACTTTGTAGTTTGAACATTGGTGCTTTGACTGTAAACTTGCAATAATGGGTCAAACATAAGCGTATACAGCTCTGACAATGGCAAGATAACCAAGGTTATTTTGAATACAAGGGAAATACTTTGGGTTAATTGTCTACACCAAGAACAGCAGAAATTAACTCAGAAGGCATCAATATAGGGCAATATATCTACTAGTACAAACAGAACAAAGTAAAGGAAAGCAATAAAATAGCTGCAATATGGTATAATACAAACTCAAGCAACTGATCCCAACACAACCAGAACTTAAACAAGAAAATAAATGTAAAGGCAATCTTGGGTAGATGCATGTGGTACGAAATAATGCTTGGGTTGACCACAGATCTTAATCGCCAAGCAGCCAATTGCACATCTCCACAGTTAAAATGAGTAGCACCGGTGCCAGCAGAGAACACTTGATCCACTGATGGAAATAGAAGCTTGGACGCGTCACCAAGGCACCAAAATAAAACCCTGTGTGTGTATGAAATGGAAACATCGGTTCTTATCGAGGGCGGAACAATCTGCAATACAAAAGAGCGACAATCTAGTATCGTGGTTCTTACTTGATGAGGTGCTATGTACATCTGGTATACTTGCCTAATGATGTTTTCATAAAAGATGTGCTTCTAATACTGTTTAACTGATCATTGGCAATATTCTGCCAGGTCAATCTGTGGAGGTATAGTTTTTATTTCTGTGCCAAGTTCTTGCTCAATCCTATACCTGCAAAAGAAGAAAACAGAACATCTCAGACATCATGATACAATAGTAGAAAAGAACTCGCCTTTTGAATATCGTAACAAACCACTTCAGGAAAATATCCTTACATGTTGAAGCGGTCCTCATAAGTGATCAAGTTCACTGCCAAACCAAGGTGTCCAAATCTCCCAGAACGTCCAACCTAGATAAATGTCGAAATAGTTGTAACTTTTAAAACTGAATCAAGCTATTAAATATGCAAGTACCAGGAGGCAAAGTGGTCTAGAACTTTTGGAACTGAATCAAGCCTAGCTGTTTGTATAATAAATAAGTACTCCCTCTGTTCCATAAATTAAGCCTTTTTAGCAAGCTAGAACGACTCTGTCATTGCCAAAATGATTTTGGGTTGGGGTGGGATGGGGTGGACTCCCAATATCCACAGCGATCAAGGCAATAAGGGAATCTGAACAGATAAGTTAGTTTTCTAGTGTTCTACCATGGTTAAGACTAAAGAAAGTTCTCATCTAGATGAGCCATGCATATAAGGAAAATTAATGGATCAGGGGGTGGATAAGCATGCATTGAAATGATTAGAATCAGAAAATATATCAAACTGCAGTGCTGAAATCATGTATAATGCAAATAAGCTACTTACCCTATGCAAATATGTTTCAGCAGTCTTGGGGAAGTCAAAATTAATGACAACATTAACAGCTTGGATGTCAATTCCTCTGGTGAACAGATCTGCAATCAAAATAATTTCGTAAGAGAAACAATCTTCATAGCATTTCACGGCAACAATGTGCAAAATAGTGGTGCAATATTAGAACAATAGGATGTATACGCCAATCGTAGGCTTGAATCAGTACAGCACAACTAGATGTAAAATCATTTTAATTAAGATAAGTATAAATCAGTATACACATTAGCGCGATAGCTATTTTCAAGGTTTCCTAGGACATGTGAACAGTTTTAGCGATTACTACCACCATACAAGCCCGTTTAGTCCTTCCAAACACCTTCAAGCTCAAGTCAACATTCCAGACAAAACACAAAAATTATTCTCTGTAAGCTGACCAAGGATTACGATTCGACGAGTCAAGGAGTCGATCTAGGGTAGCGACTCATAGACTAGTCGTGACTAGTCACTACTCATGTTTGACTAGTCAACATGAGTCTAGCAATAGGTACTGTAAAATGTCATAGTACTCCCTCTGTCCCAAAATGTCATAGTACTCCCTCCTGTCTCAAAAGTCAACGTTTTCTAAGTTTGACCAAATTTATACACAAAAATATGAACATTTACAATACTGAATCAATATCAATGGATTCACCATAAAGTATGTTTTATTAATGTATCCATTCAATATTATAGATTTAGATTTTTTTTCCTAAATATTTGGTCAAAGTTTGTAAGTGACTTTTGACTAATCCTTAGGGGCCTTATATTTTGGGACGGAGGGAGTATATAATTACCAATAGTCTAATACTAGTATATAAAATTGTAAATATGTAGTGCAATAGAAGGTTGGGGACAGGGAAGCCTTGGCAATTCCATACAATGGCCAAGGCCTTCCTTTTCTCCATGAACCAGCAGCCGGTAGAGCAGAGCAACAGAAGCCAATGAAGAAGAGTTGGGGGAGGATCCTGTGAGCCGCAGCAGACGGTGGAGGAGCAGACCAGCAAGAGCAGCAGCCACCGGCGGAGGAGACCAACAACAGAAGCAACCAACAGAGGGAGGAGCAGACAAGCAACCACAGTAACCAGGGGTGAAGCCTCAGAGCAGCAGCAGGTAATGGAGGAGATGACTGGGTCGACGGGAGTTAGGATTAGTTTTGGGTTTCAAGGGGTAAACTGGGCAGCTCGATCTAGGTTTCCATTCGTTAAATGAATGGAAGTACTCCCTCCGTTCAGAAATATAAGATATTTTAGCTTTGTGAAATGAGTGTATCTAGAGACTTTTTAGTGTACAAGTTCACTCCAAACCTCTAGGAACGCATACACTAAAAGATGTCTAGATACATTCGATTCACAAAGCTAAAACATCTTGTATTTCTGAACGGAGGGAGTAGTATTTTTAACTAGACTTAACTTGTAGAGCAAACAAGACACCATTGCTTCTCAAGACTACACAAGTTAAGTACAAAAGGAAAATTACAGGTTCTAGTGCAAAGAAGGCTACAATACCGACTAAGGTTGTTTGGGCAGGGAAAATATTGGGAGGGGCAGAGGGCGACCAAAGTTGACTTGGGAGAAGGCGGTAAAAAGAGACTTCAAGGATTTGAATGCACCTAAATTTTAGCTCTTTATAGGACTGCATGGGCATCAGTAATCCATGTGCTTGAATCTTAGTTTACTGGTACTATTTTTCCCTCTTTCACTTTTTGGTTTACATATGTTTCTGTTTACTTTCATATCTAGCCTACCCCAAATTGCTTGGGACAAAAGGCTTTGCTGTTGTTTTAGCGCAAAGAAGACTACAATAGTACACTCAAATTTAAATTCAAGACTAAATGAGTTGACAAAAAAATTAAAGGTTCACTCTACTGTGTTCAAAACTTCAATTCACAAAGGGCAGGCTTTGTAGGCCAGTTGATGACAATTCACTATCAACAGTGCAATGCCATACACCGAGAATAATAAAGCAGCACAAAGATATGCGCATGAAGTTAAAAGGAGACAGCAAATCATTTGAAGCAAGACACCTAGTACGAAGAAATCAAATAAGACTGTAAAACAAGATAACAGGCGATTTATAGTATCTGCTAAAAATTATAGTATCTGCTAAATAGTGAAAACTTATATCAAGAAAGGTGGAGGAGAACCTGTGCACACAAGGTTCCTGCAAGCACCATTGCGAAAATCATGAAACACTCGGTTTCGATGGTCTTGCAACATTTTAGCATGAATGTAGAAGCACGAATAGCCAAGCTCGGTGATTTTCTTAGCCAGCAGCTCAACTCTATTAACAGAGTTGCAGAATATAATAGACTGGTTTATTTGAAGCTGCCAAGACAACACAAAAAGGGAGAATGTCTCATCCTGTCAGCATATACAGGAAACAATAAGTAACAAGTTTTTGTAAGATGTACCTTTGAGAAAAGTGTGTTCAGACAATGAACTTTTTGCCTTTCTTCTACAAAAGCATAGTATTGTGAAATTCCTTTCAGTGTTAGTTCATCCATCAGATTAATAACATAAGGCCTAGGCAGATATTTCTGCTTGAAATCCTTGACAGTTACAGGAAAGGTTGCAGAAAACAGCAATAGTTGCCGACTAGCTGGAAGGAAGCGAATAAGTTGTTCCACTGAAGGCTGAAACTCAGGAGCCAACAGCTTGTCTGCCTGCATTACAACGAAAGGAGGTTATAATTCTTCAGAAAAAACGTATTTGACTTGCTCTATAGCAGTTCGTAACACATTCACCGATAGATTTCCCATGGTATGTAACAAATCTTCTTACAAAGAACCAAAAGTAACTTGAAATGAAATAGAACTACATAGCTCAATCATCTTAAAGCACGTGCACATTGATTTACAGGAGTAACACTGACCGGCAAACAACAAAAAACAAAGACCAAAAATGTTCCAAAAACTACAGAATTTGACAACAATTCTAGATCAGCAGATTAGTAAATGTACGTTACTCAGGAATTAAGCGCACAATAAATAAAAAAGACTGGCTCGGATAGAGCCAGAACATATAAAGAAGACAGAAGAATTTAGTCTTTTCCCCAAGACATGGGCAACATTATAGGATGCTTGTGGCTAAAGCACCATGACTTCAGATCAATTAAGTAATGAGTAGGAACAACATGAACTACAGATAAAATAGCCCAAAAAAAGTAACATACTTAAATGCTGTGATGTACACAAAGATCAACAAAACAGAATATAAAATTTTGTGTTTTTTTTATGATACCTCGTCCATAATGAGCATTGAACACTCATTCAGCATACAAATCCCCTTCTTGGTAAGATCCAATATCCGACCAGGTGTCCCAGCAAGTAAATGAACAGGTTGGTACAAACGCATAATGTCGTCCTTCAAGCTGGTTCCTCCAGTACTCACCATAACTTCAATATTCAGGTACTTCCCAAGCTCTTTGCAAACTTGTGAAGTCTGCAGTGCTAGTTCCCTTGTTGGTACCAATATAACAACTAAAGAACATATCCATGAAGAAAATAGAGTTAAGTTTAACAAACAGTGTGTAAAGTTTAAGTTCATGGAAACATAACGATTAACTAATTAAGTGACTACCAAATAGGCACTACACAGCATTTTCCTTGGCAAAGGATTTGAGTACGTGGGGGAAAGTGATCAGCTAAGAAATAAATGGCTGATATTGCATTACACTACAATTTATAATTTGAATCCATATTTCAGCAAGAATGCTGGAACACCAATTGTTTAATTATCCACAAAAAACAAGTACCTTGTCTAATATCTTTAGAAACTTTTTCCATCAATAGATCTCTAAAAATACAATCAACGCACTATATTTTCAGAAGTCGTACAGATTTACGCAAGGGGGTGCATTTTGGCATACAAGATGGATCAGCATGAATGCTAGAAACAAAATAAAAAGTTTTCTGGCAGAACATGGATACAAAGCAAGGGAGTATGCCTTTGGGCATACATGAAACATGATGCATCGGCATGAATGCTAGAAACAGAAAATTATCTTCTGGCAGAACATGGATAGACATTGGAAATACAAAATTTACTGGGAACATGAGACAACCTTTTGACCAATTGTCAATTGTATTGCTATGCATAAAATGGAACAGTATGGCTTAGATTGTTTCTTGTAACTCAAACACTAGGAGTCACAAATTCACCTTGTATGGCATTTTTCTCTGGGTCAATTTTTTCAAGTGCTGGAATGCAAAATGCAGCAGTCTTGCCAGTGCCGTTTTTGGCTCTTGCAAGAATATCGCTTCCAGTTAGAGCAATAGGAATGCTTTCTTCTTGAATAGGAGATGGCCGTTCAAATCCCTTCTCATATATTCCCATAAGTAGCTCGCGCTTCAAAAAATAATCTTCAAATTCGTTGCCTTTTGTTGCAGTAACATCCTATGTAAAACATCAAACAAGTTGCAGAATACAGTATCAGTACACTGATATTTGCTAATTGGTGCCATTCAGGACCTCTCAAAGAATCTTGGTCAGACACAAAATCAATAATGTCATTAGTAAATCATCACCTCTGTCCTATAACGAGTATCTGGAGCTGGAATATTCAACTGTGCCTTCCAATCTTGAGAGCTGGAACAACCAAAGGAAGATCTTGTTAAAAGTGTCAACTAATTCATTTGAATGCAAATCAACCCATGACAGGTCCATATGGCATGACAAACTGGCAACTGAACCATTCCTATGGTGCAGAGAAATATAGACCACCAGTAATAGTGCACCAAGATGAAAACACAGCGCACTTGCATAATCAAAGTACATTCAGGAAGCAATCAATTGCAATAGAACACAGGAGCGCAGTGCAATATTACACCCAGTGGGTAGTCAATTATTCAGTCGAAACATATACACGGTAATATTAAGCCTATTCCAGCATACAACTTAGGGCAAGTACAGCACTAGGCGCTTTGGTCAGGCGCTTAAGTAATTAAAAAAATATACATAAGAAAAGGAAAAACAAACCGGGCGGTCTAGCCTCCAACACGAGGCGCAAACTCAGGCGCTAATCTGATAATGATTTCCGCAGGAACCAAACGTCCATCCGTTTGCTGCAGCGAAAAAAGCGGAGCGCCCGGTGGCTCCTCAAGCATCAACACAAGATTAGTTCCCCGGATCGGCCAGGAATCGAGCAAAACGGCCAGGAAGTTGACCCTAGCGCCCACACTTTGTATCTGTGTTGTACGTGCCCTTAGGCTGCACTACCTAGTCCTAAGCGACACGACCTAACCATGAAATCACCTAATCCTCCCCCAACCCCCAACCCCCAACCCCAACAGCCACACCAAAATAGTAACGTGCGCGGCACAAACCCTAGCAATCGGCAGTAGGCAGCGTTCGGAGAAGGGCCATCCCAAAGCTGGTCCGTACCTCGTGTCCACGGCGTCGAGCCGCGGGGCTGTCCTCGCCGTGGCCTCTCCTGACGACTGGGCCGCGGCCTGGTCCCGCCGCAGCCACTGCTGATGCTGTTGTTGTTGTTGCTGCTGCTGCTGCTGCTGCTGCTGCTGCGAGAACGAATTCCTCTGCGTGTACTGCTGCTGCGAGAACGAGTTCCTCTGCCCGTGCTGCTGCTGCTGGTAATCATGGTGCTGCGGATGCGGGTTTCGGCCACCATAATAGTTTTGGTTTCCGCCACCACCCCCGCCGCCGTTACCTCCACCCCCGCCGCCGCCGTTACCTCCACGGCCGCCGCCGCCGCCGTAGTCGTAGCCGGGTGGGTACCGGGCCCTTGGGTGGTGCATGGCGGGATCTAGGGTTTTGGAGCTGGGGTGGACGAGGCGCGCGAGGGATCTAGGGTTCCGACGGTTTTGCCCCTTTCGGAAGGCGTGGGACTCGCTTTTGGGCTTTGGACGAGGTGGATCCGATCCGAAAGAGCTCGGTTTCGAATTGTAGACTTCGGGAGGAGTCGGATTTTTTTTTTCTGATGAACCTGAGGGGGGAATTGTATGGCAGTACCTTCCTTTTTACCGCTGACTTGATTTTCTAACTTAACCTGCCTAGCTTTTTTTAAACGTCCAGAAATAACTGATTTGAATTTGTTTAAATTTGGATATATCTAGAGGCATTTATACATCCAAATTTCCTTTATACATGGATTTCGTTGATTGAAACCTCTTAGGCCTTGTTTGGTACTAGAGCTTTTGTAGGGATTAGTGGGGATAATCCCTAAGAATATTGGGTGAAACATCTACCTTCACCCAATCTCTATAAAACCCTACTCATAATCCACTAGGTACAGGTAGAGTATTGGGGATTGAGAAAAATACACTAAAATTTGAGGAAAAGTGGGGACGAGCGAAGATTAAACTCGCTCAATACTCTACAACCAAATATATTTTTTTAAGTAAGTGGGGATTTGACGGTTGGTGGGGATTATCTCTACTAATCCCCACAAAAACTCTACTACCAAACAAAGCCTTAGTGAAATATTTTTATATCTTAGAGCATCTCCACTTGTTTCCTCTCTCCGGCGTCCCTATTTTAGACCTTTTAGCCCTTAGGGAGAGGGACGAGTGGAGATGCTCTTATAAGATTGTAAGATGACATGACATTCCGATCACTGCTGTTGCTGACAATGATGTCACGTACTGTCTACTTGTTGGTTGTTTTCTTTTTGGTACATATACTTGTCACGGTGATGTATAAGTTAGCCATTGACTATGAAATATAAGATCGTTGCAGTGAAAGATAAAGTGAGGAAGGAGAAGTCGAGACAAGTGGCATCAACTACCAATGCAATGGAATTATTACCCCTATGCACTCCACGAATCACCTTCGTGTGGAACCTCAAATGATATATCCAATTCTCTTTGTTATTTGATATTAGACTTGTCCGAGATCTGATTATCGGTATCGTCATACCTTGTTCAATCTCATTTCCAACAAGTAATGTTTTACTCGTTCACGTGAAATTTCATACCCATGACCTAGTGACATGGGTATACCCTACAGGTACTCGAGCTTGGTATATACGGCCTGCATACGTAGAGGCCCATGGTGTCGCCAAGGCCCAAATGAAGAACTCGAGTAACCTATGGACTCTCGATTGCTTGAAGAACAAGAAGAAGCTGAAGATAGAAAGTTAAAAGGGGAAAACCCTAACATCTAATCGACTCGACCTGCTACCCGAGACTTAGCCTATCTATATAAAGGCTAGGAGGGGGCGGTGAGGAGGACACACGCAAACCTAGTTTCCATAACCCTCGCCAGATTGCATCTGCGCACCATTGTAATCTTCGATTCCCTTGATAATTTCACGAGCAAACAAGCAGAAGTAGGGACCTCTACGAGGCCTGAACCTGGGTAAATCTTCGAGTCCCCTGTGTGCTTGTTTGCTAGCCGATAGATGTCTCTAGCGCTCCCTCCTTCTCCAAAACACAAGTCCATAACAATGTGCATTTATGAGTTAAACCCTCGTCAATTGGCGCCGTCTGTGGGAATTGGGAGTGCTGATGTTGCGGCTTCTTCGGCCCCATCAACCGCGATCTACAACTCCGCAACAGCGGAGATTCGCCAGCTCTTCGGCGCGTTCGACTTCATCGTCTACACGCCGGCCACTCGCCCAGCTTTCGAGTCCGTAGGCGACGGAATCAGCTTGGCGATCGGGAGCTTCCGCTTCCAAGTTGGTCAGATGGGCACGCTTCGCATGCCTGACCAGCCGACGGTGCCGTCGATTGCCCCAGCATCGTGGTTCCCTCCATCAATCGGCACCCTCAGTGAGCTCAACACCCCGACAACAGTCGAGAACACGGTCAGCGACAGTAGTCGCGAATCCGATCTGAGCGATTTGGCAACTGAAGATGAAGCCTACGGCTCCGGATCTGAGAGTTGCGGGAGCAGCAGCTTCCCCAATCACTTCATGTGTGCCATCATCAACGCGGGCGACACCTCCGCCAATCGCGATAACACGGGCAACCGTGGCAACGAAACCGACCCGCCGAACGGCGACAACGGTGGCAATGGTGGCAATCGCACCCCCATCAACAACGGGGGGGCAATCGAACCTCCAACCATAACCAACGAGCAAACCGGCGAACGCGTTGTGGTCTGGCTCAATGAGCTTGAATGGGCTCGCTGCCGCGAGGCCCTACGGGGGAACCCTTTACCCCCCGGTTCCTCGCAAGAACTTCTGATGGGCTACCATTGGCTCCTGAAGGAGGAATTTAAGCGCCAAGAGCAAACAATCGCACAGCTCGAAGCGCGTAAAAAGGCGGCGGACGAGTCGAGTCTTCGACGCGCCGGGCTCTCCTCTCACGGAGGATCCTCCTCAAAGGGCAACGAGTGCCTCGCAAACAAGAGGCGGTCTCGGATGGCCCATCTCACTGAGCAAGAACGCATAGAAGCTGCAAAGGTCCTCGACTTCAGCTCTATGATAGTCGATACACGTGGCAACGTGGTCCCCAAGACGCCACAAGCCGCGGTGGCAGTAGCCACCATGTACCTCCTCAACAACCAGCCACCAGCTGGAGATCCCCGAGCCGCCATCACTGATCTACGATCGCGGGCTTGGGACTAATCGAGGCTGCTCTCGACAAAGAGCCAACACCTGAGTCGAAAAAAGGCAAAGCGCTAGCAAAGTGCTACTCCTCGCCCTCATCTAGCGACGACAGTCACGACCTATCTCGACACCGCCACTCATGGAGACATGACCGCGACTATGATGCGCGCGATGACCTCACGCAGCGCAAGATCGACAAATCAAGGGCGCGACGCGCCCGGTCGACTGACTCGGAAGAGGAAGATGTGGAGCTCTGTGGCGCCAGATGCTTCAGCAGGTCCATCAGGTAAAAGCGAATGCCCAAGGGATTCAAACTCCCGTCAGAGAACCAAAAGTTTGATGGCCTACAGGACCCGAAGATCTGGCTGGAAGACCACATCTCCTCCGTCAGGCTCCACGGCGGCAGTCGAAGCACGGCCATGCAATGTCTACAGCTAGAGCTGCAAGGCGCCGCTCGAGCATGGCTCAACAACCTCCCACGCGGATCCATTCGCGGTTGGGATGAGCTGGTTTACAGCTTCGTGCGCAACTTCAAGGGCACATACAAGCGACCTGCATCAATCGAAGAGCTGAGATGCTGCCATCAAAGATCGGGCGAATCGCTACGCTTCTACATCCAAAGGTGGTCCATCATCAAGAACTCCGCATAGAACATCCCGGAGGATCGCGCGATTAACGCGTTCAACGGCGGCATCCGCCACCTAGAGCTCAGGGAGGAGCTAGGCCGCTCAAAGCCTAAGACCATCGACCACCTGATGGAAATCGCGAATCGGTGGACCGATGGAAAAGATTCGGTGAAGAATCGTGTACACTCCGACGAGGAGGCAGAACTCGAGCGAAGACGCGACCGGTGAGGCAAACGTCGCATGCGCATATACGATAAACGCGACGACGTCAACATGGTCGCAGCTGGCTACGCCGACAGACGCGACGATAACCGCAACAACAGATACCGCAGCGGCGGATACCGCGACTCCGGGAAAACCACACAAGTGTGGCAACGCCGCAATCGTGATGAGGCACCCGCGACATCCATTGAAGACAAACTGTCCGGACCATGTACGGTGCACTTCTACATCGACAAGCATGATGGAAAGAATAAGTCCAACCACCTCCTCAAGGACTACCGCGGGTTCCTCAAGCTACACAAGGGGTTGGTTCGGATGAATCGCAACGCAGTCGAAAGAGGCTACAGAGCCGCTCCAGGCGCCGTGGCACATGGCGCTCCGCCACCACCACCTGGACCAACCCCAAACGCAGCTGCGCCGGACCAACACCACGGAGGCGAACCATACCCACGGGCCATGGGTACCATGATGATCCAAAAGGGACGCCCCTCGAATCGGGTGCAGAAGGCCATCACTCGCCAAGTAAACTTGGCCACACACTCGCCGCCATCTACTACTAAGTACCTCAGCGGAAGCGAGGCCTGCATCACCTTTGACAAACGCGATCATCCGCCTCAAGTACCTCGTCCAGGCCATTGTCCCCTCGTACTCAAGGCGCAAATCGGAGGCTTCGACATGAGCCGTGTCTTCATGGACGGCGGAAGTGGCATCAACCTCATATTTGCGAGTACCTTGCGAGCAATGAGGATCCCTCTAACCTGCCTAGAGGCCTCGGACACAACATTCCATGACATTGTCCTAGGAAAAGGCGTATATCCCCTAGGCAAAATCAACCTCGACGTCATCTTCGGCACGCCGAAAAACTTTCGGCGCGAGTGCATCGACTTTGAGGTCGTCGACTGGCCCTCATAGTACCACTACATCCTCGGGCGCATCGCGTTCGCTAGGTTCATGGCAGTGCCACATTACACCTACCTGCAGATGAAAATGCCAGGTCCCAATGGTGTCATCACGATCAATGGGAGCTTCGAGAGATCCGACAGTTGCGATAGGGAATTCAACAGAATTTCCCAGTACTTCGGCATGTAGGAAAAACTCGCAAGGCTAAAGGAGTCGACAGACAACAGTCTGCCTCCCCTGAGCCGGCCAAGCTCGCCCGATCTATCCTTCGACTCATCGGTGCACACAAAAAAAGTGCAGGTCCACCCATCGGATCCCACCAAGATGGCCCTCATCGCCAACAACTTGAGTCCCGCATAGGAACTCGCGCTCGTCGAATTCCTCCGTGAGCACTAGGAAATTTTCGCCTGGTGTCCAGCGGACATACTAGGAGTTCCCAGGGAATTCGCCGAGCACGCACTCAACGTTAATCCAGATGCAAGGCCAGTCAAGCAAACAATACGACGATTATCTGAGCCAAGAGCAAAGGCAGTCGGAATGGAGATCAACAGACTCCTGGATGCCAAATTCATACACGAGATCAAGGAGAGCACTTGGCTCGCCAACACAGTGCTGGTACCAAAAAAGGACACGGATATCCTGCGGATGTGCGTGGACTTCACCTCTTTAAATAAGCATTGTCCAAAGGATTACTTCTCGCTACTGCGAATCGACCAGATCATCGACTCCACCGTGGGATGCGAGTGCCTCTGCTTCCTCGACGCCTACTCAGGCTATAATCAGACTCGAATGAAGGATGGAGATCAAGAAAAAACAGTGTTTACAACGCCCTTCGGTGTGTTCTGCTACAACACAATGCCTTTCAGACTAAAAAACGTAGGAGCCACCTACCAGCGGTGCATCCAGGCTTGCCTCAAGGATCAACTTGGTCGCAATATTCAAGTCTATGTCGACGACATAGTAATCAATACCAAGGAGGAAGCCTCCCTAATCGACGATTTACGCGAAAACTTCACCAACCTCGACCATTACCGGATCAAGCTCAATCCGGACAAATGCGCCTTCGGCGTACCATCTGGGCAACTATTCGGGTATCTCATCTCCGCGAGGGGAATCGAGGCAAACCCGAAGAAAATAAAAGCCATACTAGCCATGGAGAAGCCGAAAAACATAAGGGGCGTCCAACAGCTGGCTGGGCGGATCGCGGCCCTCAGCCGATTTATCAGTCGGATGGGTGAAAAGGCACTGCTCTTCTACCAACTCCTACGCAAAGCTGAAAAGTTCGAGTGGACCAACGAAGCGCAGGAAGCATTCGAAGACCTCAAGCGCCTGCTATCCACTTCGCTAGTACTGGTGACCCCACGAGAAAGGAAACCGCTATTGCTATATATCTCCGCCACCAACCAGGTGGTCAGCACAGTGCTCGTGGTCGAACGAGCCGAGGAAAATAAGGTCCACGGAGTACAGCGCCCAGTCTACTACCTCAGCGAGGTCCTCACGCCAACAAAACAGCGGTACCCGCACTACTAGAAGCTCACATACGGCGTCTTCATGACCGCCCGGCGACTGCGCCACTACTTCCAGGAACACCCAATCGTGGTGGTCAACGACGCCCCGCTGGGGCATATCCTCAATAACTTCGACGCCACGGGACGAGTCGCGCTTTAGGGAATAGAATTGTCTCCACGAGACATTACATACGAAAAGCGCGACGCAATCAACTCGCAAGTTCTTCCTGGCTTCCTTATGCACTGGATGGAAAACCAACTCCCCGAAAAACCAGATATGTCATATCTCTGGACAATGCACTTCGATGGATCCAAGAGGAAGGACGGAGCAGGTGCGGGTGTCATACTGACATCGCCCCAAGGGAACAAGCTAAAGTACATCCTATGAATGCAGTTCACCGCCTCCAACAACGAAGCTGAATACGAGGCCCTGCTACACGGGATGAGGATGGCAAAAGCCTGCGGCGCCAAGAGGCTCATTATATACGGCGACTCCAAGTTGGTCGTCAACCAAACAATGCATGAGTGCGACGCACTGAACGACAACATGATCCCCTACCGTGACCTCCACGACACACTCGAAGGGGATTTCGACGGCTGCGAGCTGCGGCACATAGGTCGCGAAAGCAATGAAGAGGCGGACGCACTCGCCAACATAGGCTCTACCTGCGCCCCATACCACCTGGGGTATTTCCTGAGCGCATCTACGAACGCTCCATCAAGCCAAAGGCCGCAGAGAAGAAAACAAGCGCAGCAACGGACTCGGGGGCTACGCTGCCGAATGAGCCAATGGCACTCGATGACTTGGAGCTGGACACAGGACTCGAGGGACCAATGAGCGTCATGATGATTGAGCAATCCTGGACTCAACCGTACATCACATACCTCCTCAGCAAAAGGCTACCGGATGATCCGACTGATGCACGGCACATCGCGCGGCGATCCAAGGCATTCACTGTTATCAACGGGGAACTGTATAAACGCAACATCATAGGAGTACTTCAACGATGCGTCTCCATGGCCAATGGAAGAGCTGTTCTCCTCGACATCCATGAGGGGACCTGCGGGCACCACGTCGGCAGTCGCGCCCTCGTTGCCAAAGCTCTACGAGCTGGATTCTACTGGCCTACGGCCATGCGCGATGCCAAGGACATCGTCTAAAAATGCAACGCTTGCCAGTGATTCGCGGACAAACCGCACGCACTTGGCGCAGAGCTTCGGCCAATTCCATTGGCCTGGCCCTTCGCGCAATGGGGACTCGACATGGTTGTCAAGCTCCCAAGGTCCTCACGAGGAAGCTACGTCTACCTCTTGGTCGCAGTCGACAAATTCACCAAGTGGATAGAGGCCATGCTAGTAACCAATCAATCAGGGCACAACGCAGTAAAGCTCTTCGAGTCCATCGCCTATCGCTTCAGAGTGCCGCACAACATCATCACCGACAATGGGACAAACTTCACGTCCAAGGAATTCCAAGAATTCTGTGAGAATCTGGGAATCAACATCAGCTACGCCTCGGTGGCACACCCACAGACCAACGGTCAGGTTGAAAAAGTGAACGGGCTCGTCTACGGCGGCATCAAGAAGCAACTCCTCCGGACACTCGAACAAGCCGTGGGTTGCTGGCCAGACGAACTGCAATCAGTACTCTAGAGCCTACGCACAACTCCAAACAGTGCTACGGGCTACACCCCGTTCTTTATGGTGCATGGGGCCAAAGCGGTGCTACCCGCTGAGGTCCGGTACAAAGCGCAACGCGTGGTCGCCTACAGCGAGCAGGAGTCAACCTTGGCACTCGAATACTCCATCGACCTCCTTGACGAGGCAAGGGAAATCGTCGCGGAAAGATCAACGATCTACCAGCAGAACCTGCGCAACTACCACAGTAGGAGGCTATGCCCCAGATCCTTCGTCGAAGGCGACCTAGTCCTGCGACTGAAGCGGCAAGGACATCTCAAGCTCGAGTCCCCCTAGGAGGGACCATATGTGATTACAGAAGTAATCCCAGGTGGCGCCTATCACCTTCAAGATTTAGAGACAGGAGTCGTATACTCTAACCCCTGGAACATCGCACAACTGCGACGCTTCTACCCTTAGTCGTTTTTACCTTTACATCGCAAATAAGGCACTCAGCCAAGGCTACTTAGCCACATATTGTACTTCATACTGTCTCAAGAATAAATAAAGCTAAGTGCCCCAAAACTCTGTGTTCTCCTTTCTTTTTTCGCAACTTATCCACTCGGGGGCTGCGCCACCCTACACATCTGTTCTACGAACTAAAACGCGATATCCTGAGTAGCTGGCGCATCAATTGAAACCCTTGACACAACATCAACCCAGTTGCCACGCACCTGACAGGTTGACAAGAGAATGAGATAAGCGCATGACCAGGCTAACGAAAAGGAGTCGCATAGTGCAACGCACTCACAAAACATACACGCTAACAAGCTCTTTATACGTCATCAACAATTATGCACATCATTACATACGAATTTTACAACATTGGTACGTTTATGTGCAGGATACAAACTTAGCTACTATTGCAAAAAGAGAACGTTGGTATGCTCCTCGAAGAAGTCGACGATCTCCTCTGCTGGGCGATCCACTGCCTGATAGTGCGGCACCATATTCCAAACAGAACTCGCTGGTGGTGTAGGTGGACCGTCCGCAATCGCCACAACGTCTACATCAGGCCTATGCAGTCGCACCAGCGAGAAAGCGGCCTTGGCACCAGCCACCAATTGCTGCCTCACACACTCGCGAACCACAGCCAGGTCTTGGAACTTGGCAAGAAGGGCCAGCAGGCTCGAAGGAGTAACATCCAGCGGAAACATCGTCCGATAAATGTTCTTCAAGCATGACTGCGACTTCTTCAGGAAGTGCAGCACTCGCGACGCACGATCCTGCAGGGTTGCTAGTGCTATCGCACGATCATGATCCACCCAAAAGTATCCATTCTCCTGAAGTTGCTCTTGGGTCAGGTCATGCATATGAATGGCGATCCTATCTTTTTCATCATGCTGATGGCGCGCGCTGACAACTATACAAAGCAATAACGGAAGCATAAGGATAGCACATCATTGCGAGTGACTACAAGGAAAAGATAAGAGCAAGCAAACTAACACTTAAATTGGTCGCCCAGCTGCGTCATCTCCCCCAGCAGATACTGTTCTCGGGCGGTGGCCTTCTTTGCCTTTGACTTCCATACAGCTGCGTTACCGCGGAGCACGGGCAATTCATGCTCCAACTGCTTCACGCAATTACACAGTCGCGAGAGCAAAGACAGCTCATCCACCCTGGAGCGCGGCAGCGCCAAAGTATCATCAAGGGGCGGCGAATGCTGAGGTTCCCTCAATGGTTCACTTGACGTACCCTATCACAAGCCAAGCAAGAACCAAAATAAGAAGACCAAAAGCGATGCACAGACAAAAGATTCGAGTGCATTCAAGATTAGCAAAAGTATCAGCAGATACACTCGCCAACAGGCATGTTCTTGACAAAAGACATAAACTAATTAACAATTACAAAGCTACTAAGGAGCAACTGGCTTCTTCGACTTGGACGGCTTCGGGGGCCTCATCGAGTCCGTGGCGGTATTAGACGCCACTGACTTTCCGCCGGCCCCTGATGCCGCAGCCTTTGCCGCCTTCTTGGCTCGTTGCAGCTCCTCAGAGTACTTCGCAACTGTGCTAATCAGCTGCGGTCCATACTTGCCACAGGCAGTCGCGAAGGGAGCAAAGACTACCTGCTGGCCGTCCGTGCTAATGGGCATCACCCTCAAGACCGCCGCAGGATCAACTTTAACTCCGTGGGTGACGAGGGTTTAACCCATCAATGCCCATTGTTATGGACTTGAGTTTTGGAGAAGGAGGGAGTGCTAGAAGTCTCGATCGGCTAGCAAACAAGCACACATGGACGCAAGGTTTACCCAGGTTCAGGCCTCGTAGAGGACCCTACTCCTGCTTGTCTGCTCTTGATTGATGATGATCCAAAGGATTACAATGTCGCCGATGGCGGTGTCGCGCAGATTGGATCTGGCGTATGTCTAGATCTATTGTGTATTGTGGGAGTCGCGATGTCTAGATCTATTGCGGTGTAGCGTGTCCTCCTTGTTGGACCCTCCTAGCCTTTATATATGGGGAGGCTAGGTTTCAGATACCAATACGAGTTGGTTATAAGTTAGATTAGAACTCTAGTCTTGAGCTTTTCTTGTCTTGTGCGTTTGGGAGTCCATGTCCATATGAGCTTCGTACCACTCGAACCATCATAGGCGTCGTCGACCTTGGAAATTCGTCGAGTGGGCCTTCCGTCGGGCCGCACCAGGTACAGTGTAGTTGAGTGCCTATTGGGCATACCCATGTCAGTAGCCCCCGAGTGTCCATGCGAATCGTAGATTTGGGTGGAGACTTAGAAGTCTTGAGTCTTGCATTTGGTAGTCGAAGTCGACAGTTGTGTCGAGTGCGAAGCACTTCACCCGGAAGTACATCAAGTCAGTCGAATTTGTAGTAGTTCATAGGGATGATGGTAAACGTGCATGGTGCGCTCGATGGATCGAGACCAGTTAATGGCTCTAGGGCAAAAACAACGTTGCCTACTCAAACTCGAGTCCCTAGACTCGAATTCGGAAATTGCTAGCGTAATTCGACTCAGGCCGTGGAGGTCTTACAGGAGTCGAGTTCCAGTGTATAAGTGTGAGCACTCAACGCGTCTGTCAAGGCGTGTTCATCGTACCTGTAGGTACGAATTATTTCTGGTAGAGCGCAGAAGATGCGTTGCCAGGCCTTATTCAGGTCTTATCTTCATGCTGTAAGCGCGACATCCGAATTTTTTGTCATCGCGGAGATGATTCGGGTGGCCCAGGAGACGCAATCTCTTTGTAGGGAAAATATGAGACGGAGTCGCCATAGCATTCAAGTGTGGATGTTATCGACACACAGTACGATGTACAAGAAAAAATAATTATCGGGTGCGCGACCAGCGCTCCCTATGGGAGTAGCCCCTGAGTGCCTATTCGAGTCGTAGACTCGAGTGGGGACTATAAGTATTTTGCGACTGCTTTCGTCTTTTGCTTGTTTCAGTCGAATATGCTTTCAGCGCTCCCTATGGGAGTAACCCGAAGCCCACAATCGAATTGTAGATTCGAGTGAAGGGTTTTCATAATGCTTGGATATCTTCACAAATTTCTTCGGGTGCGCGACCAGCGCTCCCTATGAGAGTAGCCCCCGAGTCCTTAGTCGAATCGTGGATTCGAGTGTGGATTCAGAGCGTGTCACTCGAGGATCTTGTATATGCGCGACCAGTGCTCCAGTTTGGAGTAGCCCCCGAGTGTCTGGCAGAGTCGTAGACTCGGGCAGAGACTCGAGTCTTGTATCTTGTAGACACAGTCGACAATCATGCGAGGAGAAACCACTGACCCGAAAGTGTATCGAGTCAGCGCCTCACGCATAAGGAGCTTCAATCGACGATGTAGTTGGAGTCGACGAAGTGGAGTCACGCGGTGATGCGGATGGAGTTGATGATGCGGATGGAGTCGACGCAATCACTTCTGTCGGGTGCGCGACCAACACATGTGTGTAGAATCAAGCGATGAAACCATCCGAGGAGGGACTCGACTCGGGTCTTGAGTATATGGCGTAGCCAATTGTTTTGTCGACTCTTGTTGGAGGACCCGATAGAATATCTCGACGCTGTCGACATCCTTGTAAGCTGGATAAAACATTAAGAATTGTGAAATACCTATACTTTGTAAAGAATATTTACATGTCGATTGGCAAAGTAAAATTCTGGTGCCAATCGAGTCAACACTTTTGCACTGCATGCTAGGACTTTTCGTTAGCCTGATTACCCTTAGTCTCAGTACCTTGCCGAGGCACTCGGAGTTCAAGGATTCGACGATCAGGCAGAATCAGCTACTCGGGTGTCGCGTCTGAGGTGCTCGAGTGTTTGTAATCGATGGCACATTAGGTTACTCGAATAGGGCGCAACCCCCGAGTGTTTTGAGTGCGAGTTACAAAAAATCAGCTCTAAGTAGAGGGAAACTTAGCTTTATTAGTAGTTGTCGTGGACGAAGTCGATGCAATCGCGGACGTAGTCGACGCGACAGCGGGTCGCATGATGGAGTCGAAGACATAGCAGGTCGGTGGAGTCAAAGACGGTAGCATGTTGCGTGATGGAGTCGAAGACTCAACAGGTCGGCGAAGTCGAGGACCACATCGAGTCACTAGATCACCAATGCTGAGGGAGCCCCCGAGTTGCTGGAGTCGAGAACCGAAGCGGGTTGTATGTCGGAGTCGAAGGAGCCTCCGAGTCGGTGGAGCTGAAGATTGCGGCGAGTCTCTGGAGTCGAAGACTGTAGTTGACGTGGCTGCGGGTCACGCGACAGACGTAGTCGATGCGGCGGACCAAAGTCATGTGGTGATGATGAGTTGCCGCATATGAAGACTGTAACGGTCCATAGCAGTCGAAGACCGCATCGGATCACCCCATCCGAAGACTGTAGAAGGTCACTAGAGTCGAAAGATGCGGTAGGTCGCCGTAGAGGAGGGAGCCCCCGAGTCGCTAGAGTCGAAGATCGTAGCGGGTCTCTGGAGTCGAAGACCACATCGGGTTGATGGAGTCAAAGACCGAAGCAGGATGCCGAAGTCGAAGACCGCAGTAGTCACCGTAGCCAAAGACAGCAATGGGGCTCGCGGCGGAGTCGGCGGAGCCCTCGAGTGTAGATTCGATGTGGTTGATGTAGTCGAGGCGGCGTTCGAGAGCCAATGCAGCGGACAGGAGCCGATGGAGCAGCGGGTCACCGGCGGACAGAGTCGACGCAGCGGGTGGAGTCGACAAAACCATCGGGTCATCATCGAAAAGTGTCTACATGGCCATCAGGTCACCGGAGGAAGGATCCGACGTGGCCATCGGGTCGCCGGAGCCGAAGACTGTAGTAGGCCACGCGACGGAATCGGCGCAGCCCCCGAGTGCAGTCAATGCATTGCGGGAGCCGCCGGTGGATCATGGTTGCGAGCGCAGATGTGACCGGTTGGTGGGACGAGTCGACGCGGTGAGGCTTTTTGCATGTGATTAGTACTCTCGCCGCAAAATCCATGCAGGTACATAGTCTTTATCTTGACATGGAGCCTTTGACTAATTTGAACTTGATATAAAGTGGAGATATGCATCGCTAGGCATTAGTCCAATGCTCGCTGCTACTTCTAATTTTTTTCTTTATCTTTTGGCCCTCGATGCCTGACTGATCGATTGGTCTGACGTGCTGCCTCCTTTTCCCCCCTTTTTTTAGACCTGCACGCAAGCAGTACGTAGATCAATCCCTGCCTGCCTTGGACTGACTTGATCCAGCTATTTGGCCTCCCGTCTCGGATTACATTTTCGCATGCAGACACTTCGTACTGCCTCGATGTGACAAACCGCTGGTACTTTTCGTGACATGCACGTTTTAGCGCTAATACGGGCCGAGTTGGTTTCCTGCCGTGCAGGACATCGATAATGCAAACACCTTTGATTCGAATCCTTCTTAGCTTCTGGTAGACTCGGTAGATCTTGCGACTAGTATGATCTTTTTTTTAGCCGCTCCTCGGAACCGATATGTCGACGATCCGGCGATTTGTTTCTTGTTCCCTTTCCTTTTTCCTTCCTCGTAGGAGCACGACTTCTCTCCAGTGGCTTTTGCCTTCCTAGGAATTATCATCCCGTTTCTTCTTTGCTGAGACATGATCATGTGGACTACTATTTTTTCTTTAAAGCTTGCGTCCAACACGGTACGGCCTCCCTCTGCCTTGGTTTTTGAGGTATAGCGAGAACGATTCATCATCTTGTTGATCGGATCAGTCGCGCTCGAGGATGGCGACGATGTAGAACCCGCGAGCACGTAGCATATATTTCTTCCCGTTTTGTGTGAGACTCAAGTAGATGTTGATCTCCTGAGATCGGCGAGTCGTAGATCGCATGGTTGATGGAGCCGTCGAGATCGCAACATCAGTGCTCCCAGTTCCCACAGACGGCGCCATTTGATGAGGGCTTAACTCATCAATGCCCATTGTTATGGACTTGGGTTTTGGAGAAGGAGGGAGCGCTAGAAGTCTCGATCGGCTAGCAAACAAGCACACAAGGGCGCAAAGTTTACCCAGGTTCAGGCCTCGTAGAGGACCCTACTCCTGCTTGTCTGCTCTTGATTGATGATGATCCAAATGATTACAATGTCGCCGATGGCGGTGTCGCGCAGATTGGATCTGGCGTATGTCTAGATCTATTGTGTATTGTGGGAGTCGCGATGTCTAGATCTATTGCGGTGTAGCGTGTCCTCCTTGTTGGACCCTCCTAGCCTTTATATATGGGGAGGCTAGGTCTCAGATACCAATACGAGTTGGTTACAAGTTAGATTAGAACTCTAGTCTTGAGCTTTCCTTGTCTTGTGCGTTTGGGAGTCTGTGTCCATATGAGCTTCGTACCACTCGAACCGTCATAGGCGTCGTCGACCTTGGCAATTCATCGAGTGGGCCTTCCGTCGGGCCGCACCAGGTACGCTGTAGTTGAGTGCCTATTGGGCATACCCATGTCAGTGGGCTTGCACCATAGCAAGTGACATTGACGCGCCAGCCGCACGAAGCGAATTCTTGAAGCTTCCAGGGACACCCCCGGCGAGAGACTCCACCAGCTCATCCATGTTCTCGATCAGCTCAGCCTTGGGCACCAGCTCCTCCCGGAGGAGACTGAGCACGCCCTTAGCCTTGGAGAGCATATCTTGAACGGCGGCGCTGCGGTCCTCGACTGCTGAAAGTGCACCCGCCAAGGCATCATCACGGCGGAGGGTCCGAGGATCGAAGCTCAAATCGCCAGCATCTGTACATAAACCCACGCATGGGCACGAATGTCACCACTAGCGATAAAAATCGAACAAAAGAACAATAATGATATCCAAGCAAGGTACTTGAGAGGGCCTTGGCAATCGAGAAAAGCTGTTCTTCGAACAACTTCTCCCTAGCTGCAGTGGAGGCACGCAGGCTCTCTTCGCGCTTTTGTGCCTCGTCACGCGCCACGATTGCCTCATCGCGGCTCTTCACAGCCGCGGCGAGCGTCTTTTCCATGGCGGCGGCGTCGCGAAGAAGGGCATTATGTTTAGCTGCAAGACAGCACAAAAGGGATTGACTATCAGTCGACCACAGGACAACGATGTAGAAGAATGAGAAGAAAAGGGCACTTACTTTCCACCACGCAATATCGCGTATCTAGCATTGCATGCTGGCGACCCATCGCAAGCACTTGGTCCGCCAGATGAGCAGCTTCCTTCACAAGGAGCTATCGCAAAAAAGAAAAACAACAAAGTCAGCAGATGCCATAGGCAACATCGATTGCAGGACGAGAAGAAGAGAGGCTACACTCACATGATCCTCCAGTGACTCCGAAGTCAACTGGTGTGCAGTCATCTGGGCAACCATCCGATGCTCCCCATCATGTGGAGAGCTTGATGAATTGTGCCTGGAGTGGGCCGCCAATGGAGGAGAAGGAGCACGCTCAACCTCTTTCTTGGCTCTGGAGGTCGCGACTCCAGATTCTTTCAAAAATTGGACGTCACCAGAAGACGACGACACCGGCTGACTGCAAGATCAAATCAACATCACAAAAAGGCAACTACAAAGAAGAAACAAAAAAGGAGGATTCGAATACTTACCGATCAAACTTATCAAAGTCAAAGGTTGGCTCCCCCGACTCTGACGAGGACTCCTTTGGCAGTCGCATCTTCTTGCGAGAAGAGGGCGCCACGGCACTCATAGGAATGGCAGGGATCGACGACTCCACACTAACGCCTGCACCCTCCGGAGTCGAAGGAGACAACGCATCGGAACCTCGCTGCACGAGCGCTTGCGAGTACCCGGACTACCCGACTCGGGGGCTTCCTCCTCCACATCAGATGGGACGGTCGACTCCGACTCGTCCTCTTTCAAAGCTTCGCGAGGGATAACCCCCTTAGGAAGAGGAGGCATGCAGGGTGACACCGCCCAATCCTGCATATATACAACAATTTAGCACAAAGATAAGAAACAACAAAGAAGCAATCAACAAACTAAGCTACTGCGTAGCACAACTATACCTCAGGAGGAGGGTTAGCAACATCAAACGGGGGAACAACTGGTTCACTGGGGAGCACGTCCTTGATGGTGTACTTGGTGACCAGTCGAACCCTTTTATCTATCTCACTCGCAGACATGCCATCGGCAGACACGCGAGTAACATCGTCAGCACCAGCCCACTGAAACATGGGATGGACTCGGGCCTACAGGGGCTGGACGCGACGGGGCATCCACGTGCGAATGAGGGCGCAACCTCCTTCCTCTTTGCCTATGCGACTCTCAAGGTCGTAGACGCGCTCGTACAGCACATCTGTCTCCACGGACTCGCCGGGCATAACCACATTCTTTGAGGAGCGCCTCCTATTGCATGGCATCGAGGGGTCGAAGGGCGCGAGTCCGAAGTGGTCTCCGTCGCCCTTCTGGTCGCGAACGTAGAACCACTTGTCCCTCCACCCTTGGACGGACATTGCCAGCTTGATGTCGAAATATGTGGCAGATGGATCGACGTGGATTCCGCAGCCGCCTACATCGTAGACTACAGAGCCAGACGCCGATTGACGCTTCAACTTAAAGAGGCGCTTGAAGAGACCAAAATGCGGCTCGATACCGAGCCAGCACTCGCAGAGGGTGATGTAGCAAGCTACGTGGAGGATTGAGTTGGGGGACAACTGATGGAGCTGGAGCCCGTAGAAACAAAGAAGGCCCCTGAAGAAAGGATGCAGGGGCAACGAGAGGCCACGAATGATGAACGCTAGGAACATCACTCGAAAACCGGCAGGAGGAGAGGGGATTACCTCGCCGCCAGGGACACGCGCGTCGGCGACTGCGGCGGACAACACTCCGTCTTGACGAAGAAGACGAAGATCAGAGGACTTGATGACAGATGGACGCCACGCGCCTTTCGTGACGCGGGTGCCCGTGCCCTTCTTGTTCCCGCCGGCGGCGGTGCTGGTGCCCGCAGCGGCGGAGCCGCCTTTCTTTTTCACCACAGTAGTGGCAGCGGCAGAATCGACGACATCACCTCATTTCTTCTTTCCCATTACACGGTGTCGAAGCGACCGGAGGAAGTAGCTAGGAAATGTGCGGAGCTGGTCCAGCGCCGCGGAAGACAAGAGCGTAGAGAAAGCAGAGGAGCAGCGGTAATGGCGATGAAGGCAAAGGATGAACAAAAGCAGATGTGAAATTTACCGTCGCAGCGTCACTACTTAACCCCTGGAAGATGCAATCCAACGGCCTAGAAAAACCCTACCAGACGCGTGGCGTTCATCGCGCTCGACACGTGGAAGAGCTGAAACGCGAACCGTCCCCCCACTACTCCCATTACGCGCAGAAATTGAGGAGGCGCAGTTAAAATAAAGATTACACACGCCCGGTCAAATCAAAGTCAAGGAGTAGGACCCACCGCTCGTCACGTCCCGTCAAACTCGCTCACGCGGGCAAATGAGGTCATGAAATCGTCAGCACTGACGTCATCAAAACTACGCAACATAAGACTTCGACTACTATTAGTCCTTGCTCGAGTCTTCGACTCCACCAAGCACTAGAGGCCTACTCCCATAGGGAGTGCTGGTCACGCACCCTATGATTTTTCTTCTTCTTTTGCAGGAACATGGACAATCAAAGCAAACCCAACCACTTGAAACACGGTTCGACTATGGACATGGGTTACTCCCATAGGGAGTGCCAGAAACAAATTCGACTGAAACAAGCAAACAAAAGACGACAGCAGTCGCGAAAGTTCTTTAGTCCCTGCCTGAGTCTTCGACTCAACCAGGCACTCGGGGGCTACTCCCATGGGGAGCGCTGGTCGCGCACCCTATGATTATTTGTACAAAGTATTGTGTGTTGATAACATCCACACTCGAAGTTTATGGCGACACCGCCTCATAATTTTTCCCTACAAAGAGACTACGTCTCCTGGGTCACCCGAATTGTCTCCGCGATGATAAAATTCGGATGCCGCGCTTATAGCGTGAAGATAAGACCTGAATAAGGCCTGGTAACGCATCTGTTGCACACTACCAGAGATATATCCGTTCCTACAGGTACGATGAACATGCCTCGATGGACGCGTCGAGTTCTCACACCCATATAACTGGAATTCGACTCCTGTAAGACCTCCACGGCTTGAGTCGAATTACACCAGCACTTTTCCAGATTCGAGTCCGGGGACTCGAATTTGAGTAGATGGTGTTGTTTTACCCTAAGGTAGTTAACTGATATCGGTACATCGGTTAAATCAGGCACGCACATCAATAATCGCTATGACATAATGAGAGCAGTCGAAAAACATACTCAGTCATGCACTCGAAAGGCTTTATAAAGTCTCCAGTCGAATCTGATTCCACTGGACACTCGGGGCCTACTGACATGGGTATACCCTACAGGTACTCGAGCTTGGTATATACGTCCTGCATATGTAGAGGCCCACGGTGTAACCAAGGCCCAAATGAAGAACTCGAGTAACCTACGGACTCTCGATTGCTTCAAGAACAATAAGAAGCTAAAGATAGAAAGTTAAAACGGGAAAACCCTAACATGTAACCGACTCGACCTGCTACCCGAGACTTAGCCTATCTATATAAAGGCTAGGAGGGGCGGTGAGGAGGACACACGCAACCCTAGTTTCCACAACCCTCACCAGATTGCATATGCGCACCATTGTAATCTTCGATTCCCTTGATAATTCCACGAGCAGACAAGCAGAAGGAGGGACCTCTATGAGGCCTGAACCTGGGTAAATCTTCGAGTCCCCTGTGTGCTTGTTTTCTAGCCATAGATGTCTCCAGCGCTCCCTCCTTCTCCAAAACCCAAGTCCATAACAATGGGCATTGATGAGTTAAACCCTCGTCCCCTAGTCATACGTTGCGCTGCTTATGGTTGTAATTTATCGAGTGGGCCTAGTGTATCTTCCGATCACACAAGAGAATAAATCCCAATCTGGATGCATAGGCCTCAACATGTCCCTTCGGAATACCCAACATGCACCTTTATGGTCACCTAGTTACGGACATGACGGTTGATGCAGTCAAAGCAATCCTCATGTAACAATGATTAATATGATCTCATGGTCTAAGGATTAGGACGCTCCATTTTTTACATTTACAATTATTAACTAAGTGATATGGTCGTGTTGCAACAATCATCGGTGGGAAATGACCATCACATCATCGTTAGATGATATGACTTTATTGTCAGTTGGCCATAGAAGCACCATGATCAGGAAACCTTGATCATCACTTGCCCAATAAACTAGTTGAATAGAGGCCACTAGGAACCTGGGTTTGTTTATATACCACACTTGTATCAATGTTTCCAATTGATACAATTATAGCATGATATAAAACTATTATGAACTAATGAGATATGATAACAAAACATCTTTATTATTTGCCTCTAGGGCATATCTCCTTCAGTCTCCCACTTGCACTAAAGTACAAATAATCTAGTTGCATTGTTACTAATCATAAACCATATCTCATATGTGTTTATTGATCATGCTTGCTCATGGAGGACTTCCTATCCTAAATCTGTTTTACCAGATTCATAAGGTCCTATTTGCAAATCATTAATGTCACCTATTTGACATTTACAACATTTAATTTTGGTGACAAAGTGAGACTGTTGTTTTATCTATCAATTATTTGGACTTTCAAGATGTCATGTGTATCTATAAAACACACTTAGTCAAAAGTCAAACTTTCTAAACCAAAACCACTTATGCTTACTCTGAAGTGTTATAATACTCCTATATCTTTATAGACTTTGATCAAATTGCAGTATTTGCAATTTTGATCCCTGACCATGTTTCCTTTGCGCTAAACTTAATTCTGGTTTAGTGATTAACTTTAATCACTCAAAACATGTTCTTACATTTTAAGAAATCTAGGTCACATTGTGTCAAGTATAAACAACCTGGATTTTTCTAGAAAACCTATGGCTAAGGCACAGGTGATTGATGACCCACAAGTATAGGGGGTGTATCACAGTTATTTCGATAAGTAAGAGTGTCGAACCCAACGAGGAGCAGAAGGTGTTGGCTAGTGGCTTGGAGCAGGAATTGTCTGTAAATACTTAGCAAGCGGATTTTTAGCGGTTTTTGATAATGCAGGTAAATAAAGTATGAGTAAATAAAAGACAATAAGAATAAATGCAGCAAGTGGCCCAATCCTTTCTTTAGCAAAGGACAAGCTAGTTGTATTACTTAAGATGACCAAACATTCTTGAGGACACATGGGAATATCGTCAGGTGCTTTTGCTTCATATAGTTGATTAATCTTCTTTAGCTTGCTAAGTGTTGTGTGGGTAAACATGTGTTAATGTACCGACGTTCCTAGGACTAATACATACTTGTGATTATATCCCTTGCAAGCATCCGCAAGTACAAGAAAGTAATTAAGATAGAAATCTAACCACAACTTTAAACTCTAAGACTCTGACATCCCTTATGCAAAGGTTTCCTAATGGGGGTTCAGGTTTCTATCACTCCGGCAACCCCTACGATTAGTAGCCAAATACACAATGCATTCCCCTAGGCCCATATAGGTGAAGTGTCATGTAGTCGACGTTCACATGACACCACTAGAAGAAGTACACCACAACTTAATTAACAAACCATTGAATCTTTCGCAACACAATTCCACTACTAACAACATGATTTCTCCCATGTCCTCAAGAACTAAACGAACTACTCACAAGACATCATATGGATCAAGATCAGAGATGAAATAACGATATGTAACAATCTGAACATAGACAATAATTCAATGGTTCACTCAATAGCATCAACGACAAAGAGTAATCAACACCGGGAAAGTTTCCCCTAAGAACTATGCAAGATTCAACCAATTGTTACAGCGGTATGGGGTGGTGATGATGAAGATGATGGTGGTGATGATGATGATGATCCCGATGAAGTCCAGCTTGATGGTGGTGTTGATGGCGACGATCTCTCCTCCCAGGAAGGAATTCCCCCGGCAGAATTCTGTCTGCCAGAGAGATCTTTCTCTCTCGGTGTTTTCCGCCCCATAGATGCGGCGGGATCTTTCTATGGTTGCCCCCCAAGTCTTAGGGTTTCGAGAGGATAATATATGCCAGAGGGGAGAGCCAGGAGTGGACCAGGGCGGCCACACCACCTGGTGGCGGGCCCTGGGTGGCCCGCGCCAGGGGGGTGGTGTGGGCCCCCTGTGGCCCATGTCCACTCCCTCTTCTGGCAACCTTCGTCTTCTAGAAAAATATAATTTTTCATGTATTTTCCCGGATTTTCTGATCTTCACGAATTTCGCCTCCAAACAGTGCCTTTTCCATCAGAATCCTGACTGCAGCGGTTCGTGCTCCAAATGTCATCAACCATGCAAAAATAGATGAAATAACATAAGTATCATCTCTTAATATGAAATATATCAATGAATAACAGTAAATTATGATATAGAATAGTGATGCAAGATGGACGTATCAACTCCCCCCAAGCTTAGATTTCGCTTGTCCCCAAGCGAAACTGATCTCAATAAACATGACCTCAGGTTTATGGAGTGAAGAGTCGATAAAAGAATACAGACAAGAAGCATCACATTCATCAATACATAAATCATAATAGAAGACAACTCACTATTATATAACTTAACTTGCAATAAGTAAAGAAAACACAATAAAGATGCATAAAGTAAATCATAATTGGTAATGGCAAACTTAGCTCTTGGTCGAAGAATAGTTGACAATTTGCAGGAGTTCACAAGTAACTGGTTTTCAATGATAGCTTTCAAAGTAATAAACACTAAGATCAGAGCAAATGTGCAAAACAAGGAACATAAGAAACATGATTGAATAAATCATCATATGAATGAATGAAACACAACAAGTCAAAATACTTGCTAAGATAGAAGGGAATAGGTTTACTGACTCAACTAAAAAGTAAAAGATAGGCCATTCGCAGAGGGAAGCAGGGATTTCAAGTTTCATAAAGAGCTTCCAAAAATTATGATACTTATTAGCTTTCAGCTCTCATTGCCCCTATCATAGGCATCTTTAGGTGATTAAGGTTAAAGTGATCAAATATGAGGATATGCTTGACAAGTTGTAAGTTGAAAATCTCATGAACCTTGAATACGAGAGCCGCTCCTCATGCAACTCAAGTTTAGTTGCTTGTAAGTTCTTGTCATAGTAAGTACATGTGTATCATAGAGAACCGCCAACAGGGTACCCCTTGCCCGATGATACGAAAGAATCCCCATATCAAAATGATAAGGCAAGCAGACAACGAGCATCTCAGCAATCTTCTTATTTACCATGGGAAAATGGTGTTTTTTTCTCTCTTTCCTCTTTTCTCATATCTCTTTTTTTTATTTTTCTCTTTTTTCTCAATCTCTATCTCTTTTTTATAAGAAGAATGCTTCATAGATGCTCATTATGGTTACGCTGCAGGTTTCCACCATGATTAGGCATGGATTAGACCAGTGGCCCAGGCGTTTCTCTAACACACATACATAACTCCATGGACTTACAGGCTCCCCTTTCATTTCACACCGACGACATCCATAGACAAAAGAGCATGATATCAACTAGGTACAATGTACTAGTGAAATGTTGAAAGCGTTCCCCATGACAACATGGTTCTGCTAATTCACAACTTACAAAGCGCAAGCATATACACAACATAGATGGGCACAATGGTTCAAGTTTATTAAGTGCAAGAAAGTAAGGTGTGCCATCAAGTTCGTGAGAGCTTTAATCACTAATTTTCATATAACAAGTTTATTTCGGAAGGTAGATAAAAACAAGAATTTACTTGGAATAGCAATAATGCTAATAGGTAGGTATGGTGGACACAAATGGCGTGGGTTTTGGTTTATGGATTGGATGCACGAGAAGAATTCCCTCTCAGTACAGGTTTTTGGCTAGCAAGGCTGGGTAGCAAGTATAAGAATTGAAGGAAACAAACAAACATACAAGTGATAAAAAACAAACATGCAATCTTCCTTGGAAGCACAAAAGATCTTAACTAGAGAATACTAAGCTTATGAGCAAATCAAGAAAGAAAGATGATGAAATTATATTTCTTTAGAGTAATTTTATCTTTTTCATTCAACTCTCAAAAATAGTGTTGCTACTGACCGAGCCAGGTTTTCCAAAACCAACTAAATTAACTCAATGATCCCAAAGTGATACCAATACTAACAACAAGATCAATCATATAATAGCAATTGAAAACTAATATAAGATATGCAAAAGAGTAAATGATAGAACTTCACATTAATATTCCATAACGGCAAATCACACCAAGGGATACATATCCAACGAGAGAGGAGACACTTCCACAATGCAAACCATCCTATACGATAACTTCTCTATTCATGATATGACTCTACTAAAAAGGTAAAAAGATAGAAGATAGTGATGTGATACCGCGGCACTCCCCCAAGGGGATGCCAAACCTGATGACAAATTACTCCTTCAGTGGTGGTGGTGTTCTCTCGACTGGCGCGAGGAAATCTTCTAGCATATTGCGAAGCCTGTTATTCTCCTCTTGAAGCATATCCACCTTCCTCGTTAAGACTCGGTACTTGTCATAGAACTCATCAGTTACTCGTAGAGCTTCCACTGCTGCAGGGCAGGAACTGAGATCTAGAGGTATGAGCCTCTTCATGCCTGCTATCATGTCCTTTACTTCCTCTCCAATGTTCTGATCCATATCTTCGCACCTATTTGTGACCCTTTCTTGTTTCACCCGTCCCATGAGAGTCTCCTGCTCAAGGTTGCGATGAAGCTCGCGACAGCGTCGCAACTCGTAATCCTTTGAAGATGATCCCCTGAACGACATCTAAACAAAATAGATCGAAACAAAAACATGATGAGAACACAATATACGAACCTCGGGGGATTATATATTACGAATTTTTACAACAAAAGGAAGGTACTGGGAGAAAACGGGTCGGAGACGGAGTCCGAGGCGGCCACACCACCTGGTGGCGGCGTCAGGGGTGGGCCCGCACCACAGGGTGATGTGAGCCACCCAAGCTCCGTTTCCGTCCCTCTTTTGCTTCGTAGCTTTCCTTGTTGGATAAAAACTGTAAAAATATAACTTGACAGATTTTTCATGAAACTTTTCTTACAGATATGTTACCTATTCGAAAACGGACTCTGCAGGTCTCTAAACTTGGTCTTTATTAATTTTTTCTGGAGTCACCGCTTGAATAAAATCAATATCTTCATCTTCATACACCTATTGCTTGAGTCATGAAACCTTTCACTTTCTTATTACACCATTTCCTCCACTAACCTGGAAATTTCTTTCACACAAAACTTCACACAATTCTCACTAAAAACATTAGTATAAGCGAGGTAATAAACCTTTTAAGTTCAATTTCAACTGAAATCCATCAAAACATAAGCCACTGAAACAACTCCTTCCTAAAGCCCAAAAGAATTCAAAAAGGAAATCGATTTAAGAGGCAAATGTAAGAGTGGTCAAAATATGTCAAAACAGACCAGCAATCAAAGATCAATTTTTTCAAAAATCTTCTGTTGCTCAAATAAAAAAGTGCAAAACTAAAAAAAGTTAAATAACAACCTAGGGCAGAAGCATAAAACATTACAGCTCAAACCGACATACAGTGAATGATCCGACACAAGAAGCATCCAATAAATCCTTATCATGAAGAAAAAGCCTTGCATAAAATTTATTGATAATAATATTGTTGGGGAGCTCATGAATGGAATATTTGAGCATTAGTAACTTCAATCTCCCCCAAGCTTGAGCTGTACTCTCTCCATCAAGAGGCCAAAAGTTGTATATTTGACTCCGATCTCTATGAATCTCACTAGGAGGATAAAACTTTGAATAAAAGAGAGGTACTACTTCCTCCCATTCAAGAGCTTGACCATTCTTCAGCAGCTTGTACCATTCTTCAGCTCTTCCTTTCAGTGATAATGAGAATAACTTCTTCTTGACTTGATTTGTTGTAATACCTGCACACTTGGACAACCCGCATAATTCGTGTATAAAAAGCAAATGATCACCGGGATGGATAGTTCCATCTCCAACATAGTAGGTATCCATAAGATGATCAATAATTCTTGTAGGTATTTTAAAAGTATCATTCTCAGTAGGTGGTGGTTCATCTCCTACCTTAGCAGTGGTAGTAGCATTACGAAATAAGAAACTCAACGAATTATCCATAATGAAAATAAAGCAACTAACAGAAGTAAACAATACTCACAGTAGAAGTTTGCTTTACCAGTTCCACTCTCCAATAGCGCTTCACTCCTTGGCAGCGGCGCCAGAAAATAGTCTTGATGACCCACAAGTATAGGGGGTGTATCGCAGTATTTTCGATAAGTAAGAGTGTCGAACCCAACGAGGAGCAGAAGGTGCTGGCTAGTGGTTTGGAGCATGAATTCTCTGTAAATACGTAGCAAACGGATTTTAGGGGTTTTTGATAATGTAGGTAAATAAAGTACGAGTAAATAAAAGACAATAAGAATAAATGCAGCAAGTGGCCCAATCCTTTCTTCAGCAAAGGACAATCCGGTTGTATTACTTAAGACGACCAAACGTTCTCGAGGACACATGGGAATATCGTCAAGTGCTTTCGCTTCATATAGTTGATTAATCTTCTTTAGCTTACTGGGTGTTGTGTGGGTGAACCTGTGCTAATGTACCGACCTTCCTAGGACTAATACATACTTGTGATTATACCCCTTGCAAGCATCCGCAAGTACAAGAAAGTAATTAAGATAGAAATCTAACCACAGCTTTAAACTCGAAGACCCTGACATCCCTTGTGCAAAGGTTTCCTAATGTGGGTTTAGATTTCTGTCACTCCGGCAACCCCTACGATTAGTAGCCAAATACACAATGCATTCCCCTAGGCCCATATAGGTGAAGTGTCATGTAGTCGACATTCACATGACACCACTAGAAGAAGTACACCACAACTTAATTAACAAACCATTGAATCTTTCTCAACACAATTCCACTACTAACAACATGATTTCTCCCATGTCCTCAAGAACTAAATGAACTACTCACAAGACATCATATGGATCAAGATCAGAGATGAAATAACGATATGTAACAATATGAACATAGACAATAATTCAATGGTTCACTCAATAGCATCAACTACAAAGAGTAATCAACACCGGGAAAGATTTTCCTAAGAACTATGCAAGATTCAACCAATTGTTACAGCGGTATCGAGTGGTGATGATGGTGATGATGAAGATGATGGTGGTGATGATGATGATCCCGATGAAGTCCAGCTTGATGGTGTTGATGGCGATGATCTCTCCTCTCCGGGAAGGAATTCCCCCTATAGAATTCTGTCTGCCGGAGAGATCTTTCTCTCTCGGTGTTTTCTGCCCCGCAGAGGCGGTGGAATCTTTCTGTGGTCGCCCCCAAGTCTTAGGGTTTTGGGAGGATAATATACGCCAGAGGGGTGAGCCAGGAGTGGACCAGGGCGGCCACACCACCTGGTGGCGCGGCCTGGGGTGGGACGCGCCAGGGGGTGGTGTGGGCCCCCTGTGGCCCATCTCCTCTCCCCTTCTAGCAACCTTCATCTTCTAGAAAAATAAAATTTTCCATGTATTTTCCCGGATTTTCTGATCTTCGTGAATTTCGCCTCCAAACAACATCTTTTCCATCAGAATCCTGACTGCAGCGGTCCATGCTCCCAAAGTCATCAACCATGCAAAAATATATGAAATAACATAAGTATCATCTCTTAATATGAAATATATCAATGAATAACAGTAAATTATGATATAGAATAGTGATGCAAAATGGATGTATCAGTGATGCGATGCATCTCTCTTTTCTTTTTAACCATTGTCATGAATATTGAGTCACTACTAAATACTTTTCCTAATTTCTCAAGTAAGAATCAATTATACACTTGAATCCATTTTGAACTGTTTCAGAATCTCAACTAGGTCCTTCTGAACTTCTTTCAGAATACTCCAAGTATGTTGACATTTAATGTTTATTAAACATCCTGATATATTCACATAGATCCTCCATGTTTAATATAAGTTAGATTTCATCCATCTAATGATCTAATCATTTCGAATACCAAACACATTATTCTTTAACATGTCAATTACATATTTAAGAACATTGTTACGCTTGCACTCAAATATTTCATCAATATCTGATATTCTAGGATATCACTCAACTTCCACTCAAATATGTCGTCCACATATTCGATTTGGAAAACTTCTTAGCTCCCACTCAATCTACAAACTTTATCGATAATCTGAGCAAATCCAAAAAATGATCTTTCATCAAATCAAGAATTTTCTGCTACAAGACTTCAGCAATCTCACGATTGGTCAAAATCTGTTTATTTTACTAGTTACAACCTTTTTCTTCGAAAATTTGAAGAGTTTGCAGTTTTGAACATTCCTCTGCCAATTTCCAAATTGGACTTCTTTGCTAATTAAATCCAATAGACTTTAAGCATTTGTCAAAAACATCGTGACAAATTGAGCTTTTATGTCTTCCTTTTAAGTTTCATTTATTTCCTTTCAACTTTGAAGTTTACTGAGAAGGATTAAAGTAAATAATATTACTTAATGAGATCAAGTAACTTTTACTTCATAATCTCAAATGTAACTTGGTTTGGGATTTCGTGACTCTAAGTCATTTCTTGCACTTAGGTCCATCAATATTTCTTTGTAGTTCATATGTATGTCTTATTTCACTAATAATACAAGTGAATCAAGAATAAAATTCTGCAAGTGACAGAACAAATTCTTGAATCCTACTTTTATATGCTCGCTGCAGCTTGGTAAAGGTTTGACAGTGCAATTGGACCGCATTCTACGACAATGTCTATGGCGAAATAAGCATGATGAGCCTAAGCAGTCATTAGCTGCATGGGAATTGGTGTGCTTGCCCAAAGAAAAAGGAGGGCTTGGAGTGGTCGATTTTCAGAAAAAGAATGCAGCGTTGTTGATCAAGTTCCTTGATAAATTTTATAATAAAAAGGCAACTCCATGGGTCCAACTCATCTGGAATGCGCATTATGATGGTAAAGTCCCACATGCGGAGAACCTTTGCGGTTCTTTTTGGTTGCGGGATGTGCTGAAACAAGTTGATAATTTCAGGGGGTAGCGGCCGTTATTCTCGGTAGGGGAGATATTTTTCTCTTTTGGTCAGATAATTGGTCGCTACAAGGAAGTGTAAGACCTCTGAAAGAAAGATTCCCACGCTTATTCTCCTTTGCATTGAATGAAAACCTTTTGGCTGCTCAAGTGTACGCGGAGGATGATATTCATAATTTGTTCTATCTACCTCTGTCTACGAGTGCCTATCAGGAGTTGTCTGAATTACAAACAATTATGGCTAGTAATCTTTTGGTGGATCAGAGTTGTCATTGTATTGATGACAAGTATGCCATGAGGGGGTCCTCGAGGCGTGCAGAAGAGAGGGGTGTGAGACGTACGGTGTTCCGAGACGGTGAGCACACAAGTTTACCCAGGTTCGAATCCACCGGCTTTAGGTGGATCCTACTCCTGCTAGCAATCCAGTAATATGGCAGAGCCAGAATATGGGTTACAAGGGTTCGCCTGTGCAAGTTGAGATTATAGACTATTGTGTTGCCCTAAAGGCTCTCCCTAGGACGGCTTATATAGATATCCGGCCTAGGGTTTACAGGAGAGATCTATCCGGCTACGACTAAGAGTCGATTACAAAGTACACCTTGAACTACAAGTAACACTATGGGCCTAAGTCGGTAAGTCTTCTGGGCCTTCCCGTAGCCGAATTGGACTCCGTATTTTCTCCCTGACTGGGCCGCCCGTGAAGCAAAGCTCTAACCCGAAGTGGGCCACCCTGGTCAGTGAGGAACTGTGAGGATACCCGGAAAGTATATCCCCAACATCAGCCCCCCGAAGTATCCAAGATCCAAAGTCGGATTCATCATCGTCTAGCTTGATCTTCAGCTTGCATAATCTTGAAGGGTTCTTGAAACTTCAAACCAAAAGATACGATCCGGGTCTCAAAAATAAGTCGGACCTATCAATACATTACTCGGATTTCCTGCTTGATTTTCAAACTAAGCCGGATCTTGGTCTCTGATGTCACCTGACACTGGTCATGGTCAAGTCACGTCACTGATAGACATCTCTTGTCAGCACGACCGTTGGTGGGTTCGATTTTTGCGGAACCGAGGCGCCGTTTCAATGCATGTGTGGAGATCGAGGCGGCGTAATCATCGCGTGGGACCTTCCGAGTTCTTTCCACGACGCGTGGCGTACTTACTGTGGCTTTTGCACGAATCTTGGCACGGTTAGGTGGCTATAAGGGGTGAGGATTCTTTTTCCCTCATCTTCACCTATTCCCCTTGCCATTTCCTCTCCTCCACTTCTCCCTCGCGAACAGAGCTTCCTTGCTTCCCAGATTCCCAGCGCCGCCCACCTAAGGTCACCAGAGCACCGGAGAAATGGCTGCATCATCATCATCCGGCTTGGCAGCAGTGACAGCGGCGGCGGTGGTAGAGAAAGAAAGCAACCGCAGGGTCTGGATCCCGTGTGTGCTTGACGAAACCAAGCTCCGCGGCATGGAGAACGAAGGTCTCCTCCGCGCCGGCGATTGGCAGAGTGGTTCTGGCGAAACCATCCCCAATCCACATGCCGATGAGCAGGTCCACTTCGGCACCCACCTCGATAGAGGTTTGTCTTTCCCTCCCTCGAATTTCTTTTCTGAGGTGATAGATCACTATGGTGTTCAACTTCACCATCTTCCCCCAAGTCCATCTTAGAGATGAGCGCCTATGCGGCTTTGTGTGAGGGGTATCTCGGTATGAGGCCGAGTCTCACTTTATTCCAGTTTTACTTCCTTGTCCGGAGAAACTCCATCACTGCCGGTAATCCTTACATTACCGGCACAATTAGCCTTTATGTTAGACGTGAGCGCGTCTATCCTAGGATCTTAGCCAGTGAGTCGGTCAGACAATGGTCGGCTACCTTCTTTTACCATAAGGATATTCCTGCTCCCGACAAAGCTACTGCTTTGCCGGCTTTTGTCGACGGAGCCGCCACGCCTCAACCCTCTTGGGACGAGGCCGCTCCGACTCTTAGTGACGATCTGCTTCTCGCCAAGAGGCGGATTGAATATCTGATGAAACATAAGGGCTTGAGAGGATCCGACTTGGTCCAGTGTTGGGTGTCACGTCGGATCCAACCTCTCCAGCACCATGGCGACCGACTGATGCACTCCATCACGACGTCAAAACAAGACTCCCTTCGCATCTGCCCCAATGCCCTAAAGCCACAGGATTACATAAGCCAGATCAAATGGCTGATAAAGGAGTAGATCGAGAGAAAGATTCCGAAGTTATCTCTGGATATGCACACAGCAGAAGACCCTGTAGTGCCGGTAAGCTTTTAGTAGTAACCCCTTTTTATGTGTTTCAGCTTTTCAAGTTGTTTTTGCAATACTGAGATATTATCTTGTTTTCAACTTGCCGATCTCCTCGAGTCGGAACTGGCTCCTCTCGAGGGATATCCTCCGGAGTATTCTCAGGAGGAGGAATTGGTCCCATTGCCAAATGTTGTGCCCAGGAAGCGCAAAGCTCCGACAGCGGCCGTTGGCACAAAGGAGGTGCCGGTTGTGAAGAGATAGCTTTCCATACAACTTCCGCCTTTGTACTTTACTTGTAACTTCTTCCGAGATATAATGTTCTTTATTCTATTACTTTCTCAGAGCTAAGCAGCTCTTCAAGGGCAAGGGGAAGGGGAATATCTCGAAGCCCCTGCGTCAGACGAAGCTAACCATAGCTTCTCCTGCCGTGGCTCCTCCGATTCCTACCCCTCAACCTTCTGCAACACTAGTGATTACTCCATCGCCGGTTGTCGCAGAAGATCCGGCTCTCTCAACAGAGCCAGTGATCCTTGAATCGCAGACTGACGTCACCATGGGTGGCTCATGTTTAGATAAGGGTGAACCCTCTTCGGGTAATGATCCCTCGTTAGAGACCTTCGCCGAAAATCTCCTGAACAATCCGGGACTTGCCAAATTTGGCTTGTCTCAGAAATCTGCGGAGGAAATCCAGCAGCTGGCCCAGCAATGCCTGGAAAGCCGTAATCTCTCTGCCGAAGAAGAAGCATAAGAAGCGGAGGACGTCAAGTACTCCGAACTTCTTGAACAAGTCCACCTTCGCGACGAGGGACTAAGATCTGGTGTTCTTCCACCACCTCCGATTATTCCAATCTCCCTCGCCGAGAAGGTTACTGCTGAGGTGAACATGTGCGTGAGCAAGCTCTCACATGAACATCATGTAAGTCAGAATTCCAACTCATGCTTTTTCCTTTACTGTATTTTATATCATATCCTCTATCCCCCAAGTATGAAGTTGGATAAACAATCCGGGTTTATGCTTTATTAGGATGCCAAAGAATGAACTAGTGTAGCCCCCAAGGCTCGTGCTGATATTAGCTAAAATATTAGCCCGAGTCTTTAGTAGACCTCTGACTCTAGGTATTCTGACTTATAGAAAGTTAATTCATATAACCAGGAATTGTTGAAGAACATCTGTAATAAGCGGAGAGAGATCAAAGCTCTCTGACTTAAAAATGCTGAGCTTAAAGTTTCCAAGGATGAGGCCGAAGGTGAACTTTCCGAGACTCAAGCCTTGTCGTATTTTTTCATAGTCAAATAATTTTGGCTGAACTGTTGTTCTTTTTGACTTACAACACTGATAAAGCAGTCTTGTGCTATGATCGAGGAGGCCGAGAATTTGAAGACCTTGGTGGTGGAAAACAAGGATCTCCGCCAAGAGCTAGACCAGCTTAAGGCGGATCATGAGAAGAGCATTGCTCAAGTTCTCGAATCCTCCTCCATGGCCACTGTGGAGCGTGATCGCAAGATTGCACTCCACGAGAAGAAAATCTCGAATCTCAATGACGAGCTTTGCAGAGAGAAGGATATTTCCGAGGCGCTCCGGGCTGAACTCCGGAGTCTTCGTGAAGAGAGGACCAAAGTTGATGACGTCATCTTTGGTAAGTTTCCATCTTTCTGACTTGTCTACATTCTTCGACTCTTTCGATGTCGAATTTACTTATCTGTTTTGCACACAGGTCCTCTGAACTTGACGGACTGCGCCTCTACCGAGCCCCGCACCCACCGGCTTACCCAAGTCGGTGATTTGCTTCATGACTTCCACCAATCCATTGAGGATATTGGCGAAGCTCTCAAGGTTCTAGACATACATAGCATGTCCGACTTTCAGGTGCGGGACAAGGCAAAGGAGATGCCCTAACTTGTCCGGGACTGGAATATGTCCTACGCGCGAACCGCAACGCAAAACACTCTCACCATGGTTATGAGCCACCATGGAAACATGGAAATCTGGCAAGTGACCAGAGGGCACTGCAAGGTGGACAAAGACGGACAGGAGCAAGACATCAAGGCAATCATGAACTCCTGCGCTGGATATGGGTGTCATGTAGCTGACTTAACCAGCTACGACACTCCCTTCTTCACCCGCGTGGACACGCCACCTCCGCCTCCCGAAGAATCAGCAGAAGTTTCCGACGATGACCACACCATGTCGGATGTGGACATCTCGGAACGATATCAAGGCAATGTATCCAGCGAGCCGGCTGCTCCTACCTCTTCTCCTGCTTCATAGATTATCATAAACAAATGTGTTATTCTAAAAACGTTATGGGTTTGTAAATATGCAGTATGATGCTTTTTGATAGTGCTAAGTTTTAATCTATTCAACACTTTTGGTTTAAATTTTTGTGTGCCTGAAATGTTTACATAAGCACTTGAACTTTTTTGTCTATACTTATCGTTTATCTGGCTTTTCGCCTCGTCCCTTTCGTGAGCCGGCTAAACCTTCTACACGGAAACTTTGCCAAGCAACGAAGCTCAATTGCTAAACCAGTTTAAACTCGGAAACAAAGCCGACTTCCAGTACCAACAATTCACTACTCGGAAAAATACCCGCATCCAGCAATTAGACAAATAACCAAAGTAAAGACTATAAACTTTAGAGTTATAACCGAGGGTAGCAATTTTAGAATCGGAAATATAAACCAGAATGAACATGAGCATAAAGTACTTTCAAGCATTCTGGGATTTTTGAGTATGACATGATCATTCGGAAATAATATGGTAAAATCTTCTCGGAAAAAACTTGAGGCAACCAAGACTTCTATTTCTCACAAATCATGTACATATATATGATTACAAAGAAGGATAAACTAAGAATAAAAGGGACATAGCTGAGCAATATTCCATGGTCTGTCTAATTCATCCGGATTTGTACTGCCTCCAGCTCTCTTTCTCTTCTTAGTAGCAGGTCTTTCTTTGACTGGCCTCATATCAGTTACATAGTATGAACCATTGTGCAATACTCGACTAACCAAGAAGGGCCCTTCCCATACTGGGGAAAGTTTGTGCTTTCTTTGTTGCACAAGCCGGAGAACCAAATCGCCCTTATTGAAAGATCTGTTTCTAACTCTCTGGCTATGATACTTGCGTAACTTCTGCTGATAGGCTGTTGATCTCATTTCAGCAACGACGCGAACTTCTTCGACTAAGTCGAGATCATTTTGTCGAGAAATCTAGGCATCCTCTTCGATATACGCGGCCACTCTAGGAGAAGTGTGAATCAAATCACTAGGAAGAACTACTTCTGGGCCATAGACCAAGAAGAAAGGTGTGTATCCGGTTGACCTATTCTGAGTTGTTCATAAACTCCAGATTACAGAAGGTAATTCCTCTGCCCAAGCCCCCGCAGCACGTCGTAATGGTGTTTCGAGTCTTGGTTTTAGGCCTTGTAGGATTAAACCATTTGCTCTTTCGACTTGTCCATTAGCCTGCGGATGTGCAACTGACGCAATGTCAAGCCGGATATTTTGTTCGTTGCAGAATTCAGCAAGCTCTCCTATAGAGAAATTACTCCCGTTGTCCGTGATAATACTATGCGGATAACCATACCGGATTATAACATCCTTGACAAATCTTTTGGATGTTGCTCCATCACAACTAGTGACATGTTGAGCCTCAATCCATTTTGTGAATTTATCCACCATCACTAAGAGGTGAGTAAATCCACTTGGAGCCCGTTTGAATGGTCCTACCATGTCAAGCCCACAGACCGTGAAAGGCCATGTTATAGGTATTGTTCGCAGCTGATCAGCAGGAACGTGAGCTTGTTTGGCGTACTTTTGGCAGCCTTTGCACGTCTTAGCCGTTCGGCATCTGCGTTGGCTGTAAGCCAGAAAAAACCATGTCGAAAAGCTTTTGCCACTAAAGATTTGGTTGCAGCGTGGTGACCACACTCGCCTTCGTTGATTTCTCTTAAGATTTCCACTCCTTCTAGAGATACGCAGCGCTGAAAGACCCCATATACACTCCGCTTATAGAGCTCACCACTAACCACAGTATAGGCTTTTGCTCGTCAGATTATTTGCCGGCTCAGAACTTCGTCTTCGGGTAATTTTCCATCTACCAAATAATCAAGGTAGTGTTTAGTCCAGCTGGAAATTACAGCCAGAACTGCTATTAGAGGTGAATCGTATTTGGTCGGATATTCCTCGTCCACTCCCTTTATTGAGGGAACTTTGAGGTGCTCTAGAAAAGCGCCATCCAGGACCTCTTTCCGTGCAGAGCCTACCCGAGATAGTGCATCTGCTTCCTCGTTTTCTACTCGAGGGATGTGTTGAACCTCAAACCCTTCGAATGATTTAGATAAATCATCAACGACATCTTTATATGCTGCCATGTGTTTATTTACATTACAAATATCCAACACTTGTTGAGCAACAAGATCTGAATCTCCATAACACATCAAACGTCGGATGCCAATATCCTTAGCAATCCGGATTCCATGCAGCAGTGCTTCATACTCGACAATATTATTTATCGCTGTGAAGTGGATCTGCAACACATATAAAAGTTTATCTCCTTGGGATGATTTGAGCACCACGCCAACCCTCGAGCCCCCGCGAGCCTTAGAACCATCAAAATATAGGGTCCAATATTCTGACTAAGGTAGGGTCATATTCTCCTTCGTCTCTGTCCAATCAACAACAAATTCGGCAAGGATCTGGGATTTGATTGCTGTCCGAGGTTTGTACTCAATATTGAAAGCTGAGAGCTCTACGCCCCATTTGGCAACACGTCCTGTGGCATCACTGTTGTTGATTATATCTCTCATGGGAGCTGTGCTCACCATGGTAATTATATGCTCCTGAAAATAGTGTCGTAGCTTACGAGATGCCAACAACACACCGTAAGCTAGCTTTTGATAGTGTGGATACCACTGTTCCGATTCTGTCAGGACCTCGTTGACAAAGTAGGTCGGACGCTGCAATAAGTGTTCCTGATTTTCCTCCGGTCTCTCCACTATTATGACAATACTGACAACTTTGTTTGTCGTAGCAAGATAGAGCAACATCGGTTCCTGTGGTTCTGGGGCTGTAAGGATTGGAGCAGATGAGAGTACTTTTTTCAGGTCTTGTAGCGCAGCTTCAGCTTCGTCGGTCCACGCAAAATCCTTGGTCTTTTTCAGGAGTTTGTATAATGGTGCGGCTCTTTCACCAAGCCGGCTTACAAACCGACTGACTGCGGCAATGCAACCAGTTAGTCTTTGTATGTCCTTCAGGCGAGTTGGCCTGAAAATATTGAGTATAGCCTTGATTTTGTCTCGGTTCACCTCTATGCCTCTCTGAGACATGATGAAACCTAACAATTTTCCGACTGGGATTCCAAAGAAGCATTTCTTTGGATTAAGCATTATGTTGTATTTTCGTAGATTGGCGAACGTTTCCTCCAAGTCGGAAATTAATGTTTCCTTCTTTTTTGACATCACCGCGATATCGTCCACATATGCATGTACATTGCGCCCGATTTGATCATGGAGGCAACGTTGCATTGTGCGCCGGTACATAGCTCCTGCGTTCTTCAGCCCAAAGGGCATCGTAACAAAACAGAAGGTTCCGAAGGGGGTTATGAATGAAGTTTTGACTTTGTCAGATTCTTTCATCCGGATTTGGTGATAACCGAAATATGCGTCAAGAAAACAGAGGAGTTCCGAGCCTGTCAAGAAAACAGAGGAGTTCTTTGGGGTAAACCTTGTTCAAGACAGTATAATCAACACACATCCTTAAATCAGTGGTGTCCTTTTTAGGGACCATTACAGGATTGGCCGACCACTCAGTGTGTATGACCTCTTCTATGAATCCGGCTAACTCGAGCCGTGCTAGTTCCTTAGCTATTGCCTTATGCTTTACATCGCCAAAACATCATAGTGACTGTTTGATGGGTTTAGCGTTCGGGTTTACATTTAGAGAGTGCTCGGCAAGTTCCCTAGGTACTCCGGTCATGTCAGATGGCTGCCATGCGAAGATATCTTGATTTGCTTGGAGGAACTTGATGAGTGCGCTTTCCTATGCAATATCTAGGCTTACGCCTATCATGGTCACCTTGGAGGGGTCATCATCCTTCAAGGGTGTCTTCTTCGTCCCTTTTGATGCCTTGAACTCCGGATTCGACTTTGTTACCTCCTTCTTCGTTGCGGGCATCTCGGACGGATCTATGCTCTTCTTGATCTCCTGGTACTCCTGGGCGTGCAGCATGGCTTCAGCAAAGGAGGTATTTCCATCCTTGCACTCTCGCGCTTTCTTCGAGTCACCCCTAATAGTGATCACACCATTGGGACCTAGAATTTTCATCATATTGTAAATGTAACACGGACGAGCCATAAAAGCCCAGTAAGCCGGACGTCCGAATATAGCGTGGTACGCGCTCTTGAACGGGACCACTTTGAAGGAAAGTGCTTCCGTCCGAAAGTTCTTTGAAGTTCCAAAGGTAACATCCAAAGTGATTTCTCCCAGGGAATTTGCTTGTCTTCCCAGGACAACCCCGTGAAAGATCACAAACCTGTGGTTTAGCTGGGTCTCCGAGATCTTCATCTGGCATAGCGTTTCGACATACAAGATGTTAATGCTGCTGCCACCGTCCATGAGGGTCTTGGAGAAACCATAACCGTCAATAAGTGGATTGACTATTAAGGCGTATTTTCCTCGCTTGTGTAACTTGGGCGGATGATCAGCGCGGTCAAAGGTGATTGCCACTTCCGACCAGTCCAAGAATTGAGGGACAGCCGGAACTGTTGTGTTGAGCTCATGTAGAACTGTTTTCTTGACCTTTGCTGGTTGAGATCTGAGGAAGGTGACATACATGTCTTTCTTGGTTGGAATTTTTTTCTTCCCTTCCGGTTTGGGATTTGAAGCATCAGCTTCCTCCATGTCGGAATCTGAATCTTCCTTGGTCTCTTTTTCTTTTTCGGGATTCTTCTCTCCCTTCTTCCGCTTAGCTTTGTAGCCAGCGGTATCATCTCTCTTAATGTCTTCATTGAAATGACACTCGGCGTTTGTGTGGGATGAGCCCCCATTAGCGTCTAGGTGATGCACACATGGGTTATTGGCAATGTCAGCCCAAGAGTAGGTTTTTCCGGGTTGCTGGTCTCCTCTACCTTGAACTCTTGATGTCCCACGGCCATGTCTGCGGCCTCCGCCACGTCCTCCTCGTCCTCCAGAACCGAAAGTAGCAGTGACTATTGCCATTTCTGTGTTGGGTTTTTCTTCCGAGGTATTCTTGCGCTTCTGAGCCTTTTGCTTTGGTTGTTTTGCCGACTGTGGCACAGCCAGGGCGTTCAGTAATCCCTCTACATCGTCGTCGGCATCTGCATACTTGCTAGCTGTTTCTATCATCTCTCCCAAATCAGTGACTTTGTCGCACTTCAAGCGATGACGTAGTAAACCAATTGGGAGACCTGCAATGAAAGCTTCAATCGCAGTTTGGTCATTTACTCCTTCACATGAGTTCTTGGTGTCGATCCATCATCCGAGATAATCTCGGCAAGTTTCTCTGGCTTTCTGGGTGCAACGCTTTAGGTCTCCGACCGTACAGGGCCTCCGGTATGTGCCTTCGAAATTCTGAAAGAACGCACTTTGCATGTCATACCAGTTGTGGATGGTGTTCTCCAGAAGTTCATTGAGCCATGATCGTGCCGTCTTCCGCAACATAAGTGGGAGATACCGAGTTGTGACCAAGTTGTTTCCACCTTTGGCGATGCAGCAAGCTTGGAAGAAACCCTGTAGCCAAGTATCTGGTCGAGCTATGCCGTCATAGGCTTGGATATGTCTTGAGATAGCAAATCATTCTAGGAATTTTGTAGCTCTTATGCATGGTCCGAAGCACTTTGGGCCCACGTATATGTCATCGTTTTCATAGCGTCACGCCTCTATGTTAGAGTTGATCCTATGCCTTGCGTTGTTCGGTGATAAAGATCGTCCAGAATGACGGCTGTGGCTGCGGTGCCTTGGAGCCGGACTCCGGCTTCTGCCACCACCTCCTCCACCATGACGCCCTCCTTGACCTCCTTGGGACCGTTGTGATGGCTACTTGGGGGGAGGGTGGAGCAGCTGGGTCATTTCTGGCTGAACGTCGGCCTCCGTCCGGAGCGTCATTATTCTGGTTCCGGGGAGGGTCTTCACTGCGACGAGCCCCCTGCCGGCTTGTCTCGGCATGGTTTCCGTCGTTCCTTCGTCCGTTACTCCCACCACGGTGGGGCTCAGCCGGATGGCTTGTATGTCTAGGAGGTGGCATCCTTTGACAGTCCTCCTCCCGACATTTCTCTTTGTCTTCTCCCCTACGATCGTTCGACTCTCATCGGGGAGGATTCCTCGGATATAGTGCAGCAATTTCGTCTTGATCGGCGGCTGGAGCAACATTGCGCCCGTCACGTGCAGTTCTGTGGTGCTGTCCTGATGATCCGGTTCTGGAGTAGTTGTTGATACATTGCAAATGTATCTATAATTTTTGATTCTCCATGCTTGGTTTTATCCACTTTCTTGTGTTTTGTCCACACTTTGGAGTACTTTTCATATGATTTCTTGGACTAACCTATTAACAAGAGCCACAGTGCCAGCTGCCCGTTTTCTGCTGTTTTTGGTTCTAGGAATGTCAGAAAATGAATATTCTCGGAATCGGACGGGACAAAAGCCAAAGTGCCTATTTTTTCAGAAGACTCCAGGAGCCAGAATACGAGACGGAGGAGAGCCAGGGGCTAGCCACACCCCCCAGGCGCGGGCTGGGCCTGGCCACGCCAGGGCATGGTGTGGTGGCCCCAGGCACCCCCCAGCCTCTCTCTTCGCCTATAAGGAGCCTTCTGACCTAAAAACTTCGGGGGGTTCGACGTTTTTCCACGAAAAGTTCCGCTGCGCCGCCGCCACCGAAGGGAAGATTCGGGGGACAGAAAGTCTCTGTTCCGGCACCCTGCCGGGACAGGGAAGTGCCCCCGGAGCCATCGCCATCGATCTTCACCATCATCTCCATCGACCATCCATGTTTCCCCCATCTATGAGTGACTAATCCCTCACTATAGGCTATGGGGATGGTAGGGATTGGATGATATTGTTCATGTAATGGCGTCAGATTGATAGGGCATGGTGCCTAGTATCTTTTATTAGTGCTTTATGACTTTGTTGCAACTTGTTGTGCTTAATGCTTGTCACTAGGGCCCGAGTGCCATGATTTCAGATCTGAACATGTTATTGATTCATTATGATAGTATTGTTTTTGGTCTTATCTGCAAGTTGTATACACACGTTGTTGTCCGGAACCTATGGCCCCGAAGTGACAGAAATCGGGATAACCGGAAGGGAAAGGCTTTGATCTGAGGATCACATATGTTCATGGAGTGTTAATGCTTTGCTCCGGTGCTCTATTAAAAGGAGCACCTTAATTGCCAGTAGTTCCCTAGAGGCCCCGCTGCAAACGGGCTGGCAGGACAAAAGATGTTGTGCAAGTTCTCATTGCGAGCACGTATGACTATATATGGAACACATGCCTATGATTGTCTAGTACTTGGGTGCTTTATCTTATTTATCTGCAATTGCCCTACGTTCTGATTGCTATGTGAATTGTCATGTCCATGCAACGCCCGTCCATCCATCCCTATGCCTACCGCACTCGAATCCCACAGTTTACTGCTTTTGTTACTACTGTCTTTGCTTTACTACTGCTGGTACTTTACTATTCCTACTACAAAACTGTTGCTACTGATAAACTGCTGTGAGCAAGATTGTTTCCAGGTGCAGCTGAATTGACAACTCAGTTGTTAAGTCTTATAAATATTCTTTTGCTCCCCTTGTGTCGAATCAATAAATTGGGTTTCTCTTCCCTCGAAAATACTGCGATACACCCCCTATACTTGTGGGTCATCAAGACTATTTTCTGGCGCCGTTGCTGGGGAGCATAGCTTTATTTATCAAGTTAAGTTGGAATCACTATTGTTCAAGCTAAGTTTATCTTTCTCCTTGTTTGCTTGTTTCTTTATCAAAAATACAAAAAAAATTAGTTCCTACTCTAGTTGTTATTTTCGTTGGTCTGTTATTGTCTTGCTTTATCATGCTTGATGTCAATGGTTGGTTTCTTTGAAACTGAATCTTATTGGCAAGGTGGGTTCACGGAAGATCAAAAGGATTATTATAAGGAACACCGCTTGTCACAAAAAGGGAAACACTTATGGGAACAAATTGATAGATTGTATACCATTGCTAGAAATGTGTGCTCTACTTATAATGTTACTTATTGCTGTGATGAGTCTTGTTGTAGAAAGAGGTATAAACACCTCCCTTTTCAATGTGAGTATAGTGATAATGATACCATATCTTCCTATGCTAAAGGAATTTATGGCTTTTATGATGCGGAACAAATTGAAGAATTTATTGCTTGGAAGGGTGCTTTTGAACTTGCTACTTTGCTTGAAAATATTGATGACTCACCTTACAAATATGAGGTGTATGGTATACTTAAATTTGCTTTGATAATTACAAGGATGAAAATGGCTATATTCTTGAATATTTTAATAGATGCTTTCCACAAACGGAAGAGACTAATGCCTTGCAGGATCCTATGGAAGAAGAAATTGATGAACCTGACATCTCATTAGATGAAAAAGAGGAGGAGAGTGATGAACAAAAGGAGGAAGAATGGATTAGCTACCCATGCCTACCTTCTAATGAGAGTAACTCTTTATCCCTTACATTATTTGATTGTACTCCATGCTTACTAAAGGAGGATGAATGTTATGTTCCTAAGGATTCGTTTGAAAATGTTTATAATAAAGCTCTAGTGCTTGTAGATCATGAAAAGCTTGCTTTATGTGATAGTTATATTGTTGAGTTTATTCACGAGGCTACTGGAAATTATTATGAGAGAGGAAAATATGGTTGTAGAAGTTTTCATGGTATTGAAACACCTCTCTACGTGCTGAAAGTTTTGAAGTTACTCTTGTTTTATCTTCCTATGCCTGTCACTTTGTTATTTGCTTACACGATTCCTATGCATAGGAAGTGGGTTAGACTTAAATGTGTTTTGGATTTGCTTCTTGATGCTCTCTTTTACTTCACTTCATATTTCTTATGAGAGCATCCTCTCAAACTATTATGCCTGAAGATGATAATATGTCTATTATTCTTGGGAGACCTTTTCTTAAATACTGCAGGAGCTATTATTAATTATAATCAAGGGAATGTGATCTTCAATGTCAATGACAAGGAACATACTATCTATTTCCCCAAGAAGATTTAAAGGACTTATGGTTTGAATTCAATTGAACATGTTGAGGGCATTCAAGTTGGAGAGATATATTGTCCCATACCAAGAGAAAAATTTCAAACTACTATGATTGGGACCATTGCTATCAAGGTTGAGGTAACTTAATCATTAGTGGAATACAAAGTTTTGTCTCATATGAAATTGTTTTGGTAACAAGACCTGATCAACATTGTTAACAAAAGGATTTCATTGAACAAAACAATGTTTTCACCATGATTATCTCTGCTTACTTCTATTCTATCCATTTTAGTTTTCCTTATGCCTAACTTAAAGGCGTTAAAGAAAAGTACTTATTGGGAGATAACCCAAAAGTTTTAGGTGAGTTTTGGAAGTTATTACTTCTGTAATAACCGCTCCTTATCCTTTTTATTTGCTTTTTGTGCCAAGAGTAACCTCTAATGAGAGAGAAGTAATGATTGGGAAAGTTGCTGTCCCGAAATAGATTTCTGTGCTTCATCGTAAAAATTCGTGTAAAATCTCTGAACGTCTTTTTGAGGCGTCAATTTTTGTGCTTCTGCCCCAGGTTGTTATCTAACTTTCTTTAGTTCAACACTTTTTGATTTGAGCAACATAGCGTCTTCGAAAACATTCGTCTTTACCTGCTGGTCTGTTTTGACAGATTTCTGCCAGTTTCTGCATTTGCTTCTTGTTTGTTCCTTCTTGAGTTCTTTTGGGAATTGAGCTTTTTGAGGGAAGTGCTACAGTAGCTAGTGTTCTAATGGAAGTTTATTTGGTGTTAGAACTGAACCTTAAGACCTTTTATCTTAAGTGCACTAATGTTGCTAATGAGATTGTGTGAAGTTTTGTATGAAGGAAAAATTTCAGGTGTATGGAAGGAATGAGTAATGAGATGAAGGATGGAATAAAGCTCAAGCTTGGGGATGCCACGCGTGTCACCCCAAGAAAGATCCAAGAAGTACAAGCGTCAAAGCTTGGGGATGCCTTGGGCATCCCCTTCTTCTTCAATAAAAATCCCAGGTTTCTTCCAAACACTTCATTTTTATTGTTTCATGCACAGTTGTGTTGTTCTTGGAGCATCTTCTTTTTCGTTTTCGTTTTGGTTTTTAGTTTGCGTGGTTTGCTTAGTTTGCTGAATAAATTGGTTGGACCCCCTCTTTCATACGTTGGTTTGCAAATAGTTTGGTTGGGTTTGGAAAAGAGTAGGAAAGCTCATGCTTAAGTGGTAAAGAGAGCTTGTTTTTGACTGTGGCCTATGCTTTGTCATGCCATGCTTGATATTGTTTTGGCTTTGTGCCTACTATTCTTTGTTGTATCATGACTTGTTATAAACAATTGAGATTTCTTAATGTGCCTTGGATGAATCATGCGTTGTTTTAGCATATTAAAGCATAGTATAGTGGTATTCTCCTTTGATGCTTTATTTGGGTTGACTTGGCACATGCTCACACCATGTTATGACTATCTCAAGTCACCATAAGCCTTTATGATCCTTTAGTTTTCAACTTGTAGTATCACTTTATGCTTTGATCAATGATGTTTTGTCGCTCTGCATGATTATGGCCATTATTGCTCTCTCGTTTGTCGCTCCCTTACTATTGCTAGCCTTCATTTCCACTGAGTATGTTTTACTCAAGTTTCCAACTCCCTAAACCAAATACTTCCAAAGTGTCCACCATACCTACCTATTAGCATCATTTGCTACTTCCGTGCATATTCAATATGCCTTGTTTTCTTTCGAATAAAATGTTTGCTTGTTATGAGAAAGTTAGTTAGTAAAGCTCTCACGAACTTGATGGCGCACTTTATTTTCTTGCACTTAATAAACCTGAACCATTGCGTCCTTCTTTGTTGTGCATATGCTTGCGCTTTATGAGTTGAAGTTAGCAGAACCATGTATCATGGGGACCGCTTTCAACACTTCATTGGTACATTGTACCTAATTGATATCATGTTATTTTGCTTATGGATCCCGGCGGTGTGAAATAAAAGTGGAACTTGTAAGATCATGGAGTTTGTATGTATGTTAGAGAAACGCCTAGGCCGCTAGCCTAAGCCATGCCTAATCATAGTGGAAACTTGCAGCATAACCATATTGAGCATTCTATGAAGCATCCTCAATAAAAATCTATGCACATAGTAATAAAAAGATCGCCGAGATGCTCATTGTCTGCTTGCCTTGTTATTTTGATTATGGGATAGCTCCCGTGTCATGTGCAAGGGGTACCCTGTTGGCGGTTCTCTATG